>JAEQBH010003523.1:0-600000 GCA_016808115.1 Tetrastigma voinierianum
AAAATGTGCCATAAGGACATGTAAAAGTAGTTTTCTCCTGGTCCTCTAGGGCTATGGCAATTTGAATATAACTAGAATATCCATCAAGAAAACATAAATAAGGGTGCCTAGCCAACCTGTCCAATATTTGATCAATAAAGAGCAAAGGATAGTGATCCTTTCCGGATTTATTTGTATTCTGACTTTCTATAATCAATGCACACCCTCCATTCTATCACAGTTCTTGCTGGAATCAATTCATTTTTCTCATTTCGTTATTTGTGAATCCACCCTTTTGGGAACCATGGTAGGTAGCTTGGAGGTATAAGAATTGCATAGATAAATCCTGCTATTCGGCCGTTTCAATACCTCTTTTAAATGACTTCTTTCATCACTGGGCTTAGTCTTCTTTGATGTTCAATTGATGTTTTTGCATTCTTCTCCAGGAGGATTTTATGGATGCAAATTGAAGAACTGATCCCTTTCAAGTCTTCTACTAACCAAGCAATGGCTTCTTTATATTTTATGAGGATTCCAATCAGTTTCTGTTCTTTTTCTACTATCAAGTCAACTGCTATGATTACGAGAGTGCATTATCTTTCAACTCCTAAGAAGGCATATTTCAAATGTTTGGGTAATTCTTTAAGTATCCCTAGAACTTTTCTCCACTCCTTGTACCTTCTCTTCACTTCTTTGTGACTTTTTCTACTGCCAGATTTCTTTTAGGCAAATCTTTGTTTCTTTACATTCGAAATAGAATTCATATATTCAACATCGAGAGCCTCGATATACTAAAATTCTTCACTATTCTTATTCATTGAATTCCTAAATTTAAGAATTAACCCTTCAAAACTTTCTCACTTCTTTGTACCTTCTCTTCCTCTTTGCTTGACTTTTACCAGATGATTTGTTTTAATTGATACTGTTTCTTTACATTTAAGACTAGAATTCATATATTCAACATCAAGAGCCTCAATATACTAAAAATTCTTCATATTCTTATTAATTGAATTATGAATTTTACAATCATAGATCAGTTCAGGACTGATGGGAACTACTTGTTCTACCATTCTCTTACATTGCTTGTTAACATCGAAATTTGTTTCAGAAACTTTTGATTCGGATTGAGTGTACTTTTCATCTCTTACTCTAAGGGTGAGCTCTCCTTTCTTTACATCTATCAAGGCTGCTCTTGTGGCAAGGAATGGCCTTCCCAGTAGCAATGGCACTTGTTTATCTTCTTCCATATCAATCACCATAAATTCCACAGGGAAAATAAACTTCCCTACCTTGATCAGTACATCTTCTATGATTCCCTCAGGCTGAGCCATAGTTCTATCTATTATCTTAAGTGTCATGGCTATAGGGTAAGCTTCTCTAAACAATCTCTTCTATGAGGATAGTGGCATCGAGGTTGATACTTATCGAGAATCACACAGTGCTCTTCTGATTCATAATTCCATATGGTGCAAGGGAATGGTGAAGCTACAAATCCTACGTCTTCATTGGCAAACTCTTACAGATCACGATGCTTTGCAGAGTGGTTGATAGGCTCACCACTCCTTCTTCATCAAGTTTCCTCTTCTTGCCCAGAATATCTTTCATGAACTTGGCATAATGAGGCCTTTGAGTCAATGTCTTAGTAAAAGGAATATTCACCTCTATCTTCTTGAACATGTTTAAGAATTTAGAGATTTGATCATCTATCTTTTATTTCTACAACCTCTAAGGGAATGGAATAGGAGGCACATAGACTCTCACCTCCTCTTTCTTTTGTAGTTTTCCTTCCTCAACTGGCTGCTCCAACTGCACCATAGATTTTCTTCTTTCTTCAGTCAATTCTGAACTGTTCTGCTCACTTTCTTTTCCAGCTTCTATTTTATCCTCATTTTCAGTCATTTCATTCTCTTCTCCTCTTTTTTTTGGAGTTCTTTGCCACTTATAAGAGTAATTTTCATACAATCTTTTGGATTCTTCTTTGTATCACTTAGGAAGGAATCCCTAAACTGATTTTTCATTGATAGGGCCAACTGTCCCACCTGAAGCTCCAGATTCTTTAGAGATGCATTGGTATTGGCCTGAAACACCTTTGTGTTTGCCTAGAATGCTACTAGCTCAGCAAACTTTTGTTCATGAATGTTCAGCAGTCTTTTGTTCTCTCCCATGAAGCTCAACATCTAATCTTCAAAAGACTGAGACCTTCTACGGCCACAGTTCTCAACTCTTTGGGTTTGCCTTATTCTTCTGCCCTTGGAAACCTTGTAAACATATTGTTGATGAAAAGTGCTGGTCTTGGACAATGCTTGCCTCCTTCCATAGGAAAAATTTTCATGGTTTCTCAATGCAAGTGTGTAGTGGGTTGGAAGGTTGTATTTAAGCTTGAAATTTTAGCTTTGTTACCCACCTTAAACTGTCTCTATCAGTGCAATGGGACCCTCATGAGCAAGTACCTCATCAGTCATGCCTTTCTGCTCACCTCCTTCTTCTATTCCCACTGTATCTGCTGAATGGCTTCTCCTTTCTTGAGTGCTCATCTTACTCATCAACATATCCAACTTTGCTTCAATTGCAGTCATCCTGTTCAACTCTAGCATACCTCCTCCTTTCAATCTGTTGCTACTCCCTAAAGTCTCAGTTTGAGCTCTATAGTTGCTTTTAGCAAAATCTTCAATAAGCTGGTTGGCCTCTTCAGCACTCTTTCTGTTGAATACTCCACATAAAGTTGCATCTATAATTCCCTTTGAAGAGTAATTCATTTCATGATAAAAAATGTCCATTTGGGTGATTTGATCAATCCCATGCATTGGACATCTTGATGGATTTTCTTTATGCCTCTCCCCAAGCATTGTAGAGGCTTTCTTCTTCTCCTTGATTTAAGGCTATAATCTCTCTTCTTCTCCCTAAGGTGAGGGTTGGTGGGAAAAAACTCTCCATAAAAGCTTTAACCAACTCCTCCCAGTTGTTAACTGATCCATATGGCATTGACTCAAACCAACTGGTTGCTACATCTCTCAATGAGAAGGGAAATAACTGCAGACTTGATAATATCTGGATTAACCCCATTCAGTTTGACAGTGTTTGCTATCCTTATAAATATTCCTAGGTGCTCATTGGGATCCTTATTGGGATGCCCTGTGAATTGATGTTGTTGCACCATGGTGATCAGAGCAGTTGAGCAGGCTTCAGCTCAAAGTTATTTGCCTGAATGGGTGGTTGCCTTACAGCTGAGTACTCATTTCTGATGACTAGCCTCCAAAAATCTTCCATGGTTCTCTGTCTTTGAGGCTTTTCTATTGTTGGATCTATTGGTACATGTTGATCAGTCTCTTCTTGCTCTGCCATAGCTATTGCTTCAGCAATTCTTACTTTCTTCATATTTCTCTATGTCAGTGCGGCGTGAGTTCTTCTTAGTCTTACATTGCGTAAGTGATAACTTCCTAAAATAGAAATACACTAAGATCAAGTGATATCAATAGATAACAAAAATATATTATGATGTGCTTTCATAAAAGATCAGTAGCTAAGTCAACTACTGTAGTTAAAACTATTTTTGAAAATTTTTTATAAAAGTGAAAAGAAAAATGTCCAAACTAGCAAGTATTTTTTTGGCAAGAATATTGATCTTTAAATTTTACTTCAATTCAATCCCTGGTAACAGGGCCAAAAATTTGTTGACTAATTTTTACATAGACCAAAAACGACCGATTCTTAGCACTGCCACCAGAGATTATTCTATCCCCAGCAATTATGCCAAAAATTTGTTGAGACTCAATATATAAAATCCATTTTCTACGTAAGTAACAATTTTAAATTAAAATTAGGTTTGGTCTAAATCATTGCAAGTGCATAGGTCATACAAGTAATAAAGTTAATTTTTAAGTCCATATATCATTCCCACGATGATTGATTTTGAAAATCTAAAGATTAACTATTCTCACTACTCAAGATCATCACTATTTGAACCTCTAATTTTATGTGGATGATTATCTTTCTAAAATAAATTGAATAAAAGGATAGAGAAATTCTAAAAATACATGAATTAGAAGTTCTTTGGGTGAAATAACTTTGGGAATGAAATTAGTGTTGTGACCATCACTTTGCAAGTTTCCAAATAAAATATAAAGTATGGGACATGAAAATTGGAATTGTCTAAGAGCAAGTTAGTGTTAGCATTTGGATTTCTCCTCACACCACACATTTCACTCTCTAGCTTACCACATTTCTATCTTTAGTCAATGAGTGCGGCTACACTATTAAGATTGTTCCCTTTTAAGATTTGGTTGTTTTCCTTCTCGGTACTTCAGTCATCTCTTAGGGTGAAAATTACTTGCCCATTATCACGGGATAATCTGAGCCTTTTCAAAATAATTGGTACCTCGGCCATCAGGTGGAGCAAGAATTCCTCTCCCTTGATTAAGTCTTAGGTAACACGGGGTTAAGTTATTCCACTCAATTGAGTGAAACCTCTCAAAAT
Organism: Tetrastigma voinierianum; assembly: GCA_016808115.1. NCBI lineage: Eukaryota > Viridiplantae > Streptophyta > Magnoliopsida > Vitales > Vitaceae > Tetrastigma > Tetrastigma voinierianum. The sequence continues at coordinate 4,454 of JAEQBH010003523.1, forward strand.
TAAAGCGATGGAGTGTTAGGCGGATCATATTCCTCGGGGAACCTCCCTACTTATCAGGAGGAACAGCGTCCAGGAGGTTAGAACTACCGGTGGTATACGAGTGATCAGAAGAGTGCATTAGTTCAAATAATATCGATTATGTTTACCCTAAGTGACTGCTCTTTGCTCACGAAGTAGTCATCTTTGTGTCACTTAGAGGATTCCTAAAAATTAAGCAGGCCAAATAAACTCTTTTTGGGTACCATGCTTGATATTCAAAAAGCAGTTCAATATAGGAGTATGCAGTTCATCCTCGAGTTTTCATTACCCAAAACAACATTAAATATTAAACAATAATCCCAACAATAGATTATTCTAAGAGGAGCTTAGCCTTTCAAATCTGGATCACAAGAATGATGATTAGTGTCCAAGGCAATTTATTAAATTATGGCAATCAAAAGCGAAAAATGAATTCCATAAAAATTCCCATACTCCATTAAAGTTCAGACATAAAAGAAGCTTTGATTTACATTCATCCGTTTCGAAATACCCAGTTGAATCCTACTCTAATCTAAAATAAGAAAACTAAATCCATAAACAAAACTAAAATGGAAAGAAAATAAAAGGAAAATTATATACAATGAGACTTCAGCTCTTCCAAAAAGCACAAAAACTTAATGAAAAGCGGTTGGAAGCTGTTGCACTACTCCTCATGAGTTTCTATTTATAGGCTCAGGTCTTGGGCCCTAAAAACTAGGTGACAATTAGGTCATTCAAAAGCCTAGAGAAAAATCACGCCTAGTCTTGAAGTTGTGGTGCTTTTCGTGACATCACGCGACGCCGAAACTACTATATCGATTAGTGGGGTTAAATTTGGTGTCGCGACATTGAAACAAATTGTGAATGAATTTTATGTCGTTCTCATGTCGCGACATTGGATCTGCGATTCGATCATTTCATAATGTATAACATTGCTAACCTAATGTCAGCGACATTGGTCCATTAGGTTTCACCTTAACTACTTTGATCGATGGCGACATTGTTGATATGATGTCGCGGCATTGCGCATCTTCCCTTATGAGCATTTTAGTTTATGTCGCGGCATTGGGCGGGATGTCGCCGGCGTTGAACGCGATGTTGCGAGGCCCTCTATTAATATCGTGGTTGATAATGGCGACAGACCCGCAATGATGTCGTGACGTGGTTGGTCTCACCGCCCAGCTGCGATATGATGTCGTGACATCCGCGATCCGATGTCCGCGACGGTGCAAATTGATTATAGTGTTCCAAGCCTTGGCTGATGTCACTGTCGATGTCGTGGAAATGTCACGACATTGGAATAATTCTCTATTTTGAAGTTGCGACATTGAATTTGAGTTCTGCAGTCTTAAGTGATATCGCAACCAATGTCATGGCAATGTCCCAACATTGCGAAATTCCCAATCTATCTGTTTTTAAAACCTATGTCAGCAAAACGTGTCGCGACATTGAATGCTTGCTTGACACTCTCCATCGATGTCATAACATTGTTTCTTCTAGTGCCCACGACATTCTGCCTTTACTTCATTTTCTATTTTCTTTGCTTTTCATCAAATTTCTACAAGCATAAATCTGAGTGAGCTTTCTATATTTTAACATTGATGGGAGCTTTTAAGCCTGAAATATACTTGAAAATGGGCTTAAGAAAATATGAGTTTGAACTCATCAACCCTTAATTGTTTTATGAATAAATAAAGTAGGTCCCATGACCACTTTAAACTTGAAGTAGATATAGATACTTTGATTAGAAGGTTAAAAATGAAACTAATGACCTCTATTTATCCTAAATAAAGGTTTTTCCCTAGAATATAAGGCTGATATGTTCATCATTCTCAAATGTAGGTTTCTTGACCACTCTAAAACTAGAGAAATGTGGGATGATTTAGTGATAAAGTGGCTTCTTGGCCACTGCATTCATCAACACATTAATTTCTCCAAGGGTGTTCTTGTTCCCTCTCTGGATAGGTCCCAAGATTATTAAGGTCATTGGAAAAATAGATATGAATTACAGTTCCACTTAAGATAAGTTGAGGTATCAAGATTGACCTTTTGCCCTTCACCTCAAAACAGCAGTTCTTAAAGATTCCTAATGATTCCCCGAGAAGACTTCTTGATCACATCAAGGTGAAATAGAGGTAGAGTATCTAAAAAGTGAAAAAATGTAGGCCTCTAGGCCACTAGATACTCATTTTTCCCCAAACAACACCTAGACAAGTTCAGGAGAAGGTAACATAATCATCATTGAGAAAATAAGCCCTTATGATGAATTGAAGAAAAGGAAAGTGGAACGTTATATTTTATACATTTCAAATGCAAGATTTCTCACAAAAGAAATGGACTTGTTGCATCATTACACTAAGTGACAGGTTTTTTCTCAGGTGTAAATGGAAAAAAGCAAGCTAAGAAGAAAAAGCCATTCTCCAGTTTGTCGTGAAAAAGAGGAAGTTGGATGAAAAATTCATTCTTAGGTTCGTCGTGACAAAGAGGTTCACCACGGCAGAGGGAAAATATTTGAAATACTAGTCTCTAGTTCGCCACGGCAAAGAAGTTCTTCATCGAGACAAAGACGTTCACCACGGCTAAGATATTGTACGTCGTGGTGAAGACAGAATATATGTTTCTATCCTCGTTTTTAAATCCAAACCGGACTTCTTAGCAATGGTTCTCAAGCCATACAGATTTTTCCCAAATACGCGGTGTCAATATATATATATATATATATATATATATATATATATATATATATATATATATACCATATATATATATATATATATATATATATATATATATATATATATATATTCAAAAATAAATAATAGAAACTTGTACTATTTCATCAATTTCTTAGTAGTACACGATGAAGCATGATATATCATCATACACATGACACACTTCGAATGTGAGCACAGAGCCACCTTGGTTCCACTAATGCAATGTCATGAAATTTGCAATTACTGCGTGTGCTAGTGTTCAGTGAATCACAAGCCGGTACACAAGTTCATCACATCCAAGAGTAGGCTTAGAGCCACCTTGATGACTAATGATATTATGTTTATAAGTAAATCTGTGCAATCAAGTAAATTTCCATCAGATAAATTAAAGCCATGAAAAATCATTATCACTCAGTAAGTCCTTAAGCAATGGTTGGCATTTGGCCACTAAGAAAAAAGAGATAAACTGGCATGATAAGGTCAAGGATCATGTCAAAATCATTAATCATGTAAAGTGGTGGGAGGTCGAGATCTTGAAAAATCAAAGATCTCGATGATTCACAGAACTCCGACATTTCTTCCAGCGACGTGATCTACGCAGTGCGGAGGTGAATCGCGTGCCCTACTCGTAGAGGATAGAAAATCACCCAAGGAGCGCCTGGTCTTTGCTAGTGCTTTAGACCTTGGGCATGAAGAACCTCACCTTGTCATATCAGAAAAGACAACTTAGCTTTTTCTCGCTCCATTTCTTTAGCCAACAGTCCGATTCGCTCTTCCTGGGCATGATACTCAATTTTTACTTCCTCCAATCTTTGGATGCTCTGGTCAATAGATAACTTGGATTGTTCATACTAAGATTTTTTCTCCCTTAATTTCTCCGACTCAGGTATCACTTGAGAATTCTCCTTTACTACATGCTCAATAGAAGAAAATATCTTACGAGTACGGTGTGTAACTCCATAAAGGAAAATCTCAGCCTCATGATCAAAATAAGTGGATTGTAGTACTGCCATAGCCGCATAAAAGGCATTTTTTTTATAGTGGATAGGGCGAGAAGGTCCAAGCTTAGCAGATGGCTAATAGTAGAGCAGGCAATAGCTACATTCGATCTTCAAGAGGTCGATGGTGGCTCACGAGGGAGAGCAAATTAAGTGCAAAGGAAAGATCACAAGGAATCGCCCGCTTCAAGATGCAAGGTGTACTCAAGGAGAGACCTATGAAAGACAAAGGTAAGAAAAATAAAAATAGATAAATAGAAGGGAAAAAGAGAGGTAAAGTGTTCACCTGAGAAATTGTAAGTAAAAGAGTTGGAGGAGTTTGCCCAATGGAGCCTTGACCAACTGAAATATGGCCATCTTTCGATTCTCAAAGTTCATTGAAGGAATGACCTCCCTCAAAGGTAGCTGAATTACCTTGCTTTTTGGATTCATCGGTAAAGACTATTTCTTCCCTGTGCATTGATATTTCCTCTTCAGCTTCATCAATATCTATAGGATTGTCTTGTGTGTTAGAAAATCTAAGTCAGCTATCCTACTAGATCTTCACTGACTTTGTAGGCTAAGTATTCTTCACTATAGCCGTCTGAAGAACAAGAGGCTTAGGTTGCCCAACCCCTTTCTTCAATTATGCAATGGGCTTGGTGGAAGAGGAGGTAAAACCTATATAGCACAAGGCAAAGTAAGAGGTCAAGGTGAAAGTCGAAGAATTTGATGCAAGAAATAATGAATAAAATTTCATGTCCCTGAGGAAGAAAGGCAGGAGCATATAAGATCATCAAATCTAACGAACCACCAGATAGAGAAGGATTCTACATCTGATAGCATAATGGTCTTCAGGCCTAATAGGATTGTGTCAGTTGCTCTACTAATGCTATAGTAGGCGGTCCTTAGGGTAAGGAAGGGACTGAAGGGATAAACTAAGTAACCGAATCGCGAGCCCATAGGTAGCAGTTAAGAAACTGGGTTGTTAAGAAGACAACTGAGGGGGAAAAAGCATAACAACCCCAAAGATCAAGACCCTACAACTCAGGCCGGTGAATAACATGAATATTTAAATCCAAAGCAAGTAAGGGGTAGAAAATTCAAGATCCGCTCGCCGTGTCAGCTGGAACAGTACGCTCGTGACATATAGTCGAGACAAAGATCTTATTCAAGCTAAGGAAAAAATAAGAAAGAGAGTCTAAAGATATAGTCCTAATGGACTGAGCCACACTAAGACCCAAAGACATGGAAGGAAAAGAGTCAACACCTGATAACTTAGGGAAATAGACAAAGAGCCAAATATATACAAACCAAAGGGCTCCTCCCACCCTCTGGTAAGGTATCTCACTCACATCTTTGCCCATGGATTGGTAAAAGGAGGCTAAGAGAATGGTACCCAAAGCATAGGGTCGCCCAATGGCAAGGGCCCTAACCAAAGGAAGATACTTCATGGAAGGCTTACCCCGAATGAGGAAAAAAGACAAAACCGCAAAAGAGAACCCACAGGAACTCTATGTGCTTTGTGGTAGAAGGTACCCTAGTAGAATTTCCCCACTCAGAGTGCGGATGAAAAGGTTGGGAAGTGGAAGAAACTTCAAGATGAGGAAGCAATGGGTCGTGACATCTAAGAGACATACGGCCTCTAAACCTCAAATTAAAAATCCGGGAAGAGAAGATAGAATGCCCTCAAGGTAATGGGATGCGTAATAAAAATGAAGATAAATGAATTAAATCTATTAGTCCAAGGGTACTTAGTCGAGGTTTTGATGATAACAAACCAAGGTTGTTACAATGGTTAACATCGAGCTGAGTGATAGGTTGAAGTTGATCAAGCATCAAATGAAGATAATTCAAGCTAAAGATGACAATGATGAAGTTGATCAAGCACTTGAAAATGAAGTTCACTCGAATCAAAGAACCAAGATGACAAGTAACCAAGATTCCAAGCTCAAGCATCAAGTGAAGATTTATTAGCTTAGAATTAAGGCGTAAAGTGAATGCATTTATGCACTTTAGGGTTTATCATTTACATGCATTCACTACAAACTCTAAGCCAAAACCAAAATTGCATATCTTTGAAAACTTGAGTTTAAGACAAAACCTTAGACTTTATAATCCTAAAATGTGCTTCAATGAAACATCAAAATTTTAGAAGTGTTTGAAAATGAACAAAACATGAAATTGAACATTTAAAAGTGTAACCGGTAGAGGCTCTGCTTATGCTTGATCATTGCGTCAACCTATTGAACTGAAGAGTGGTGAACTCAAATCCTGGATCCATTAGCCTCCATCTGGAACTGCTCAATGAAATGGTCAGCCGGTTAGGAACAGGATGAGGTGTGAGACTCAACCGGTTGGTCTAACCGCAACCAGTCGATGGGTTCCTCCAACTGTTGGGTTTCAACGGCTATAAAACGATAACATTCTGTGTATAACGGCTAGTATACAGAAACCGATCGACTGGTTGGTAGCTTAAATGCTACCGAGTTCCCACTCTATAAATAGAGTGTGGAGGATCACTTAGGACATTGGACACTTGATAAGAAACTTGTTGAATATCCTCTCAACCATCATTTCTCTTGTGAATCAATTCTCAAACTAAGATTGTGAGTGCATTCATTACATGCGCATATTGTAGAGTGCATCTTTGTGTTGATCAAAAGCTTGAGTTGTATTTGAAAAATCTTGAGAGCTTAAGAGAGTGTCTCATTGTGCTTAAGTGAGAGAACTTCAAGTGTGTATAGCTTGAAGGTATTATGAAAAGCCCATTGGAGCCATAATCCAAGTGTAAAGAAGTCGAGATCGAGCTCTAACTCAAGTATGTATAGTCAAGAGGTGCCCATCGAGCATAATCCAAGTGTAAAGAAAGTTAAGCTCAAGTTGGAGCTTACCAGCGAACCCTCACCGATTGAAGGTGAGGAGAAGTGGACGAGCCAGCTGTTTTTCGAACCACTATAAATCCAGGTTTTCTTTTCTCATCCTTATCTCTTTACTTTATCGTTATCGCATTAAATTGAAGATTTATTATCGGGTGGCAAAAGTTTTTGACAAAACCAATTCACAACACCCTCAACCCCCTCTCTCGTTAGGTTGTTAAGTCATATTGAACTTTCAAACCTCAAGGCAAGACTCATCAAATCCAAATCAAGAGTTACGCACCTTGGTGTTTAATGAATTGGGCACACCTAAGGATTCCTAAGAACTCTCGGAAACGAGGAGATAGTTTGTCTTTACCCAGTTATCCAATCCTCAAATGCCTTAGGCCATGACTTAGTCGTAGACCATATTTCTCGAGACTTTTTCCAAGAAGTATCTCCGATGGCGACGAGGAAAAGGAAAAGTTCTGACATAAATAGCCACATTCCAATAAAGATGAGCAATTCCAAATTCCAACAAAAGAGGAAAAGAAGGCGCACACTAAAACACGTGAAAAATGGTATCAAGATATTGCTGATAAAGAGAGGGAATGAAGATGGTTGGAAAAATTATAAGGAAATGCCTTTACCTTGAGGAAGATTATCTTCCCAGCCATGTCAAGAAATTAAGTAAAACCTGCATAGGGAAAACTAAGAAGAAATCAGGGGATGGAATGTTGAAAGAGATTAACATGATGGGTTTTCTTTTTATAGGAATTTTCAAATGGAAACTACTATTATGGTAGCCTAGAAGTCTTGCATGGTCATATGTTGGGAAGACATATGAGAAAATCTCTTAAAAATACTAGGTATGCAGACCCAACCTATATTCTCCAATGCAATAGCTTCAAAGTCCATCATATAAAAGGTCGAGAAGTTACCTTTGCAATGATTTCATTGGTAGACAAAGCGAAAAGATTGAGCACAACGGGAGGGACTAAGATCTACATACCAAGAAAAAAAGCTTCGATAAAGCTTTGGTAAGAAGCAATCTCAATTTTAATTTTGTAAAGATTTTTTCGTTGGAGAACAAAGGATTTAGAGTTCTAAAAAACGAAAAAGGGTATTTCCTGGTTTTTCAAAGACTTTTTCGTTGAAGAACAAAGGGTGTTGGAGTTTTAAAAAAATGAAAAATGGTCTCTCTTGATTTTTTTCGTTGGAGAACAAGGGTTTTAAAGTTCTAAACAATGAAAAAAATAGTATTTCTTGGTTTTTCAAAGACTTTTTCATTGAAGAATAAAGGGTTTTAAAGTTCAAAAAAAATGAAAATTGGTCTCTCTTGATTTTTTTTACGTTGGAGAACAAGCATTTTAAAGTTCTAAACAAAAAAAAAAAAATGTCTTTCTTGGTTTTTCATAGACTTTTTCGTTGAAGAATAAGGGTTTTAGAATTCTAAAAAACGGAAAAGGGTCTTTCTTGATTTTTCAAAGACTTTTCGTTGAAGAATTAGGGTTTTAGAGTTCTAAAACTAAAAGGCTCTCTTTGATTTTTTTTTTTTTTTCGTTGAGAACAAGGTTTTGGAGTTGTAAAAAACAAAAAAGACTTTATAGTTATTGAAAATCTGGGAAAAACTCTTGGATTATGGGATTAGAGATCATATGGAACATTCTTTGACAAAAGAAGGGACAAATCTACTTACCAATGCAAGAGGTAAGTTCAGACTATGGAAGATGGCCGAAATAATCATAACTTGCGGCAAAAGGAGGATCGATGGAGGCCACAACATCGTCTACAACTTCGACCCACACGTTGCCATCCTCGACTTCGGTTTGATGAGCGGGGATGTCACTTCGAGCTACAATGGCGACATCGGTTCGACAGCAATGCCAGTTTTCACTAACAAAGACAGAATTTTTGCCAAAACGGGTTTGAGGAAGAAAAAGAAAAAGTGGAGATGAGAAAATGGAAGGTTTCATAGATCAAAAAGGATTCTTCCTAAGTGAACTCGCCAAATCCCAAAGTAGTCTTTCGACAGAGAAGGAATCAAAGGAGGAAGTATCAAAATTGTGAGGTTTGAAAGAAAAATTAGCGGGAGATTTTTTCGTACATTGGGGCTTTTTCAACTCATCTAATCAAAGCTCGAGTTTTGCTCGTTTCTTCGTTGGTAATCTACATCCAAATGGGTGTTGTACTGGGGCATCAGCGAGAATGAAGAGAGAAGAGAGCCTTGACATATAAAACCTTTTTCATACAAACATGGCCCATGGCCATATTATATGAGGGAGGTAATTGTTTAGCAAAATGAATTTCTTTGCCCAAATTATTCAATAATTATTCTACCAAAGCGGTAATGGAATTAGCTTAACGGATATATCGGGCCTGCACTCAAGCCCAACCTAGTCCAAGAGTCTAAGTCCATGAGGGATAATCAGCCCATGAGCGGTCCAAGGACATTCAAATTTTTCAATTTGTCAAAGTGACTAGCTCATAATGGTGAGACTTTGTCTCAAAAGCAAGTGGAATGAGACTTTTTCTCCAACTCGTTATGAATGTGAGCGCTATCGTTAAAGTGGGATAAATGATCGAGAATAAGTCAAGTAGTGGGTAAATGACTTCAGAACAAGGTCAGAGCAGTACGTGAGCAGTTATTGGAAATGTGGGATGAAGCAGCTTATTTAGAAGGCTTATAAAAGCAAGACTCAACTTTAGAGCAAGGACCGCAAAATCAATCATCAACAAACACCACAGAGCATTCAATATTTTTTTTTCTGGGCTTCTACAAGTTCACTTCCGGTATTATTTTATTTCTAAATTTTTATTTTCTTTCCAAGTATTCGCTTCAAAGCCTTTTATCGCTTTCAGCAATTTCATTTCCAAATAAATTCTACAATGAAATTTACACTTTTTTTTTCACTGTTTCATACGCTTTTTTCTCTCACTCTTCAATACATTCCAATTTTCAAAGCATTTTCCACCTAATTTCTAGTAACTATCAAGGAAACTAGGAGAATCTATTTTTCGCTTGGAGCGGAAGTTAGATTCAGATCGCTTCGCCTTGGAAATACTATAATTTCCGGCACGTCCTATCTACTAATTCCGTGTTAGATATTCTTAACCAAATCCAAAGATAAAATTACACACTCTTCATCATAGCAGCGACAAGGGAAGATTCTCATGTAATTAAATCAAAGTCTATACAATTTACTATTCCTTTTGAACCTGAATTTGGGATCTCCGATTAGTTGATCGTACTTCTAGTTTTAAGATATTTTGCTTCTTACACATTTTTTTTTTTTTTAAATGTACTTCTACATCACATTCAACTAATATCAACTACTTATATCTTCTCTTATAGTAGCTTTTTTTTTTTCATGCAATATCAACGTAATCCTTTTTTTTTCTATCACAATCTTTTTTTTTTTTTTGAAAGATCTTCAATCACAATTTTTTGAAAGTAATTTTATAATTAATAACTTTATATTTTGTCAAATCCAAAATCTAATATCTCATTATTATTTTTTTTTACTTCTAATATTCACTTTGTAATACATCTTATGTACTCATCTCATAGGAACTTCAATTTGAACATTCCATACCCTTATCCTACCATTTCACCGCTTGAATCGGGGTTTCAAGTGGGACATCTAAGACTTCATTTAGATCCACTTAATTAATTATTTAATTTTTTCCCATTTTCATTAAATTTAGTTATATTATAACTCGAGTGTTTAGTTGTCAACAAAAATCTTAAACCTTTAAAATTTTAATCTTGTTGTCCTATTTTATCTAATGTCTTAGATTTTCATGGAAAATGTCTTTTTTTAATGAAGAGAAAACTTCTATATCATTAATAAATTATCTTCACCATTAATTACTTTCTAAATCACATTTTTATACTTATTTGCCAGGGTGGATAACAGCACACAGTGCAAAAGTCTCTCTTTCACCGCCAACTAAAAGCCAATGTAGTAAAGATATAAATCGGTTTACCAAGAATTAATTAAAAATATGACAATGGGACGTATCTGCAAAGAAAATAAGAAAAAAGAAGAAGAAAATTATGGAATTGATAAGATATTCTTTGATTAAGAATCAAAGAGTTCCAAGTCACTTCATGATCATGCACTGAATCTCCGGAAAACTAATAGTTTTTAATGAACTAAACCCATGGTTTACCATTCATTACATAATAAAATTGGGTTAAAACACAAATTAAACTTTCATGTGTATTAATTAATCAGATCAAAAAATACACTAAAACAACATTAGAAAAGGCAGTCTTGAACAAGAAGCACGATGGATATTAATATAGCCTTTATGGAAAACTAGATGGTTGACTCTAACAAATAAGTTAATTGAGCCTAGCCAAGATGCGTTGGACTTCCAAGTATATCGTAGGCAGCTGTTCCTGAGATAAGATCATGATAAGAGAGGTGTTGGATTTTGCTTATACAAGCAAAGCCCAAGCTGTTTGAAACACTAACAGTTCATTGATGAACTCAAAATTCTAAGGTGGAGTCTGGGGGCCCACGACAAGATTCTAAGGGCCACCTATAAATAGAGAAAGATACACAACCCCAAATCTAATCCGACTAGATATAGAGAATGAAGAAAAGAAAAAAGAAATCTTTTCTAGTGATTCAAGCGCCACACACGCTTCCATCACCTCGCGATAGCCAAGATCTACGCTTCAGCGCATACTCGCGAATCCACCAATGTACGATCTGACTGGTTATATAAGTTTGGTAATTAAATCAATATTCTAAAACTACGACGACTTACCTTCCACCGATTATTCACAATTGGTATCGAGCCTTCAGGTGATTAAATTTTCAATTTGATCTAAACAATTTCATGTGGCTTCTGGGTGTTGATTAGCAATATGGAAACCAGTTTTCTGCATTGTTTATTCTCATGTTCTCATGTTTAATATGATTTTTTGTTCATGGATGGTTACTAAATAATCGTATTCGCTCTCTTCAATCTATGGTAGTTATTTCATCGGTTTGTAACAAGGGGGCTAATCATAAGATTAGGTTTCCTTCTTGATTTATTTTCTCAATCATCTAGAATTCTTGTACACCATTTTATTAGGGTATAGGATTATATTTTGTAAAATTTTGAAGACTAATGAAGAACAAAAGCGAAGAAGATGAAGAACCCGTAGAGAACACTGTACACGCGAGACTGTTTGCATTGTTGCGGAGGCTACAAACATCCAAATGACAAACGGCCACCAGGGTTAAAAGCGTAAGGAAGAGACAACGCTGCCGAACAAATTTTAGGTCGAACCAATCACGGACGCCGCCCCACGCACTCTTCACAAGCAAATTCTTCGCGCACGGGCTTCACGCGCTCTACACTCAAGCCACGCATGAGAGCCAAGGCGCGGAGAGGGTTTCGCCACCGGATTGCTGGACTTTCTACTCCAAACGCCGTGACTTATGGGTGGCTCCGCTCGCAGGGAAGACACCGAATGATGCGGCTTGACGGCTAGGTTTCGCGTCAGGTGTATAGAGTTTTGGGTTTTAACTCAAATCTCTTCAATTTTGCGCCTCCAAGCCCAGGTAAATTGAACCCAAATGGATGGGCTAGACCAAAGCTGGACGGATTAATAACAGTGGGCTCAAGTGTTATTGGGCCAGGATTTTTTTTTCTTTTTTTCTTTTCTTAGAAAACCGGTGGATCGCTCTCTTTTTTCTTTAACTCATATTATTTTTATTCATGGATGATTAAATTATAATTGGTAACATGGCTTTAGTCAGTGATAACATGACATATAGACTAGTGGTGCCATATTATCTTGCATCAATGATATACATAAAAATAAATTTTGTTTTTTTTAAATCTAGATCAATATAATTATGAAAAAACTTTTTAATTTTTGTGGTCCAACAATAAATATCATGTGAAGCCCCATCGGATAATCATGATCGGCCTTACTGATTTGGACTCCAAATAATTTTAAATCTTAATTAGATTGACCGGTCCACCACCGGCAACTCTTAGAGATTAAGAGAATTTTAAAATTAAACAAGGATTCAAAAACCACGATAATTTTATTAACCTCCCAATGAGGCTCTAATAATATTATTATGACCATATGAACAATGATTGAAATAAAAGTATATTATCTAGGAATGTTCTATCTAAGAAGATCGGGATGTAAGTGAATCCCGCAAGCAGAAAGACCCCAATTTTTCGTGATTTGGGATTTAGTCGATACCTTTCATTTTACGATTGTTTCTTTAGTTTGTTATAAATGTCTTCATTTCCACCGTGAGCATTTATTATGGAAACTACTATTTGCTTACAATAAACAAAGAATATATTTTGTTTTGGATTTACTAAATATATGTTTATTGTATAATATACCAGTTAATATTAGTGTGCACAATGTATAAAAAATTTCGTAAACGGCATCTTTCAACCTCTGTACGCATGATTTTGAATCAAACCATCGCACGAAATAACTTGAAGATTGGAAATGAACTTATACATCGTTTCTCCGATTATGAGAAAATCAAGTTTGTCCTTGATACTCTTAAGCCAACTATCACAGAGGCTTCTGCTAACATATAACAAAAACATAACATGCTTATTTTCAAGAGAATGCGTAAACACTTCACTTTGATGTTATATTCTTGCCAGTGTTGTGGGTCATTTAAGGCAAGAAATAACACCTCGACAAAGGAGTAGAAATTCTCGCACTCTCAAAGCGGATGCTCATGCGCACCGCTCGGCAGAGACAAGCCGCTATCATCGATTGACATTAACACACGTATGACTGTGGGCGTGTGAAGGATCATTGTTTGGCAATGATTTCACATATCAGTCGAGTGGAAGTGATGGGGGCAAAACTTCAAAAGAAGATGAAGATAGATCTCATCTTACAATCACTGCCTAAACATTTCAATCAGTTTAAAGTCAAATACAATATGTATAAGATGGATCTAACTCCGCCCACCCGATGCAATATTTCGAGAGTGCGAATAGTCTCTCACTGCAGCCGCAAGTATCAATTTTACTGAGTGGCTCGTTAAACTTAAAGGGAAACCTAAGGATGGAAACAAGAACAAGAAAGAAGGCAAGATGTCGCTATTTAATCAAAGCAATGAAGAAGCCGAAGGTGTGCTTCAAGTGCGGATGTAAAGGACATTGGAACAAATTGCTCAAAGGCCACTAAAAGGCCGTACGGGTGACGCATTTGTTGTTGAGGCTTGTTTAGTGGAGAATTTTAATGATAAATGGATCATTGATTCAGAGTCACTAATCATGTTTGTTCCTCTCGTTAAAGGGTTCAAACATACCACGTCTATTGATGAAGGACAAAGATACTTGAAACTTGGTAACGGGGAGCTAATCTCTGTAAAGGCCATAGGACCAGTTGTTTTATTTTTTGAGAATAATAGGACTTTATGTTTAGAAGACTGTTTATTTGTTCCGGATTTCAAGAGGAATTTGGTTTCTGTCAATTGTTTAGTTGAACACGATTTGACATTATAATTTAATTCCTCGCTCAATAAGAAGTAAATCTTTTTTTATTTGTTCCGATTATCTTATGAATAATCTTTATTTTTTAAGTCCCTTGTCCTCTGATATAAATGTCATTGAAATTGTTGAAAATGAACATAATCACCTTGCCAAGAAAAGAAAAGTACCAAATGACACTTACCTTTGGCATTTGCGATTAGGTCATATTAATCCTAATAGGATACATGGTTTGGTGAAAAGTGGGATTTTAAATTCCCTAGCATTTGAACCTACAAACAATGTGTGAATCCGCTTGAAGGTAAATGACCAAGGGGCTTTTCAAGGCCAAAGGATATCGACAAATTCAAAATCGGCTGAATTAGCAGCATACCATGCATGCGCCCAATGTGTGTCTGCTGCCGAGGCGTGGTAAGGAGTGTTTTGTCACTTTTACGTATGATTACTCAAGATATGGTTTGTTTACCTAATGCGCCCAAAAGTCCGAAACTTTGATAAATTTCGAGAATATAAGGCTGGAGGCGTGAAAAGCAATTAGGGTGTCCATCAAACAATTTCGATCCGACCGAGGCTGAATACCTATCCGAGAGTTTAAGCTTCTTACTTCCTAACTCAAGAGGGGATAGCGTTTCACAACCGTCACCGAACACCTCAAAGAAAATGGAGTTGCCACAAAGTGAGAGGGCTAGAACTCTCCTAGATATTTTCTTATGAGATCGCATGCTTAGTTATTCATCCTACCTATATCAAGCTGGGGTTGGCGCCTTAGAGATCTTTCATATACTTATTGAACTTGATCTCCTTCTAAGTCTGGCTTTCTAAGACACCTTACCGACCAGGAACGCCAGTTTCCGCTTTAAACCATATTTGTATCTCAGTTCCCAAGATGTCTTGAGAAAGGAACCACATAAGTTAACTGTGATCAAGTATGTTTGTTTATTGGACACCCTAAAGGAACGAGAGATGGCCTTTTTATGTTCCTGTGAGAAGAAAGTTATAGTGAGCACTAATGCAAAATTCTGTAGGAAGACTATGTAATCAATTTCAAGCCCAATAGCAGTAATTTCGAGGAGCTTGACTCACCTCAAGAATCTAAACCACTCGACTTGGATCTCCATTGTGCCATTGTTTCCAAAGGCGTGTTCAATATAGGGAAATGAAAAGAGCATCGAATGTGAACAAGCACGAGTTTTGGGAATCAATAAGAGAACAATAGGTAGATATACAAGTAGAACCAGAAAACTTAAAATCAAATTCAAAAGTATCAAGAGGATCTTCCTCGTAGGAACCAACAACTAGTGGAGCTCGCGTAGTGGGAGTAACAACACGCAGTTTTCTCATCAGATATCTCTTGTCATAATCATACCAAGTTATAACCATTGATAGCGTAAGAGGATCCCGTGAAATTACAAAGAAGCACTCTGGAGGATGTTGATGCATGGAGTGGCTCAGCCATGGACTATGAGATGGAGTCTATGTATTCTATCCCCGCCCGGTCTTGTAGAGGCACCTTAAAGGGGTAAAACCCATAGGGTGTAAGTGATCTACAAGAGAAAAGAGTAATTACGGGAAGGTAGAAACTTTCAAAGCTAGATTGGTGGCAAAATGTTATACCCAAAAAGAGGGGATAAATTATGAAGAAACCTTTTCACAAGAATTCATGCTTAAACTATCCCTGATTCTTTTAGATGTATGTAAGTCTAGATTACGGATTTAAGTTATACGGATGTCAAAACAAAAGATTTTTAAATGGCAGCTTAGGAAGAGGACATCACATGCAAAGAAACTTAAGGGTTCATAGCTAGAGGGCAAGAACACATGGCATGTGGTTGCAAGGTCCATTCATGACTAAAGAAAGCATCCGCACGTGTAACATTGGGCTTTGACCGCTTCTACAACTTTATACTGCTTTTGAGAAAAGTCCCGATGAACCTTATGTTTACAAAAGGATCTAAGGTACAAAAGTAGTTTTCTCAATTCTTACGATGACATTTTACTAATCTAAACTATATAGAGGTGTTAAGTGAAGGTAAAAGGATGGCTGCAAAAGCAATTTGATATAGTGACGGTGGAGAAGCCAACTATATTCTTGGAATCAAACTTCACGAGACCTAAGAAGAATAAGGTGTTGGCATTATCTCAAGCTTTTTATATATAGATAAAATTCTAGCTAGGTTCAGCATGGAAAATTCCAAGAGGGGAACTTTACCCTTCATGTGAAACCCCGAGAAAATCCAATTTTCTCAAAAATGGGTAAAATAGAAATTTCGGTTAAAAATCCGGAATTTTTCTAGATCTCGGATGACGAAACAGACTTTTCCGCCAAATTGCCTCATGAATTTAGCTACCACGCCGACCCTCGTTAGATTCCAGGTGGTCGATTTCACGTTTTTGAGGCGTAGTGCCTGAAGGACACATGACAAGATAAGAAGATGCCACATGGCACCTCAAAAGGTGTGACACTTGGCATAAAGGAGTGGCTCACATTGAGCCACATGGGGGAAGTGATTCCATGGCTCACATTGAGCCAAGGGTAAATGATGATGTCATAAAGAGGAATTATAAAATAAAAGTGAAAAATGACAAGGAAGGCCACACAATTGGTTTCCGAGGAATGAGAGGAGAAATTTCCTCTCATGTTTGTTCAGTGGTGTACATAATGATTCAAAAATGAGGAGAAAGTGCAAAGTGAGAAAAGAGAAAATGGGAGAGAAATGAGGAGAAATGAAAGGAAAAGAAAAGCAAAAGTAAAGCAAAAGAAAGCACTGTGGGAGGAAGATACGCGCCAAACACGATGAAATCCCAGAGAGAGAACGCTCTTCCTTCTTCTCTAGATTTGTAGGCGATCCGACCGTCGAATTCTTTCGAGACAAGAGGGGAAGTGTTCTACACTTGAGAGGGACAACGCTGCGGACTCCGGTTTTGGGAGTTTCATAATCCTCCAAGAGGTGTGGATATTTTCCATTGCTTATTTGAATGAAAAGGCTTTATAATGGTAGGTTGCTTGTGGAGGCTATGAGGAGGTCATATAGTTCCAAGCTTTGGAATTAATGGTATGGATTCAAGGACCGGTTGCATGGACTGTGTGTTAGTTTTAATTAAACTGAAGTTTCTGTGGTGTATCATATTGCTTGATGTGATGAGATATGACTGAAACCAAAATGGTTCATGCCGCTTAAGGGGCCTGAGGTACCTCGCTGAAAGTGGTCCCAAGTTTGTGACCTAATTGTGTGTTATTGCTTGCTTGAATAACATGTTAAGTGTGAAAATGGGATATTGATGCATGCTTGTTGATGTATTAATATGTTTTGCATGGAGGTATATTATATGTATAAATTATAATTTTCCATGGGTTGTAAATGTTTCATGTAGTGCTCATTCATGCATGTAACATGAGGAAAATGCATTGGCATCATGCATTTCATATGCACGGTCACATCGATACGTCGGTGCGGGTGCGGTAAGGTTTATTCATCGTTGTTGGGCAGGAGTGGGTCGTGAACTCGAAAATGACAAAGTCCAAGGTAGAGATTCACGAGTGTGTAAATGTGATCAAAATGATAAATTACATGTTTTCGGGGCGAGCAAGTCGGGTAGATCCTCTGCAGAAAGTCCCACATATTATTCACGTTAGACATGAATCCTGGGCCAAGGGGTTCGTGAAAATGTTGAAAAAGGCGTGCGGCGCCCTACGGTAAACCCGAAACTGTGTCTACAAAATAAGGAAAGAATCAAAATCAGTTTTTGATAAATAAATTGGAGGGTTTTCCAAATGGTTTACCAGGTGTGTGACTAGTTTATTTCACATTTGGCACTTCAGGAGGAGTCGGTTAGACTTTGAAAAGCAGATATAGAGGGGTCGATTCATGATGATATAGACATTTCATATAGAAAATAATTGTATGAAATGTGATTGATTGTTTATATATGCTATTGCATATGCATTTTAGCGGAGTAACCTCTTGTAGGAGAATTTCTTACTGGCTTTGCTCACCTCACAATCCCTTCAGTACAGGACTATCCAGAGACGTGCAAAGAGAGGTATCTACTGGAGAAGAAAGCCGAAATGTGGCTTCAAGAAAATATTTTGTAAATATGTATAAATCTTTTTGTAGAACAAACATGAAAACTATGAGAATATAGTTGAGATTTTTGTTATATGAGTATGGATGCATGGGCCCCATGTATTATTTTATCAGTATGCCTCGTGATACGAGATGCACTTCCGCGAGGTTGATTCGGTAGTCAACTGACACCCCTGGACTGGGGGCTCACACTTCAGCATGGAGTTCATCTTTCTAAGGAGCACCACCAAAAACCTTGAGCAGTAGAACGTATGAGTAGTATACCTTGTCACGCAAAGAGGGTAGTCTCATGGCGCTATGTTATGTACCGTGCCGATATCCTACAGTGGGAATAATAGTTAGCCTGCACAATCCAATTCCAAGAGAAGAACATTGATTTGCAGTTGAAGCATATTCTCAAATATCTATGAGAACAAGAGATTATATGCTAGTATATTCTAGTGGGAGTTTATTTGTGTTTTTTAATGCGACGTGATGTGTTATATTTTGAGTTTAATTTTTAATACAATATGAGGTACTTTTCATATTATTATGCACAATCGATATTTTTTGTATGAGAAGTGTCCTGATTAATTGTAGAGTATATGATCATATGAATACGTTCATAGAAGACATGATCATAGGTTTTCATAATTAATGAATAAGATCATAGTCATTAAACAAAGTTAGGCGCTTTATTTAGACTGCAATATTTTATGAAATAATCTATCTTGGTTGTTATAAAATACTGGTGCAAATTATGCTTGCATTGATGGGATCAAAGTGAGATTTATTTAAAGTTAAATTTGTGTAAAAGAAAATAAATATCAAGCAATATTTCGTTATTATTCTTCTCAATCCCAGTTTATTATAGATAGGTATTTAAATGATTATTGTTCTTGAGTTGTCACAAGAGGTCTATTTAAACTAATTCAATATTCGATGATTTGGGAGCAAGATTATTTAATTGCCGTATTTATGAAAAAACAATATGGAATTTGTATGAAATATCCTCTAATATGTTTCAGTACTTGGATGTTATGGAAGTCATTGGTCGTTGCATTTTATCCATTGTGAGAAACCGATAAATCAAGAGAATAAATAATTGATTGATTGATAGGCACCCTATCAATTAATTGATATTTTACAAAGGAGAAAATAATATTAATATTTAATATTATTAATCTCGGAGTTCACCTGGGTTTTTAGTGGAATAGCACCGATTAGATAATTGTCAAGTACTATGAGGAGCCTGATTAATGATAACCGCAGTAATCCCAAACTAGCTCAGATAAATGGTACATGATATCACAGTTTACAATAAAGAACCTGGACTTGTTCTTATAGCAAGTGGGAGATTGTTGGATTTTTGCTATACAAGTAAGTCCAAGTTGTTTAAAACACTAAATGGGTTCACACATGGACTTGGGCCCTAAGGTGTGGAGGCTCAAATGGCTATTGCTATTATAGACTTTATACTCTTATAAATAGAGAAAGATAATATAACCCTAAATCTGAATCTGAATTAGATATAGAGAATAGCCAAAGAAAAATAAATCTTTTCTTAGTGATTCAAGCGCCCACACGCTGCTCCATCACCTCGAGGATAGTTTGGAAGATCTACGGTTCTTGTATGCATACTTCTCTGCTAATCCACAAGTTACGATTTGACTAGTTATATAAGTTTAGTAATTAAATTGAATATTCTAAATCACATGATGATTCTAGCTTCTGCTGATTATTCCTACAAGAGGGTCTTCCAATGCATGGAATGGAATAACAGCAGCATCCAACTTGCTTAAAAAGGGCCTCAAGGCAAGGGTGCATAATGGTAAGGATAGCTTGTTTTGGAGAGACACCTAGCTTAGGGACTCTCCTCTTTTAAACTTTGCCTCTCGTATGAGTTAGACGTAATCCTATAGAGTGTTAGTGGATTACTGAAGCAAGATCTCGTTGACGTGGGACACTCTCCATGGTTTGCCCTCCAACGTCATCAGCAGATTACAAACTACCATTCTTCGCTCCATTGATGTGGGGGAAGATGGGCTGTGCTAGCTAGGGGTGTTCATAAAAAGTAAAAGATCGTCTAAACTAAATCAGAATCATGGTTTTTAAGATTCATAGGTTTGAATTGTTTTAAAATTTTATAAAAACCGAAATATCAGTTCGGTTTGCGGTTTAGGGGTGAAAACCGACATAACCGAACCGACTCAAACTAATATAATAAAATAATGTCATTTTATATGGTTCATATATAAATATTCTTAACCTAATTTCTCATTGTAGACTCTGATTTTATCTTACTGTGTATATATATATATATATATATATATATATATATATATATATATATATATATATATATATATATATATATATATTTTCCGTGGGCCTTATAGTTAACTTCCTGCTTTGATAGCTTGGCAAGAAAGCAAGTGGTTGATGTTCTTAGAAATGGAAAAACTCGTGAATAGGAGATGTCAAAACCAAGATTGAAGGAGTGAGGTTCTATGTTTGAATCTTCGATTCTCTAGACTAAACGAAGAAAAAACAAGAGATAATAAATGATAAATTTGAAGGGGTGGAAAGGGGATATAAGTCATCAAAAATCAAAATCAAAATCAAAATAAAAATAAAAGATGGTGAGGGAGGGAGTTCGAATTTCAATGATAAACACTTAAACATAATAGAAAGGTAATCGGGAATTCTCTAATCAAAGGGAGAAGAGAGGGGTGGGAGAAAGAAAAAATGAGATTATACGATTATGGGATCATAACACTCAAGAAGGGAAAAGAACTTTGAACAGTTCAAACTGTGTTTCAAATCGCAAATTAAACCGAAACCATATATAATATTAGTTTTGGTTGTTTTGAGTATTTTGATGGTTTTAGATCGGATTGTAATATTATGCTCAAATCGATGCAAACCCCAACTACGAACGAGCCTAGTTAGCTAGACTGTCAACAATGGTAGGTTCTCAATCGCCTAGCACACGGTGTCTCGATGGCCCCAATCCCTCCCAGCCATGATGGCACATGGAATAAAATTTGGAAACTTAAGATTCCTCAAAAGATCCGACAATTTGTTTGGCTAGTGTATCATGGAAAGATCCTCACTAATATGGAAAGGAGGATGAGAGGTCTCACGGATGCCCCAAACTGCCACCGCTGTCTTGATGAAGAGGAGGACCTCAATCATCTTTTAGGAAGTGCTCCAAAGCATACACTGTGGAGGAAGTTTGTGAAGCATTAGAAAGGCATGAGTGTCTTAATTTTCCTTAGAGAATGGATGAGTTGAACTTAACCCTAAAGACCTACAAAATGTCGAACCCTGGAATGAGTTTATGGTTTGCCTTGTCTTTGGAAATGTAGGAGGTCTTCAACGGAATGAGTAGAACAAGCATGGATAAGAAATGTCACTTTGTCCATTCTTACCTGCAGGAGATCATGGCAGCCTTCTCAAATCAGGCCATTACTTCGCAGAGTGTTTGCAGGACTGCATACAGTGGATAAGGAACCGATCTCCCAAGGATGGATGAAACTCAATGTGGACGGAAGTCTTGGTCATGAACTCATATGACGGGGCTGAGGTCTTTGAAGACGACGCAGGCATGCAATCTTGATGACAGATTTGCAGTGCAACTGGGGAATGCACAATAGAAATAGTAGAAACTTGATGACAGACTCTCCCAGGTGTACAACTGGGTCAAGGATGTCGAAAAACTTGGAGTGCATGCTCCTACACAATAGTTTTGAGTGCTAGAGTGGCTGGTGCAAAGGAAGGACGGTGAGCCTCAAGCATGTTTTCAAAGAAGGGAATTGTGTGCCTGACTATATGGCAAAGCTAGCCCTGAAGATGACCCATAGAAGATTGGATTAATAAACTTAAAGCAATTAAGATGAAGTTTAGACAAAATATCTATAACCTATTAGCAATAATTTTAGTTTTGGATAAAAAAATCAAGAGTTCATTTTTTTAAAAGCTTCCTAACTTTTTTTTTTACTTAGAGATACAAAATTGTAAGGACCTCACCTTTAACATTTCACATCGCCACGGGTTAGGCTCAGATAAAGTTCAAGGGCACCTTGATCTTCTTCTTCTTCTTTTTCCACATTTTGATTCTCTATCTTTCTTTAGACGAATTTAAGCCCTTACTCCATAATGGTCTTACTTCCACAAGGTCCAATTGACTATGTTAATGCAGGCTTTAATAATTTTGAGCCAATTTTTTCCTTTCTGCATTCTCTTTCCCTCTCCATTGAGAAGCACAATTTCTTTATTTTCTTGTACTTGAACATTCGCCTCAACTCTTGTCATCCCCAACTCTATCTTTGGGTTATTTCCATGATAGATATTGCCCAATATTTGTGACACCCCTATCCCGACGGTCCCGTTGACAACCCGTCAACCCGCAGAAACCTGTGGATATCGGGTGCCTCGATATCACACTCACATGTCTCATATATCGAGACTCATTTATGCATATTTAATTCACAATATACAAAGATATATGATAGACTATAATCACAGTCTCTTTACAGTCCCTTTGATACCAAAAAGGTGTACATGTTTTTGGTTCTGCTAGAATATAATACAAGACAAAAACAAAACAAAGTCATGTCCGACTCTCATCCCATATGCAGGTCAGTTGCCTGCACTGGACCTGTACCTAAAAGAGGGATCCCATGACGGGGTGAACAATGCCCAATAGAGTAAACTCCTATAGAGGCTACTCCCCACCTTAGTGCACATGCAATGGTCATGTCACCAAAGAAAGAAGCACATTCCAATAAAGATTATGCAAACTTAGAATGGAATTCTACATGCCATGAATGAAATGCGACCCATCATGTCCCATGTACCGAGTCCTCACCGACTCTCTCACACATGCACAAGTGCGAAACCGACATCACGCCTCACCCAAAAGACTTGACTCACTGGATTCCATTTCAATACTCATTTGAATTTCATCAAATTTTGTGCGTCTATTTATTGGGCTACATCATTTTTTGGGGTCTCACCGCAGGATCGTCGTACGCCTTCCGACATTTTTACAAGCTTTCACTGCAGGTGATCATGTCTAACCGCAAGTAGATTTAGGTCTTTCACCCTATGGGGGGGGGGGATCTACCTTATCTTGCTACGCCCAACACACGTATATATATATATTTTTCATTTTTTTCATTTTATACCACCGTGAGTCTCAATTGGACGCTGTCCGTTTTGAGCTCACCACACATTCACCAAGAATGGTGAATTAACCGTTTCTATGCACCCACACCCAACTCAACGCAATGTCACCGTGCATATGGAATGCAAGTATGCCACATAGTATTACATGTCTCATTTCCAATTTATGGCTAATAATTTTCATTCGTCATGTCAACACATCTAAATATGCCCATATTGACATCATCACAAGGCTACCAATCAATTAACGACTTACTTTAACCTCTAAGCCTAATTGTACAGACATATCATGTCCACAAGTAGCCTACAACAATCCATGTAATGGCCTCATTCACATACAATAACATGTCACCCAATTATCAAGCAATGACACACAAACAAAGGTATTTCATTCAACAACATGTTGTTCCATACTCACGTGATTAGCAATACTTAGTGCAACAATCAATTTTTTCTCGTAAAATATGCGCGAGCATAAAATTCCCCATTTATAGCATATGGTCAGATTATAGACTCAAAAGAGCTTTCCATAGAATCCACGTGATATATATTTCTTTTTCATTTTTTCATTTTATACCACCGTGAGTCTCAATTGGATCGCGTCCGCTTTGAGTTTCACCACATTCACCAAGAATGGTGAATTCAACCGCTTTCTATGCACCCACCTGTAACTCAACGTTAATGTCACCGTGCATATGGAATGCAAGTATGCCACATAGTATTACATGTCTCATTTCCAATTTATGGCTAATAATTTTCATTCGTCATGTCAACACATCTAAATATGCCCATATTGACATCACAAGGCGTTACCAATCAATTAACGACTTACTTTAACCTCTAAGCCTGATTGTGACATATCATGTCCATAAGTAGCCTACAACAATCCATGTAATGGCCTCATTCACATACAATAACATGTCACCCAATTATCAAGCAATGACACACAAACAGTGTATTTCATTCAACATGTTGTTCCATACTCAAGTGATTAGCACACTTAGTGCAACAATCAATTTTTCAGAAAATATGCGAGCATAAAATTCCATTTATAGGCATATGGTCAGATTATAGACTCAAAGAGCTTTCCATAGAATCCAAGAATGTTTCAATCGGAGTTCGGACAAGAAAGTTATGGTCGTCCAAAGTTGGAGGCCTCACATGAATAGCTAGACCCAAATGACGCACTTTCACCTATTTGACGACCAAGTCTGACGACCTAATGAGCACCCATCCGCATTGCAATCTAGCCAGACAAACCTAGTCGGACAAACCTAGTCGGACAGACTTTCCACTTAGGTCGTCTTGTGCAAACGATCTCATAACTTGAGCTATTGAGGTTCGATTTTGGTAATTCAAAAGTCTAACATGAAGTTCACTGATGTGGCTACAATTTACTTGAAAGACACACAGCCAAATTCCCTTTGTTTCTCAATCGAAAACTGTAGTCCCAAAGTCCTGGCTAATGCATAGGATCAAAGTAGGGCAGCTTCCCATAGTTCAAAATGCAAATCAAACATCCCCTCGGGGCAAGACACAACCACACGTACTTCTTGGGTTAAAATAACCAAAGTAGGAGAAGAACTACTTCTTGAAGAGTAGAAGTTGCTCTAGGAAGTCTCGTGGACACTTCCTAAACCCTAAACCCTTGATTTCCCGAACTCTTCACTTGAATCCTCGAAGAAATCTCGTGTTTTCGGTACCCACACGTAGCCTTTGTCGAGAAGATGATCTTTAGTTCTTGGCCCGATGAAAACTGACCCACCGAAATATGTAGATCGTAGAAAGAAGTTGGAGCTTCTCTCTCCTCTTTCTCTCTTCTCTCCTTTCCCTTTCTTTTTCCTTCCCCACCGAATTTGTTTGGTTCAAAGTCAAGTGAGAGGCCTCATCTTACCACATGTCACCTCACCATTGGTTCTTTTTGGATTTCCCTTATCCACTTATCCAAAACTTTGGATTTCCATCCCATCGCTGCGACACATGGCCACCGACTTTGACTATCCTTCATTGACACATGGCTCATTGTGAGCCATCCAAACAAGTGTCAAGTGTCACTCGTTACCCTTGGTGCCTAAACGCGAGATCTCGACTATCTTGGAATCCGACGAAATTCAACTAGGTAGCTATATTTCTCGAGACGATTCCAACGGTGAAGTCCGTTTCGTCATCCGAGATCTAGAAAAACTTCAAATTTTCCCACTGAAATTACCTTTTTACCCTTTCTCAGAAAATTGAATTTTCTCGGGTTTTACATTCTTCCCCCCTTAAAAGAATTTCTCATCCTAAATTCATGCACCACATCACTCTGCATTGCACAATGTGTACTATCTCATGCATGTAAATCCAGTCATTTAATTACTAAACGACTAAACTACGTACCTTGTCCCCAACAAGAAGGATAGGGCGGCCCGCATCGTGTCCCTCGCGCCCACGCTACCCTCCTCCACTCCATCTGTCACACAAAGACTTCACTAGCCTCACGCATCTTAAGGGCCGCAAAACCTGATCCCGGCTATTCATGATGCGCACTGGTCCCTCCTCGAAGGTCCCATCTGTGTTAACAGTAATCTCTCCTCAATCCACTACATGAGCTAGATCTAGAGTATACTTCCGGAGCATGGAGACGTGGAACACCTCATGAACACCAGACATACTAAGCAGTAATTCCAACAGGTACGCTACTGTGCCCACCCTCTCTGATATCTCGAAGGGCCCGATAAACCTCGGAGAAAGATTTCCCCGCTTGCCGAACCTGACCACTCCTCTCTTAGGCTTCACCTTCAAGAAGACGTGAACTCTAGAGGTCGACGTCGTTTGTTGGCGTAGCTCTTCTACCAACTCTGAGCAATGAGAAGACGCTGCCATATCAAACCCACCTTCTCCGAGGTGTCTCTAATCAGATCTGGACCAATGATGGAGCTCTCTCCCACCTCTATCTAGAAAATAGGTGATCGGCATGGCCTCCCATACAAAGCCTCATAGGGTGCCATCTATATACTCTCGCCCGAGCAATCAAGTACACGGGGCGACCCCACTAAGGGCAAGTGCTCTCCTAGCTACCTCTTATGATCCGTGACGATGCTCGCAACATGTCCTCTAAAATCTGTATATCCTCTCCACTAACCATCCGTCTCGAGGGGATGAAATGCGTTGTTCATAGTCAATCAGGTCCCCATGGCCTTCCTGGAAGCTCTTCCAAAAGTGTGTGTCAGAACCCTGATCTCTATCCGACACTATAATAATTACACTCCATGTAGCTGGACAATCTATAGAATATACAACCGGCAGAATTCCTCCAATGTGAAGGACATCTGCAGGGCTAGAAAATGTGCCGACTTAGTGAGCCGGTCCACTATCACCCATACAGCATCATGTCTTCGCGGTGTTTGTGGCAAGTGGGTCATAAAATCCATCATGACGTGCTCTCACTTCCACTCAGCCACCTCTAACGGGTCGGAGTAACCCCGCCGCTTTGCGCTCACTTTAACTCCGCGTTGACGCGGAGGCACGTCGAACAAAGTCCCCGACGCGTCTCTCTTAATCCCGCCTCCATACCGCGACGAAGATCACGATACATCTTCGTGCCACCTGGATGCACAGCAAATCGGGAGCAATGGAACTCCCTAAGGATCTCCTCTCTTAGATCAGTCAACTGGGGAACCACTACCCATCCTCTAAATCGAAGACCACCATCCAAGTGAATGGCCCAGCCTTCGTCACCTGCACCTAACTGTACCTGGTCCCTGATGGACACTATCTCTATGTCCTGCCCTTGGGACTCGATCACTGGCCAACGTGGATGCCAGCCACTAAACTCCCTGAAAGTACCCCGAGCCCGCCGCTATACCCGTAGTCCCAACTATCCCACGCCAAGCATCCGCCATTCCCGTGAAGCCGCACAGCCAATGCTCCCGTGACTTCCGACCGCGCATCAACCACCACATTTGCCTTACCAGGGTGGTAATGCAAAGTGAAGTCGTAATCCTTCAAGAACTCCATCCACCTGCGTTGCCTCATATTGAGGTCCCACTGCGTGAAGATGTACCTCAGACTTTTATGGTCTAAATACACCTCAAACTATTCATCGTATAGGTAGTGGCGCCAAATCTTCAAGGCAAAGACTATGGCCGCCAACTCCATGTCGTGTGTGGGGTAGTTCTGCTCATGATTCTTCAACTAACGAGAACCATGGGGTTACTACCCTTCCAGACCGCATCACACGCATCCTGGCCCGACCTTCGAGGCGCCACAACACACCCGCAGGTACCTCCGCCCCTCTCCAGACTCATCGAATAGGAGCCGGCTAAGCTCTCCTTCACTCTCGGAATGCCTTCGCACCGCTCATTCCACTCGAACCTGACCTCCTCCCCGGTTAGCGTCTCAGCCATAAGTGCCGGCGGTCGAGAGAAATCCCCGACGACCCCGTAGCACCTTGTCAATCCAAGAAACCACGTATCTAGGAAGACTCCACTGTCCTCTCCCCAACTCATCACAAATTTCGACCTTCCTGGTCCATATCACAGCTCAAGCCGACACTACGTGCCCCAAGAATCTTTACCCCGCAGTCAAAACTTGTACTTTATCGAACTTGGCATACAACCGATGGTCTCAAAAGTCAGAACGACTCCCTTTAAATGATCTTCATGCTCCTCCTCGACGGGAGAGCATCAAAAATGTCACCCGATAAAGACCACGACAAACTGATCCAGATATGGTTGGAATGCCCTATGCATGAGATCCATGAAGGCCACTAGCGCATTCGTCAATCCGAAAGGCATCACCGTGAATTCAAAGTGCCTATACCGCATCCTGAACGCCGGCCTTAGGATATTCACCTCCCAATCCTCAACCGATGGTAATCGTGTGAAGGCTCACTTTGGAGCAGATCGCCTCTCGCAATGATCAAATAAATCATCAACCCAGAATGAATACAAATTCTTGATCAGAATCTTGTTCAACTGCCAGAAGTCAACGCACGCCGGCGGTCTCGTTTTTCTTTGTAAACAAAAACGGTTACCCATGGTGAAGTGCTCGTTTTAATGAATCTTTGTCCAAGAACTCCCGTAGATCCGATCTTGAGTTCTTGCAACTCAACTGGTGCCATTCTATGCGGAGTCATAGAGATGGGCGACGTGCCAGGGTGTAACTCAAAATGAAAGTCTACATCCCTCTACGGAGGTAATTCCGGCAACTCATCCGGAAAAACATCCTCACACTCGCGGACTACCCGAGGGAGATCCAAGTCCTGTCTCACCTTGTCCTCTAGGGTAAGGCTTGCTAGCCAACGCATCAACTGCGCTATCCGAATTGTACACGGTCCGCAAAGCATCGTGTCGGTCTCCGAAAAGTAACACGAGTACCGGGCCCCCGTGTAAGCGGTAACCCTCTACGCCACAATCGGAACGACTCAGATAGTCACAACTACCCATCTCCAAGGATGACATTAAACTCTGACATGTCCATTACCCTCAGGTCCACTATGAGTATAATCCCAGAGATATCTAACTCGCAACCCCGACGTATCAGATCCACACTCACCCTAGTCCCTATGGGAGAACTCACATACAGGAGCTTCTCCAAGGTCTCAACCTCTAAGCCCAATTCTCTCACACATGATGCAGTGATGAATTAATGTGATGCACCATAATCAAATAATACTCTAGCCCATAGGCGAGATAACATAAACATACTCGCCACAACCCGATTCCCTGGCCCAACCCGACATGACCCGAATCCCGCTTCGGGTGCGAAACCATATACTGGGACTTCTTACCTGTTTTTTTTTTTTTTTATACAAACAATATTTTTCATAACCAACAATCATTTACATTTACTAATGAACTACCACCGGAGTGGTATCCATTAAAGTTTATACACATATACTAAGTCTCATTTACTTATACAAATTCATATCTAAAATAAACACTCTGAGATGGCCCGCTGCTGGTGTGGAATGTCCTGTCCTCTTTATTTCCTCTTCAGTACCTACACGGATTGAACACTGGGTGCTGCTTTACTAGTGGGGAACACATGAGGAACCACTCAATAACAATAATCGCCATCACCATCTTACTTTACTTATGCATATATCGGAAGCCTATTCTTATGTGACTTAACTCATCTCATTTTATACATGTAGATTTTGCTCTTTTAGATTCCATATCATTATCTTATTCTCATATTACTTCCCATGTATCATGTCTTTACAAGTTCTTTCAATTCATATCTTCTACATGTATCATATTAGATCATATTCAAAAAACAACTCATATCTTATACAATGGTAAACAAAACATATTTGCTCATATTAAATACATATCATCAATCGACTAATACAATTCATATTAGACTCTTTATCATTATCAATGGCCAAGCCATTAATCAACTCCCTTTAGAAATTACATCGTGATCCGATGCCCAAGTAACCTTTAGTTTTCGCTTTATTACTAAAAGTGCTGCAATTCGAACTCCTCTACTGGTTCTCCTATCATGATCCAAGTCGATCTCTACTGATTCCACGCTCAATCAAAACATTACTGCCTTATTAAATTTTTTCTTTTCAAAAGTGTCGCGACCCGATCCCCGACCCCCACCTGGGCTTGATGATCCAAGCCGGAGCCCGGTTTACTCCGACATTTTCAATTATCTTTCCAAAACATTTGTTTATGTTATTCCATTTTAGACTTTTTAATTACGCGAAAGCACTTTTCGGGCAATCCCATAAACACTTATAATTTCAAAAGACCCTTAACATTTACATTCAACAAAAATGCATTTACAAAATGATGCCTTTTACTATGTCCGCAGTACGTAAAAGATACTTAAACAATACAATTTTTAATGTCATTTTTCGCTATCGGTTTGTGATTTCACATATAGCTATAGAAGTCAACATCTCACGACAAGATCCACTAGAACTCGCCCGCTTGTCATTCAAGAGCAATGCGACTACACCACTATTATCGCCCACATATGGCTATAGAGGTCGATACATTCACGACGCATTCAATTTGGGAATCCCGCCCGTTTGTCATTCGAGCAATGTGATTCCTCGCATTCAATTATTATCGTCTCACATATGGCTATAGAAGTTTACATTCACCATGCATTCACTCAATCCTGCCCCGTTTGTCATTCATTAGCAATGTGATTTCGCATTCAACTATTATTATCGCCTTCACATATGGCTATAGAAGTCGACATTCACGGCATTCACTGGGGAATCCCCGCCTCGTATGTCATTCATTAGCAATGTGATTTCCGCATTAGACAATACTACATCTCTCATGACGACCAGCTGGTGAATCACATGCCTGGCCAATATCCAACGATACATTCAAATCAATTTACTTTTATGCAAGATTCTCGCTTTATCGCTCAAATACATGCACATTACGCATACGCACGATGCATATCAATAACAATCATTCAAATCAATATATATATACCTATATATATATATATATATATATATATATATATTTTACAATTAGCATTCATAACCGATCACAATCACATTTCAATTCCAATATCACTTTCGTATTATTCAAAGACATATTCTCAATCTATGTACACATTTCATACCATTTACGCATACTGCTTATATACTCATTCACGATACTCATTTATGTATACTATTCATGTATTCACCACGATATCAGCTCATTCCTATACTATTCATGTGTACCTATTCATATGCTCATTTACGTATACTCGTTTCATTTGTTATCATTTTCTGGTTATATGTGATAATAATAATATATCACTTAACCACATTATGTGTTCATGACATATTGCCTCGCATGTTCACAATCATGTTTCAATTCATTTTCATTTTCATTTTCATAATCATTTTCATGTTTCATGAACACATCTTTACATTTTTCATTTTCTACATTTTCCTTGTTTCATGCCTATTACATATGGCACTTCATATTCTTGTGAAGTATGATGTATGTGGAATCACACCTCATTCATATATTCTTATTCCTCTATGTATCTACTTTACTTAGGAAGTGGAATTAATCCAATTGGATCATCCAAACTAAAGTTATGGCATTTCATGCTGTACAATGCCATCTTGGGATTACACTAGAACAGTTGGTATTACTTTAATTTTCCGGGATCCTAACTTCATGTTTGACTCTAGGTCATTGTATTCTTTTAAAGATAAGGTGCCAAGTGGTTCTATTCCAACTTGAATCACCCAATTCCGGAGTAACAACTCGTCATCCTCTAAACAACCCGGACTACTTCTATGTTCAAAGCTGGAACCAGAATTTGGCTTTACATGGCCCCACTTTTTGAGTGAATTTTTAGGCCACTTTAGGATCATATAATTAAGGATGCCTATTCTCAATTTTTGTTCTCCTGAAGTCTATTTTACGTATTACTTGAATCACTCAAATCGATAAGAAATGAGCAAGTTATGGCCAAAATACGAAAACTGGTCGAAACTACATGTTGGCCAAAAATGACCAGAACACAAGATGTACCGGTACATGTTCAAGGTGTACCTGTACATGTCACGAAAATTGCCCAGAATGTGTGTTTTTCACCCATTTTTCCATATTTTTGATACCCATATTAACTCTATATCTATATACATGTCAAGACCACCCAAATTCATTCTCGACTCTCTTTTCACCAATCCTCTTCACTTCATCTTCTTTCAAAATCTTTCCATGAATTTCTCCCAATACCATTCTAATATGGGTTATAACCCATACACAAACCAAATACAAAGATTTGTTAGGGTTTGTTCTAAACCCTAACTCAATTACTTGCAATTTAACATGAATCCATCCTCAAACGGAGGATTTCCTATACTTATCTTAAAATTTTCATACGGGGTTTTATCAACCCTATTTGCAAGAAATCCAAGGTTAGGTTGCAATTTATCAAAAACTCCTAGCTGGGGGACAAGCTATTAACCATACAAAGCCTTTAAAATTCCATATAGATCCATACACCTCCATACTTGTTCAGTTTCCATACAAAAATCCCAAGTTCCATACCTTGTTGGCTTGATTCGTTCCTCCATCTTGTTCCTCTTCCTCTTCTCCTCCTCCTTCACGATTTTTTCTCCTCCTTCAAATGAGACCAACTTTTGGTCTTTAAACCCATGTTTGCTAAGGCTATGTTTGGCTCCTCCAAATAAAACCCATTTTTGGGTTAACTTTATTTGCTTTTTAAGCCCATAACCTCTTCTATTTATAATTAAATTTTCCTTTATTTCATTTTGGCTCCCAAATCTTCTTAATCCATGTCTGGGCCCCTTTTTGAATAAATTACACTTTGTCCCAAGTTTTGTAACTTTCCGGGTCTCTCGTTTCCGTGGTTCGCATTTAACTCACGAAACAATCAAATTATACTTACAAACTACCCTAAACAAGTCCGAAAACTACTAGGGTATATTCCGGGGTGTCACACATACCCTGTATAGCTGACTGATCTTCAAGCTCAGTCGATAGTATGATGGCGTAGACATGCCCTTGAATACCTGATGTCCCAGCCTATGGGCCCTGTCCTCGGCCCTGACCCATACCCTGGCCTCAATGGCCTGTCTGTGTAGGAGGAGGTGCTCGTACAACACCCTGGGACTAATACTGATTCCTCTGACCCGTATTTGGGGGTGGAGGAATAAATTGTATCCACGCCTGTCCCACTGATGACTGGGACTGCACTTTCCCGACCAGGTTCCCGCCTTGGGGGTAACTCGCTTCATATGTCCAAGTCATGGCAAAGTGTCAAATCGCCCGTCCCGCCTCGATTGGGAACCCTGACCGACTCGCTTTGTCAACGTACTCAAATCCTTCTCGAACTACAGAAGCCTTGGCTCTTTTCTCTAACTAGAAGAAGACTGCTCTCCTTCCTTCTGCCACTCATGACCAAGAGATCTCGGATGCTCAAGGCCCTCTATCTCTCTCTATGGCCATAGTTGTCCTCGACCATGAAGTTCACATCCCGGGAGGAATCCTACACCTTACCCTGATGGACAACTTCATACCATCCTCAAACCTTCACCTTTACTACATCCGTGGCCACGTAATCATCAAAGAAAGCTGGCTAACCCAAGAAACCTAGCCACATACTCCATCACCTGGTCATCATTCATTTCAACTCTAGAACTCCTACCTTACGCCTAGCTGACCTAGTAAACATTTCGCCCATGGAAGAGTCTTTTCTTTTCATGGAACTCTTCCTAAGTCATTGCCTCCATATCCCTAGAGGTCTTAACCCAGTCCCACCATACTTGGGACTCACCCCACTGAATGTCGCTGAACTGATCTGGGCCGTGATCTGGGAGGTGATTCCATGGCCCCCAATATCTTCTCAATCTGCCGGAACTAATGGTCTGCCACCATCGGATCTCCTCCCCCGGTGAATGTCGGAGGGTGATGTGACTTAAACCTCTGGAGGTTACTCGGACCTCCTTGACCCCCAGCTGCACTAGCCTGTGCAAAACTAGTGAATGCAACGCTCATGGCCTCCGTAAAGGCCTGCTACTAATCAAAATGGTGGTGCTCGACTTCAGTTAAGAATTTCACGGATCTAATTCTACGTCCCTACCCCCACTTGCCATCTACACATGTCAAACGGAAATGCAGTTATTAATTTCTATCTCGCCCACTAGTAGTGCACACGGGGCCAACCACTAATATTAGACTTAGCCATCATGAACCAACCCGTTCATCACTGCTTCCTTGGGCAGCTAATCACTAACCACTAATACAATTTCAATTCAATTTCCAAAATTTGCATGTTCATTATTGTTTTTCGAACCCCTAAGGTTATGTTTTCTAACCCTAGTGTTCCATATACCATTTCTCATGTATATATTTCATACAATTCAAGCACGCATCACACATATCAATTCATCAAAGTGCACAATGAATTCATGATCTAAACATGTGCCCCATCGAGTCCTAAGTATTCGTGTACCTAAGCTCTGATACCAAACTATGACACCCCATCCCGGGGGTCCCATTGACAACCCGTCAACCTGCGGAAACCTGTGGATATCGAGTGCCCCAATATCACACTCACATGTCTCATATATCAAGACTCATTCCTACATATTTAATTCACAATATACAAAGATATATGATAGACTATAATCATAGTCTCTTTACAGTCCCTTTGATACCAAAAAGGTGTACATGTGTTTTGTTCTGCTCGAATATAATATAAGACAAAAACAAAACAAAACAAAACAAAGTTGTGTCCGCTCTATCCCATACGTGTCACCCGCCTACACTGGACTCATACCGAAGGGGATCTCATGACGGGTGAGTAATGCCTAATAGAGTAAACTCCCATGTAGGCTACTCCTCCTGAAAGACATGCAATGGTCATGTCACCAAAGAAAAGACATTCCAATCAAGATTATGCAAACCTAGAATGGAATTTACATGCCATGAATGAAATGCGCACCCACCATAAACCCATGTACCGAGTCCTCACCGACTTCACATATGCAACGCCTGGGCGTGAAAAACCAATAATCGTGTCTCACCCAAAGACTTGACTCATCGATCGACTCCAATACCATTTGAATTTCATCACCCTTGTGTGTTTATTTATTTGAGCTACGTCATTTTTTTTGGTCTCACCGCAGGATCGTCGTACGCCTTCCGACATTTTTATGGGCTTTCACTGCATGTGATCATGTCTAACCGCATGTAGATTTAGGTCTTTCACCCTGGGAGGGGATCTACCCTATCTCGCTACGCCCAACACACGTATATATATTTTTTTCATTTTTTTCATTTTATACCACCGTGGACGCTGTCCATTTTGAGCTCACCACACATTCACCAAGAATGGTGAATTAACCGTTTCTATGCTCCCACACCCGACTCGACGCGATGTCATCGTGCATATGGAGTGCAAGTATGCCACATAGTATTACATGTCTCATTTCCAATTTATGGCTAATAATTTTCATTCGTCATGTCAACACATCTAAATACGCCCATGTTGACATCACAAGGCGTTACCAATCAATTAACGACTTACTTTAACCTCTAGGCATAATTGTGACATATCATGTCCACAAGTAGTTTCATAACAAGCCATGTAATGGCCTCTATTCACATACAATAACATGTCACCAATTATCACAATGACACACAAACAAAGGTATTTCATTCAACATGTCGCTCCATACTCAAGTGATTAGCACAATTAGTGCAACAATCAATTTTTTTAAAATACGTAGGCACAATATGCCATTTATTGTGCATATGGTCGTATTCTATACTCAAAGAGCTTCCATGCAGCTTCAAAACGCACGGATCCAATTTCCGATTTATGGTCAGCCCGTGCTGAAGGCCCACATTAGTCGACCTGCACGACGAGCCTAGCCTGACACACCTAGCCGAATGCACTCCAGTCGCGTACCTAACCGGGCAAACCTTGCCGGACAGACTTTCAACTTAGGTCATTTTGAGTAAACGAACCATAACTGAAAGCAGGAGGTTCGATTTAGTGTAATTCAAAAAACCTAACATCAAGTCTACTCGACATTGCCATAATTTACTCCAAGGACACACGCGCCAAATTCCCTTTGTTTCCCCACCCGAAACCATTCTAAAGTCCGCCAATGCAAAGGATCAAAGTAGGCACTTTCCCATAGTTCAAAATGCAACCAAACATCCTCAAGACACAACCACACAAATTTCTGGGCTAGAAACAACCAAAGTATAAGACCTACCTCAGTTTGGTTGCTCTAGAAGTCCCGTGGACTTTAAACCCGAAACCCTTGATTTCCGACTCTTCACCGAATCCTCACGAAATCTCATTGTTTCTAAGATTCACTAGCCTTTCGTTTGCGCATGATCTTAGTCTTCGCCCGACAAAGCCGACCCACCGATCTTCGTAGATCGCAGTTATAATTCCTTGAGCCTTCTCCTCTTCTCTCTTCTCTATTTCCCTTTTCCATACTCCATAGAATTTGTTTGGTCCAAAGTCGGCGAGGCCCCATCTCGCCACATGTCACCTCACCACGGCTTCCTTTGATTTCCCTATCCACTTATCCAAAAACTTCTGATTTCCATCCCATCAAGTCATGACACACACCACCGACTTTGATCTATCCCTCCATTCGACATACGACCAATCGTCAGCCATCCAAACAGTGTCACTCGCTACCCCTGCACTTCAAAAACGCCAGCTCAATTATTTTAATCCGACGAAATTCGACTAGATAGCTATATTTCGCAAGACAATTTCAATAATGAAGTCCATTTCGTCATCCAAGATCTAGAAAAAATTCATATTTTTTTACTGAAATTATCGTTTTACTCTTTTTCAAAAAATTGAATTTTCTCAAATTTTACAATATTTCAATAAGAGAAACCTTTTGCACGAGAGTTGTCACCTTTTTGTCTTTTGGAGAGCCCCCTCGGGTAGAATTTCGACCTGAATTCGAGTGACTCTTACCACGATTGAAATTAGACTTTGAATCTAAAGGTCCGGTCCTCCTTTTTGGTTGTACTTCAATTAAGGATTTTGTCTTCCTCCACGAGGATTCCCCCTATTTGTAGGCCTTTCAGTTTCATATACAATCCCATTAAAATCTGAGTTCCCTTTTTTCTCATTTAAATTTATGATCAACAAGGTCGTCTAAAGCACTTTCAGAACCTCCTCAAATTATCTATTCTGATTTGCCTAACTCCAATCCTCTTGTGCAATACATTAACTGATATTTAAGTGGTAGACTTGGACCCACCATAGACAAACCCTTAGAAATTAGGATGCCTTTTGCAATGCCTTCATTTATTTGATCGACTCTTAATATTTGAGCCATAATTTTTTTAGATGTACTAAATCCTCATAATTCAATACGGAGACCAATCACATAGGCCCAAAGAGTGTTGTCTTAAGAGTCTCACTAAAAGGATCAAACTTTTCTCTTTATTTTTGTAGGACAATGACTTGTTTTTTAATGAAAAAAGGTCTATCTTTCTACATTGTAGAGCAATCCTTAGAAGTAAAGAATTTAACTAGGAAGAAGTAATCATCCAAATCCATAAAATAGGGACTTGCCTAAAGTAATTTTTTTTTTTTTTTTTAAATGGACTTAGAGAGAAACAAACTCACCCAATACTTTTTTACTAATACAGGTAGAGCTAGGCAAAATTTCTCAGAGTAAAGCCAAGTCATCTTTCATCCACATTTGATTAACTCAAAACAAGGATTGTAGACTGGCCGGATATGGGGGACACAAGACTCAGTGAAGGAACTAGAACCATATGTTAAGGTAGCTCGAGGAGAGAAGACACATTAGATTTAGAAGAACATAAAACAAAGGTTGAGAGACCCAAAGCTTGGTTTTAGTAGACAAATAGAGAGCTTGTCTTTAGTAAGCACCAAAATAAGGGTAAGCCAATTGTGTAAAATTAGATAGCTATCAGCTGTCTCAGTCCTTTACTTCCATTGGTTAGGAAGGGAAGAGAACACTAGAGATGGCAAATGTGTCCGTATCCGTGGATTTCCGACCCGATCCGATCCGGCTGTACAAAGAGAAAAATCATGACTGGATAATGGATATGGATATGGATAAAATCCGATTTTTTTGAATGGATATGGATTTAGGCATATCCGATCCGAAACCCGTATCATATCTAATTCTCAAACGTGTGTAATATTTGAATTAATATTTGGAATGTTATAATATCCGACACAATATTTAAATTAATCTGTAATTTGTAATAACACTATATAATATGATATGATTCTCACATTACTAATTCAAATATTTAATTGCCTATTTTAAAACTTAATTAGTAAAGTTAGAAATGAATACTAAAATATAATAATGTAAACCCTTAAACCTAACAATAACATTATAAATTATAAATCTAGTCCTAATTGTACTTTGTAAATCCTAACGAACATGCTAACATTGTAAACCCTAACTTCTTAACACAGTAAATTCTAAACTTATAACACCACAAACCCTAATTTAAGGATAAGCTCATACAGTCATACGATCCACGCTCATTATCCTTCCTAAATATGGATCGGACATATTTCTTCCAAGATGCTCGAGCTTTACCATTCTTAATCACCCAGATTTCGGAGAATGCTTGATAAATGTGTTAAGCCCTCCCGTTGTATAAGAATTAAACTTATGTGACTCTTTAAACTCTCTTAATGACCAGGCTCTATCTCGTCTGTGGCATTTAGTCGATTAATCTCCTCTGAGCAGAGGAAAGTCCGATACGCACACGATCTTCTCTCATTGCTGATTTTTAGTCCCTAAATCCCTAACCTTAATGTAACACCACAAATTTTAATTCCTAATATTGTAAATTTTAATTTTAACACTTAAAGTCCTAATCAAACATCACTAACCCTAACTCTAATACTGTCAAGTATAAATCTTAATCTAATATAAAGGAGGAAAAGGAGAAGAGCAGCCGAAGAGACTGAGAGTGGTTTTACGGAAGATAGCTCAAGGTTGATAAATTTAGCTCCACTCTAAGTCAATGAAAGATAAGTATAAAGGCACCAATTTGCAATATCCGGGAAAAAAAACCATTGACGCTTATAAAAATAAAAAAACACTCATTCTGACCAATGTTTCGTGAAATTCAAAACAAGCTTGTAGTTCGTATCACGTCAAACATTAAAGAATCTTAGATCTATTCTCATAACATTCGACAAAGTTAAGTGGACGGTATTCTCGCTTTTTCTTTTATTTTAGATCGACAGCTTAATTACGCACTCCATTGTAATATAATATTGTGTTGCATTGCCTAACATTACCAATCTAAAATACATATATCATGTTCTAATATTGAGATCGATTCATCATGCTTGTGCTTAAATGTTGAGATTCATCATGCTTCAGGTTTAAATGTTGAGACCATCATGCTTGTGTGTCTAAATATTAAGTCTAGTCGGGTTCCATGAGTGGAATTAAAATAATACACACACACTATGCAAGTGCAATGCGGAGAATGTAAGTTGTAGTTTATTGTTAGAGAATAAAATATTAATTGTGATTGGTGTATGAAATATTTGCTACAACATGATAATAATTTTATTTTGTAAAATGGTGTAATGATGGTTCGAATTAAACCAATAAAAAAAAATAAAGAAAAGGGAAAGAGGACTGGGTTTTTGTAAAGTAATTGTAGTCATGATTGTCTATCCAAATACGAAAGAAAACGATTTTTCGTGAATTCTTTATTTTCAACTTGTCCATTTATCAGATTTCAGATCAAAAATTTGATTCGACCGCTTGTAATACTTTTTTTAATTTCCAATAATTTTATACCATTCTAGATTTTTTTAATTATTGGTTTTTGTAAAGTAAATTGTAGATGCGTAAAACAAATCAAAGTTTAACGCCCCGTTTTTACCCAATCAAATAATCAGAGGCATAAGCTTATTAAAGAATTATTAAACGACTTTAGAATGTCTCATTGATTTTTTCCGTGATTCTGTTACATCATGAAATTAACTTTGACACATAAAATGTTAGATATATTCTTTTTAAAGATGAGGTATGATTTTCTCTGCTGCACCCATTGCAGTGGATCGATTCTGGATCTATGACCGATTTCTACATTATTTCTTTTTCTTTTATTTTGTTTTATTTTTATTTTATTTTATTTTCATTCTTTCAAGTTTTCAATTTTAAAATTCAATCGCTTCATTTTTCAATTTTTTACCTATATTTTGTATGAACCACTATACTAGTTCTAGAAAATTCTCATTTGTCGGAATAATGACAAAAGTAGTTGATTTGTGATGTTTTATTAACTTTAGACTCTTAGTTTTCATATTCCTAAATTTATGAATCATGAAGTTATAACTAGTGTCATAAAGGCAAAATATGTCTTAGCTGTTTACTGATAAATCCGATATCCTTGGAGAAGATCCAAACCAATATAGGATACGGATTTGGGATTTTTTTATCCATAGTGATAATGACAGCTGACATGATATATTATTTATTTGTGATTTGATACATTTGGAAAAATCCGATCCAAATCCGATCCGATGCCATCCCTAGAGAACACCCAATCAAAAGTTAAGGTTGTAAGTGCATTACATAGAAAAGGGAGCAATGTAAAATAAGCCATAATTAAGCTCACTATGCCTATCCATAGATCCTAGGCCCACACTGAATATGAATATTCTCAAGTTTAAATGGCCAACGTAACGTTATTGGATCCAAAATCGAAGGCCTATAAGTTGAATGGCCTAAACAAGAGTCTAAAAAGCAAACATCCCAAAAATATCTAGGCCTAACTCCTATACCTTCCCAATCTCTTAACCTTAATCATTTGAAACCAAGAAATGAAATCAATAACTAGAGTATTTAAAACAAAATAATTTGGACTTGCTTAGGAAATGAGCTCATGCAGAATAGCCTTGACCTTCTGAAAATCAAATTTGGATCTTGCAAAGATTCAAACTTCCACCCATCGAGTAGTTGAATTAAAACATCGATTCTAGTTCTTTCCTTTTCCCTCCATTTCCAAGATTAAAAATTCAACCACCAACTTGATATCTACATACAGAATTGTTTTTCCCATATAACTTAAAATTTTGGGTTTCAAACCACATAGGCGCTTAGAACCCTAACTAAAAATTCTAACAACCAACATTCAACAGTCTCAAAGATAAACGAAAAAGACAAACTAAGTTAGACATATGAGGAACCCACTTTTCATTTGAGACGTCATTTTCAATATCCCAAATTCTAGCGTAGTAATCTTGATGTTATTGGATAATCTCATTCTTTCTGAATGTAAAGAGAAGACAAGAAAATTTCTTGATCACCTTTCAAATCATCGTTGATAGTGTTCGCCATTCTTGCCCTATTTGTCTATATGGGTTAATTATCTTGATCTTTCATCTCATTCAGCTACCAAAAAGTCTTAACATTCATATTCTCTCCCTAGACGTTAGAGAGCAAGACTTGTATGCCTTCTCTAACTATCGTTTCTTAGTCTGTATGACTCTACACAAAAGTATACTAGATTTTATTATGATTCAGCCATGAGAGAGAACTACTTCACTGTATATATACAAGCTG
Source organism: Tetrastigma voinierianum (assembly GCA_016808115.1). Lineage (NCBI taxonomy): Eukaryota > Viridiplantae > Streptophyta > Magnoliopsida > Vitales > Vitaceae > Tetrastigma > Tetrastigma voinierianum. The sequence continues at coordinate 45,827 of JAEQBH010003523.1, forward strand.
TCATATTGTACAACTCCCCTCAATCTTCTTATTGGGTGCCTCCAAATGTTTTTGAATCTTTGTCAGCCACCTCGTAAAATCTTACATCAACACATCAACATCATCAAGAGTTTGACCTAAAAATATTTATAAATATATTCGTAAGAAAATATAATATTAAAATATAATAAAATATTTACACGATGTTTCTTGCAAAACATCTATATTAATAACACGTCTTCTTCATTGAATTTGGTGTTGAAACAAGACTCATAATATCCATTTGGAGCATTAGCCTATATAGTTTTCAAAATAGCTACTATTTGATTGTATATTTATATACACAAACATCATAGTTTCCGTGTAATGACTTCTAAAATGATGGTGAAAGAGAGGTAACCTATGTGTGTGGGAACCTAAATATTCTATACTATGACCTCATATTCTTGGATCTATACCGTATCTTATTGTTTTGTACGTTTAAGTCCTTCCATTTGAAACAAAATGGGGATGAATCCTTCAAGAAATTAAATATAAGAGACTTACAAAAATATCACTAGTTACATTTCAAATCAAACCATCCCACTTTTTTTCTCAAAGCTTATGAAAGTCATTTCTTATTTGCATGGACTAAAATTATTTAAAGAGATTATGATTTAAAATCACTTACTTAAGATATATATTAAAAGAATATCTTCTACATTGTATAAATTTAGTTTGGTTTATTTATGTAAGAAGTTTTTTTCGTTCATATAATTAATTTTAAAAATGTAAGAATATAGCATCTCCCTAACTCTATTCCATCACTATTACTTGAATTGGACCTCAACGATATTTTAATTTTTTTAGTTAAATAAAAAATAGGAGGTTATTCCAAAGGAGTAGTTATTTATTTTTATTTTTTGGTTTTTGCCAATTGATTATTTCATCTTTTGGGGAAAGAATTTTTGAGGGAATGGTTTTGATTGGAGTTGGTTTGGTGGGGGATCTGTTGACTTTAGAGTATAAATTTGATTGGGTGGGTCAAGCATAACAATACCAATCATCAGAAAGTAGGCATTGGCAGACAGTTGGGTGCTTGGATCTTTCAGCTTATGGCTTAAATGGTAAAAGCCAATGCAAAATCCATAAGAATTAGGCTCAAAATCATTGTTCTAAGAAGAAAGTAGGGTTGTTGCAACTTGCAACCACGTTGGGATATTCTTCCTACAACACACAAATCATTATCTCCTTCTACCATTTTACATTTTGTTTTATTATTATTATTATTATTTTTTTAATTTTACTTTGTTGCAAGGATCATCCTTGGTCTTCTTAGCATGGAAGCATCTAATTATCTTACTTTATCATAAAAGTGGCTTATAATAGATTATTTAGCAGAAAAAGACTTTTCTTTAGGTTATGTTTGATCACTAAAAAATGTTGCAAAGATTATTTTTTTTTCATATTAAATATGCACTATAAAGATATCAGAAAATAAATAAAAAAATTTGTTTAAAATGCCTCAAATAAGTACAAATTTGTAAATCTAATATTTTCTATGTTTTTTCTTGAAAAATGACTCGTTATGAATAAAAGTTTTTTTTGTCATTTCATGCATTTACAAATGTCTTTAAAAATAATGAAGGTATTTTTGCATGATCATAGATTGACTAAGGGTTAGATTTCTGATATTTACCTCAAAAGTTTTAATCAAAATCATTCATATAAATATAACTAAAATCATTTAAGAATACATGTTTAAATTATTTAATTTTGATTTTGACAAGTTAAAATAGATCGAATGAAATTGAATAGTAAATATTATTTATTTATTTATTTTAGATATTTTTTCTTTCATTTTCTTGGGAATCAAACTTAGCCTTTTATCATGAAAATAAATAAAAATAAAACAGGAGCAAGAAATATGTGAATATACTATGATAATACTAATAATTATTATTAATGCATTATCATGAACTGCTTGATTTTGCTAATAATATTAGCTCTAGCCATATTTGAAGGAAAATAAAAAAATTAGATTTAAACTTATTAAATTAATTTTATATATTTATTCAAACTCATTTTATTTATTTCTCTAGAATTAAGAAATTTAAAAAATATATAAAATTTTGAGAAATTTTGATTATAACATGAAAAAATGAGTTTTTTTTTTCTAACTAATGACGCTTTAGTATAAATACAAAATAGAAATTATATTTGATGGAATATTTTATTTTTTGATATTTATTTATTTTTCATTATATTAGTCTATTTTTATAAAAACTCGGCCTAAAGGCCAATGGCAAAGCCAAGATTTTAGTTTAAGAGGAGCATCATATATTATAAAATATTTTTATGTATGTATGGTTTTAATATACATTATATCATATAAAATTATAGAAATTAAATATATGACATTAGCATAAAGAAAAAAATAAAAGTCAATATAAATTGCAACAACTATATGATTCATCATACTTTTTGATATTTTTCCAATATGAAAAAAGAAAAAGATGTAAAATGTCAATACAATTTTCAATAAGAATATATTTATTTTAATTTTTACAACAAAATCTCACGATGAATGTATTAATTTAATATAAATCTGAAATATATAACACAAACAAAAATTTTAATATATATATTCATTGATCATAATCGAAACATGTTTAAAATATATTCTTTTCTAAGAAATATTTCAACAATGAAAACAAATAAATTTATGATTTTTTACAACAAATAAATTTATCATTTATTCATATAATATTTCAATGAAATTTAAAAATATAAATAATAAGAAACTTACAAAAAATTTCACTCTTTTTTTTCTTCATCTCTTTCAAGTTTTATGTTTTTCCTCAAACAATTTAGATATTTATAAATGTTTGGATGGTGGACGGAAGTGATACTATAATTATGGAAATTTTTTTTAATCACAATTCTATATATATTATAATTCTAATGGTTTTTAAGATAAAAAGATGACTATTAAAATCTCGATCAAGACTTTAATTATAGAAAAATATATTGTTTTTCACGAAAAATATATTGTTTTTTCAAACTTTTGAAGGGGATTGATGATTCTTCAAAGACGTCATTCATACTTAATAAAAAATTTGAGGCACATATGTCCCCTAAGCCCATATTAGCTCCGCCAATGATAAAGGCTCTCAGTGTACCCATCCCTGAGTATTTTAATCATTTGATGAAATGATTTCAGTGGAACGATTGTCTATTTGTAGAGAAGATAACCTAATAAGATGGGGAAAACAATAAAATTAAATTAAATTAAATTAAAGAAAAAAAGAAAAAGAAAAAAGAAAGCATGAGGGATTAGACAGATGTAGAGTAGTAGGTAGTTGATGGAGAAGCACAGATGTGTCTCTTTGATCAAATAGGGAATGATACGTGTGAGACACATGTCATGCTCAACTCCCCACCTCTTTCTCACCTTCCCTCCTCCCTCTCTACCTTTAATTACATCACTCCCCCTCCCCACTAATACTAATTTTCCTATATTTTAATTACACATGTGATGCTAAAAAGTTTTGAATGATTTTTATCTATAAGAATAAGAATGGTAATAAAATAATTTTGTATGGAATATTTATTTCTCGTAATAAAATAAAATGAAATTATAATAAATATGATTATATATATATAATTAGCATGTAAAAAATAATAAATTTTGTTTAGCATAAAAATAATTTATAAATACTTTTTATTTAATATTTTAAAGTTTGAAATATTCTAAATTAAGAGAATTAAATAATTACTGATGATGCCTTTTTCAACCTGAATCAATGTTGCAAGGGGTTGTTTTTCATTTTAATTCCTGACACTACGGGCCGATGCAGCCTTGGATTGCCTCAAAGCAAGGCAGAGACGCTATATTGCTGGATCCGCAGCTCCTGACGAGCACTCCCTCCGCAAAAATAGCTACATGGCTTCCACGAGCGCCGCCCGCCGCTTCGATGCCTGCTAGCTTTTCGAGAGAAAGAGAGCATCACTGTATGCGAACGCGTTGCATAATGCTTGCATACAGCATGCGGTCTAAGAGTGTATAGCGCAAGAGTATCGCAATGGTGTTAGTTTTTGCGCATCTTCACCGAGGCGGTGACCATGTATTTATAGCGCGATATTCTCCCAATTTGATTGCAATTAGGATTCATTCCCATCGACGGGATATTTCTTATTATACCGTAGATCGGATTTGGTGTATAGATATAGAAAAGTCGCTATTCGGGGATAATCTTCCTTCCTTATCGGGGATCTGATTTGACGTTAACCAATATTGTCTCTTTCTTTCCCATGTGAGATTCTACTCGACTCATGAACGATACATTATTCCCAGACTATTCATTTTCCCACTGTGAGACTTCCCATGCGCCGCTGCATTGACCTCTCCTGGGTCAGTCCCTAAAAGGCTAGAATGTCGGCGTAGTGCTGCCTGAATGCCTTATCAAGTGCTCTCCTCCTTGGAATTCAAATGGACGTACCATGTTTCAATGGGCTTTCGGGCCTCAGAAGGGCCTCAGTCTTATTTTTAACTTACCTGGTTGCTCCCCCCAAATTTCTCAGTGTACGCGTGACGTGGCAAGGGTCAGAACGGTCTTGCTTCGTGCAACTTCCACGTGGTTCGCCGGGGTCGGATTAGTTAGGGCTCGTCGCCGCCATTTGTCTTGTGATAATGATGACTCTTCTGCTTTCGCTCATTTCTTCCATTCCTTTCACGCTTTCCTTTGTTTCTTTCGCCAACATCCTCCGTCTTGTGTGCCACTCTTATGGACTCCTTCTCGCTTTTGTGCAAGTTCGACTTCATTCTCTATTCTTCGTCTAAGCCTTTTGTGTGTAGTCTTTCTCTCTGTCTTTTCGGGGATAATCTTTCTCAATATATTTCCGGGGTCCATCGCTTTTTGTTTTCTTGATTTCTGATAGGACGAGTTGTTTGGGTTGGCTGAATTTGCTCTCCATTATCCACTTTTTACCAAGGGGTCCCGGTCGTTCTTTTCTTGCGTATCAATGGTGACTTCTGGGCTATTGATGGTTCCGATTTAACTGGCGCTGCTCTCCGACCATTCGCCGGAGCTGACCCTATGCCCCCGGCGCTCCTCTTCCCTTGGACAAAGGCAAGGGGAAAGTGAATCTGATTAAATACCCTGGGGGGTCGGAATATTCGAGATCCGTCTACATGCTTAACCGGTGGACCCAGCAAGGCCTGGCCCTTCATATGGGGCCATCTTTTCAGACAAGTATCGCCTCCCTTGGCGCTCGTGGTCCTTGACGCTTGACCCTATGTGGTCTCTGTGCCTAGATGGTGTGTTTCTTTGAAGTGGCCTTCGATAATGGTCTTCGCTTCCCTCGCATCCCTTCATAAAAGGGGTTTTGCAACATTTCAATGTGTGTCCCGCTCAACTCGCACCTAATGGTTGGGGTATTTTGTTAGTCCGTCGTCTTTTAGGGACAGGGGCTTGCAGGTCCCCATCATAGCCTCGCTTTACCTTTTCAAACTCTCGAAGGAGACATCCGAGGGCTTTCTTATTTTTCAGGCGCCTCCGGCTCCTCTCGCATTTCCGATCTTCCCTCCTCCCATAGGTTCTGGAAAGGACGCTACTTCTTCGTTAGCTGTAATTACACTGGGAGTATGATCCTCTTGACAAGGACGACACCTTAGGCATTCCGGTGGCTTGGACTACCCCCGAGAATCTTCGTGAGTGTTTGTTTTGTTTTTTGTTATAACTTGTGTGTGGTCGCCGGGCATCTCTGACTGCATCGGCTCTACATTCTTCTCGTGCTCAATTGATCTCAAATAAGGAAGATAACGCTATAGCTGCTGGCGTTGATGGAGGTCCTCCCCGCCCTTACGGAGTTGATCAAGCCTGATGTTCCCGCCCATCGAGTTCAAGTCCACTGACCGCCGCTTCTCGAGGCCTTCACTCCTTCCACCATGTGTTCCTCCGTCAGCTCCCACTGCTAAAACCCACTGTAAACCACGGGCCCAGGCTGGAGATGGTGTCTCAAGCCCGAGAAACGAAAAACCACGCGCTCTGTTGAAAAAAATAGGCCGGCTTCGGTCAAAAGTTCGTTAGTATCGCTTCATCTTCTCCATCCTCTCATCCATAACCGACGGGGTTATGGCTCCCATAGTTTTGAGGCTCAGTCCCATTCGGGTCTCAAGCAGCAAGAGGTCCCGTGGGCTCGTTGTTGCACCGCCACATCACGCCCATATCAGCCTCGGGGAACCCGCCAACTAAGAAGGTTAAGCCGCCGGAGGGAGAAAGAGGCGAGAGGAAAGATCCGGAACTCCCAAGTCGGGCGGAGACGAGGATTCTTACTACACAAAACAGTCATGGGCGGGCGCAGTCTCGTCTATTCTTAAGGACTCTGATCTTAAGAGGTCGGTTGCGCTGCCCGTTGATGAGGTGTTGGCCTTATCTCTCCAGGGGTCGCCCGTGGTTCCCCGCACTCGCCTCTTTTCACTCATTCGAGATGAGCCAGCCATACTGATGTTGATTTTATGTCGATGTACAGTGGCTACCATTTGAAGGGTTTGTACGTAGCTGTAATAAACTATGTCATGCTAGCTACCAGCTTTATAGGGCGAGTAGGTTTCCTCACATCCGGAAGGAAAGCAAGCCGCGAGGCCTGACAGAATCGATGACCGAGGAAGCCGGGTGAAGTCAAGCTCCATCCAAACATACCACTTCGGCTCGTGTCCGGGCCGAGGGTAGGGAAGACGAGGCCCGGAATAGCTTGAGGGCGGCTGAAGGCGAGCTTCAGGAGGCTCGAAGTGAATTGAGGGCTGTGCAGAACGACTTGATGGAGGCGATTCGCCGCAATCGCCCAAAGATGAACTTCGATGGTCGCGGACGAGCTTCTCATGTCTCAAGGCGAAGCCGGAGTCTAAGGAAGAGTCAAGGCGGCAATCAAGACGATTCTTCGCGGACAAGGCGACGCCGTTGGACGAGGCCTGCCGTAGCTAACTTAGAAGTCGGCTCGGTGGAATTCCCGAATGAGGAGGTCAGCGTCAAGGTGGGGATCTTCCATCAGCAACAACTTTCGTGGCTCAAGGACAAAGTTATTGGAAGACTGAGAGCTGAGGCTTCCAATCAATGGGTTTCTGGGTGGCTCGCCTTTCAGAAGAAGGTTGTTACTGCCTATTCTGGCCTAGACTTTAACTTTGACCTTCCCAGTGACGAGGAGGATGAGGGATCCTTCTCCGTTGAGGCCCATTCCCCTTCTTCACCGTCTGCTTCTCCTTCTGATGCCTAATCTCCTGCGCATGTCTTCGCCTACCCGATGTCGGCTTTTGTACTTTTTTCTTCTTTTTTTTTTTTTTTTTTTGCGCGCTAGGCCCGGGGCCCTGAAAATACATGTGGCCTTGTCTCAATGAATACTCATTTTAATTTGTTTATGTCGCTACTTGTGCTCTTTTAACGCTCTCTTCTTAATTTGATCAACTTTGTCCGTATGGTCCGAATTCGCGCCCGAGTTGAGATGTTGGAGCAACCGGGCTGTATCGGCTGATTTAGTTCGAGTTGAAATGACTCCTAGCCGCATGGCCCGTGGCAGAGTCGCCGAGCTCGCCACGCGAGTTGCCGCGTTCGTCACTGGTTTGCTTCTGAGTTGAAGTGACCTGCTTTCATGGCCCGCGGTAGAATCGCTGAGCTTGTCAAGGTGAACTCCGCGGCCCGCCGGCCGTTTGCCTGAAAGGAAGTGACTCCTAGTCGCATGGTTCCGTAGAATCGCTGAGCCCGCCAATGTGAACTGGGCTCCGTCTACCGGTTTGCTTCGAGCCGGGCGACTCAGGCCGCATGGCCCGTGCAGAATCGCTGAGCTCGCCACAGGAATTGTCGGGCTCACGCGGGTTTGCCCGAAAGCTGAAGTGACCTACAGCCGCTGGCGCGCTGTAGAATCGTAGAGTCGCCAATGCGAAATTTACGTATTCCGTCGGGCCGCACGGCTCGAGCTGGAAGTAACTCCTGCGACCGTACGGCCTCGTGTAGCATCGTAGAGCTCGTCAATGAGAGCGGTTGTATTCCGCTGGCTGATTTGCCAGAATTGAAATGACTCCTAGGCTGCATGACCTGTGTAGGATCGTGAGCTCGCCACGCGAAGCACAGATTCCACCGGGCTGATTTGCCTGAATTGAATGACTCAGTCGCATGAACTGTAGAATCGCAGAGCTCGCCAACGCGAACGTCAGATTCACCGGGCCGATTCGCTCAATTCGAAATGACTCAGGTCGCATGGCCTCGTGTAGAATCGCCGAGCTCGCCAATATAAGCCGCGCAGCGCTCGCCACCGAACGGGGCGTGAGCTCAATGACGGACGTTAACCGAGCTCGTCATGCGATTGCCGGGAAGAGCCTATCTGCGGAACTCGCCAACGCGGAACTACCGCGCAGCTCGCCCCATGTGAATTGCCGGGAAGAGCCATCTATGTGAACTCGCCAATGTGAACCACCGCGCAGCTCGCCTATGTGAATTGTTAGAAGAGCTCATTCATGTGACCGCCAACGTGAACTACCGGGCGCAGCTCGCCTATGTGAATCGACGGGCGAGTCATTCATGTGAACTCGCCAACGAACCGCGGGCTCCGCCGCCGAGGCGTGAGTGGCGATAGCTCGAGCCGACCACTCCTGAAAATACGCCTTGAGTTGTGGCCGAGCCAATCGAATCGCGAAGTTCGCGAAAGGAATGGCCCGAGCTAAATCGATTCCTAGGTCGCATGGCTCGGTAGAGTGGTCGGAGCACGCCACGTGAGTCACGCGCCCGGCGCGCCGCGCAGCGATGGCGCAGCTCCGGTACCGAATCGATTCCCAGCTGCATGGCCTTGTAGCGGTTGAGCACGTCACGTGAGCCGTCTCGCACCGCGCCGAAAGTGGCGATGGTAGGCCGGAAGCCGACCGACTCCTCGTGAGGCGTGACTCGGCCTGCAGTGGGTATCTAACTCCCGTCAAAGTGAGTTGTCGGGGCTTCGGCGCCGCGGGTCGAGTGGCGATGTAGCCCGAAATGATCCCGACCGTGTACAGACCCCGTCCGTGCAGACGAACCTGTCAAAGTGAGCTACTCGGGCTCGGCCACCAGGGCCGAGTGGCGATGTAGCCCGAAATGATCTCGAATTTCTGCACTAAATATACCCTACCAGCTCTGACTTGTTTAGGTATAATAAAAGTAAAAGTATATTTATCCCAATAAATTAAAGATGTTAAAATAAGAAAGAACTGAAATTAATACAACAATTAAGGGTAAATTACTAAATACCAATTCATGACCCAAGGATCATAATATAATAAGTTCATATGCTAAAAGTAGGAATAAGTATAAGTTAAATCAAGAGTAATAGAGAATCGAGGACCAAAGAGTAATAAAAGAAAATATTAGAATAAAATAAGAAAGAAAATAGTGGAAGAGACAAAGGGTTTGAAGAAAGAGGGAGGTTACCTCCTGGAAAGGAATATGAATAAGACCAAATTAAATATCTCATTTGGTCTCTGAGAAAGGGAAAGCAAACAATGATAAGAGAGAGAAGAGAAGAGAAAGGAAGAAGAAGAAGAAGAAGAAGAAGAAGAAAAGAAAAGAAAGAGGAAAGAAGGAAAAGAAAAGCAGGCGCCACGGTACTAATCCACGATTTATAGAAAATACGGGGTGGCGGAATCGTGAATATTGTATGAATAAGGCTGTCTTCGGGTTGTATGGAACTATGAGTATAGCGTTTTTGCTCCAAAACTATGGGAGTATGAAATCTAGTTTTGGACTAAAAGGTTTAGATACATGGTTTAGAACCCTCTATCTGTGTATGGTTTGGTTTGGAACCCTAAAACTCATTTCGTGTTGAGTCGAGAAGAGTCGGCGATCCTAGATATGTGTTTTTAGGAAAGGTCTAGTTGGCAAAGTTGAACCAAGAAAATTTTATGTTTGATCATATGTGCAGTACTCACCTTAGAAACGGTTTTTAGGTCAGAAATAAAGGAATCTGGAAGTAAGTCCTTCTGATAATTTGTAGCCACATCAATAACTTGATGATAGCTCTGAATTTCTAGATTTGGACCAGAGACCAAGTTATGGTCCTTACCGAGATCACCGCGAACTGGTCGGGTCACGTCCATCAATAACTAGCCGTACCTAGAATGGGTTTTTAACAGAAATAAAGAGACTTCGGCAGCAAGTCCTTCAAATTGGAGCCACGTCCATAAAATCGACGTTGAGGCTAATCTCTCTCACTGACCAGAGACCAAGTTAGCGGTCTTTTATCAACAGTCAAATGGGTGAAGGGTCACCAGAGGTCGTCAAACAGAGGTCGCCAGATTCGTCATGCAGAGCTCAACTCGTCATCCGTGAGCTCAACTCACATGTAGATCTTAACAAAGCCCCGAAGAGCTCAGCTCGTCCCAGAAATGAGCTCGTCACTTCGGGGCAGATCTCGTCATCCAGTCACTGTCAAGACTGGGATCGCACATGACCTTCAACTTCTGGTCATATCTCCTTCGCTTGAACTCCGATTTGTGTTCTTGGACTCTATGGGAAGCCCATTGAGTCAAGAATCCATCCATATGTTTTCGCTGAGGAATAGATGTCAGATCGAGGTGTTAGACTGAGTCGTCACTTCAGTGCAGCTCGCCGGGCCCAGGTCAGCTCGTCAAGACCGACTACACATGACCTTCAACTTCGGAAGGTCATATCTCCTTCGTTTGAACTCCGATTTGGGTGTTCTTGGACTCTATGGAAAGCCCATTGAGTCAAGAATCCATCCATATACCTGGGGAAGATATTAGATGTTAGACCGAGGTGTTATACTGAGCTCATCACTTCAGTGCAGCTCGTCAGTCCAGGTCAGCTCGTCAAGACTGACTGCGCATGACCTCCAACTTCGGAAGGTCATATCTCCTTCGTTTGAACTTCGATTCTGGTGTTCTTGGACTCTATGGAAAGCCCTTTGAGTCAAGAATACATTCATATGCCTGAGGAGGCTAGTATATGTCAGACCGAGGTGATAGACCGAGTTTACCGAGGTCATCTCAGCTCTTTAGTTCAGGTCAACTCGTCAAGGTTGACTACGCATGACCTCCAAATTCGGAAGGTCATATCTCCTTCGTTTGAACTCCGATTCGGGTGTTCTTGGACTCTATGGAAAGCCCTTTGAGTCAAGAATACATTCATATGCTCGAGGAGGCTAGTAGATGTCAGACCGAGGTGATAGAGACCAAGTTTACCGAGGTCATCTCACTGGCTGGCCAGTCAACTCAAGGTTGACTACGCATGACCCTCCAACTGAAGTCAAGACTCCTTCGTTTGAACTCCGATTCTGGTGTTCTTGGACTCTATGGAGCCCATTGAGTCAAGAATACAGCCATACCTGTATGATAAAAGTGAACCTATATTAGGTCCGTAGATAAGGAAACAAAGAAGTAGATACTAACAAGAAATAAGAACATATAGATTTAATATGGGTAAAGTCAATCGGGTACCATGGTAAGAAAGGAATATAGAAGAAAAATATAAAAGATAAAATAGTTTGGACATGAAGAGTACCTAAGGGTATTAAAGAAGAAGTCTATGTTCTTCGCACTTTGTGGGAGATAGAATAGTCCGATAAAGCACAAGTAAACGCATAAGTATAGAAATGTATAGGTATATGTCATAAGATAAGATAGACTAATAAATGAATATGAAGATATAAGATGTTACTGTGAATGGCATCACTGTATTTAATGATAAGCATGTATGAATATAAGAATGAGTAAATGCATGCACGATGATAGGTTATATGCAAATGCTATATGCTAATATATGATAGAATATGATATAACAAAGAGTGAAGAGATGAACAGAGTAGCTAAAACATGAACGAAATGTGATATAGAATAAACATATATGAGATGATATGTATGTATTATAGAGAAATATGAGAACTGTAATATGAAGCTACAGATATGAGAACGAATGCAAACTAAAGTAATGATGGTATATATTGCATAAGCAATCATGATAACAAATAGTTACGACGCTATGAAATACGTATTAAAACGTAATAACATTGATTGTCATAACCTCTAGAGGATGGGAGCAGCATGCCATAGTAAGATAAGAGGCCAAGGCAAAAGATAAAGAAACAGATATCGAGGCCTCGTTTGTCGATGACATAGATCCCGTTGACTGTGTGGCCCCAAAGGGTCACCATAAGAAGCCTTCGCCCTCATGGGATGGTTACCTGGCTTCACAAAGGATGATACCTTCTGCATATATTATTCGGGCATAGGTCACTGTCTCGCACAAGGATGATACCTTTCTGCATATGGGCCAGCATCTTCTGCACAAAACGCTAGTCCCCGTATCCGCTTCTAAGGTTTATGCAGGCATGAAAAACAAAACAAATGAAATAAAGAGAATATATGACAGATTATGAGAAGCATAGCACTGTTATGCGATGATAGTATACGCTATAAGTATTAAGAAGCAAAGTGTCAATGACACGGCAAGTATAATGAACAAGTGCCAAAGATATGAAAGAGAAAGTAATATGAAAAGTATAACAGGAAAACAGTATATGAAAATAGTACATGAAACAGTACATGAATACAGTATATGAAATTAGTACATGATAACAGTACCTGGAAATAGAACATAACAAATGATATAGTCTATAACCATGAAAGTCATATACGATATGAATATATGATAGACATACCTAAATGATTTAGATGAACATGTTAGGAACACATGATAGAAATGCATAAGTGTTAAGAACGAGCAGAGAGATAAGTAAAAGATGACAAAGCACATGACAACAAGAAAAGTATAAATAGAAATATGTTAAAGACAGAACATGACATGCGATAAGAATGCAAAGATGATAAGTAATATAAAGTTATATGCATATGTATAAGCTTGTGACTGTCACCATTGGTGGTCAGACATGCTTATGTTCCCACTAAGCGTAGAAAGCTGAAGACGTGTTCAACTGCAGGTACAAAAGCGTAAGACAAGAATAAAGGATGACATCCCATATCGCAGAGCAGGCCACTGCAGAGCAGTAAGCCACCGCATCAAGCTCCGCGATCTCCGATGATTTGTATTAGAAAAGAAAAAATGTTGGTACATGTATAAGTAAATGGGACTCAGATATGTATATAGATTGTCGAGGGACACCACCTGCTGGTAGTCCTTTATATATGAAAATGATTTTTGTTATTACGTAAATTGCTCAGATAACCACATGTACAAGTTTAGCTCGAGGAAAGAACCTGGCCAATGAGAGAGTCCCAGCTAGCATAGTCTCGCACCCGACTCCCTGGCTCGGATCCTCTCTGGTCTCGACGGAATGGGGCGCCACACCTCGTAGCGTGATCTGTCCAGAGTAGACGAACTCGCTAAAGGAATGGCTCCGGCGCTATGGTCGAAGGGCAATGTAAATTGAAATTCGATCTCGACTCTGAGGGCGTGACTCGGCCCGCAGTGCATCGAACTCTGGCCAAAGTGAGCCGCCGGGCTCCGGCGCCAGGGCCGAGTGGCGATGTAGCCCGAGCCGGACCACTCTCGTAGCGTGACTGGCCCGCAGTAGACGAACTCGCCAAAGTGAGCCATTGCCCGGCGCCGGGCTTAGGCTACGACAGCCCGAAATGACCTCGACTCTCGTGTACATGGACTGGCCCGCAGTAGACGAACTCGCCAAAGTGAGTCATTGGCTTCGGCACTGTGGCCGTCACTGATTTTCTTGAAAGATGCGAACGCTTTAATGCTGGGATTTATGGAGAACTTGGAACGCTCGTGTGACTTTTCGAGTGCTTCGCCCCTCTATAAATGGCGGCTTCATCATATGGAGTTTATACTTCAGATATTCTCAGCTTTTCTGTGCGTAACCTAAATCTAGGGGCGAGATGAAGCTGTCTGGTCATCTGGCCGGGATCCTCCTGAAGATTTTAGTTCAGTTCTGTTGTTCTTCTGCCTATGGGAGTTGTGTTTTTCCCTAGTCTTCCCTTTATGGGAGTCATGTTATTCCCTAGCTCGTGCTAGAATGTTTTCTGAGAGGGCGATGCATTTCTTAAGGCGCCTTCCATTTTCCTGCTATTCTTTCTCTTCCCTTCTCCTTTCTCCTTTCCTTCTTTTTCATCTTTCTTCATTCTCCCCTTTTTTGTTTCTTCCGCACAAACTCCTTCCATCCCTTTTTCTTCTTCTCCTCTTTTCCACCTTTCTGGCCTTTTTCATTTTTTTTTTCGAGGGAACTGCTTGTACTGAGTGCTTTCAAGATGTAATCGATGACACCACGGATTGTAGCTAAATGTAATATGATTGGAATAAAGAGAGATTTTTCCTTTTATGTCTATGAGCTTTCTCATTCAATTGCATACTTTTCAGCATTATATGTCCGAAGCCGCTTGTGACGCCTTACCGTATCAACCAAGTAGCGGTCGACCTTTAATCGAAAATTGATAAATCTCCATTTAAGATTACAAACCAAGGCTCCATCGATAAAAACGCTTTAAGATGCTCCAGATTCCAGCATACTGTAAAATTTTCCTCATCCTCGCTTCGAGTTCGTAATCATTCAGTTCGACGACTCGAGATATGATATAGGGCCTTCGGGCCGGGGCCCACTTCCCATGCTGGATTCTTCCTTTGGCCGCAATAGCTTTAAGACCCAACCAAATTCTGCGGCGATGTAGCTCCCGGTTTGACTCGTTGTAGTACCGCCGTCTTTCCTTGGTAGTCTGCACACCTTAGTACTGCCAATGCTTTCATCTAAGTAGATCCAAATTTCTAGACGTGGAGAGCTCACATTGTGCTCCACCGCTGCCAACCTGGACCTGGGACTTTAACTGACCTCGATGTGGCCACCGCTTCACACATGCTAGGGCGAATGGGGTTTCTCAGCTGTCGACTTCGTGTCGTCCCGTAGGGCCCATAGCACCCTGGGGAGGTATTCACCCACTTTCCTTTAAGATCTTCCGCTTGGTCTTTAATGCGGCTTTATGTTCTGATGGTGACTTCGCCTATCCATTAGACCGTGGATGTGTCGGGATGAGTAATAATTTTAATTCCGAGCTTGAAGTAATGTAGAATCTCTCTAAATTCCTCGCGTTGTCAAATTGTTTTCCATCAGTTCGATACTGTGGCTCTCGGGACACGAACCTACATATGATGGCTCGCCACACAAAATTGCGATTTTCTGCTCTCCGTGGATTGTATAGCGCCCGGCTTCAGCCCATTTGGTGAAGTAGTTTACTGCGACAATAATGAACTTACACTGGCCTTTCCCAAGGGGATAAGGTCCCAGTATGTCAAGACCTCATCACTGGAAGTAATGTGTGGGCTCGTGATTGATGTTAAGGGCTCACGGGGAGGTGTGAGATCTTGGCGGCTCCTTGCAAATCTTGCATTTCTTGGACTGACTGGGTTGCATCTTGAGTATCAGAGGCTAGTAGTATCCTTTGTCTCAAGACCTTCCCGGCTGCAAGGCTCGAGCCCGATGATTTCCATACCCTCGTGAACTTCCTTAGCACGTATTCAATGTTTTTTCCTAACGATACACTTGAGGATTGAAAGAAATTCGCTTGTACAGCTTCCCTTATGATTAGTGAACCCGGCACTGGGCCCTTATTTTAGTTGCTTCCTTTGCTGTCGCAGACGTCCGTCTATTATATAGTCCCAACGGGTCCATCCAACTCTGACCCGAGACTGGGCAACCTCCACATCGCTGCAGATCGACAGAGTGGCTCGCTGTGCATTCGACGTGTGTCACCATTGAGGTCTTCCGTAAGGCTTGCCGCTAATTTTCGCTACAGCCTCGAGAGTTCTCCGCTCCGGGGACATGTCCGACCTCGAACTGCATTTTAATTTTTAATAAATCTCGTACCTGGGAGATATAGGATCATCCTTCCACTTTTAGCTTCAGAGGGTCTCTATTTGTATTACTACCAGTCAGGAATCGCGCACTCCTAGTCGGTCAATTTATAGTGAATGAGCGAGGCTGAGACCTCGCTATGACGGCTTTTCATATTCACTGCTGTTAGAGGCTTGAAATCCGAACTGAAATGTACTCTTATGTCTATTCCTTCCTGAGAGTCAAGATTAGACCAGCTCCGCTTCTCATGCTCGATGCTCCATCTACGTAGAGTTTCCAGATCAGGAGGTCATTCGCTGCTTCGAGCGTTCGAAAGCATGTTCCGCCTGTGCGGTGAACTCCATGATGAAGTCGGCTAAGACCTGCCCTTTTATCGCGGTTTTTGGTTTGTATCTGATGTCGAACTCACTCAGCTCTATGGCCTACTTCATCAACCTTCCGGAGACTTCTGGTTTATGTAACACTTGCTTCATCGGGTATTCTGTTGGGACTTCTATGGTGTGAGCCTGGAAGTAAGGGCGGAGTTTTCAAAGCAAACGGCTACCAAGGCCGAATTAGTTTCCTCCATCCTGGGTATTCTCCTCCGCTCCTCAAAGCTCGTTGCAATAGTAAACCGGTGTCAGGACTAGCTCTTTGTCTCTCGACGACAAAGACTGGTCAGAAGTCCAAACGCTGTGCATAGGGGCGGTGAGTCTCGGTAGGGACTTACTAGAATGGGGTGGGAGCTAAATATGTTTTCAAGGCTGAAAATGCTTCCTCGCACTTTTGCATCCTTGGCCAAAGGCCTTCTTCAGATCGAAGAAAGGCCGGCATTTATCGCCGCTCGATAAGAATCGCTTAAGCGCAATCCTTTCCCGTCAGCGCTAAACTTCCTTTATGTTTGACATGGCGAGGCATGTCGAGTACACTTATCTGTCCTCTGGTTTGTTTCAATTCCTAAGGGTCGATCATGAAACCTGTGAATTCTCCCTACGATACCCGAAAGCACACTAGCCGGATTCGCCATGTTGTAGTTTCAAGATCCGAACGCCGGATAGACGGGCTATGTGGAGCCCGGGCCATGTGGATTTTACCAACATGTCATCTATGTATACTTCCATAGCTTGTGCTCTAACTGGTTCTCAAACATCCCATCTAACAACCTCCGATATGTAGCTCGTTTTTGAGCCCAAAAGGCATCACACTATAGCAATAGGTTCCCGACCGTGACGGTAACCACGCTTTTCGTCACCTGGTCCATACCGACCACAGCCTGGGAGAAGACGCTCCATAAACCGAGGGAGTTCATGACTCACTCGTGGCATCTACGATGAGGTCTACTTCAAGGGCAGAGGAAATCGTCCTTGGGCATGTTGATGTCAGTGAAGTCGATGCAAAGTCGCCATTTGCCGTTTGCCTTTTTGATGAGGACGACGTTGGCTAACCATTCAGGGTATTCTACTTCCCTGATCGCTCCTGCCTGTAGCAGTTTGTCGACTTCTTCATCGATGGCTACTTTTCTCGCGCGAAGCTCTTTGCTTGATTGGCTTAAAGGATCGGGCCGACGCTCAACTATGGTGATTACCAGAGGGATTCCCATGTCTCGCCGCTTCCATGTGAAGACGCCTCGTTATCTTAAAAATGATAAGGTGGTTTTATGTCTTCAAGGTTTAGAGCCGATATAGGCGAGATGTTCAGGTCGCCATCCAACACCTGCCTAGTTCTCCACTGAGGGCTCGTGTCGAAAGGAATACCTCACACGCATGCCTCCAGGCCGGCTCCATCGATATGTTGTCGACGGTTTTGTTTCGTTGATGTCGAGTAGCATTCTTAGCCACTCGTCTCCTTCGAACCATCCCTACCCCGCTTACTGTGAGGGAATTTGATCATCATGTGATATACCTGGCGATGGCTTTTATTGCATTGAGAGAAGGTCTCGCCAAAGAACATGTTATGGGCACGGGGCGCTTCTACGACGAGGGAATCTTGCCGTGAGTCGCCGCTGGCATGGGTCTCCCAACGTGAGTGTACCAATTGTATCGGTGCCTAGAGGTAATACTCTTTTCCCCAGAACCCCCGTAGAGGTGTGTTGACGGCTCTAGCGTTCTTCCTTCCGATGCCTATTTTATCAAAGGCCGACGCCGAAGATGATATCTACAACTCCGCTTGTCGGTTAGCACCATGAACTGCTTGCTGGCACAACCGCGCTGAACTACTAGTGGGTTGTCATGAGGGTGTTGGCATCCCTCCAGATCTGAGTCAGACAACGTGGATTTGGATGTGTCAAGCCGTAGTTTAGAAGATCGCACTTCAGCTATCTCTCGCTTATCAATGTTGCGTAGACGTGGCCTTCCGAGCCGAAATGGATTCTCCCTCCCGCGAATCCTCCCGAGATTACCGATTTCACTCAGGAATTGTTGTGCCGAGTCATTGCCCGCCGAGGCGGTGGTTGCCGTGGGCGGAACTCGCTCCGAGCTGACTCGATCCGATTCGTGGATATGTGCCGCCGAGGTATCCGCGCCGTATCAAGTACTCTATTTCTCGAAACAGATGCGCCAACTGCGCGATGTCCGTAGTCCCTATGGAACCTCGCAGTACTGAGTTGTCTCGCTGCGGTCCGACTTCATTTGGGTCACACCTCGTAATCAGTTCGCTTCTGCATTCGCTAATCCGTGACAATCGAGGTCAGCATGGGGTGAAACGTCAGCGTAACGTCGTTTCGGCCTTTCATTTTGCGATGGACCTAGAAGATCTCTGAGGTTTCCACGCCTTTTTGGAGATTGTTCTCCATTTTTCTTTAGAGATCCTTCCTGGTCACTTCTTTGTTCCTTTTGGGGCTTCTTGCCCCGCTGTCATTCGCCTCATCTTTTCTTTTCAGGAATGGAAGAGCTCTTCTTCGATATGAGGGCCTCTTCACCTAATATATTTCTCTCACATGAAAGCACCTCTGCTATGCTTGTTTGGAGATTTTTGGAGATGGAAAACATTAAGTCTTTCGACTGAATCCCTAAGCCAGCCATGAACGCAGTGATGGCGAATTTCTCGTCAGGTACATCTACCTTTAGAGACTCGGCATTGAATCGCTGGACATAAGACCTCACTTTCACGTGCCCCGCTCGATAGTCGCTAGAGCGGATAACTTTGGCTTTCTGTGATGTCCCGGCCTCAATAAAGTGAGACGAATGCAATAGATACCTCGACGAGGAGATTGATGACGCAGTAGAGCCTATCAACCATGCCAAGGCCGGGCCTTCGCTGCGATAGCTAAACCTCTGCGATCAAGATCGGGATCTTGATACCAATGCGCCCATTTGATTCAGAGGTCGAGATGATCGACGGACTTCTAGTACCATCAAACGTCCCACCAGGGCAGGCTCAACTTACCGGAAGGGGGAAGTGAGCAATTCTGCAATAGTGACTCACTTCTCGCACCAAGGTGTCCATACCACAAAGAGCATCGGCCCTTTCACCACCTCCTTCACGCGGTCGAGCTCTTGCTGGAGGTTCTTGAACCTCTGTTCCCATGAGTGTTCATGCTGAGGATGGCGCAATTCTCCGTTCCCGACGTGCTCTCCAAGGGTTGCTTCGTTGCCTTCCTCTCCCGGGGCTAGATGTGGTCCGTGCCCCCGCACGACCGATTCCGCTTCGGGCCAAATTTTCGGGGGAATACCGATATCACATGTCCTTCACGTGGGAATGTCATGACCTTCCCGACTTGTTTCGCCCGACGTTTGATCACCGTGAGTTGTTCAACTTTCGCCGACGCTGATTGGTGAGGCGGCGCTTCCACCTCGGTCCGCGGTTGCCCGCATTGTTTCTGCAACACACCCGGAGGCATCACCGCGCGCTCGATCTGCATCCGGAGGATTAGCGTTGCTCCTACTTGTGTTCCGTGTTGATACCATCAAGAATCGAAATCGCTATATTTATAAAGCGAACCGCTGCTCCTACACGTTTAACCATAACGCCTTTTTCAATCAATCACCGTTGTGGTTGTTGAGCCGACCCGATTGTCAAGGGCCAGATGTGCCTGATTGTCCGTCGAGGTAGGATCGTTGTACTCATTGATCCGTTGGTGCCCTGACGTAGCACCCTTGCAAAATAAGGAAGAAGGGTGGTCACTAGGCTTCGCCCGTCATTCGATGCCTAAGCCGGCTTTCTTTAGAGAAAATGTAGATCGCTTAGGAGGGCGAATGTGTTGTATAATGCTTGCATATGAGTATGCGCCTAAGAGTGCAAGATGCAAGAGTATCGCAATGTTAGTTGATGGGGTGACCATGTATTTATAGCAGATATTCTCCCAATTGGATGGTAATCAGGATTCATTCTCATTGGATGGGATATTTCTTATTATAGTCAAGTGTCAGTTTGGTATAGGATATAGAAGAGTCGTTTATTTGGGATAATCTTCCTTCCTTATTGGGGATCGATTTGATCTTGTGATCAAATATTGTCTTTCTTTCCTTATTGGTGAGATTTGGTTGGACTTGCGGAATGATATATTATTAGGGACTATTACATTTTACGTACTGTGGGAGACTTCCCATAGTGGCCTTTGGGCGGATTGGACCTCTCCTCGAAATTTGGCTTTAAAAGTTTGGAATCTTTGGCGTAAAAAGGCCTGAATGCCTCATTGGGCAAGCCTCTCCTTTGGAATTCAGCGGACGGGCCTCCATGTTTCGTTGGGCTGGCTTCTTTCTTGGGCCTGGTAGGTGGGCCTGTGAGTCTTATTGTCACGACCCAAATCTAGTGAGAAGGCCGACATAGGAAATGGGGAGGCATAAGGCCACAAACATAATAAACCTTATTGAAATATTCATGTCATTATCATACGATCACTGTCTATACATACCATCAATGCATATTTATAATATGCTCGGATGTCAAACATCGATAGGAGAATAAGTCGATCCACATACCGTCAGCATACACAAAATGAACAGAATTATCTGGATTACAAAACATACTAATATTCCAAAGTACTGCAGTGACACCTAGATTAAATAGACAAAGATTAATACTATCATAGTAGTACATTAGCAATGATGAAGGAAAGAATTCGAGCGGGTTCTCGAAGGATCGAAGGGTTGACAGTGCACGAAAAATAAATTGGTATCGGTCTAGAGTGATTAATATCATATAATCTATTCCACATATATTAAGCAGGATATACATACATATAGAATTTCAATAATGTACTATATATATATATATATATATCACATTGAAACATATATGATACACTCACATATGTATGCATGCACGCATGAGTTTCATATCATCATTATCATCCACAATGATCGAGAACTCTAATGGACCCTATACTCCAATACTCTGGCCGAGTAAAACTCTCTCAAATCGATGTGTGGCGCCTGAGAAATGCTCGACGGGGTCCTTAACTCAGGTTAACCTTAAACGACCAACCATAAATTTGGCGCCCAGGAAATGCTCGACCGGTCCTTAACTCAGTAACTATCCTACCATAATCCATAGCGGCGCCAGAGTAGCAGCTCAACCGGGGACCTTAGCTTTCAGAGCATCCGAAGAAAGCGCTGTTGGGGGAACTCATATACATAAACATAAATCTGCATCATAGTCTGATTATTACCGGTGCGCCATGATCTGATATAACTCATTGGGTGGGTATGTCCTACTATAGTTCCATTACAGAGCATTTCACATACAATGCTGACAATATCGCGCAATGATACACACTCACATCCGTCATCATAACGAGTCTCATATCTACGAGATATATTTCATATGAACTAAATAATTTAGTTACCCAAAGTAAATCTGATTCGGTAGTAATAATCATGTCGATGATAGGTGTAGCTATTCTCATAAATGCTATACCATGCATACGAGGATAAATATGTTGTAAACTATATAATATCAACTCACTGAGTATGTCGGATCTCATAATTGCTCCTGCGCCTCGAGAGTACATCCTGGCTGGAAACTGTCGGACAAATCTAAGATGGAAAGACGTTGATGATAAATAAGATTAAGATTTAAATATACTCTAGACTCGACGGAAAACTCACAGTTCATAGACACTTAGGAGCTGTACTTATGTTCTCACAGAAAATTCGAGCGAACCTCCCACAAAGCTGGACTTAACTCCCACGTAAATGAGTCGAATCGATAGAAATGCATTTCTAATATCCCTGATTAATCAAATGCGGTAGGGCCACAACTTCTGAATAAATCCACGGCTCGGCGCGAATCGGCTTACAAAGTCAACAATTAGCGATAAATACAATTGATACAATTTATAGCTTGGTCAATTCATTATATTTATACATGAATAACTCCGGATATAATTAATACGTTTAATCAAAAATGGTAGCGGTTACAATTACATGGATAAGATTAAACCACGACATAAAATGCCGTATATATTTTAAGTTGCATCCTTTCAAAACACAACGCAAGGCAATTAAGCGATAAATAAGGCATTTTCAATATTAAAATAACCTTTACGAACAATTAAAATACGAATATCGCACACTTATAATTAGAGCTCGCGTTTTTAGGGTATAGATTCTTTATCGAGCTCGAATCGCAGCCAGGTGCTGCAGTCGGAATCACGGAGCAGGAGGCAGACATTACGTCTGATGCAGCTTCGAGGTTCGCGCCGTAGGCAATGGCGGAAAAAATCAGCAGTCGGAAATTAAATCGGGGGTACCTAGCGTAGATCGGGATTAGGGGTCAAAAACAATTTTTGCATAATTTTTAAGGCGCTTAAAAACAACTCAAGCGCCAAAAGCAGGAATTTTCTTCTTAAGTTTATCTCTCCTAGAAATCACTACGATTAAAGCTTGAAATGGTGAATCATACCTCCCCTAAGGTTTTTGGGGGTCCCCGAGCTCGAAAATGGCCTTTGTTTGGCGAAAACACGCCAAGGGCATTTCTGGCGGCGGCCACCTAAAGGCGCGGTATGCAGCGTGGGGAGGAGGAAGGCGGCTGCGTGTGTCGAGGAAGCTTGCCGGCGTCGAGAAGGGGTGGTGGTGGCGGCGCGACGGTGGCTCAGGGTGATCGGACGGAGGGCAGCAGCGCCGGAGAAGAAGAGGAAGAGGACGGCGTGATTCCGGCGAGGGCGTAGATTCCCGGGCGAGATCGGAGCAAGGCAAGGGTGACCGAGCGGTGAGATTTGCCTTTTCCGGCGTCGGATGGCGGGATCGGTGTGGGGCGACGATCGGCAGCTGGCGGGACGGCGCGCAGAGTGAGTGTCAGGAGAGAGAAGTCTTTGTGTTTGTAGTTTTGCCCCCCTTTCCATTTACCCTTGGTAATTTTAAATTAATACTTTTAACAAATCAAAATACATATTAAAGCAAATTATGAAAATAATTTAAATGGTCAGGAATTCACAGGTATTCCTTGTTTTTTGAACGCATCAATTACCAATAAGGTTTGTAAGGGTTAAAGGTCAGGACATAGTGAAGTTATCAAGTTCAAGTCTTTGCAAGAATAAAATACTATAACACTATAACATTGTAATTATAAAGTGCATGAATAAATATAAAAAATAAACAATTTGTCCACAAGTCTAACTCGTTTGATTAGAGTTTTAATGCTTAAAAATTTGGATAGGAGAGAGGAAGGGTTAGTCTAATTGAGTCGGTTATTACATTGTATTAAAAAATTAATTAATTTTAAAAAAATTAATAAAATAATTGTTTATTTTGAAACAATTGTTTATTTTTTTAAATAATCTAGAATTTATAGGAATTTAACTTCTTAGTAAAGAAAAATAATACGATATTTTGTAAAATAAAGGCCACATCACCAGTTTTTGGCAAATGAGATGTGACTCTCCTGCGTATGACAGGTTTCTGACTCTCCTGCGTATATTTATGAGTTTTATTATTGTCTTATCTTGATTTTTCTCTGTTCTTGTTGTGGTCTTTTAATGGCTTCCTCAGTGGACTAGATCTAACAAAGATTTTAAAACTTGCCTAGGTGATGATCTCTCAAGGAAGATTGGAACATGAGTGACTGTATTCAAACATAAAATAATGATATGAATGGTATGCAGTTAGTAAGTTTTTATTTGAAAAGCCAATTAATTTACGTATATAGAAGAACATATGTGGGTTTATATATGAAAGTACGATACAGGGTGTGTGTATCAAGATGTCGATCATAATCTTTCTTTTTCAATTCTACGGTTTAATAATGAATGGTATATAGATTACGGCATTTTTAACTCCGTAATTATGATTGGATTGTTGTTCAATCACTTTTTGATTCCCATTTGGTATCGGAGCAATCACGGTATTGACCTCTTTGGAAATTTGCAAAATGATGAGATACCTTCAAATAACAAAAAGTTACAGCCTTATGTATAGACGAACATATAGTTTGGAGGTGATTAGCTACTCCGTCTGAGACTTCTTGTTGTGTTGATTCTCGAAAATCAATGTCTTGTTATATTTTCAGCTAAGCGATAAATTTGTGTCTTGGAAAATTTGGCGGACATGGCGCCACTTACTTTATGGGCTGAGTTCGTATCTATTTTGAGGCTAGCTTCATGGTGTATGGTTAAAGAGTTTCGTATCTGAGAGCAGAATTGTAGGATTCCATATTTAGGCCATTGGTTATCTTTGTGATAACAGAATTGGTATTTATGGCTAAGAACAATAGGCAAAGTTAAAATGGCATATAGACGTAAATTACTTAGCAATAAGAGAACGTGTTAAAGAAATGGTGGTCATTGAACACATTAGCGAGTTGATGATTGCGATCTTCAACCAGAAGCATCTGTATTTTAAGGATCATGTAGTACAAATACGACTTGGTTCCACGATGCTGTTTTATTGTCATTACATTCATTATTTTAAATAAAACTCTTATTCGATCGATAATTCTTATGGTTTGTACATTTCAGATTATTATTATTATTTTAGAAATATCATTAGTTTGGACGAATAAACATATGGTTTATTCATTAAGTTTAAGGGTTTATGTTGAGGAACTTGATATATTGTAATACATGGAAGATACTAGTCACTATAAAGAGGGACCTATCATGTGATTTATATATTTAGTTTTCTCTTTATGATATGTATTATGCTATATGGACCCGAGTGGGAGAATATTAGAATGGTCCATATAAATTTTGAATTTTAAATTCAAATATCAATCTCATAACACGCTCACAACCACTTGTAACTCTTGAGCTTTTGTGATGGCGATCTATATAAAGAAGAACCATGCATAATTTTGGTTCCCTAAACCTACTCGAAATCTGGGAAAAAAAATCACCCCGTCAAGTTGTTTTTTGAGAAGGGTTTAGAAGAACCAAAATATTTCGATTTTCTCGGTTTCTTAATAATGGTTGGTATGTAGATTAACGTTTTCTTGTAGTGTCAGATTGGATTATGTTGTTCAATCACTTTTTGATTTACACCTTTGACCAACATCTTTTACTTTAAACAAACTGAAACATGGTTAAAAACCACAGGAAGTAGAGATGTGTTCAGCAAGCTTTTGGGTTCAAGCATCTGATTTGCCATGCGGTTTTATGTCTGGGAAAGTAGCAAAGCACATAGGAAATTTTATTTGGAATTTTCTTGAGGCAGATCCTAATAATTTTACAGGCAGTTGGAGGAACTACTACGCATTAGAGTTTCTATTAATGTGAAGAAACCTCTAGTGCGGAAAATGAAAATAAAGAAAGATGGAGCAACCTGGTCGTGGATTTCGTTCAAATATGAGCGTCTTCCAATGTTTTGTTTTTTTTTTGTGGTGTGATGGGGCATGCGGAAAAATTTTGCAACAAGTTTTTCTTAGTATCTAAGAAGTTCCCTGGTCAACAGTTTGAGAGGTTGTTCGGTACCTGGCTAAAAGCTCCTTTTGGACATGGCCTGAGTACTTCTGGTGAGCGATGGTTTCAACCAATTATTCCTAACTTGGTTGAAACTCTGTTGGAGGGGAAGGTGGTTGATAAGGTAACTGCTGTGATAGTGGCGGGAAAAGGGGAGACTAGCAAGATTAGTGGAGATAACAATGGGTCTTCACAAGGCAAGTTATTAGATAAGGAAGCAGATCAAGGTGGTCCAAATAAGGCTACTTCAACACAGTCAACAATAGAGTCTATGGGCTCTAAATCCGATAAAGAGGATTTAGGCCTTATTATCGTTGATACGAAACGAAAGAGAATGGAATTACCAGCTAAAGCTTTATCTGATGGTTCAACATAATATATGGATCATGATGGGCTCGTACATGCTATCATTGTTAATACCCAAACAGTCCAAAAAAACGGGGTTGGGGCGAGTCCTGGGGAGCAGGCCTGCCTAGCATTATGACGTCTTTAAGTTGGAACTGTCGTGGGGTATGTGGCTCACGGACATTTTATGAGTTGTTGAGCTTAGTTTCTAAATTAAAGCCTGACTTTATTTTTCTAATGGAAACAAGTGTCAAAGAAATCGGGTTGAATCTATTAAGCATCATATGGGTTATGAAGGTCTTTTCTTTGTGCCAGGTGTGAATAATGGTGGGGGTTTAGCTCTTTTCTGGAAGGAGAGTGGTATGGCTTCTCTCATTGGGTTTCCAAAAAAATTTATCGATATTGAAGTTTCTATCTCTGATATGTCGAAGTGAAGATTGACTTGTTTCTACGGCCATCCTAAAAGGAATAATCGTTCTGCTTCTTGGACGATGCTCCGAGGTTTACCTGTCAAATCTTCCCTCCCTTAGTGTTGTTTAGGGGATTTTAACGATTTGTTATCCCAATCTGAAAAGCATGGTCGAATCCCTCATCCTCTGTATTTAGTGAATAGGTTTCGGTCTGCAGTAAATCATTGTGGTCTTGTTGTTTTGGGTATGAAAGGACATCAATTCACATGGGAAAAAGGCAGAGGATCCATTAATTTTGTTGAAGACGTCTTGACAGAGTGCTAGCTACAAATCAGTGGCGAGATTTATTTCCAAACGAAATCTCAAATTGGGAGGTGGCTTCCTCATATCACAGTGCTCTTTTTCTTAACTTTATTAAGTTTCGTCAAATGGTGAACAAACGTTTTCGCTTTGAAAACTCTTGGAATTTGGAACCGGACTGTCGAGCTATAATTGTAGAGTGTTGGGAGAGTGCTCGAAATGCAAGCATTCAAACAAAAATTGCTGATGTAGTAGACAGCTTATTGCGTTGGGGCGAGGATATTCATACGAAGTTTAAAACTGAGATAGCCAGGTGCAGAGATTCTATCAAGCATCTCAAGTCGAATCCGGATGCTAGTTCGGAGGAAGTAATACAAGCTCGGGCAAAGTTGGATAGATGTCTTGCTCAAGAGGAAGAGTGGTGGAAACAACGTGCTAAGTTTTTTTGGTTATAGTCTGGGGATGCTAATACAAAGGTTTTTCACCATTATGCATCCTCTCGTAGAAAGAAAAATTAGATTCTTCAACTGTTAGATGATCATGATAATGTGTGTACCTGGGACAATGGTATTGCAGACTTTATTTACTCCTACTTTTCTATTCTGTTTCAATCTAATGGAGGTAGTGATGAGGCCATTATAGCTAATGTTCAGTCCAGAGTGTCTGCTGATCGAAATACTCATCTTGAATCTCTATATACGACTTCAGAAATTGAATGTGCCATTAGGAGTATGCATCTGATAAATCCTGATCCAAGACAGGATGATCCTGGTTTTCTTTCAAAAGCATTGGGACATAGTTGGAGCTTCAGTGGTTGATTCGTGTCTCATGTTTCTTAATAAGGTTTTTACCGTCGATTAATGATAGCAGTCTGTCTCACATTCCAAAGAGGAACTCGGAAAATGGAGATTTGCGTCCTATCTCACTGTGCAATGTCATTTATAAGGTTGTCTCAAAGGTAATTGCTAACCGCCTTAAAGATGTTTTGCCTAATGTTATATATGAGTTTCAGAGTGCTTTTCTCCCTAGAAGAATGATTACTGACAATGTCATGTTAGCTTTTGAGATTAGTCATTTTCTGAAAAGGAAGCATCAGGGGAAGCATGGCACAGCAGCTTTGAAATTAGATATGTCTAAGGCCTACGGTGGGTTGAATCGACTTTTGTTGAACATATGCTCCTTAAGCTAGGATTTTATGATCGTTTTGTGAATTTAATCATGTTGTGTGCGACATCTGTGACTTATAGTGTGTATGGTAATGGTAAGGAGATCGGGCCTATCACTCCAAGACGTGGTCTTCGCCAAGGCGACCCTTTGTCGCCATATCTGTTCTTGATATGTGCTAAAGGCTTGTCTTGTTTATTGAAAAAGGAAGCTTCGCGAGGTAGAATTCATGGTTGCTCTATAGCTATATCTGCTCCAATGATTAATCACTTGTTTTTTGCCGACGATAGTTTCTTATTCTTCAGAGCTGATGAAGAAGAGAGCACTTGTATTAAAAATTGCGTAGATGACTATGCTTTAGCTTCAGGGCAAATTGTCAATTTTGATAAGTCATCAGTTTCGTTAAGTTCTAATACGATTTCTGGTAATCGACGGGCTGTTTGTTCCATTCATGTAAATGAGACTGATAATCATGGATCTTATTTGGGGATGTCGTCTCTTGTTGGTAGAAATAGATATGGTGTTTTTTCTTTTGTTAAAGAAATAGCATGGAAGAGGTTACAGGGTTGGAGGAATAAATTGCTCTCTCGAGCTGGCAAAGAGGTGCTCCTTAACTCAGTTGTTCAATCGATTCCATCTTATGTAATGCAGGTTTTTGCTCTCCCAAATTTTTTTTGCAAATAATTGGAGCGGATGATGAATAGATTTTGGTGGGGAAATTCTAACTCAACTGCTGGTATAAATTGGAAGAGTTGGGATCGTCTCTGTGTTGGGAAAGGTGCAGGTGGGATGGGTTTTCGCAAGGTGCATCAATTTAATTTATCTCTATTGGCGAAACAAGGTTGGAGGCTACTTACTTGTCCAGATTCTTTGTTTACAGAGATCTACAGAGCTAAAATATTTTCCTTCTACGCCCCTTTCCTTGAAGCAAAATGGGAAGCAATCCTAGTTATACACACGGAAAGCATACCTCTCTTCTCAGAATTTAATCCAAGAAAGGTGCTCGTATTCATGTGGGCACAGGAATTCTGTTCGTATTTGGGAGTTCATGGTTTATGAATGATGATTGTCCTGTT
The DNA here is from genome assembly GCA_016808115.1 of Tetrastigma voinierianum. NCBI lineage: Eukaryota > Viridiplantae > Streptophyta > Magnoliopsida > Vitales > Vitaceae > Tetrastigma > Tetrastigma voinierianum. The sequence continues at coordinate 74,737 of JAEQBH010003523.1, forward strand.
ATTTCTTCTCCTCCTTGTCTTGGTTTAGAAGAAGCTACAGTGGACTCCTTAAAGACTGCTACTTGTACATCTTGGGACAGGGATATTTTGAGGGATCTATTTTATGATGTATATATTGCTAAGATATTGATGTAGGACAAAAATAATAATTTGATTTCGGATCGAAGTTATACTGTGATATTAAATTGATGTAGGCACCGATTCTGAAAAATAATAAAATTAATAAAATGACGAATAAATAAAAGCGAAATTCTCGAGTTTCAATATTATATCAAATCTCACAAAAGCGATAACGTAGGAGTCTTGTTATAGTAGCGAAAAGAAAATCTAACGTATAAATCCTGGAAATCATAGCAGATAAATCCTAAAAAACTTCGAAGCAGATAAATAAGCCAAAAATCATAACAGATAAATCCTAAAAAGTACGATTAAATAAATAACTAATAATAATAAAAAAATAATAATTGAGCTTGACACTATCTGCATTTAAATTTTCAGATATGGCACTCTGTGCCACCATCCATTCGCCAGGGTTGAAAGAACTTCGACTCCGATAGTGATCAAAAAAATTTCATCCTCTTGGCCTTTGGTCGGTATTGTCATTCTTTGCTTACTCCACGAATATCCCATGTTTGATTTTTCTTCCTAAGTCTTGGAATTTGTGGTTGAATGTTGAAAGTTCTTTTTTACTTGAAATTTGTGATCGTGGAATTAATCACGCCTCGATTCTCGGTCAGGCAGATGACGGATCGAGCAGTTCCATTGTGACGAGGCGGGACTCTTTACACGATTTTTTTAAAAGAAATAGAACTTGTACACAGTGGGTATAACACATCTTATACTTAATAATCAAAATATTATATCTGAATCGAAAAGAACTACCACAGGGTGGTGTCCATCAAAATCTAGACACATATAAGCGAGTCCATTTACTTATACATAGCAAAAACAACACATTCCAATTACATATTCAGGCGTAGGACCCTGCGTATTGAACCCACTTCTTGATGTTGGCCCGTTTGTATCACGGATGTTTGTTGTCTTCTCGCGTCTCTGGCGGATTAAAAACCCGTCTTTAAGAACTGCGGCAATGGGAAACATATATTATAACTTATCGCGATACACGTGCATTTTAGAGTGAGATCATGATAAACATATAACGAGAAAACGGATATAAAAATCTTCCTTGAATTCATATAATCGAATGTATAACGGTCGAGGATCATATTGAGCAAACTTAGACATATACAATGGCAAGTCATCCAATTCTTTCTTTTACATGTATCGCTGACTTTATCGGGTTTAGTGCGTTTTCCTATTCATATCATTATTGACATAATTACATCTACTTATGCGCTTGTGAGCGCTATGAAATTCTTACATCTCAATGGAGTATATCATCCTCTTGTCTTGAACTTATACTTAGAACAACTTATACTTACTCGGATCTTACACTTATAAGCGGACTTATTCTTATTGAACTTATACTTATAACATTCGATCTTATGCCTCGAGATCTTACACTCATGGCAGACTTATTCTTATTCCGATCTCCCATAGGACACAGATTTATTCAGATTCCTCGTATACGGTACTGAGTTTATACATATACTTATACTTGTCTCCCGTAGGACACATACTTATTCTTGTATCAGACGTATACTTATTGGACTCTAAGGACATATATATATATATATATATATATATATATATATATATATATATATATATATATATATATATATATATATATATATATATATATATATATATATATATATATATATATATATATATCGGACTAATCGGCTGATACTTATCCACATACTCATACTTATCTCTCTCTCCAAATCTCCGTAGGAGTTCACGGAGACTTATGCTTATCGAGTGCCGTGCAATAAGAACATACTTATCTTTACGGGTTTACGCTTTTAGAGAATGGGTGGGTACCTACAGGAGATATGACGGAGGTATCGGTATTGCGGAACTTATTCTTATACGGAAGTACCCGTAAGTACTACAGAACTTATACTGGTACTTCGTATCTTATACTTATACTACGAAGTATATCCTGGTCTTACAGAACTTATACTTGTATTACTTAACTTGTTCTTGTATTTCAGATCTTACGCGGGTTTGATACGTCTCTGGTGCGTAGGTACTGAGATATGCACTTGTACTACAGAGCACTATCCTTGTCTTACGGATATTATACTTGTATTTAGGAGCTTATTCTTGTCTTTGAATCTTATCGTGTATTCACAGAACTTATATTTGTCTTCTGGAACTTATAAGTATTCAGTCTTATACGTGTGATACAACGGAACTTATACCTATATTTCATATCTTATACATGTATCTGAGAACTTATACTTGTCGCTACGGAACATACGGGTCTTCACAGAACTGCTCACTAGTATTTGAGACTATACTAGTATTTCGGGATCTATCGTGTATTCTGGAGACTTATACATGTATTTCAATCTTACCATGTATTCTGAGCATATACTTGTCTTATGGATCTTATGCTTGTTTTCTGAAGTCAGTTCTTATATTTCGGATCTTATTCTTATGCGAAGGTACGTAGGTACGTTAAGTCGAGTGCTCTCGAATCATATCACATCTGAGTCGGGTCGGACTTATACGAATACGGATCGGTCCTTCGTAGGTACAGATCACATCAAATACATATATCAGGTTTATACAGATTCAGAACATATCCCAAAACAAACAGAGTTGTCGGTTCATATCAGAGTCATCTTTAGACTTATACAATTCTTATGCTTATAACAGGCTTATTCTTATTTTCACGGAATGCGAAGGAATTGCAGTAGACGCTACAAAGATTAATCGGTCTGAAAATTGCGAGTAGGTACTACGAGCAGGATACGGAGGTACTTTCGGATCTTTACTCTTATTCTTTATTCAATGTCTTGCTATCTCATTATGTACGTAGGCTACAGATCAATCATAAGAAATGAGTAGGACCGCGATTGCAATAAGTACCGAAGTGCGATCTGATCTTGGTGTCGTATGCCAGTATAGGGCGTGCACGCCCTACCAGCGGGTGTCGTAGCACCCCGGCGGGAAGTCATGAAGCAGATCAAGGCGTGGTTGCCCATGAAGCGGGAGTGCGAAGCACCAGCGAAGTGTGAAGCACCAGCGGGTGTGAAGCACCAACGGGCGATCCACTCATTCATTCTTTGGTCCTAGGTAGTCATATGATCATATATCTTCCCGGAAACTTATAGCATCTTTGCTCGATTACGTGTTGCATGGCATTTTCTTTCATGTTCATGTTCATGTTAGTTTGATTCGTTTTCATGTTTCATATCATATTCATGTTTGCTTGAACACATCTACACATTTTGCATTTCCTATACTTTTCTTATTTCATACCTATTATATATGGCATTCCATATACTTGTACAGTATGATGCTTATGTATTCACACATCATTCATGTATTCTTGTCCTTCAATGAATCTATTTTTCTTAGGAATTGGAATCAATCCAATCGGATCATCCAAAAAATAAAGTTATGGCATTTTAAAATGTATTATTCAATTCTGAATTACACTTAAAGGACAGTTTGTATTACTCATTTTCGAGGGTTTTTAACCTCATATTTGACACTAGATCTTTGTACTCATTTAAAGCTAAGGTGATAAGGGTTATACTTCAACTGGAATCGCGGTCGGGCTGTGGCTTCAAGATGCGTGCGAAACAACTCGGACTACTCTGATCAAGCCCAGTGCGGGGTGAGCTTGCATAGCCCACTTTGGTGAGATTTTGGGCCTTAGAGTCAAGAATTAGAAGATTATCTATTTCTATATGTTTGGTTCTTCTTGAAGTCTGTTTTAATTAGCCATGAATCCACTCAAATCGGATAAGAAATGACGAGTTATGGTAAAACTCTGGCTGAATAGGAAAACAAAAGAGTACATGTACCGGTGTACATCTCGACTGTCTGGAAATTTATATTAAATAATAGGAGCAAAAAATGTCTTGTTTTGTATTAGAGTGTACCGGTACATGTCACCGAAATTGCCCATATGTATTTTCTCCCATTTTTCATGTGTTGATACCCCAGATCAGCTACATATTTCATCACAGCGCATAAACGGAACAAATTCATCTTATAATCTCTTTTCTTCTCAAATTATTATCTTTCATTGTATCTTTCTTCCAAACTTTTCCATGAATTTCTCCCAAAACCATTCTAATATAGTTAAGACCATACACAACCCAAATATGATTAGTTTAGGGTTTATTCTAAACCACAACTCATTCTCTCAGTGAAAACATGAATCTGACCTAAAAGGAGGATTTTATAATCATCTTGTGCCTTTTAGAGGTTTTACCAGCCTAATTCAATATATCTTTGGTTAGGATGAAATCCTAACAGCCATAGAGTTTAGAGGCAAGATAATAGCCATACAAAACCAAGATCCATACCAAAATCTCGCAGAATCCATAATGAAGTTAGTTTACTTCCTTTTGACAGCTACTCTTCTTCCTCCTCTTCTGCTTCTTCTCCCTTCTCTCTTCTCCTCCCGGTTTTTTCTCCCTAAAGTGGGCAATTTTGGTCTTTAAATCAAAATCTCTCTTAGGCCTTGTTTGTTATCAAACCATTTTGGGTTAAGTTTCTTTATTTGCTTTTAAGCCCTTATCATATTTATAAATAAACTTTCATACTATTTCATTTTGGTATCAAATCTCTTGTTAACTTAGACTTTTAAGTCCTATTTGGACAAATGTTTATCCTTAAATCTTGTAATTTCGGTCTCTCGTTTCCGTGTTCCGCGTTGCTCACCAAACCATTAATTTATAACTACGAAAATACGAATATGTTGAAAATTGTTATAGAATGCATTTTGGGGGTGATGCGTGGAGGCAGTCATTGGTGAATCGGATCGGGGATCTTGATAGCCGAGCTCTCTTCTTATGCCAAACTTGGTGTTTAGTTCCGGATGAGTTGATTCTGGGACTGTCGGAGGAGATCGAACCTTGGAGCGATGGCAATGATGTCGTCGATGAATGTTCGCGGCAGGAGTTCGGTGATTGGGAATCAAAGAAATTGGTGGTATCTGAATTACATTGAAATAATAACGTAAGATCAAAAACTTGTAAAATTAGCAACTTTGGAAGCGCGGTTTGATCCTTCAAACGGCGATTCGATCCTCATGGCTACGCAGCGTTGATTGGAAATACTTGATGGTGTCCGAGCCGAAGCGGGGAGATCGTCCGGTCGGTGGCGGTAGGAGGTCGTCGGTAGAAGATAATGAAGGGATCAAAGATAGTTGGGTTAGTGAATTTTGTGACAAGGTATGCCGGCGAACAACGAAGCTCGATGCGGATCAGGAAGAACAAATAAAATAACTGATCTCGGATCAGTTGGAAGCTCACGATACCAAATTGATGTAGGACAAACATAATAGCGATGCCGGATCGAAGTTATCACGCTGATACAAATTGATGTGCTTCGACTCACGAAAAATAATAAATTAAGAAAACAAACAAATAAATAAAGCAAAATTATCAAAGTTTTGATATTATATCGAATCTAACTTGATAACATAAGGTGCTATTTATAAGCACCAAAATAAAATCCTAACGGATAAATCCTAAAAATCATAACAAATAAATCCTAAAAAACTAAAACAGATAAATCATAAAAATCCTAACATATAAATCCTAAAAACCTTAACAGATAAATCCTAAAAAGTACGATTAAATAAATAACTAATAATAATAAAAATAATAATTGAACTTGAGATTTACATACCGTTTAAGAGCACCAGATACGATGTCTCTCAAAGTTTAAAATTAGATACATGCTCTCCCTTTTAGTCATTCAAATGTAGCTGATGTATGGTATTGGAACGGTGATCGCAGAGGTAACTATATTGTTAAAAGTGGGTATAGATTGCCGATGCAACAATACTACCCCACTCATATTATTCTTCTTTTCAAAACGGGAAGTTAATATGGGGTCTAGATAATGCCTTCAAAGTTAAGATTACTGTTTGGCGATCTATCACGTGTTTACCAGCAATGGTGGAATTACGAACTAGAAGGTTGATGTTTCATAATGGTGCCCAATATGTCAGGGTTAAAAAATCAGAAAGTAACTTTTCATGCTCTGGTTCAATGTCAGTTTACACATTAAAGCAGAGACTTTCTCCTGTTAGTGATAATGAGTAATCAAAAGTTCATTCTCTTGAGGAATGGGGTGGGTCCAGACTTGGACAACTCCAAGAATAAGGAAGAAATGGGTGTGTTGCTGTGTTATTTTATCAGTATTGGAAATCGAAATGATTATGTTTGGAAAGGTAAATTCTTACACTCTGCTCCAGTCATTGTGTCTGCTTTGGGTTCTTTGGCTCTGTTGGAAATTAGTTAGATTGCATCAAGTGGCTCTTATTTCTTAGCATTCTCAGTTGCGATTTTGGCAAAACTGGTTGCTGGTTCTTTAACGTGCGAATATAGATGCTGTAATTTTTAAGGACATGGTGTATTGGCTACGGAGGTATTTTGCGTGATGTCTTAGGTGAGATGGTGGCTGCAGCCAACTGAATTTTATCGGGTCTCCATCCTCCTCCCGTTGCTGAGAGCTATGGGATAGAGAGGTTTTAAGTTGGTTAAAGGAGTTAAATCTTTGAGAAGTGAGATTGAATCTGGCTCTTGCTTATCACTGCTCTTCAGAATCCTAAGTAAGATTTTTCTCATTTTGGCCTTCTTGTTATAGATTGTAATAACCTTGCTTTGGGTTTTAATTTGTGCAAGTTTTCGTTTGTACATCAATCAGCGAACCATGTTGCTCATCGCCTAGCATGTGTAGCTGGTTTATGCCTGGTACGCCATTGGTGAAATTACTCCATTAGTATTCATTTAAAGATGTTTTAGCTTTTGATAAATGATAATGAAAGTTTATGATCTTTTCAAAAACAAAAAAAAAAAAACAAAAATCCACCAAAAGTTAGATTTTTAAAATTGGGTCTTCAAAAGTTATTTTAATGACCTTTGTGACCTTATTGAAATGGTAAAGTTAATTATGTACAGAAGTAAAATAAATCGTTTAATCAAAAAACCAAGCTTATATCTTTTGAGAGATTTTTGGAGAATTATTTCAAACTATTAGTTATATTATTTTTCGATCAATTATTAAATAAAATGACTTCAAATATAAAATAACATTTGTTTATTTATTTATTAATTGTGTAAAGGACTCAAGCTGTTTGAACAAAATAGCTGTCTGGCTGTGGTTATAAGTGGAGCCCATGGGTGCCTATTTACACTGCTGGCTCGCTCAGCCATCGCTTTGTTCGTTTTCTTTTATAGGGTTTGTCTGCTGAGTGCTGAGAAAGACCAAAGGGACTGCAAAGAGAAAGAAGAAGTTTCAGTTTGTTCAATCACACTCCAAAGATATTTTATTTTTATTTTTTTGTTTTAATTTTTATTTGTTACTGCTACTTCTTCTTAGCACCAGTTTCCCCTCTTTTATCTATTATCCATCTTCTCCATCTTCTCTCCAGAGGAAGGAGAAAAGAACAGAAAAAGCCCAATAACCATCACAAACCCTGTTTACTGTCTGATTTGATGGATCTACAGATCTAACCGTCTTTCACCACCCACATGTATTGCTCTGTTTCTTTCAGATCTCCATCTCTTTCGTCTAATTTTGATTCAGTAGCTGACCAAAGATACCCATCATTACTGAGTTTGTTTCCCATATTTTTTATTTTTTGTCTATGTTCTGAGATTGGGAATTTAGGTTCTTCCCTGGGGAGGGCGATGTTATGCTTTTGGGTGTTGATGCGGTTTTCTTGGTGTACGGCCAGAAAAAAAATTTTGATTAGAAATTCTGGGTGTGGATGAGTTCTCCTTGTTTGTATCAGGGTCATGACCTTGTTTATGTTTTGAGTAGAAATAGAGCTGGGTTTTGGATTTCAGAACTTTAATCTTGTTATTTTCTGAGATTGTTGGCTGAAGTCAACCCAAAAGGGTTATTTTGCCATTTGTTTGATCTGAATTGAAATGAAATTGTGTTGAGGTTGTGATTCTTTAGTATTGTGAATTTTTTTTTATTTTTTTTGTGATGACGATGCATTCTTTGTAGTGTAGGGAGGAGGAGACTGGTGGTGGGTTTTTTTAATTGGTTGGAGTGGTATTGCATCCGATTTGGATGTGGAGGAATTGGTGGCTGGCCTGGGTGAAATGAGGGATGTTATCAAGATTGATGAACTTTTTGAGGGCCTGCTGGCGGCCGTCTTCGGAGCGACATGTTCATTCAGGTTCGGATGCAGCTGGGCGGCAAGATGGGCTGCTTTGGTACAAGGACACTGGGCAGCACTTGAATGGTGAGTTCTCAATGGCTGTCGTCAAGCTAATGGTAGCGAAGATCAAAGCCAGCTGGAATCAGGCTCCTTGAGCATGATTCAGGCCCTCCATGGCACCTTTATTGGGTATATGATGGTCATGGCGGGCGGAACCTCTCGATGCATTAATGATCACTTTTCAGCATCTCAAGGGTAAGAAATCTAAGTTGTAATTGAATTCCTTGCTGCCTTGTCAGTTTACAATATTTATGATTATTGGATTTTCAGAACTGGGTTCCTTTTTGTATTCTTTAGGTTCTTATTATTTATGTACATATGTCATTGCTGAACTGTGATTTCTCGGTTTCATTGTATTTGCATGATGATTCAGCAAGTAATAATCTTTTTGCAGGCTTCACCTCGGAGCAGCAGTCCATGTCCGTGGATGTGATACGAAAAGCATTTCAAGCGACAGAAGATGGGTTTCTTTCTGTTGTTGCTAAGCAGTGGCCTATGAAACCCCAACTTGCAGCTGTTGGATCTTGCTGCCTAGTTGGTGTGATATGCGGTGGGACCCTTTACATTGCCAATTGTGGTGATTCCCGGGCTGTTCTAGGAAGGCTTGTGAAGGCAACAGGGGAGGTCATTGCCATCCAATTGTCAGAAGAGCATAATGTCTCCCAAGAATCTGTTAGACAGGAGATGCGTTCTTTGCACCCAGATGACCCGCAGATTGTAGTTCTAAAGCACAATGTATGGCGCGTGAAGGGCCTCATACAGGTAAGTTATTTTTGGGTAACAGCGACCGATGTAATATTTGAACAAGGGTTCACTTAATTATCTCCTTGTTGCTGATTGTGTGCTGTTTTTAACGAAATTATGAGGCCTGTTGGTTGTTATTTTACTGCTATTAGTTTGGAAAGCACTTATTAGCATTCGACAAGTTGAATACAGTTCCAATGAAAAAGTTGACCTTCCTGACTTGCAATCTCAGTTCTATGGATCCATATCTAGAAGACTATACATATAGACTTCTTCCTGGTAACTTGGAGAGAATTTCAGTATGTAGATTCATTAATCATTAGGATGGTCTAGGTGCCACAAGGGATGAGCAGTTAACTATTAACTCAAAGTGAAGTGAAATTAAGTTTCATGCTTCCAGTTAACTAAAAATGTGTTTTCCAAGTTTATTAATATTTGTTGTCATTTATATTGTTTACCTATTAGAAAAAATGTGTTTTCAAGTTAGTTGGATTATTGGTTTTAAGAAGTCTGTTGGGGGATCCCAGCTGTTGTTGGAGTTCTCTTTGTCCTCTTTCTTTTCCTATGTATAAAAATGCAATTAAATTTAAAAATTACTAAGACAACAAAATAACTGTTAATCAAATTAAGTTAATCGGCTTTCTCAGCTTTTTTATCAAAAAAAAAAAAAACTGTTAATCAAATAATGTAGAACTGCAATTCTGTCTTGTTTCTTTTCCTATGTATAAAAATGCAATTAAATTTAAAAATTACAAAGACAACGATATAACTGTTAATCAAATAATGTAGAACTGCAATTCTGAATACAAAAAATTACAAAGCCAACAAAATGGTGTTAACCAGGCATGTTGATTTGAATCTTTAGTGAAAATATCTTGTGATGATTGATATAATCTCATACTGTATCATGTTTTCTGCCTGCCTTTCTAAGCCTGATATTCACAAACTATAGCAACATGATCTCAAGGAGTCCCTTGCTATGTGCTGAAAAGGCAAAGATGTTATTGAAGGACTAATTTTGTTGATTTTATACCTATCAAACCTGTGTTTTTTTTTTCTTTTATAATAACCAGATGAATCATAGCTTATCAAAAATAAAAAATAAAAAAATAAAAGAAAAAGAAAGAAAGATGAATCCTAGTATTTGAAGCCCCAAGTATGTATATAATAATAAAATAAGTTGCCAATAAGGTATGGATTTTCTGCTCATATAATTTGTTATTTCAAATATTAGGTTTCATTTATCATAAGTAGTTTATTAACTAAATATGATAGCAATCATGTGTTGACCAATATGTCTCATTTTACATGCTTAGCATTTTCCTTCCTCGGCTTGTCAGCACAGGCACTAACCTACTTGAATGCCAAACTCAGTGTTCTTACATCATAGTTGCTGGGTACCAAACATTATATACCTAGTGTTGCCTCACCCTTCAGAGAAACAACCATCTGCTAGATGACAACCTCAATCTTGAAGCGAAACAGCTTCATGTGCCCATGCAAACATGTCACCTACTCACACAAGGTCAAACTTGTAAGGTCTTATTTGCATTTTCAGATCAGGCTTTGATTTGTGTGGGATGGGTATTACAATGTTATTGTGATACTCTCGAAGGTAGATCTTTTTAGGTGATTGTATTCATTTTACCTCCTCAACCAAGGGCTAAGAGGCTTTCTCATTCATTGTAAACTGCCATGCAGGATAGTCCAAAACTTCAGGATCTTTTAACTAGGATCCTTAGAATTGGAGACTTCATATGTTATGGTGCCATCTCCTTGGTCAAACAAGGAGCTGCCCTCTTAGAGCGCATTATGTGTTGATTACTTAAGATTGTGGTTGTGCTGAGTTGGTGGCACCACTGGGCCTCCTTACTGTTGGTTGTCGAAGATAATCATCAAATATCTCTGTGATCCTTGTAGTGCTAGAGGCTTGTGAAACTCAAAACTGGAAGGGCATTGCCAAAAGCCAAGGGCATTTTTGGTTTTTTTCTCTTGGGTGTTTAGATTCTTAATCTTTTTTTATCTGATGACAACATGCATGGCAAAGGAGGAGTCATATGTATTCATGTGGTTGGTTTTACCCCTTGTATGGCTTGAGTTCATCCCTTTTTCTATTAATATACTTCTGCTGGTTTGCCTGTCAAAAAAAAAAATCATGTGGTTGGTTTTTGTGCTTTTGATCTAATTTCTTCTATCCTATTATGTTGAGTATACTTATTAAGCATAGCAAATTATATATTTTGATGTAGTTTGTTTTTAGTAATCTTCATTGGGGGAATTTGCTTGATAATTGGTTACCTAAAGTTAGGTAGGGATGTTTTCTTCCATATGGAATTGCTTGATTTATCTTGAAATGGTGGGCAGTTTTTTCTTACTGTCACAGATTTGGTATTGCAGGTTTCTAGATCTATTGGTGATGTGTATCTCAAAAAGGCTGAATTTAACAGGGAGCCTTTGTATGCCAAGTTCCGGCTTCGTGAGCCTTTGAGAAGGCCTATCATGAGCCTCCTGGCAATAATTTCTGTTCTTGAACTTAACCCATGATCTGTTTCTCATATTTGCCTCTGATGGGCTGTAGAGACACCTTAAACGAACAAGCTGTTAATATAGTACAAAATCACCCCCGAAATGTAAGATTTCCTTCTCTGCACTTGGTAGCCATTTCAATTTTGTCAAATGTGGGGTTTCTACATCCATGAATTTCTTTGTAGCTATCAGGAAGACGTTGATAATGTTGATATTTCTGTCCATCATGTTCTATGGTAAACTGAGCTCTATTTCTTATGGTCATTAATATCCATTCCATTTGATCATTAACACTGAACTTAGCTGGGGATTTTTGCCCTACCCAATTGTAGATTCTTGACTCTTTTATCATTTGTTCATTTAGAGATTGGTTATGGATTTGAAGCCTTGTATGGCTTATGGATATGAAGGACTTGCATCCAACACTATATTACAGAGATGAATGAAGATATGATTTTTACATTCTTTCACTTCATGTGTAGGGAAGCGGTGGTGAAAGCCTTTAGAGGAAGCAGCTAAGAAAAGAGAAATGAGGTACTCAGATTTGAAGAAGAGATATCGAAAGGTGTTCGGCATTTCCACGACGACATCACAGTCATAGTTGTATTTCTTGACTCAAATCTTGTGAGCAGAGCAAGCTCGGTTAGAGGCCCTTCTATGTCCATCAGGGGAGGTGGTGTGAACTTACGTGCAAAATCTCTAGCCCCTTGTGCCACGCCCATGGACCTCGGGGAGGCGGCCTCCTGAAGAAACCCTGCATTTTCCGGACCCTTATTGGACTTTTCTGCCATTACCCTTCATCATCATCTGGTGTAAATCCAGGTCCACGCCTAATTAATTCTTTAATGTACAATGTAACATTTTAACTTGGGACGAAGCCTTTTTATTTAGTTTCAGAACAGGAGGAGAACCAAAGGAATGGGGGTAGGGTAGAAGAAGAAAGAAAGAATCAAGGAAGAGGCTTTAACGGTGAGAATGGAGAGATTCTTTATTCTCTCTTCCCTTTCCTCACTTTCTTTTCGAGTTTTTATTTCTGTAAGTATAGGACTCCCTGGAAATCCAAGAAGCCTTTTTGTGTTCCTCTTAGTTTTCTGATTCTTTATCCTTTACCATTAAGAAGAAGGAAAAAAAAAAAAAGAAAAAAATTGAGGATGAATTGCATAATTACATTGAATCTTGATGGAATTGGTGAAAAGGATCAGAAGCAGCAGCTTGTTCAGAGAGTCTATGTAGTTGGTTTTGAGGTTGTATCAACCCTTACTTAGACGGTGACTGAAAATCAACTTATGTTTTTAATGAATTCATCCTAGGTCTTTATATGAGTGAACACTGGTTGGCCCCTCTTTTTGTTCAATTATTTTAATATTTAGTAACCGTAGTTTTCAATCAACAAAATAAGTTTTACGGGGGTCAAAAACGTTAGGCTGTGTTTGGTCCTCTAAATAACACTAAAAAAAGAAAAAAAATGGTAAAGAAAAATATTTTCTCTAGTTAAAGGGTTGGGCAGGCATAGGGAATAATTAGGTTCAAGTCTTTGAATAAAATACTACATCATCGTAAATCCAACTAAATAGATGTAAAATAAAGATTGTATTTGGTTATTGATAAGAAAAGAAAAAAAATGTTAAAAAGGAAAATAATTTTTATGTTTTAATTGTCTTATAAATTTTTTAAAAGAAAATCATATATAAATAAAATTACTAAGAAATTTAATGATTTTAAATTATTTAACCTTTATATTTATGAGTTTTAAATAAATAAAATTGATTTTAGATAGCAAATAAAAATATTATATGAAATTTTATTTTATTTTATTTTTCTTTTGATTTTCCCTTAAAATTTTTGAAAACAAAACATAGTCATGAAAAAAATCAAATATAAATAAAATTACTTAAAACTTACAAATATAGAACTATAAATGAGGCGTCATGAGGCATTTTAACAATGATATAGGATTTATGATTTGAGAGACATATTTTTCTTCTCTTGTTAGATTTCTATTAGAAACAAAGAAAAAATAAAATTATCAAAATGTTAGTAATAATATAGTCCCCCCTTGGCCTTTCCCTGGGTCCACCCCTGGTCACTATGTTAGTAATTCTAAAATAGAAATGGAATATAGTCGCATTATTGAGTGATGTACCAAAACAACTTTTTAAAAAATGTATATATAAAATTATTAAAATAACGCATGTTTTAAAATAAAGTCTAGCTAGTATTCTTTGGTATGTAAATTAAATTATCTTAATTATATATTTTTTTAAATAGTTAAAACCATAATTAATAACATAGAAGTATAGTTAGTGATTATAGTTTCAATCATTTTTAAAAAATTATAATAATTAGTATGATTTTAACTTCAAATCTATAATTTGATTATAATTTAACTGCTTTAAAGAATTTGAAATCATAATTACCAGTGAAATAGTTTGATAGTAAGGTAAAAAGACATTAGTTTGAAGTATATATATTATTTTGAGACTTTATTTTCGTGAAAAAAAATATTATTATAAGACAAGCTCTGACATTGTTTACCATTCTATCGAGTGGCAGAGAATATTCACGCCAGCCACTTGAGACCCCACCTCCTCTAAAGTGTCCCTGTTCTTATCAAAATCTTTGAGGGCACAATTTTCAACCATATAAATAATAATGCATCCACAGCTTCTCTCATTGTTCTTATTTGCCAAAACTTCAAGGGTCCTTTTTTATTTCACTTTTCTACATTGAGAAAATCTTGGTAATTATTTTGTTAATCGTATTCTCCTATCGGGTTGTAACGGGTCGAGATTCCGATGATCTTACATACTATAATGTAATTATAGTAATTAGATGAGAAATAAGATGACCCATTTGATAATTGTATTCAATGATTATCTTATACTACAATTACCAAGTAAGATGGACCCATTTGATAATTTTATCAAATGATGACGATCTTGTACTATAATAATGCAATGATAATTATATCAAACGCATGTTATTGAATTTGGGTGTGTATCTTTGAGATGCTTCTCTTTATAATCACTTTTCTCTTTTCCCATTTGGATTCCAAGAGATCCAACCATTCCAATTTCCAAATACCAAAATTTGACAAAAAAAAAGAAAAAAGCCTATGGTTTTGCAGGCGAAAAACTAAAAAAATTAGCAACAATAAAAAAGAAATATGAAAGTAGGTAGTGGGGCCCACTGGTGAGTGAAGTGGCAGGATGTGATTGGGACAGATATGATCCACCACGACATGATTGTTTATTCTTGAAAGCCGTTCCCTCCTACTCTGTTTCTGTTTCTCTTTCTCTCTCTCTCTCTATATTCACATTTCTCCCTACTAAATCTTCAATTTACTTTCGGTTCCAGATTACTTACAAATCAATCTAGGTAGAACCGTTATTTATTTATTTATCCATTCCAAAATAACCCCTCTCAAGTCTCAGCCATGGGCGTGCGCTACAAACTCATGGATGAAACAGTGACAAAATCCTCCACTAAATGCGCGTGGAATGTATCCTACCTGTCATTTACAGTATCACAAATCAACAGAAGAATGAACATCTCTTCTCACCCTTTTGAGCTTTGACTCCCTCTGTATCCTGCTGTGCTCTCACCAGCTTTCTTTTTTTCTTTTTCTTTTTCTCTCTCTTTCTGATAATGGAAGTGGAGGAAAGAAAAAAGATAGTGTAGCTTAATGAAGGACTCTATCTTCTGATACTTATCTCTGTTAGTCTTCTTGCTTTCTCTAGAATTCCCCTTAACCTCAAGTTTTAGCAGGAAACTCCTCCATTTTGTGGGTTATGTGACATATGATGGTATCATCATCATAATCGTCTGCAACTTTTCCAAGGCCTCCTTTTTTCTGCTGCTACAGACATTACCGTCTGTTTTTCATTCCGTGTTAATCCAGGACTGCCTTTTTTTCCCGTACTTCTGCATTACGTGTTCCATCTATGCTTTTCTTGCTCTGTTCTTGAAGAAAGAAATACGTTTCTAGGCGAAAAGGGGAAAAGTGTAATATGGGTTGTGGTGTGTCGAGGCCGGACGAGGATGATGACGTCTTGGCTGTTTGCAGAGAGAGGAAACGCCTCCTGAAATCGGCGATAGAGCGGAGGTACTCGCTTGCAGATGCACATTCCAGATACAACGACTCGCTCTCCGGAGTGGCGGCCGCCGTAAAGTTGTTCGTCGCCCGCCATTCGTCTCCGCTCTCTCCGTTCCTCATCACCTTCCCTTCTGCTTCCGACACCGCCCAGCCTTCAAACCCCGCCTTCCTCCGACAGACACCTTCTGAACCGACCCATGAAGCAATTGGATGCACATCACCTGATTGTGTAAATTTCTCTGACTCTTCTGAGGGAGAAAGCGACAATGAAGGAGAAGGAGGGAGAGTGTGTGAACATTTTTACGGAGAAAAGGCTCCGCCAGTGCCGTTGCCGCAGGAAGATTTCGGGTGGGATTTCTTCTATCCGTTTGATAGAGCGAGAACAGAGGTGGGTTTGGGCAATGGGTTTAGGCCAACCTCTGAGGATGATGATTTGAGGAGAATCAGACAGCAAGAAGGCATCCCGGAACTGGAGGAAGATGGAGGAAGAGAGAAAGGACAGAAAAGGGTTGTGGCACAGATGAATGGTGGTGAGGTTGAGGCTGTGGCGGCTGTGACGGCGGCTGGTGAGCCTAGTCCCAACCAGGAGCACAAGGGTTTAAGGGTGATTGATACGGAGGCGAGTGGCAGAGAATTACTGGAAGCATTGAAGGATGTTGAAGATCATTTTATTAAGGCTTATGAATCAGGTTTTGAAGTTTCCAGGCTGTTAGAGGTTAACAGAGTTCATTTGCTGTCCAGTTTGGAGGAGATTAAAGGTTTGTTTCCTTTCTTCTTTGCTTCATATCTTTTGCTCTGTATTGCCTTATTGCAAACTTTCAGTTGTGAATTTTCAGCACATGCAATGATTGAGGTTGGTAGGTCAGGGTGGGATCAACTAATTCAATGGGGTTTGAAGTTGCAGCCCGGTAAATCGCCGAGTGATCCTAAGGGCACTCGAACTGATGAACATTGGGAAGCAAAACCCTATTTGGAAGCAAAACCCGAGGCCTGACCAATTGAGCTACCTCTTTGGTAGCATCACAAGAACATAAAGACAGAAGCCACTTTTCATCATTTTGCGACTCTTCAATATTTCTCCAATTAAAATTTTAACGTCTAGTTTTCCTAAGTGTCATAGATGCTCATCTTTTTTTTTTTTTTTCCTAATTTGGATTTCCCCCCATTCTCTTGTAAAAAATTCTTCTCCAATTATTTACCACCTTTGTTTTATTGCATTCCTTGTGCTTTTAACTTGTTGAATTCTATAAAGAAAATAATGCCTTTTTTTTTTTTTAACTGGAAGTCGTTCGCTGTGCATTTGCCAATCTATGTCATGTGCAGTGGGTTTATATGTTGATTGATGCCATTTGATTGCAGAGAGCCCAAAGAAGCTTGTACGATCAATAACATGGAACCGGACCTCTTTATCTCGGTCCTCATCCTCAAAGAGTTTCCTTGCACTTGGTTCCAAAAGTTCTTCTACTTGGAGTGAGCTTGGGAGTGATCTCATTGATGACTATGGAGGAATTGCATCTGGCAGCCATTCACAAACGTTAGAGAGATTGTATGCTTGGGAGAAGAAGCTCTATGAAGAGGTGAAGGTAAATTATCAATCATCATTTAAATCTTTATGTCTTCCCATTATTTTGATGATTTGATCTAGCTGCTGAACCCATCTCATACTATACGGATTACTGATCTTAAGTCCTAACATATATACGTTCCTATTTATCAAATCATGACTATATAGAAGAATCAACAGGTATGGATTTGTTCTAAGTTATCCTAATGATCACAGATAAGCCCATGCTATTTCCTAATGAACAAACATTTTCTAACTCTTGTATATTCACCTCTTCATTTTCCTCGTCTTTTAAGTTGCGCATGAGTTGCTTTTGTTTCAAATAATTTGTGACTTTGATTTGCCCAATTTTATATGATGGAGCGATAAGATTATTAGAAATTGTTTGGTCTCGAAAGCGGATCATGATGTCACATAGAAATTTAGGTCACAGTAGTTATGGAACTGTGGAGCAATTTGAAATAGGAAGACACTTCAGTTTCTCATGAAAACTTGATTTTGATGAAAAATGTGCCTCTTTTTAGCTTTATTTGTTTATGCAAATATGAAATAGGAAAAAATTTGCAAATATGTTGGTGCTTTAACTGATATCTTTTTTTTATTATTCCTACTTAAAAAGAAGAAATTTTCCTTCATTTAGGGGAAGTGAAGGATTTTTGTGATAACTTGAGATTCCTCAGATGATTTTCCTGAATTCATTTTGACATGCTCAGGACGGAGATGAGACGAGGAGAACATACGAGCGAAAATGCTCACATTTAAAAAAACAGGATGACAATGGAGATGGATTCCATTCTGTGGGCAAGACCAGTGCTGAAGTAAACTATTTATATACCAGGATCTTTGTTGGACTACAAAGTGCTGAATCAATCTCCCAAAGAATCGAGAAACTCATAGATGAAGAATTGCAGCCTCAACTTGTTGAGCTGCTTCAAGGGTAAGAAGTGGAGAAAACCATGTTAGATGATTTTATAAGCCTGAAAATTTCAGATACATTGATAGACTTAATGATCATTTTTTGCTGACCTTATGCAGCCTCACAGAATCTGGGAAGATAATGTTAGAATGCCATGAAACCCAAAACAAAATGTCTGAAGTGAAGTCGTTCACCTGGCCCTACATAAGGTTCTGCAATGATTCATCAAGTCTTGCCACCTTTCGAGGGGCTGAACTACAGAATTGGTGCGCATGTTTTGCTGAATACTTTTGTGCACAAAAGGCCTATAGTGAAGCTCTCAATGGATGGCTATCCAAATTTATTGCCCCGGAAGTTGAATTCTACTCCAGGATCAAGTCTTCAGGTCCACCATATGAAATCAAGGGGTCCTGTCTTGTGGTCATCTATTCTGGTTAGCTTCAGCGGAAAAAGTTTGCCACATAAGCCGGTAAAGTGCACCATGAAAAGCTTTGGAAAGAGATATAAGGGCTATATGGATTCAGCAAGGAGGGAGGGCAACAACAAAGAGAAAAATTGGTAGGACTCGCAAAGGGAACTGGACAGGAGGTTAAGGCATTCCAAGAGCAGAGCACAAATTCTTGAGTCTAAGGTACCAGAACAAAAGAAAGAAGGCAGATATCGGTAGCGGATTGAATACCTGTCAGAAGGCTCCAGTTGGATAATTTCAGGAAAAGGCTGGACGCAGAGAAGGCTAGGCACATTGGTAGCATGCAAGAGACACAGCGAATTACTCTGAATGCATTTCAGATTGGATTTTTCTCAGTTTTTGAGTCCCTGACAGAGTTTTCAAAGGTTTCTCTTAAGATGTACAATGAACTATTAACATTCTGTGCCAGTAATCCAGGGTTGGAGATGAAAGGGTGATAGGCAGCTTCTTACATAAAGGCCAATATGGGAAATTAGAAAGGATTCGGAACCAAGATAAGCTTAATAGGATGAAGACAGCTAGTTGAGTTGAGGCAAATATTTAAGGCTGAAGCTTTTCATGATTTTCTTTTTAATAATCTCGGATTTAGTGTGTGCTTACCATTGTATCTGATGCATTTGAGACCCTGAGTCCTTCATGTTTCATACTGTTAGCCCAAAATCTGCTAAGATTAATAAGTTTATGTGAACTCGTTTTCCTCTTTCATAATTGTGGTTATTTAGACAGGACTTCTCAGCCCCTATTCCAGAGATTGAGCCTTGGACTAAAAGTCTAAATAGGATTTATATAAATCATGGTTAGTAACAGTCCCTCTGTTTGCTTAACTGAAAATGTTCCCATTAAAGATAGTAGACAACTATACAGATGACAGGTTACAATCATGCAGACAAGATGATTCATCAATGTGGTCACTACAATTCATGAGCATAGAGCAAATCAATGATGAGATGGTTCCCCCTTATTAGTTTCCTCAGATATTCCCCTCAAATTGTTCTTATCAACATCAATGCTAATGGTATTAGCCTCCAAGCACCTTAAACTTGTGCTCACGGAGAAGAGGCTATCCATCTCCACATGAAATCTTTGAAATCCAACCCCATCTATGCTTACAGAGCTTTGAAAGGAATCATTGTCAGTTGATCTCAGTTGCCTGGGATCTGTCGATCCATGAGACCCACTGGTTAATCTGTGACAACTGCTTGAGGGCTGCTTGTGAATGAAGTTGCCAACTGAATAGAGAGCCTCCTCCAATTCCTGCCACACCTGGGTCATCGTTGGGCGTTGTTTAGGTACCTTCTCAACACATCTTAGACCAAGTTGTCCCATTTTCTGCATCATTTCTATGTTGCAGTGTTCTAGCAGAAGGTTGGCATCTAAGACCTCTTCCATTTACCCTGCTCTAAGCTAGACCTGCAAGCAATGGTTCCATTTCCTAACCTTCGTTAGTTTACAAATTTCCTGATAATTAAATCACTCCAGTGTATATTCAAAATGGAAGCTGAAGTTTTTGAATCTAGATGATTATGGCTACCATTTTCTATAATGACCTCTTCTATGAAATGTCTAACTGTGCCTTTAAGGATGGATGCTTACCCATTCAATGATATGAATGTTGAGATTGTTTTTGGCTGTATCAATTGCAGGACGTGCAGAAACCAGCTGCAGAAGTATCACTCCAAAGCTGTAAACATCACTAAACGGACTCAAATGAAAGCTTGAACAATAGGCTGGGATCAGTATCCTGTTGTCCCTTTAGGCCTGGCTACTAACATGTGATTGATCCCCAATTGGACCTGTTTTCACTAGACCAAAATCTGAAACTTGCTTCAAACCTTCTCCAACCAATATGTTACTAGGGTTTTATATCCCTGTGGATTATGCTTGGTTTTACCCCTCCATGCAAATGAGCTATGCCTGGAAAATTTTACAACTGATTAATTTAAGGATCTTTTTTTGCTGTGATAATATTATGTGGCGAATCTTACCTTTAGCTGCCCCAATAGCTAGGTTCACCCTTTGCCTCCAATTTAGGCTTCTCCCTCTCCTTCCTATATAGTAGTACTTCATCAATAAAGTAAGCAAAAACATTACAGGTTACAGAAAGGAGAACAGGTTGAAAACTTGCATTGTATTCAAACGAGAGAACCATTTGGGACATACTCATAAACTAATATCTTTCCCCCTTTTACCCCTGTCAGATGCATAATTTAACCATATCAATAGAGTAGTTTCCACTGTTGTTATGCACAGATTGGTGGGCAATAATGGAATACCCTTCTAGACAGTTAAACTAATCAAACTCTTTTTCTTTCTACGCCTGTTCCTTCACAGCCAGCCCACCAGACCTACAAGGTTCTTGTGCTTTACTTTTGAAAGAAGTCTCACCTCTGTCTCAAGAGAACACTACAGCCGGATCAGTTACTTCAAAAATTATGAACTAATACGAGTATTTCTTGGGCATAGACATGTAATTGAAGCTTACCATTTCTAAATTCTTCAACAGGGTATGAATCAGAGTGGGCAACTTTGATAGCTAGTGTTCCTTCCACATCAAACGTCCCTTTATAAACATTCCCGAATCCACCATACCCCAGCAAGCAATCTTTGCTAAAATTCTGGGTTGCCTTCTCCAGTTCTTCCAACTGAAACCTCCTCAACATTATTTTCTCAGCCTTCAAGTTTCCTGCTGATTTTTTCCTCAACACCCAATTCTTGTTAGTTCATAGAACCAAAAAGTACAAAACATAAAGAACACAATGAAACAAATTTGAGGAAGAATGAGCTGTAGTTATAACTCTAAGCTTCTTGACACATGAAACTGAGCTCATTCTTCCTCTTATAAGCTCTCTGGAGGCATAAATAGTATCAGAGACTAACCTTTCCGACCCCATTGTTGCTTGAAAATAGGAAAGATTATTCTCCTGATGCAGAAGTATAACATAGCACCCACCACTACCGTTATCACACAGATGATAACTATTCCCCATATACTCAGGTTATAACTGGATTTTGCATAAATGGGAGTTGCTAATGCTGGTGAAGGCTTCTCTACATGGTAGCTAATTTCCATGTTGACTCGACGACGTCTTCAATTCCTACAGACCCTTCTTTGAGTGAACTTGCTCTGCTGAGAGATTGGGATATAGATGGGAAAATATATTGTTGATTCACAAAAGCTTCATGTGTAGCCGGCAATATATATATATATATATATATATATATATATATATATATATATTTCAAGCCCTTCTCTGCCAGCCAGAGTCAGGAATTGGTCTTTCCCTCGAACGGCATATAGGCCAAGGGAAATTGTTTAAAAAAAAAGAAGCAAAACATGGAAACCAAGGGCTTGTTTGGTTGCATTTTTGTATTGTGAGAATAGTTTTAACTTGTCGACGTTATTTTGGTGTTGTTTAGCTGATAACATTATACGAATTTAGTGTTTTCTGTGTTCTCCGTGTTGTTAGAAGAAAAAAAAAAACCAAATATGTTTTTTGTGTTTTTTTTGTTCTCCTTGTTTTTCAGAATAAAAAACCATTTAGCCCCATGCAAATAGGTACTCGATATTCCATAAACTTATCTGTCAATGCATCACTGTCTATATGAATCATCTATCAAGGTGGCAGTGATAAAATAAGGACAGCCATTTGAAAGCTACTGCAATTAATCAGCAGAATATTCATCTCCAATCAAGTAGATAAGGATCCAGCTGCTGAGCCACATGGACTAATGAAACTATATAACAAGTTTCTGTTTTCATGGTATGTCTGTTTGCCTTTGTTTCTCTCCTACAAGTTAAAGGGTAATGGAAATTTCCAGCAACTACGGGCCATTTGCTAAGTGTAAATGTTTTAGTCATTGATTGTCGTGGCGCTGGAAGATTCTTATGAGGACTCATATCTCATGGGTTCCTGTTTTCGTGATATGTCCGTTTGCCTTTGTTTCTTTCTCTCCATTGAGTTAAAGAGTAATGGAAATTTCTAGCAACTGCCATCCATTTGCTAAGTCAAAATGTTATCTCTGTGAGTTGCTGTGATGAAATTTCTATAACCTTCTGAGTCTAAATGTTTTTAGTCATGGATTGTTGTGGTGTAGCGAGATTCTCATGAAGACGGTTAGGCATTCACATTGTCAAAACTTGTAATTTATATAATATCCTCAAGAGTTAGATCCAAACCCGCATCTTTTCTTTAGGTGAGCAAAGACTAATTAAAATCACATATGAGGTTTACTGTTAGTGATCAAGATTGATATGTCCATCCTTGGAGAAGCATGAAAAAGGGCTCTTGTGTATATATATATATATATATATATATATATATATATAATATGCTCACAACATTTGTTCATGTTTGGTAATTTATTCAGACTGATTTGTATACTTTCATTTGAATTTAGTGGCATTGGATTGTGAACAGTGGCTTCAGTGGCTCCATGGATCCCACTTTATGAAATGGTCACCATCTCCTGTACCTTTTCCAGACATTTAAGTTACTCTCCAGAAAATTCTCCCAAAAATTTTTGCTAAAATGATGCCATGTTGGCAAAAGCCAAAGATCCTTTTCCATGGATGCATATGGTAAAATCCTTCATAAATTTAGTAGTTTATTGACTGTTGTTTGGTGATGGATGAAGGAAGGAAGGAAGAGTTAATCACGTCGAATACCTGCAAAAAAATTGATCATTGTTGTGACCCAACATAAGGTTTTATTTGCTTTAATCAGCAAACAAATGAAGGTATTAAGTAATAGGCACAAGAAGTTGATAAAATACACTAATATAGTTCCCAAGAATCTGCTTACAACTGGATTAGTCCTCTCTTCACAGAAGTAGGCAAGGTGACAAATTATGTAACACAGGTCCTTTCACAATATGAATGATCCTACCTGCCCAATTAAACAGGGTCACCTACCAAATTCATACTCAGGAGATAAGATTCCACTCGATCTGCTTAACATGACATTTATCATGAGAAACCGACCTAGATGTTGGTTTATAAAAGAACTACCATTAATTCTCGATACCAATTTTGAAGATCAGTCAAAATGGAGGAGTGGCCATACATTGAATTGCCACCCATGGGTTTAAGGTAGGGCTTTACCCAGAACCTGTGACCCATGGAAAGAACAATAAAATGGGACTGGAAAGAAAGGGGAATTTAAAGCAGCTTTACCAAACTCCTGATCATATAAAAAAAAGGCAATTTGGTCCCAACAGGTAAGATTAGTTCACCAACAATCTCCTAGAATCAAATTCCAAGTAGATGTAATGTGCCCCAGTCATTAAAAAAAATGAAAGGGCAACAGAATGGACAAAAGAAGAATGGCTACAAGATTCTCAGTGTCCTCCTGGCCGCAAGCTTTCTCATCTAGAGATTCTGAATAAGACCCCAATTCGAAAAAAACAGGGATAACTCACTCTGTTAACACAGCCTCCATAGTTCAAGACATAAGTCTCTGTTTCTCCTCAACTAAAAAGTAGTAGATCTTTGTTCTAGTATTCGAAATAAATAGGCATTTCAGAATACCCAACATCTGCTGTTATAACTCAAAATTTTGGCGCATATCATTGTCAAGTATAATGAACAAACACCTCATATAACTTTGCATACCTGACCACTCTAAAAGAAATGGTATAGACCGAGTTTTTAAATCAACAAAGAGAATACAAAAAAGCCTAGGTAAGACGAAGAATCCAAAAGAACTCTTACTCATTTGTAATTTTGAAAATATATTACCAGATCCCATTCTGCATAAAGGGCGAGAACCACCGTGTGCAAAGACCTTATCGATGCATAGCGGGTGGAAACATATGGTGACAATGGGAGCAAACTTCGGACTGTCTTTCAAGCTGAAAGTCCGCAAAATGCAGAAGCCCAGATCAAACTCAATTAAACAGGCAATTATACAAATGATTGTAAGGAAATTACGTGAGAAAGCTTATGGAAGTCAAAGCCTGAAGGCACACCGAGCAAGACAGCTACTCGCAAACATCCACGTTATTGTCACTGGTGATTGTGATCTTTGGTATTCTTTCTACCGAATCTCCAGGCAAACCCTTGGCCCCACCGGTGTCAAAGATGTTTGGAGCTTCATCATAGCTTGCTTCAACAGCACCCATCTGGTTGAAGAAATTGAAACCGTAAGCAAACAGAAATGGACATTGCTTATCTAAGATTTTACCAAGTTATTACTTGAGCAACAATGACCTGGCTTCCCCCTTTGCACTTAGCACATGGCAGGACCGATCCTCACAGTGATCTACCATAGGAGGCTTGCAATAACATCAATCTGCATAAATTCAAGAAGAATACATCAATTGGTATTGAAGATGGAATCTATAACTCAAACAAAGCTCAAATCCAAAAACACTTAAATCCATGTTTCTCTTCATTTCCCATCTAGATTCATCATATAGGACACAGACATGAAAGCATATAATTCAATGGAGCAAGAAACAAATTGCTCACCAGAGTACAGAGACATCAATCCTGACTCATCAGATTGCCAGAAACAGAAGAAAGATTCAAGACCTCAATAGAAAACAGCTCTGATATTAACAGCGCCTCTAACAAACCCACTCTCTGTTTCTTGGCCGATCAAAGCTCAGTCATAGCTCCCAACATGAGCACACCTTAAACTGGCAATTCAATTTGATGAGTTCTAAGAAGATATATGGTTCCTGGTGATTGATATCTTAAAAACCCCATTCCTCTATAACCATTTATTTCAAATGACAAAACAATGACATACCCATTAATATATTTTCAGAAAATATATTAACATTAAACATGAAAAATCAAACCCTAAACGAAATTACATGTATATCAGTTTTTCATGGCGGAAGGAATTACTAATTTCATAACACAAACCACTCAATTCCAATTTCTTACACATCGACCCAATAGACCAAAGGCAGATCCTGACCGACATTTAAGAAAAAAATTCATGAGATTCATAGACAACCAGTTTACTTCAAGGCAGAAAAATGAATCCCGGAATCCATAAGAATGCAGAACTGAATCCTTAAAGTTTCTCCTCTGTTGCAAAAAATTCAGAAGTTTTCATTCCCCCTTAAACCATTCAAATTTTGGCAGAAAAGAACAAAGAAACAATTGAAGAGAGACAAACCCAATGCAAGAAGAAAGTATGAAGATCGCAGAGAAAACGTTTCCAAGAATCATGAAACAGCAAAGCTGGAAAATTCTTTGATCCACCATAAACCAAATTGGAAAAGGAAAAGACGGGCGAGCAGAAGAATGAGATGGGTACGCATAGAACTCCATATTCGGGGCGGGAAACTGAGAATTAACGCAGCGGATGGATGGAGAGAGGGGGTGGTGGGTTTATGTGTGATCTGGAATTGGGGGTTGCAGCAGAAGAACCGAGAGAGGTATATAATATAAAAGATAAATGGAAAAGAAAATAAGGTAGGCTTAGTCGTTAAGAGAAGATGGAAAGAAACCCACATACACCAACTCGCATTTAAAGCTTTCTTTCTTTTTTCCTCACATAATTTGCAGAACTTTCTTTGTTGGACGGAAGAAAATCAAAAGGTTTAGTTGAATAAAAAAATGCATATCGTTTTCAAAGACACGAGAGAAAGAGAGAGAGAAGGAAGGAAACTTCATTTGACAAATTGAAGGTGCTTTATTCAGATGGAGGGCATCATTTGGCCACAAAATGATCACATGAGACCTTCTAATTTTCAATCACTCGTTTTTCTCTCAGAAAGAGAGGGAGAGAAAGCGTGTATATGTGGATGGAACTTGGTTTTCCATAGTTTGATGATGTAGAGGAGATGATGTAGAGGGTTTGATTGTATGACTTGGGAACTTTGGGATTTTTGTGGGTGTCTATTTCTCGGAGTTTTTTTTCTATATACAGTTTATTTAAAATTAATATCTAAATATGATATTTTAAAAAATATTTCTAATTCTAGGTAGTTTGCTTTATGAAAAAAGATAGTTCAAAAATCGTGTTTTGAAAGAAAAAATTTCTTCAAAAAACTACAATATCATCACCTAATTAAAGAATAAAATATATATAACTTTATATACACAATAATATAATTTAAATATATTATTTAAAAAAAATTATACCTATTTTAAAATTAATTGTTTTCTTATATAATTTATTATATAAAATAATTATATCAATTATGATATAGTATTTATAAATAGTAATATTTAAAAATATGTATTTACTATTTGATATTAAAAATAATATTAGTTATCAAATGATATATTAATATAAAAAATATATAAATATTTTGATCATTATCTCTAATTATTTTTTCTACTTACTGATTAAATTTGTTAGGTGAAATTTATTAAAAAAAATCATAAACAAACTTCTTATCGAATTTTATTTTTTAATAATGATATATGTATTAAATAATTATGTTTTATTTTAATTTTTGAATAAATGAACTCTTAAATAATATTCTTTAATTATAATTTAATTATAACATGTTTAATTTATTAAATAATAAATTAATTTTTTATTCTTTAATTATTATAAAATAATGTATCATTAAAATATTTAAAATATTAAGATAAAGATAAAGTATATTATACTAATAACTATAATTTAAAATAATCTTTTTTGAGCAAATAATTTAAAATAATCTTAATCCCTGCAATATATGAATAATAACAAATGTAATTAATATTTATTTCAAAAAAACTCCTGTTTATAATTATTTTATCATTAAATTATAATATAATAATTTATTATCAAATTATAAAAAAAAATGAAAATAATATTAGAAATCGTATTTTGAAAAAGCCGAGATGTGAAGAAAATACTTGAGAAAGATTATAAGTATTTCCTAAAGACGGTATTGAAAGAGGGAAAATAAGAAGACTAAAGAAGAAATTGGAAGAGATAAAAAGAAGAAGAATGGAAAAGAAATCGTATTTTCAAAATACAATATTCAAGGCCTTAAAAAAAATCGTATTTTCAAAAGATGATTTCCAAATTGAAGATATAAACCATTGAAGAAGAAACACGATTTTGAAATGACAAGATTTCTTGAAACCAGTTTAAAGTACTTGTTTAGTAGGTAGAAATTTTACGTTTCTACATTGGCTTTTTCAACGAGAAAAGCGCGTTTAGATTACGAGAATAAGGCAGAAAGCAAATTTTGAAAAGCAAAAAAAATGAATTATTATTTTGTGTTTTATATATGAATCGGAAAAGCAGGATAAAAATTTGATTTTCGTGTTTCAATTAAATTCAACGAATTAATGATCAGGGTTGAGAAAATGAAAACGTATTTTAATGCAAAGTGATACGAAAGCGTATTTTACGAAAATGGCCCAAAGATTAGAATCATTGAAAGATTTGTGTCCCAAATTTTGGATAGAGTTGAAAATTTTAAAGTATTTGTAGCCTAAATATTTATTTTCTAAACCATCAAAACTGTCATAAAATTGAAATGTTTTTAAGCTGTCTTATTTTAGATATTACATTTTTTAAAATAATGTAGATATGGGAAAAACTCCCATTGCCCTTCCCACTGCAGTGTGTTTAATGTCTGTTTGCTATTCAAAACATCTTCCCAACCCCTCCGCCCCTCCCCCCTTTTTCTTTGGGTGTGGCGTCCTACCACCGACCCCCTTCAATGCTTGGATTATTTTTTATCCTCCCTTGGACAAACTCTTTGTTTTTTTTTTACATCTATCTATTCACACATTATAATATTTTCTTCTTATAAGGTTATATTACTTTGTTTTTACAAGGATACGAGGTTGAAACTATCCCATCCCTATATCATTTTAGTCAAATCTCAAGGTCACAAAGTTTTTGATTACATAATTTGATTTTAATCTAATTTGTTTTCTCAAATTGATTCAATTATAACACATTTTAAAAAAGGATAACCCTGATAAAAAGGGACAAAGTCCAATAAAGAATAATCATTTTCTTTAAAAATATCAAAAGAATACAAAAATGTATCGTTTAAAGTTTTCACAAAAACGCCTTTAAAATCTAATTAACTGAGAATGAGACAAGAAGCCTTGGCAAAATTGAATCAATATGTGATTATCTTTATACATTTATGAAAACTTTTTTTTTCGGATTTAGTGCTACGAAATATAAATGCTTTATAGTATTTTCGGATTTGTCAATTTATTTGATTTGTCATTTGAAAATTCGATTTTAAAAATTTAATCATTCATTAGTTTTCGTCTTATTATTTAAAAAATATTATTTGATAAAAATGTCCTTGTTTTCTTATCAAAATAATCCATTCTTTTAAGAAATAAGAAATACATGTCAATACATGAAAAAAATGTTTGACTAAAAAACCTCGAATGCTTCGAAATATGTGAATCTAACCTTTGGCATATCTCTTATTGAAAAATAACTTATTTGGGACAAATATCATTTCATTTCATGTGTTTACATGTATTTTTTAAAATAATGAGTTATTTTTATCAAAAATAAAAAGGATATTTTTGTCAACATAAAAATACAAAATAGAGGAAATGTGTTTGGAAATTAGATTTTAAAAAGTCTTTCAATCAAATCATAATAGAAAAGGCATTTTTGTTCAAAAATCTTCAAGAAAAGTAGGAAATGTTAGATTTATAAAGTTTGGATTATTTGAGGTTTTTAAATAAGATATTTCCTGGATTAAATTATTACTAACTTATGTAACCATCAAAATAAGTTTATTTAATAAATATGATATTGATATGGATGGCCTTACATTTTTTTCCTGAGGTCAGCATTTGGTACGATGAAGTAATCTGTCATGAAACTTGAGCATGGGCAGCTTTTCCTGTCTATCTTTTAAATATACTTAAAAATTTGTAAATGTTAAATTACAAAATTGTATTTATAATTTCATGTCAAATCAAATTTTAATATCAAATTCAATTAACAATTTTCATAAAAAATGAAAACTTGTTATATTTTTTAACTCAATATCCATATCATACCTTTTTTTTTTTTGAGAAAAACTCAATATACATATCATACTTTTTTTTGTTAGATACCCAAAAGATGTTTTGGGCGAGTTAGTGCATACGTGAAGATTAAACTTTAAGTATTATCATGTTTCAATTAATGCTTTGCTCTGTTTGAGTGATTCTAAGTGATAAATCGTGCCCGTAAAGCGTAATTGTGATTCTTATGGCTCAGAAATCGAGGCCAGATTCAGTTTAAGTTATAAGAGATTTCAAGTAAATTCACTGCGTATTTGGTGGTTATATATATATCATACTTGATACTCCTTAATTTATTATTTGCATTTATACAAGTAATATCAAATTCTCCATGGGTATTTTCAGTTATCTTTGGGTTTTTTAATCTTTCAGGTAAGAACCCTTATATCTTCACTTTATATTTTGGCTATGAATAAAAAGAAAGGGTGGAATTTAGCTTGAGCGAGGTACGTTTTTTTAACAATTTTAAATGAATTGAAAAATCTGAAATAGTATTTAATTATATTAAACACAAGTTATTTTTATAATATTTTATTTATATGAAACATTAAAAAGTTTTTTTTTAAAAAAAAAAAAATCAATGTGTTCTATCTTTTTTCATTTAATTTTTTAAAAAAGTTTGCCTTTTATTTAACAAAAGAATCTATAAAAGTTATTAGAAACACTTCCAGTTTCACTTTTTCAGCGCTCAGAGATTTTATTCCTGCTAGCCACTTTTCTTTTAAACAAGAATGGTGATTTTTTTTGTCATTTTTGGCAAATACCTCTTTCCATTATTTTATTATTCAATTAGTGTTAGTTTATTTCGCCAAGATCTGAGTTTCGTTTATTTTTTCGTGTTTTAGTCATTATCTTGATGCGGAGTGTGGGTGTCTTCGTCTTGGTATGATATTTGTTTATCGTCGTCGTGGTATGACATTTATTTGTGTAAAAGCGATTTAAAAGTATATCAGATCGTAATGAGAAATGGAAATGAATGATCGTGTGATCTGGCGAAATCGCCGTTATTACCGCTCCGCAAATAACAGCGTCAGATATGTAGGATCATTATCAAATATATTGGCTTTGAGTGGTGGTGACTATTACTTGCAAATATTGTTTGTCACTATATGATTTTTATCGATTTTGATTATATGTTTATATCGATATATTGCTAGTTTTTTGTTTTTTATTAACCAGGAGGTGTCTTGAGGCGAAATTACGTTGTATGCAACGTCTTTATTATCATGGCCAAGTATCCTGTCTGACCGGGAGGAATAAAGGCGATAAGGCTACATCGCATAACAGCATGTTATATTCTCGAGCTGGCTTCGAATCGTTAATTAAGTTATGAGAAATCAAGTTAATCTGGCTTTCTGTTCTGTGTTGATGTATTGTTAATTTGAATTAATAAAATTATTTTTTCTACAACAAAAAAAAAAATATAATAAGTTATAACTTATAATTAAGCAAAATAAATTAAATTTAAAACATATTAAGCATTGTAGTAAGTAATACAAGCTTCGTGGCAGCTTAATATTGACAGCTTAAATAGGTCGTGCACTGGAAGGAGAAGGGATATTGGGTTGGAGTCCTCGGAACAATTTACTACATTGTAATAAGGTGTTTAGTTATAAAAAAAAAAACATATTACTTTTAGTAGAAACACTAAAATGGTTTTTGTTTGTTTGTTTTTGGCATTTTGATGAAAGCAACATTCAGCTCCTTTGTGTTTTTAACTTTTTTGTCACAACTTATTATTTGATTTTTTTAGATTTTTAGTTGAATAGGAAAAGCCAAAACATTTGCCTTTTTCTATACAAACAAAAAAATCATATTTTCAAACCATTAAAACAAAAGTATGATTCGCTTTCATACTAATTAAATATATATATATATATATACATATTTTAAATTTTTATTTTCTCAAATTTTAAATAAAAACTAAAAGATAAATTTAATTTTTTATTGGTAGATATAGTTTTTTTTTATATAAAAATTAATTTCATCAAAATTTGGATAAAATGCTATTTTTTCATACATTATACATGAATTTAAAATGTATAATGATGATGATTTTTTTCATCCAAATAACTTTGATTTTACTACTTTTCTAACCTTTAACCTCCTTTTTCTTTGAAATTTTTTCTCGGTTCATAACTAACAAGCGATGAAGAGTGATTTTTGTCGTTAACTTGCGAAATCGTGTCAATAACGCTTTTTAATCTTTTCTTTCTGTCAAAAGTGGTTGTCTACGTAGATTTAGGTTTTTATTTGTTTTTTGTGATTACCGATACGTCGCGCCGGTGGGTGTGATTATCGTTGGGACGCCTGCGTGTGTAGTTATCGTCGTTTTGTTGTAACGGGTGATTGTGTCATCTAAGAAATCTGATATTGGTTTTGTCGTGTAATGCGTCGTTTAGTGAGATTGATTGAGTAAAGTATATATGTCAACCGATAAATCGAATGATAGTCTTAATATCTTGAAAAAGCGGAGTCGTATGTATTACAGTTCTGATAGTAATATCAGATATAAGGCTCTGGCCCCTTCGAATATATATGGGTTTGAGTCAATTTATTATGTTATTAACCTATATGTTATTTCATTTTTTACGGTTTTTAGTGATTTTAATTACATGTTTCATTTTTTACGGTTTTTAATTATTTTGATTACATGTTTTAACTGATATATTGTTAATTTGAATCATTAAGAAATTATTTTTACTCTTAAAAAAAATAAATTTTTTATAAATATATTAAATATTATTAGAACATTATATAAATATTTTCATTTTATCATTATGATAAAGTTAAATTATCATCATTACCAAATAAATACAAATTAAACTATATTTTTAATTCTTTAGATGTCCTTTCAAAAAGATGTCAGAATAAAAATATTAAGCACTTGGGGTGTATATGAAGAGTTTATTTACAGTTGATTTTCTCATATAAGTATTTTTGATAAAATTATAGATGTTTGAAAAAACATAAAATAACATAATCACTTATAAAGCACATTTAGTTATTTGATAATCTTTATGGAGATCAACTTTATCTAAAAAACTTATATTGAAGCCTAAAAATACGATCATCTTAATGCTTAAAAGCGTAGATTATAATAATTATGTAAAAATAAAAGGAAAAATTATGAAATAAAAGAAATTCGAAAAATAGGTAAAATAGGAAATAGGTACTTTTTTTGAAATATTACGTAAAAAATAGGTAATTTTTTTGAAATATTATGTAAAAAATAGGAAAAATATTCTAAAAAATAATGAAAAAGAAAATTCAGAAATTAGGTAAAATACAAATTTTGAAAAATTATCATAAAATAGGAAATAAATTATATGAAAAAATGAAAACAAATTCAAAATATATTATGTAAAAAATAGGCAAAATTTTTTTTTTTTAAATATGTAAAAATTAGGATTTTTTTTTTAAATTATATAAAAAATAGGAACAAAAATATGACATATAATTAAATAATAGAAAACAAAATTTATTGATGATGGAAATAGTGATATTAATGATAATTTTCTTGATTTATAATTGAATCTGAAGTAACATTAGTGTTTATTTTGTTTCGAGATGTAAATTTTGTAATGATGGAAACTTATTAATGATGTTTGTTATTTTCTTTTATAAATGTTGTGATAATAGAGCAGCCCAGTGATTTGGTGTGCATCGCTTATAAAAGCCCATGCCTCAAGGTATATTACGTTCAAATTTATAGAAAGCGTCTCAAAAATTTTAATGAAGAAAAAAAAACCTGCATATGAAACAAAAGCAAAGATAAAAAAATGATTAATTAGTTATTTTTTATACTAGAGATTACATTTAAATGATAAATGTTTTCAGTATGTAGTAAATCTTTACTTTATTTAAAAATTTTTATCATGGTTTCATGATATATATATATATATATATATATATATATATATATATATATATATATATATATATATATATATATATATACTATATACTATATATATATATATATATATATATATATAATAATTATTAGTTTTTAATTTTTTAAAAATTATGAAAGTATTTATTTATTAGTGACTGATTTTATAGAAATGCTGTGATAGTATTTTAATGAATTTAGTTGTTATAAGTATTTGTGTAATGTGCATAAACACCTTAAAATAATTCATAAGCGCTTTTTAAAATATGTATCATAACACAAATAATTTATTAAATAAAATACTTATAACATAAGCTCTTATTTAAAAAGCGCTTATAAAATAAATATTTAATTAAGTTGTTTACATAAACATGGATACTATTAATAAAAATAAAATATTAGAAAAAACAACAACTAAATACTTAATAGTATTAAGCACTATTAAGAACAAAACTTTTATTTATCATTAGATAAAAAAACAAACACCACATGAATAACAATCTTTTTTTTCATTTATTCACTTAAAATTATAGTATTGTAACTCTCATGATTCGCTCTAATATTAATTAAATAAAAACACATGTATTTCAAGTTTTTTTATTTTCTCGAAAATTTAAATAAAAATTAAAGATAAATTAATTTTTTTCTTATTGGTAGATATAGTTGTTTTTATATAAAAATTAATTTTATCAAATTTGGATAAAATGTTAATTTTATAAGTTCTCATAATTTAAAATTCAGAATTATGATTCGCTTTCATACTAATTAGTAAAAATATATATATATTTTTAAAATTTATTTTCTCAAAAAATTTAAATAAATACTAAAGGAATAAATTTAATTTTTTATTGGTAGATATAGTTGTTTTTATATAAAATTAATTTTATCAGAATTTGGATAAAATGTTAATTTTTTTATAGATTATACATAAGATTTAACGTGTACAATGTTATTAATTTGTTGTATTTATCATAACTTTATTTTTAGTTTTATAAATATATTAAAACTATATAAATATTTTCATTTTTATCATTATGATAAAGTAAATTTTCCGTGTACAATAGTAATAAATTCATATATTTTTTAAATCATGCGTTTGTTTGAACATCTTTGGTAAATATTTCGGCGTTAAAACTATTTAATTTTTAAAATTTTTAAATGTTATTCTTTGAAATTTTCAAAAAAGTTCTGAATAAGAAAAGTGAAAATATTTGAACTTTACGACAAAGAAAAAGTCGTTCATGAAAATAGAAAAAGCTGTCGTTCTTGACAAGAAAAACATGATATCTGTGCAGGGATAATGACGGGAGGATTTCGGACGGCGGTCCCATCGACCTATTCGTTTATTTTTTGATTCCGGCATGCCGTTTAAAAGTCGCCAGGTAGGCGGAGATGAGATGGTCTGGCTAGTCGTTTACGTTTTATTTTGTTTTATTTTTAAATTTTAATTTTTATATTCTTTTAATTTTATTATATTAAAATTAATATTTTGTAAAAATAAAAATATTATGAATTTTATAAATTATTTATTAAAAAACATTATAATAATAATTATTATTTATATTAAAGTATAAAATAAAATAATAAAATTATTTTTAAAATATAATCGAATGATTTATTATTATTATTTTGGATCATGGATTCATGTTAACCCCCGTTCGAATTAAGTTTAAATAGAAATGATTTATTCTTTTCGAGTTGACTTTATTTAAATGAACTGCTTAAAATAATTCACGACTTTAAGTTTTTTTCGTAAAAATCTACGTCATTTGAAAATCATTGTATTTATCGCTGAGAAAATCGGAAAAATTTATTTGTCTGAGTGTCCCTTCAGGTCATTGGAATTCCCTTGAGCCAGTTAGCAGGCGTAATCAGTTTCGTCGTCGAGATCTAGAGAATTTTAAAACTATGAAAATTCTGTTTAAAATTCCCCAATTCTCGGATTTTCTGATATGTCACTGAGCAAGTCTCGGTTGAGAAAATAATAAAGCACATTAAAAAGCAGATTAAAATTAAATTAACGTAATAATTAAGAGCGAGGGGCAGAGGCACAAAATGTCCAGGTCGTGTTATGCATCCTCTTCATTCTGCAATGTTAAAAAGCAAAGCAAACTTATCTTGTCTTTATTAAGTCTTATTTCGACGATTAAAATTTAAAAAAAGTTATTTAGCGTTAAGTAAAAAAAAGCAACCTTTAGAAATCTAGATGTTTTCTTTCATAAAAAGATGTCAAAACAATGATTTTTTAGCCTATAAAACAAACTATTTAATAGTTAATAAAAATCAAATATTAAGCAACAACTAAATATTTATATTATTATCTTTTAAAAAACCATAATACTATTGTAAGCATTATAAAAGTATAACACCACCTAAATAATAATTTTCTTTTGATATTTATTCACTTATAATTACAATGTTATAATATTATATTTTTATAAAGACTGGAAATTTGATAAAACCGCTATCTTAATCATTCGTTTTTTATAGCTTAAGGGTGGAGGGGAAGGACCAAGTCTAGGGGTTTGTATAAGGGATGTCATCATATCTGACCCATTTATTCACTCATTAATGCATATACCCTCAAAGCTTAAGGGTGAAGGAAGCATCAACAACGACACTACCACATAAATGGTTGGTCTTATTATCTCTCTCTTTCTCTTTTGAGATTTTTCCACCCTTTTCTTGTCTTAATCAATGATAACAATTTTCATTTGATTTTTCTTTTCCATGTATGGGATTGGTGTACCTTCATTTATCACATGACAAATATCCTTCTCGACTATATTATTCATGGCTCACCTTTTCCCTTTTTAAGTTAGGGATAACACATTAAAAGAGAATCCCAAAAATAATTATAAGAATGACATTTTAAAAAAGTAATACTAAAAATATCATCTTTTCCAAAAAAAATCATATGGGGATACAATTGTAATGTGGAGATGGAACAAAATGCACGTGAGTATATATTCTAAATTTATTTTTATAAGCAAAAGCGTTTTTGTCCAGGAATAATGGCGTTTCGAGTTATTTTGTAATATATCGTTTCGTTTTTTTTTTTGGAATTTGTCCCTTTAATCTCATTTCTCTTTTAAGTTATTGAACTTTTAATTAGCCTGAAATTTTAAAATATCAAAATCAAAATATTTTATTTAACTTGTGGTAAGAAATTTATATAGAGAAAATAAGTGAAATGAATTTGAAAGAGCGTATAAAAATAATGAATACAACTATTATTATTTTTACTTTTTCTTTCTTTCAACCTTTATATTGTACTCACTTCAAAATTTATTTCCATTTTTTTGGGTAAGCAAATATAGTGAAAAAGTATTAAACAAAGAAAAAAATTATGAAAAATATTTTTTTTTCATATTTGATTTTATTATAAAACTATAAAAGAAAATGAAAAGTTATCAAAATTATAAAAATTTTATATATATTTAAATTATTTAATCTATGTATAGTAGAGGGAAAAAAATAAATACATATGAATTTAAGGAAGACATAAAAATAATTTGTGAATATATATATATATATATATATATATATATATATATATATATATATTCTTTCATTAGTTTTGTTTTGCTTACTTTAATTTGAGATAATGAAATAATTCAATTGGAAACTGAATTTGGAGCTCAGCTTTTTATGTCTTTTATGCATTTGAAACTTGATAAACAAACACTATCAATTTAAGATTAAACAATGATGAGTTTAGTTTAAAAGTTTAATCTCGTAAGACTTTCACATGTATTTAAAAAAATATGAAAGTAAATATATGATGATCTTTATTAAAATAGATAACATTTTATATCATTTCAAGTTAAAATTTTAGAATTGAAAAAATATATCTATTTTCATTCTTTTGGCTCATATATGGAGTTGATAAAGTGGATAAATAAATTTGTCTCATGTCCTCTCAAACATATATTAAAATCATTAATGTTTTTTTTTTTGAAAGCATTAAAATCATTAAGTTAATACTTTATATTTTACATTATTTAAGGAAAAAAAAAAGGTTTCTATCCTTATAAATGTAACAAATTACTCTTTAAATAGAAAGGCTTATTTTTTTAATAATGGTGGATGTCCTAGTCAGCTAGCTCGCACGAGACTTTAGACCAATTAAATTATCCCTTAAGAATAGATAAATGTATTAAATCCATCAAAACTTATAAATGAAAAATATTTGTGATCTCACAGCCCCTTGAAACATATTGGAAAAAAAGTACACCGTATTAAAAATACATGAATTTTTCTTAAATACGTAATTGCATTATATAGCAAAAAAAAAAAAAAGTACACAACATTAAAGATACATAAGTTTTTCTTGAATACGAAATTACATTCTAAAGCATGGTAGTAATATCTCATAGTCTCAAAACGAACGATATTTATGAGAGATTATTATTAGGTAAGATTGGAAGGGTCGGGTATGCAGACATCGGAATTGAAATTGGGTAGACGGACTAATCTTTTGCATTGTGGAGGGACAACTCGAGAATTAGAAAGCCGCTATTTTCAAGGATTTGAAATAGATAGAAACACGTCTCTTGTTGGCCATGACTTGACCCATAAATAGCGTGGGTTCCAATAGGGTTACACCCCTAAAAAGTCTTTAAACATGGGCTTACCCCATAACAAACCAAATCTTCATCCATCATGAGTAAGACTCCTTCAGCCCTACTCAGAACTTTCTAAATCTGACTCCATTTTTCCTTAATTCTTGTGACTTCTTCCTTCAACGTAGTTCAGCGAATCTTAGCCTTGTGATAGTATTATGATCCAACTTTTCATTTGATATTATTCGGTTTATAAGTATTGATGATGTCTAAAAAACATGTGTATGGGCCTAAAACGCAGACGTAAACACAAAGTCATCAACGGTTGATCTTCTTCCTTTTCGTAAGAAAGAAAGCCGATTTAAGCGATAGAGAGGCGGTGCCCTTTGTCAGTCTTGAATTCTGTGTAGGTTCTGCTGCCCCGGTCGTCTGAGGCCGATGAATCGGCTCGAAGGTTTTGACGGTACGTCAGATAAGTTTTAGCTCGGTGCTCGATAAGCAGTAATCAGTATATTCTCACAGCGACTTTCTTGTCAGTCACCGAAAAGATGATAATATTGAGTTAAAGTCCTTTATATATGAATGCAAAGTACCATTTCTTGATTGAAGATCGAGAACACGATATAAATTTGTAATGATTTAACTCTTTACTTGATAATATCCAATTCAGAGCTACAATAACATACATAAGACTTCCCAATAGTCTACCCTAGTTTCGTTTCTTTATTGACCAAGCCTTTAATTAAAGATCTTTATAATATTGAGTTCAAGTTCTTTCGTATATGAATTTTAAACTTTTACCCTTTGAACAATGTGAAAAATCACAGATGGAGCTAAAGGAATAGGTTGAGGGGGACGTTACATGTAACTTAGTTGGAAGAGCAAGATTCCTGAAAGTACTTGTCCTAACTTAATGATAGTCGCTAAAATCCTTTAAAGATTGAGTTATTGAGCTCAAATCTTCTGCTTTATTTTTGTATTTTATTTATATATAATTAATTTTTCAAAAAATTTACATTAGAGGAAAACAGACACTTAATAAAACCATTTTTCATAACCTTCTTTTTTTCTTTTTTCTTTTTTAGTACTTTTCACTTTTCAGGAATCATGCGCTATCTTAAAGAAAAAGATGCCATACTCATATGATTTTCATTTACTAATTTGAGTGCAATTTGACTGAAACCCGAAAATAGAAAAATAAAATTAGGTGGAATACCGGTTACAGTCTTAGACAATTTAGACTGTTCTTGATATTTTCATGGATGGTTAGGCTTAGGCCAAGTCTCATCCCCTGATATGGAATGATCACTAAGAGGAGGTAGGCCAAGTTTTGGTAGCCATGGCTTTCAATTCACTGTACAGATCTGAGTTCTCTAGATTTCCCTAGAAAATAATGAACATGACTATGTTTCATGTTTTATTGTATCTCTACTATTATATACATATCCAAAAAAAAAAAACCTAGTGGGGGGAAGGTTCTTCTCCTTCAGTGCAACAACTAAATCTCTTTTTTTGTTTTTTTTCTTGTTATCCAATTTATTCTTCTCTGCATTCTACAATACTCCAGCAGATTAATCAAAAGATCTTTTTAAAATCTTATTCCTGGTCTTGATCTTCTTTTTTGAATATATTGTAATTTGTAAAGGGGGAGGGGGGCAGGGTAGGTGGGCTAAACCTGGCAAAATGTCAGCACACTGTGAAAAAAAATATCTACAAGAGGGAGTTGGGAGGAGTTTGGGAGTAGGCAGTAAATGGAGATGGGAAAGAAAATAAATGAGGTGAGTGGAAAGTGGAAACAAAGGCGGTGTAACAACCCATGCCAAGGTTCCGAAGCCCTGTTTTATATACGCTCATGTCATTGTGCCCCATGCCTGGGAATGACACATGCCAAGACATGTCATGAACACCTAACTCTGTAGATATCATTTGTTTCGAGTAATGATTTTTATTGTTTTAAAACATATTTATTAGATTAAGAAAAACTTATATTCATATAATGGTTTTAAAATATGTTTATTAAGTATAGAAATCGTATTTATATAAAATAATTAAAAGAAATTTGTTCCCATGAATCCACAGATATGAAATGGACTCGGAAGATAAGTAATGAATGATGGAAACGTGAGGGTCAATGTAATAAGGGACCTATCTTAGGCTAAGCGGAATGAATTTGAAAAAATTATTTCTAAGAGTTTGAAATGTTGGTCTCACAGTTTAAAAAGTAAGTTACTTAACTATTGTGTTATAATGAGTTTTTATACCCTCTAAACTTTATTTCCTAGATCCGTTACTGAGTCAATGAGGTTCATGATTTATGGGAGAGTGCAGGGCACGTGGCAGATGCTTCAGAAGTGCTGCCTAAAACATTATTAACCTAACATAGAAGAAATTGAATGTAGTGAGAGAGAGAGACACACACCCATTCACTGTCCAGTCAGTAGTACCTCTGTCATTGGCTGCATTTAAGCTCTACAAAATATCTAGCTGCCTCCAGTTGGGAATAGGGCTGGGCCAGGCCTGGCCCCTACATCATTTGGTCATTACAGGCCGGATCATAGCCCAAAAACTATTTTTACTTTTTGAATTCTTTGTAGGCTTTGGTGGTAGTTTGGTTTGTAGTTTGTCAGTAGGAATTTTGGAAGAATTTTGGTCCAATTATGTACTAACAAGAGTGGATTTATGCTAGATACTAATCTGGCCATGTTTAAGAGTTGGCTTGATTAAGTCATTCTCAAATATTTAGATTCTTTAGTTAGTTTGCTTCTTTTTTTTCTTTTTTTTTTTTAAATAAGATAGAAATCTCAATATAACGAGTTTTACATGAGTAGACTGCACCTATTATTATTTAAAATTTGTCTCTCGCATTTATTATTATTTAAATATCAAAGTGATATTGTTCAAAAATATATATCAAAGTGATATAAGTAGGGCTTTTATTTGCATTGCTACACAAATTATACTATATTGTTCTCACGGTGCAAGGGCGGATCTATATGTTATATTATATGGTATCAATTGACAAAAAAAAAACCTTTTACACGTCTTTTTTGCCTTAAAAAAAAATTATAATGTTAACACTTTAAATTATTTTTTCCAGTAAATTATTAGTCTATTATAATATTGACGCACCGAATATAAAATTTGGTAATTTCCAATGCCATGCAAGCCAAACCCATTAGAATATAAGGAGGGACTTAGGTGGTGTTTGTTTTTTTTATTTAATATTGAATAAAATTTTTTTGAGAACATCTTGAATAGTCTTGGCAAGCGATTAAGTATTAAGTTGTTTGTTTTAACGTTAGATGAGTGAGTAGGGATGGCGTGAGGCAGATTATTTTGGAGTTAAGTCGACGACACAATGACAACGTCATTATTTAATTTTAATGTCGAGTTTTATGGGGTTTGAGTTTATTTACTACCGAATCGGAGACGGGTTCAGTATTGTTATTCTATGTAAAACCCGAAAAAATTAGAAAATTTTAAAAATATGAATGTTAATAAATAATAAATTGTCGTAAGTTTAGGAAGGCTTAGAAATTTTTACAGATGGGATAATGAAGCGATTTGCTTGTAGTTAAATTCGTATCATGAAATCTAATAACTTATAAAAGTTTCGTCGAATTATGAGACAATGAGGAATTTTCAGTTTTAAGGTGATAAGTTGTCGTGATTAGAACGAGATTTTACGAAAATCTCGAAAGTCGAAAATGGCTTGAAATTAGATTCGTTTAAAATAAAGTAGGCGAAAGAAAGAAATAAATTGTTTCGGGGTAGAAATGAATTGAATGGAAAGCGATATGAATCATGTATCGAAATAATAATAATAAAGCTTTGTAGATTATATTTTAAAAAATAATTTATTATTATTTTATTTTTATACTTTAATATAAATAATTATTATTATATTTTTAATAAATAATTTATAAAATTCATAATATTTTATTTTTTATGAAAAAATTAATTTTAATATAATAAAAATAAAAAAACAAATATAAAATAAAAACAAAAAATAAAATGCATGGGGCAAATTTGGGAATTTTCCCATCTGCATCCGGCATAAGTTATCAAATAAGTAGTGTATATTTGGTAAATT
Source organism: Tetrastigma voinierianum (assembly GCA_016808115.1). Lineage (NCBI taxonomy): Eukaryota > Viridiplantae > Streptophyta > Magnoliopsida > Vitales > Vitaceae > Tetrastigma > Tetrastigma voinierianum. The sequence goes on from JAEQBH010003523.1 coordinate 116,900, forward strand.
TCTTGCTTTTGTTAGGCGTGATTGGGTTTTCTTTATTTTATGAAAATGACTTTTACAAATAAAAAAGCAAAATATTTTAAACTTTATATTGAGCTTTTAAAATTTCAAAATAAAGTCGTTAAAATTTAAAAAAGCAACGAACTAATGCGAGAAAGTTGTTAAGCTTCGTTATTAAGTCGAAAAGAAAACAAATCTGGCGCTTAATGCTTATATTTAAAGTGTCGATGAATTTAACATCAGTTTGATAATTATATAAGTATTTTTAACTGTAAAAGTTTCTCTGAAAATACTAGTCATTGCACAAAGTAAAGGCTACACTTTCAAGATTTGAAATTTCATTTTAAATTTTAGTATTGAAAAATCACTTACAACAATTTCGAGAAGAGAGGCAGCTTATAAGTGGTTCTTCTAAAAACATTAATATAAAAGGGAACACTTTCATTAAAATATTATGAAAAATCATTGTAAAACAAGCTCTAAAGATTCCTCCCTCATATCTAAATACACCTAATGATTAGGTTGTTTTGGGCTTTAAGAGATAATATGTTGACTTGTGCCATGGTAATAGTCCACTTTTTTCTTCTCTTTTTTTGACAGTTGGTAATAGTCCACTTGATCAATTCAAATATTAAACGTCTATAATGTGTATTCTATTAACTATATAGTGCGTACTTTATAAGGACAAATAACCAATTCACTCATTACTATCATTTTCTACCTCCCAGTTTTTCAACTTTTTCATGTATAATTTGTTGGGGAAAATGTTTAATGATGATGCCTTTTTCAATCGGTCTGAGTTTGGAGCGTATTGGGGTCGTCGAGTAGGAATAGGGTATTGTTGGTGATCTGTTTGGATGTCGACGGTATCTTCCAGAGCTAGTGGGTTGAAAAAGGCGTCATCGATGTCAACCGTATGTGGGAGCAGCCGATTCATTTTTCCTGAGTAAATCTTGTCTGTAGTTATTGAGTGGTATCGACCGGGAACATAAGCGAGACGGCCTTGATCACGAGGATGGAGGCCGCCGGTGGCGAGACAACGGACCTCCGGCGTTAGAAACAATGTCTGTGCAGCGGATGAGGTGGAGGCTCTCACTTTCACAATACGGCGCGATAGGAGGATTCAGAAGTATTCCATGAAGCGAAATGCGGCTTGCTTCACGGGAGCGCGACAAACTCGGAAGGTCATAACATCACCTCATGAAAGACGGCCTCATTCTGACACTTCCCAGAAGTGAAATAGAAGTAGAGTCTAACCGAGCCAAGGGGCATGTACCACATTTAGCCCCTGGAGAGGAGGGCAACGAAGCGACACTCGGGGGGCATGAGGAACTACGCCATCCTCAGCAAGGGACGGGAGAGCGATCATGGGAGCAGAGGTTCAAGAGCCTCCAGTAGGAACTCAGCCGCGTAAAGGAAGTTGTAAGGGGACGAGCTCCTAATACTATGGACACCTTGGTGCAACAGACTGAGTCACCGTTCACGGCCGAGGTGCTCCACTTCCCTCTTCGTGAGATTTGGAAATGCCCGCAATTGAAGAGTTCGATGGTGCGGAGATCCGTGAAGTCATCTCCAATACTTACAAAGAATCAAATGGGTGCGTAGGTATCGGGACCACGTAACGTCGCGAGAACTATCACGTTAAGGTCCGGCCTTGGCTTGGTTTATGACCGCTCATCAATCTCCTCATTCGAGAACTATCCATTGCATTAAATCTCCCACTTCATTGGAGCGAACATACGAAAGCGAGTTATCATTTGCTAGCGTCAGCGAGCTCGCAGCACAGTCTATGTTCGAAGGTTCGTCTTGCAGTCGAAAGGTAGATATACAGCGAAAGTTAGCGATCCGCGCCTTCATTGCTGCGAAATTTAAAGTGCGATCCTAAAGATTGATATTTTCATCTCAAAAAAAAACGCGAAAGCGAAGGCATGGTTGAGGTGCTAAGCTAAAAGCGGAAAAGTACATTAATGGTGAAAAGCCTTATCTTCGAAGAAGGAAGTCACCGGCGTAAAGAGAAAAGTGGGCCGATAAGCGGCGGCGGAGCCTGAAGACAAAATAATGAGGAAGGTCTCTAAAGAAAGATGGGAGAATGGTCCCGAAAGGCGTGGAAGCCTCGAGAGGCGAAACTTTGGGTCGCCTCGCTGATGGAATCGGCGACAGCATTATTCACCTCGGTTTACCCCGTCAACTGACCCTGATATCGCGGTCACGCGCGAGGTACAACGAATAGTTCTAAAATTGCATGCCATCCGGATTCAGAGTCAGATTACAGCCAGCGAGATAGGGTATTGTGAGTTCCGCAAGGATTAAGGGCATCGCCACGGATGATTGCATAACTTCGGAAAGAAATAAGAATACTTAATTCGGCGTGGAGCTATCTCAGGCGCTTCATAACTTTTTGAGAGTTAGGCGAGAATCGGGCTCAAAGTCGGGCTCGGTACCATTAGCCACGCACCACCTCGGCGGGGACCTTGACTTCGATCAACGACCTTTAGGGAAATCCATGTGATCTCGGGAGGATTCGCGGGAGGAAGGGAGTCGGCTTCGGCCAGGAAGGCCCATGCTGACATCGGTCAGAGAGGTAATGGAAGTACAAGGCATTGTCCCGAGCGCCTCATTTCGACACATCCGCAACATTCTCGACTCGGATACGGAGGGATGCCGGCCACCCCATGACGACCGCTTGAGTATCTGACGGTTAATGGCGACAAAATGGTGTCAGTCTAGTTGACAATGGGAGTTAGTAGACATCATCTTACGCCTCGGCCTTAGACAAGATGGACATGAAGGAGCTAAGTTAGAACCAGTCGGCTTACCAGCGCTGGGTTCTCGGAGAGAAAGTGTTACCCTTGGACTGTCCTGACTAGTACTCACTTTGGGAGACCCAGTGCAGTGCTTTGATAATGAAGATTCCTCGGTGTAGAGCGCTTGTCGGCTTATAATATGTTGCTAGGAGACCCTCTCTCAAACCTTGATAAAAGTCACATTCCTCGCGTACCACATGATGATCAAGTTTCCACCACAGCGAATGGAATGGATTCCGGAGTCGGCGGCGTGGCTAGAGTGTTTTCGACATCCATGAAGCAAAAAACGGTCGATAACGTATACGGGCGGAAAGGCTCGACATGCGCGGCCGAAGTGAACACGACACGAACCCTCGGAAGAAGCTGGAACACATGCTTGTTGGATGGCGACCTGAACACCTCGCTGCATCCGGCTCGAAACTGCGGAAGACCTCGAAGCCCTCTTACCCATTTCTTGGGGCGAGCAAAGGCGTCTTGGCGTGGAGCGGCGGATATAGGGAGGTGACCCCACAGTAATCACTCATAGGCTCAGCGTCCAGCCCATCCTTCAGGCGGTCAATCAAAAAGGGCTTCCAGCTAGAAGGCAGCGATCAGAGGAATTGGCCAACTCTCGAGGCTGACGATCAGAGAGGTGGAATATCTAAATGGTTGACGGCGTTGTACTGATCAGCGAGCGACAAGTGGCGACTACGCATCGAACTTCACGGCGTTAACGGAGCATGCGAAGGATAGTTTCCCTTTGCGAATGCGACCTCATCGTAGATACCCGCGGTAAACCATGAACTCCTCGGTTTTATGGATGTTTTCTCATTGCAACCCGGATCAGTATGGATCGAGATGACGAAAAGACCTCGTTTGTTCTGAGGCGGGAACTGTGCTATGATGCCCTTTTGGGCTCGAAATCACGGGAGCTATATGGAGAGCGCTAAACGGGATGTTCGAAGCGAATAGGAGCGTCACATGGGGTGTATATAGATGACGTGTTGGTGAAACTCACCTTTGCGCGCCACGGCGCATCACGCCGGCTCATCATCCGAGGCCATTCGATCACGAGTTGACGCAGCGAATCGACCCGAATATTACGCCCCGATTATCGGTAAGATAACCAGGTTCATAGTCAACAGCGGGAATCAAGGCAAATCCAGACAAAATAAAGGTCGTGTTCAACATGCCGCCGCCATCAAGCATAAAGGAGGTCCAGCGTCTGACAGGAAGGATTGCCGCTTTAAGCCAATTCGTATCGAGGCGGCGACCAATCATCGTGCCTCTTTAAGTCTTAAAGCTTTTCAATGGGATATGAAATGCGAAGAAACGTCTGACCCGGTAAAACATATAGGCTCCCGAGGTCTGGTGAGCCCCCTTTGAAGGGGCTCCTCACTCTATCTTGCGGTTTTGAACCACCGACCCAGTGTCCTCGTCGGGGCAAAGGCCGTCTGACATCAGTGTACTGTGCGGTGAACGAGAGGAGCGGAGGAGGTACCCAAGGATGGGAAAGTGATGCCTGGCATTCTGTATAGTAACCGCGGCCAGAAGCTCGCCCACACTTCAGACTCTTACCATTGAGTTCCTATGGAATCTCAGGTAAACCAAATGCTATATAGGAGACCTCGGAAGGCGATGAGTGGGCCATATTGAGTGGGTTCTTCTCGAATCTATAGCCGCGCAATAAAAGAGCTGGTGTAGCGGACCGTCTTGAATTCACCTGTTGAGCTTGCTAAGAACCTTCAAACCATGGCGCATATCTGGGCTCTGTAGACGGGGCCACAAATGCATGAGCGGGCCGGGCTAATCTGACCTCCCGAAGGAATAGATGTTGAGTGCGCGCTTAAGTTAGATTTGGCCTAAGTCATGGCTGGCCTCAACCTCGCCCGATTCAATGGAAGTTGAAGCCAACTTAGTGCGATGACTCCCGGTGATAAGACAAATAGAGGATACCTACGAGGCCAAAAGTGAAAAAATGATCCTGTACCTCAAAAGGTATGAGTTCTGAAAAATCTATTAACGATTCCAGTCGGACACATACCTCGACGGAGAACTCAGGAACGATGCCTTGTGCAAAATTAGCGATAGCCTCACAGAAGACCTCGACGAGACTAACGCACAGCCAGATACCTTACGGAGACCTTACATAGATCTCTACGAGAAGTCGCCCCAATCGAGTCCGAGCCAAGCTGGATGGAGCCTATTTGGGATTGCTTAATAGACAGACGTCTACCCGACGACCCAAAAGTGGCCTCTAAGGTTAGAACAAGGTCAGCCAGGTTCACTAATAATAAGGGAAGCCTTTACAAGCGAGGTTTTTTCACACCCATCCTTAAGTGCATCGCGAGGGGAAGGGACGCGAGACTACGTGCTCGGGGGAAGTACACGGCGTATGCGGGAAATCATGCTCGGAGCTCGGGCATTAGCAGGGAAAGTGTTAAAGCAGGGATATTATTGGTCTATAATGCTCGAGAGGCCCGCGTGAGCCTGGTCGAGAAATCTGAAGATTGCGAGAGCACGCTCAATCTCACCTCGTCTGACCTGGCGTGATCCTGAAGCCATGGCCTTTCCAACAGTGGGGCTTGAATATATTGGGACCTCTGCCCATTGGGAAGGGCCAATGCAAATTCATCATTGTTGTAGTGGACTACTTCACCAAATGGGCTGAGGCCGAACCTTTGGCTACAATCTGAGAGCAAAAAAACATGATTTTGGCGGCGTAACATAATATGCGGGTTTGGTATCCTAGGCTACGGTGTCGGACAATGGAAGCAATTTGATAGCGTCAAGTTCAGGGTTTTGTCTTGAGCTCGGGGTGAAATTATTACCTTGTCTAGGCACATCCATGAAATCTAACGGTCGAGGCGAGGAGTCCTTATCGGAACCCTTAAGGCAGCATTGAAGGCCAAATTGGAAGATCTTAAAGGCAAATGGGTAGAATACCTCCCCGAGGTGTTATGGGCCTACAAGACTACTCGCAAGTCAACAACCCAGGAAACTCCATTCGCCTGGCCTTGCTGTAGTATGCCAGCCGATGTCGGGTTTAAGTCCCCCGAGGATCGAATTGCGGCGTGGAACACGATGTGAGGCTCACTTTAGATTTAGACCTCTAGATGAAAAAGCGTGGTAGGTCCTAAAGCGCCGCGAAGATTACCAAAAGGAAGGCAGCGAGATAATACAGCGAAAATTGAGCCCGAGAGTTAGGCCGGGTGACCTAGTCTTAAAAAAGCTCACACTTGTGAGGAAGGCCGACAACGCATAGAAACTAGGACCCAACTGGGAGGGCCCCTACATCATATCTCGCGTCGTTAGACCGGGCAATTATGAACTCCAAACGGAGGAGGGAAAAGTTCTACATCATACTTGGAATGCTGAACACCTTAAACGTTTTTATCAGTAGACCTCGGTTTGTAGTCTTAAATAAAGCATTATCAGTTTTCGGATGACGAACTGAGCGTTTATTGGTTATTTTGTTAGACGTCTCAAACAGCTCAACCATAGAATGAGCAGGAAAGTTACATACATCAGAATGCGCAAAGTTCAAGATTCAAAAAATAAAACATCTCTTTATTATAATAAAGGTACACTTGATTACAATCAGTAGTGTCATTCTTTACATCTTGGAAACAAACAGTACAAGCAGTTCCCTCAAAAAAAAAAAAAAAACCCTCAAGAAAGAAAGAGGGAGAGGAGCTTGAGATGGAAGGAGGAAGAAGAAAAAAGGGAAGGAAAGAGTTTGTGCGTCAGAAAGAGAGGAAGAGAAAGGCGAAAGGAAAGGAAAAGGGGAATGATAGAGCGCCCCCTTACGTGACCCGTTGGTGGATCGAGCAGAGTCGGGATGCATAAATCACTCAATCACTCAAAATCATATCTTTGCGGAAGCGATTTCAAAATTTGAGCAAGCCCATAAACATTTATATTTAACAAAATACATTTTACAATGAAGGCATTGAAGCCTTTTCAAAATGATTTTACAAAAATAGATGTTCTGATTCAAATTGTTTTTACAAAATATTAATATCAAAAAAGCATGGAATGAATGCACATGTCGGGCATACTCCATTTATTCTTTATGATTTGGCTCCTCGATCTTGAGTCAGCTTTGATCCTTACTATCCTCGGTATAGCATTGATAAAATAGCTAAGCATTTTCATGCTTAGTGGTTCTATCAAATCCATTCCTCAGTTCGACTTAAATCAATTCATGCAATTTAATAATTCGAATTTTCAAATCTTTTGGATGATCGATATAAATACAATACATATGCTGTTTATATATGATGGTTGCTGTTGATGATCGTCGTATTTTAAATCATCCAAATATTTCACGATCTCAAATCAATTCAGATATGCTCCCAAATTCAATTCGGTTACGCCAAATCAATTCGGTTATGCGATTCGGTCGATTCTATGTTCAATTGATTATGGCTCCAATTCGATTATCTTACGTCCGGTCAGTTATGCCGCCGCGAGTTTAACTATGCCGATATACGGGATGCTCCGAGTCAGCGCGGTCCGTGGGCCGCGGCGGTATCAAATGGTTTATAACCTGATCACGGTCCAGCGATGGCCCGGTTATAAGCAATCGAATGATGAGCAATTCACCAAATCTGATGTTAAGTGCATTCGGAGTGGCATAATCTGATAGTTCGCGTCTGCTATTTGTCATATTGAGTATACCAATCTATCCTTAATGCGAAATAAGCAGTTGGCATTCTATTAAGGGCATTCAAATCCTTTATAGCAAATTATAGTACAATATGTACGCTTGTATAAATAGTTTATTTTCAATAATCCTGCAATTTTTATATGCAAACATTTCACAATCACTTTTCTCAAATCAATTAAATCAAATCAATATGCCTTTAGAACAAACATGAAAAAACTTGAAACGAGGAATAGGAGTCGGTGAAGACAAACTAAAAATCTTTGCACTTTGATTCCAATCCACGGAATCTGATCTCATTTGGCTTTTCCTCCTCGTCGGTCCTTTATTCCAAAAGCGAATTTAAAGAGCAATGTTATTCGTGCGTACTAGTAGTTTTAGTTAGGATTGATTTTCAGAATTAATATGATTTCCAAATTCGACAGCTACCATAGATGAATTCTTGACTCAATGGGCTTTCCATAGAGTGCAGAACACCGAAAGCCAAGGGGTTCGGACGAAGGAGTTATGATAGCCAGAAGTTGGAGGTCATACAGCGATCAAATCCTAAGCCCGACGAGCTGGCTTTGACACCGGACGAGCTCGATCTATCACACCTCAGTCAAACATCTTCTATCCTCCTTAGGAATACAGATATATTCTTGACTCAATGGAGCTTTCCATAGAGTCCAAGAATACCCGAATCGGAGTGGGCGAAGGAGATATGACCTTAGAAGTTGGAGGTAAAGTGCGTAGTCAACCAGACGGTGACTGAGGCGACGAGCTGGCCTGACCTGGACGAGCTCGATATAACACCTCGGTCTGACATATAATATACTCCTCAAGTATATGAATGTATTCTTGACTCAATGGAGCTCCATAGAGTCGAGAACACCCAGTCAGTTCCAACGAAGAATGTGACCAGAAGTTGGAGGTCATGCGCGATCAATCTTGGCGGTGACTGGATTGACAGTATCTTGAAGTGACAGGCTCAATCTAACACCTCAGTCTGACATCCTAATATCTTTTGCAGGTATATGGATGGATTCTTGACTCCAATGGGCTTTCCATAAAGTCGAGAACACTTTCGAATCGAGTTCGAGCCCGAAGTTATGACCTTAGAAGTTGGAGGTCATGCGCGGTCGATCTTGATGGCGACAGTGACAATTTGCACTGATGACAGGCTCCAGTCAACACCTCAGTCTGACATCTAATATCTTCCTCATGTATGGATGGATTCTTGACTCAATAGACTCCATAGAGTCAAAAACACTTCGAATCCCGAAGTTCGGACGGAAGAAGTTATGGCGATTCAGTTGGAGGTCATCTGCGTAGTCGATCTTGACGAGGCGACTGGCGGCCAGTTTGAATTAGTGATGAGCTCAGTCTAACACCTTGGTCTGACGTCTAATATCTTCCTCAGGCATATGGATGGATTATTGACTCAATGGGCTTTCCATAGAGTCCAGAACACTCGAATCGGAGTTCGAGACAGAAGTTATGATCTTCAGAGTTGGAGGTCATCTTGTGATCAGTCTTAATGATGACACAGGCCCGACAATTTGCACCTTGAAGTGAGCTCGGCTCTGGGGGCGGCAGGCTCTTCGGACGAAAACTAAGCTCTACATGACGGTTGAGCTACGCATGGCGAGTTGAGCTACGCATGACGAGTTAGGCTCTTAGGACGAGGTCTGGCGACCTCTATTTGGCGACCTCATGGGGTGACCCTTCACCCGTTTGACTATTCGAGTAAAGACCATAACTTGGTCTCACGAAGTCCAATTGAGAAATTCAAAAGCCTAACATCAAGTTCACGGACGCGTGGATACACTTTCCCAGAGGACTTACTTCCGAATTCCCTTATTTCTTACTCAAGAACCCGTTCTAAGGTCTGGGTAGTTGACCGGAATTAAGCGAAGCGGCAGGCCCAGTGTTTGGGGGCGACCTCGATAAGGACTATAACTTAGTCTCACAGAGGTCCAAATTGAGAGATTCAAGCCTAACATCAAGTTCATTGATGTGGAATTTGCTACCAGAAGGACTCACTACCTGATTCTCTTTTTTTTTCTTACCCAAATTCAGCTCTAAGGTCAGAGCTAATGCGGTTATCACAATGTAGCGGCTTAGGGTGAAAATGACCAAAGTAAGGAAGACCTACCTCTTGAAGTTCGAAACTCCCGATTCTGGTCTCTACTTGCAGCTCTTGTCACAGGGAAGGACTCCCTCTTGCCGGCAGGACTATGTCCGTCGTTGGGAAATCTGAGAGAGTGAGAGAACTACTCACTCTAGAAATACCTCCATTTTCTCTTTTTCCTTTTCTTATGAGCCTCATCGTATTTTAAAGGAGGAAACTTCCTCCCTTTCCTACATGCCACATGCCATTTCCTTGATTTTTGCTTCTTTTCTTTATTTCTTTTTTTATATTTAGGTCATAAGTTCTCTGTTATTTTCATTTTAAGTCTCTATTTTCACTTAGACATATAAACTTGTTACAATTGACCCTTAGGTCCCCATTTTTTCAATTTCCATATTTTCTCTTTTTCACTTGGGTTTATTTAGGATTCGATAATCATTTAATCGATATTCGTCTAACAATTCCCGAAAAATACCCCGAGTTGGCCCGATTATACCCGGAATATATAATAGAATTTTATTATAAAAATTCAGGTATTTTTAGAGCGTTACAAATGAGATGAGGAAGAAAAGGAGAAAGAAAGAAGAGAGAATGAAGAGAAGGAGAGGAGAAGAAAGAAAGGAGAGAAGAAGATGAAAATAGAAGCGTCTGAAATGTACCGCCCTCTCGAGACACATCCCACAGCACGAGAAGTGAGGATAACACGACTCCGTAAGGGAGACTATGGAAAAACACAGCTCCTACGAGGCGGAGGCCACTTGAGCTAAACCCGGAATCCTAGGAGGATCCCCTGCGAAGGCGACCCGAGCTTCGGCTTCATTACGTCTGATTCCGAGTTGCACACGAGAAAGAGACGAGAAGATTTGAAGTATGGGCTCCTGCTTGTGAATGAGTCATTTATAAGAAGGCTAAAAACGCTCGGCTTCAGCGCGTCGTTTCCGATTCTCCATGAACCGGCATTAAAGATATTCGCATCTTTCCAAGAATTGAAAGTTGAACGGTCGCGCCTGTGGCGGTCGGTTTGCGGAGCTCTTGACTCACGTAAGGCCTCGTTGTAGGGAGCCCAGCGGCTCGATTTTGGCGAGCGCTCAGCTACTGCGCTTTCGAGGCCATGCGGCTAGAGTCGGTTCAGCTCGAGGCTATTCGGCCATGGAGCCTCGGCCGGGAGTCCACGGCTCGGTTGGCAGGCTGGCCTTCTCTGCTCGGGCCGTACGACTGGGATCCGGTTCATTTCGGGCTATTCGACCCGTAAGGCCTCGGCGCGGGAGCCAGGCTGGTTGACAAACTCAACACTGCACTCGGGCCATGCGGCCAGTCGATTCGGCTCGGGCTATTGACCCGATAAGGCCTCGGCCTTGAGGGTAGGCGACTCAGGTTGTGACTCCAGCTGCTGCGCTCGGGCCGTGCGGCGGGGAGTCAATTCGGCAGGCTATTCATCCCATGGGCCTCGGCGCCGGGAGCCCGGCCGGCTCGGTTGTGAGCTCAACTACTCTGCTCGAGGCCATGCATCCCCCAGAGTCGGTTCGGCTCGAGCTATTCGGCAGTAAGGCCTCGGCTCGGGAGCCAACGGCTCGGTTGTGAGCTCGGCTTCTCTACTCGGGCCGTACGGCTGAAATTCGGTTGCTTCGAGCTATTCGACCATAAGGCCTCGGCGCCGGGGCAATGACTGGTTTGGCGAGCTCGGCTACTGCACCGAGCCGTGCGACCGAAGTCGGTTGTTTCGGTTGGTCGACCAGCCAAGGCCTCGGCCGCCCGGGAGCCCGACTCGGTTTGTGAGCTGGCTACTCTACTCGAGCCATGCGGCCCGAGTCGGTTCGAGCTGGGAGCTATTCAGCCGATAGGCCTCGGCCGGGGCCAGCTGACTCGGTTTGTGGTGCTGGCCTCTTTCTTTCGAGCCATGCGGCGGGGAGAACAGTTATTCGGTATTCCCGGTGATAGGCCTCGGCGCCCGAGGAGCCCGGCAGCTCGGTTTGGCCAGGCTCGAGCTACTTTCACAGCAGGCCATGCGGCCCGTGAGTTAGTTCATTTCGAGTGTCGACCCGATAGGCCATAGCGCCGGGAGGCCTGGTATTTCCGGTTTGACCAGGCTCAGCGCTACTCTACTCGGGCCGTACGGCTAAATCGGTTGACTCGGGCTATTCGACCCGTAAGGCCTCTCGGCCTTGGGAGCCTAACGACTCGGTTGAGCAAAGCTCCAGCTTCTTTCTGCTCGGGCCGTCGGCTGGGGAGTCAGACATTTCGGTGGTCGACGTAGGCCTCCCAGCGCTCGGGAGCCCGATGGCTTCCGGTTGCGAGCTCGGCTCTCTCACTCGGTAAATGCGGCCGGGGAGTCATTGGTAAGGCTATTGATGATAGGCCTTAGCGCCCGAGAGCCCAACGGCTCGGTTGGCGAGCTCCGGCTACTCACCCGCTCGGGCCCGTGCGACTGGGTCGAGTTCGACTCGAGGCTATTCGGCTGGCCAAGGCCTCGGCAGAGCCCGGCGACTCGGTTTGAAGGCTTGACTACTCAACTCGGGCCATACGACTGAAGTCGGTTCCGGCTCGAACAATTGACCCAAAGGCCTTAAGCGCCGGGAGCCTCAGCTGACTGATTTGAAGAACTTGGCGCTCGGCTGAACCTGTCTGACCCGAGTGATTTAGCTCGGCGGTGGTAAGGCCTCGGCGTTCGGGAGCCTTAGCAACTCCCGGTTTGAAGAACTTGGTACTCGACTCGGGCCATGTAGCCCGGAAGCTGATTCAGCTCGGCGTGGCCGGGCCTCGTGGCATAATTTGAATAGATCAATTGCTTTCGACCAGGTGCGCCGAGTCAGGCCATGCAGACGAGAAGTCAATTTGGTTCATGCAGAACAACGCAAAGGACACAAGTAGAGGCTAAAGCGATAAAATAAAAAATGGGTATTCATTAAAGAGAAGGCTACACATAATCACAGGTCCCCCGGTGATAAAAAAAAAAAGAAAAAAAAGGGTAACCCAGATGTCGCGGGAGATCGGGCGTTCGAGCAGGACGGAGGGTGAAGAAGGGGAGTGGGCCTTAGCGGGGGTACTCGGTTCTCCTCGTCACTAGGGATGTCGAAGTTGAAGTCGAGCCTAGATAGACGTGTGACCTTATACGAAGCGAGCCGCGAGAAGCCCGTTAGTGCGGGGCCTCGTCTCAGCCTCCTATAGCCGTCCCTACGGGCGGCCAAGTTACTTGTTGATGAAGATCCCACGCAGCCGGCCTCCTCGGTCGGACGTTCCGCGAGGCGCCGCCTGCTTCGGAAGCCTCGCGGCGAGCTCGAGTCTAACAATGATGTCTTATCCAGCGGCTCGTCTCTAGCCGCCTTGACTCTTCTTGAGACCGTGGCTCACTCTAGGACGTAGAAGCTCATCTCACGACCATACGACTCGGGCCGGGGGCATCTGCGGCGGAATCCTGGTGTCCAGGCAAGTCATTTTATCTGACTCGCCTTTGCATCCGAACCTCCGAGCTCGACTTGGCTTGGCTCTCATCTTATTTCTAGCCTCGTATTCTCTACCCTCTTGCCCAGCACCGGCGTGGTATGCTTGAAATCGAGACTTAAGCTTCACTGCCTCCTCGGTCATACTCTGCACGGTCCATGACTTAACCCTCTCGGAAGTAAGGGGAGCCACCTCGCCATAAACGGCTTTGGCGTAACCGTTTAGGTTAGCCTTTTGGCGAGCTCTTGAATGAAGTAGCCACTTGCCCCGTCAATGTGAATCCCGGTACCCGACGCCAGATCAACACCAGCTCGGGTTGAAATCCGAGACCACGACCGAATGGGAACTTACAGAGGCAACCCACGGAGGATAGAGCCAAAGCTTCATCAGCGGCGGCGCGCGAGCCTCTTGAGGTGGAATCTTTAGGATGGACGAGACCGCGCCCGCGAAGTAAGCTCGACATTAAGAGATGAGGAGTTGCCATCTCTGTCGATCTCGGAGCCCTTCACTCTTCGCTCTTCGCCCTCGAGAAGGTGCCAGCTCTGCCTTGGGAAGATTCAGCAGTGATGGGCATGACTTCCAACGGTTGCTCAACAGCCCTTCCCGAGGAGCCTTTTGCCTTTGTAGCATAGCCAGAGCGAGGTTGCGAACTCAAAGCTTTAGGGACCTCGTGGGAGCGCGCTTGACACACTGCCACCGGTATTCAAGCGTAGGTAGAAGGGAAGAGGAAGGGCGCCCCCGATTTCGAAACCTTTGGCCGGACGGTCTTTCTTGCAGTCAGAGTTTTAGTTTCACGCTCCGGGACTTAGGGACGGCATCTCCACTCGGGCCGAAGCTCTCCTTGGTGGGCTTGGCGTGGGAAGGCTGATGGGAGAGATTTTCATGGTGGAAGGAGGCGAAGGCCCCAAAGCGTGAGCGGATAGACCTTGAGCTCAGGGCGGGAATGTCGGCTGATCAACTTAGCGTGAGGCGCGGGAACACTTGGCCAGCACAACGTTATGGCGTTATGCCCGGAGTGAGGTCCGGCCAGGAGGCACCTATGAAGCACGAGGAACAAAGCGTCGGAGATGCCAGTGGCTCCACAAGACTATGTAAAAGCAAGCGATACTCACGTAGATTCGGGGGTAGTCAGAACGGCCGGAGCAGGGGTGTCATCCTTGTCCCGGTCGTATTCCCGATTGGCGGCTAACGAAGAAGTAAGCTCCTTCCAAGCCCATGGGAAGAGGAAGGTAGGAAATCCTGAGGCGGCTGGGCAGGGAAAATAAAGGGAAGCCCTCGGCGGTTTCCTTTACGCTAAAAGATCGAACGGGGCTATCACGGGAACAGGGCCCACAATCACTAAGAAAACAATAGCCCAACGAAATACCTCGACAATTGGCGAGAGTTGAGAAGGACCAGGACATTGAAGTCTTTGCAAACCCCTTTTATAAAGGGATTACGGAGAGCCGAGCCGTTATCGAAGGCCGCTTCAAAGAAGCGCTCACCATCTTAGATGCTGGAACCATGTAAGAAGTCGAAATGTCGGGGGCCGGACCGGACACAAGGGAGGCTATAACGCCTAGCAAAAGTGACCCATTACAAGGGTCCGAGCTTTGCTAGGTCCACCCTTGAGCACGTGCGCACGGTGGGCCTTAGGTACTCGATCCCGAAGTGCCAATACAGTCTATTCTCCCTTACCCTTGTTCGAGGAAAATGGGGGGCTCAGTGGGAGCATCTCGGGCCTCCCGACTACGGCCGAGCGGTCGGGCGCCGCCGATCCGCCCCGAGCCAACAATGAGAAGAGTCACCTCCAGTAAATAGAAGAAGCGGCCGGATATGGTGAAAGCAAGTAGTGAAAACAAAACTTAGCCGGCTAACCACAGCGCCTCGATGTATTGCTCGAAAAGACACCAAAGAAAAACGCGGTATCCCGGGGAATAAACGGAAAAAAGCTATCTCGAAAGACGCGAAAAAAGGACTCTTGCATAGAAGATTAGACACTAAGGAAAGGAAGTCGAACTCGCTAAGGGCAAGAAAAAGCCTTCGAGGATCGAGGGGCACACAAGGCGAACAATCGGAGGTGTATGAGGAAGAAACGAAGGAAGCGAAAGAAGTGGAAGAAATGGCTGGCAGAAGAGTCATCATTATCCGCAAAAGACATAAGAGCGGCGTAAATACTAACTAACTTGATACTGAGCAAACACCTTTGACACAATTGCGTCCCGATCACGAGAAACGCTCACGATACCTTACGCACACCGTACACAAGTCTTGAGACGGTAAATAGGAGTTTGAAAAATGGGCTCATAAGCTACTCCGCAACCAGCGCCTTGATGGAAACACCTAGGCCCTTAGTGTGAAGCCGAAAAAGAAGAAGCAGTCCTCTCCCCCCCGAGGCCGGTCATGGATAATTTGGAAAGCCATCATATAATCAGTGCATCTAAGCTAATAAGGGAAGTAGGATAATCCTATAACATCTTATCCACATAAAATCGGCCAAATCTCGGCTAAATCTCATCGGCAAAGGAAAATAGGATAATTCCTGTAAGCAAGCTTATCTACGGATCAAGCCGGATCTCAAATGGGAAGGAGGATAATTCTCGATAAAGCTTCTTTCATTGATATCGCTTATTAAATCCGATCTGGAGATAAAGGTAGAAAATATCTCATCGATAGGAAAGACTCCTTCTTGCCCTCGAGTGCAGAATAACATATGCTAAAATACCCGAGGATCACCCCATCCGGTAAAGGTGC
The DNA here is from genome assembly GCA_016808115.1 of Tetrastigma voinierianum. Taxonomy (NCBI): domain Eukaryota; kingdom Viridiplantae; phylum Streptophyta; class Magnoliopsida; order Vitales; family Vitaceae; genus Tetrastigma; species Tetrastigma voinierianum. The sequence continues at coordinate 132,633 of JAEQBH010003523.1, forward strand.
GCAAAAAAAAACATTAAGCCCTCTAAGCGATCATCTTTTCTACCGGCGGCCCGGCTTAGGCATCGGGCGGCCACGGGTGAAACCCGCGACCCGCCCTTCTTTGTTTTTGAGTACCGCGCTCAGGAGCACACGAACCCGGTGACGGCGATCTATCTCGGCGGCGGCCGAAATATACTCCGGCCAGTCGAGTTGAAAAAAAAGGCATCGCCGGTTCCCGCAAAGCGGCGTAGCCCGATGATGCACCTCAACCGGGCTGAGCTGGCATGAGATCTCGGACCGAAGAAGAATAAGATGTGAGGCCCGATCTACGAAACTGGTCGTCGGGCCCGGAGAATGGGGCTGGCTGGCGAAGGGCTGAGTGCAACGAGCTCTGGATGTAGCACTCCTCTGCAAAAACAAGAAAGAAGGTGGGTCGTGGGGTTTCGCGTGGCCGCTCAGATCTGAGTCCGAGTTCAGTGAGAGAAAGATGGGTCTTAGAGGCGAATGTTTTTTTTTTTAAATCTTATTTTTACCGATTGGGTGACATGGTATTTATAGTATATGTTATTCCCAATTGGAGGATAGTAAGGATTCTTTCCCATTGGATGAGATATTTTTTGCCTTTATCAGTATCGGATTTAATAAGGGATATTGAAGGAGTAGTTTATTGAGAATTATCCTCGCTTTTCTTGTGGTGAGATGGGTTTGATGCAAGATAGGCATTCTTTGTAGATATCTGTTACTATTTGACGGGACCCAGACCAGATTTACTCGGGCAAGATGTTATAGGGGATTATCTACCTGGTAATTTAGTATGACTAACAGGTCTTCAAGTATCGTGGCAACCTTTGAAAGCAGCCAGCGGGCACTTTGTTTGAAATTTGCGCCGAGAGGCACGGTATTTTGCAGGCTTCTCTTCTTTTGAAGCTTGATGAGTGGGCTATGACCCATTTTGAAACCGATAACATTTTAATATTTCATTCTTTTTATATTGAATATTTTAGATTTATTGTTATTTCCAATTTTCAATTTAAAAAACCCAATTCAGATAAGATTTTCTTGTTTCTTAATGAACATTTACGCTAAGTTTTACAATTACAAACTTATAAACTATAATGTATATGGTTTTAATTAATAAAAACAAAGTTCATTTATAATTAACTATAATGTTATTATTATTTATTGACTTATCTACTCTAATTTGCATATTGTTAAAAAAAATTGAATTTCAAATTGAATTAAACCAATTTAGATTGATTTCCTTAGTTTTTATTCACGAATCAAAATTTGATCAATTTAAAATTCTCAATTCATCTAAATAAGTCAAATCAAATCAAAACCAAGGTAGTTGAATCATGAACAATTTCAATGAAAAACCTCCAAAATTTGGGTGTCCTTAGAAGGGATAGGCATGTGACACTAGAAAAATACTCAAAAGAGTGTCTTATTTTGAAAAGCCTTTTCAAATGATTTTTGATAAGACTTTGTTTTAGTGGGATTCATTTAGATTTTAAAATTCTATGTCTAAGTAGTGACAAAGATCCCACAATGAAGTGCTTAATCAACTTATTATATTGGCCTTTTTCTTTGACTCAATTGAACTATTTTGGAATTTAGTTTCACACATATGACACATTCATCTATTATCATCGTAGTAATATTATGTTTTTATAGATATTTGAGTTTAGATCGTCAAGTAATCTCATTCGTTTTTATCAACTTAAGTCGAGTTTTTAAGTGCTTATTATTTGAAATCTTCGTATATTTCATAAACTTAAATTTGTAGTGTTTTTTTCATATAAGTATATGCAAACACGTTTTTGCATAAAAAGAAAAATCATTTTCCTTACAATACATGAATAAAATATAACATGAATAAATGAGAAAAATAAACAAAAAGAAGAAATAACTGGAAAAAAAAATGAAAGAAGAAAAAAATAGGATTAATTAAAAAAAGGATTAAACTTTTAGGTGGCATGGAAGATATAGATATTCCACGAAGATTGATTTAACGAGGATGAAAATATCAGAATATGTCCAGTGATATATCTCGATATATCGATACTCGGTGATGTTCGACACGATATGAGCGATGTAGATATATCGCCGATATATCGGTTTGGACCGTCTCTTATTGGAAATGCTCCGGATAATAAGCGCGCGTGCGCGTTAGTTTAATTTTTCGGTAAAATATCAGAGATATATCGAGGATATATCGGGATATATCGAAGATATATCGGGATATATTTAAGTAAAGTCGATTGAAATCGACTTGATCGATAGTTATGGATTGATCATGTGATTTAATTTACGATATATCGATATTAGTGCAAAATATCATGAATATGTCGGGTATATCTCAGATATATCGATATATCCGTAAATCCGAAATCTTGATATATCGTCGAAGCGAATATTTTCGTCAGTATTTAGTGTGTGCTCTATTATCTCTCTCATATATTTATATTAATAATTTAATTTTTTAAAATAGATGAATTTAGAGACCAATCACATACAGTGTATCTAACAATTCTTAAATATATTTCTCCTATTTCTAAGATAAGTTATACATATTATTCATCCTTTATTCTTTTTATAATGATATACTAGGGTAAAAATTGAAAATTTATAAAAAAATGTTACCCAAAAATTATAAATTTCATAAATAACTTGTGGGAGCTTATATCAAAACTACCATGTCAAATGTTCAATAATATATTTTATTAAAGTCACTATTATTTTCATTTTATAACAAGAAAAGAAAATCTATTAAAAAATAACCTTAATTCATATTAAAATACACTTTGTAAATAATTCTCAAAGCAAATAATTTACAAACATAACTAAAATAATTTTTTTATGTTTCATGTGCTTCACACATTTGTATTATTTCATCGTCGCTCTAATTGAGTATGTTTACATAATTATTTGTCACTATTTTATGTTGGAGGGGATGGAAAAGACAAAATATCTCTATTTTTATCAAAGGAAATTAAAGAAAAATATCTCCTTTTTTAAAACCTAATCAATTTTAATATAATATAGTAAAACGTATTGACACATATAGTAATTTATTAGTAAAAACATATTATATTTTAAAAGCAATTTTCTAAAATAGTTTTCTATTTCTTACAGTAAAAAAAAAAGTAACATAACTAATAATTAGGAAATTATTTTCCTATTTTAATTATTTTATTTTGAGATTACACTTTAATTTCAAGTAACAAACTGTTTTTATGACCGTTCATATATGATGTGTTTTTTTTTAAAAGATGAACGTTCTGCCACTTAATGTAAGGTAGGCATGACAAACTCTATCTTTAATTCTTGAAAACCAAAAATATGGTATGAACTTTTTTTTTTTTTTTTTTTTTTTAATTTTAGAAAGAGTGACAAAACAAGACAAACCATTTTTGTTTATTTTTAATTATTTATCCAAACATAAAATTTTCGTGTTTGGGGGTTGATATTTGGGTCGTAGGGTGAACACGCGTCAGGGTGATCCGCAGCCAAAGATATTTACGAAATCTGATAATATAGGGATCAAAGGGAATATACGACAAAGTCAGGACTCAGGAGAGATAGTTCTGATCATCTCGCCTTTGGATCAAAATCAATCGTAGTAGAAGACCAACGTTAAGCCCTACTGGCTACTCTTTGCTCTCTCCTTCTTGCTTCAGATCGATTATTGAATCATCGCGAGCATGGGTATGATGATTGAACTCAATCTGAGTTGAATCTCCGCTATTATTGCCTCATTGAGATTTAGATTTCTTTTCATTTTTATTTCTTTTTTTCATGTTTGGATTGTTTGTTGATTGATTGATTTCAGCTTCATCGAATCCTTTTGCGAGCATACTGAAGACACTTGAAGCCTGGAGGCGGCGAATTCCGGGAAGTACTACAGCCTACCAGCGCTTGGCGATCCGGGAATCCGGTTAGTGTTTATGGTTTTGTTACTGCGGCGCGTTTGTTTTCTCGGAAAATGTTTTGAAGCGAAACAAATTCTTGAATCGTTTGTGTGAGCTAGGTCAAATGTCTTTTCCGGTATTTAATTATGGGACAGCTATTCATTTCCTGCGATTTCTCGACAACCGGACGAGGAGCTATATGATTCTGTTAAAAGATGGAGTGATTTCATGGAATCGAGAAACTCTGAAGTCTGATGTCGTGCTTTTTGATGTTTATCTTACAGATAGGCTTCCGTATTCTATTAGGATTCTTCTTGAATCAGCGATCCGGAATTGTGACGAGTTTCAAGTTAAGGCTAAGGATGTTGAGAAGATCATTGATTGGGAGAATTCTTCTGCAAGCAGGTTAATTCCGTTTAAGAAGCCTGCTAGGTGCTTCTACAGGTATACAACTTCAAGATATTCAATGTTTAAACTTGGCGTTTTTATGTTGGTGATAGTTGGATGATTGACATTGCATTATTGTTGATTCTCAGAGATTTACTGGTGTTCCCGCTGTTGTTGATCTCGCATGCATGCGAGATGCCATAATTTCAATAGCAGGTGGGATTCAAATAAGAATTAAATCCACTACATTGTGAGCTCATTCCTCTATTCTATTCTGTTTAGATAAATCTGGGTTCAATAATAAAACAATTATTATAATAACTCGGATTCCCTAAACAGTGAAAATACAATTTTAATCAGATTCAAGGTTCCATTTTTGTCTTCTATGACTTTTCAACTTCAATTCAATTGTTAGTTTTCTGTTTATCACTCGCTTTCGTATTTCCATGGAGCACTTGCAGAGTACCAGGTATGCACATTCGATCATCTTTAAGGTATCATCTAAATGTTTCATGCTTGTAGGTACCTGTTGATCTGATTTATTGATCACTCAGTCAGGTTGATATTTGCCAGATCAGAAAATGCAGTGCAGGCAAATATGGAGCTTGAGTTCCAAAGAAACAAAGAAAGATTTGGTTTTCTCAAATGGGGATCAAATGCATTCGACAACATGCTTGTTGTTCCTCCGGGATCTGGGATAGTCCACCAGGTAATGTAAACTATCTGAGAAGTGTATGTGTTCATAATTCGGTATTTATTTGCCATGTTATCCAGAAAAGAGAAAAAAGAAAAGAAAGAAAGAAGAGCATGTTGGCTGCTTTTACATGATTGATGATATATTATTATTGGAGCTCAAATCATTTGCCCTCTTTCCTTAATTCCCTTTATCTATTAACTAGATGGTTAACTAATTTGGAAATACTGTTTTCCAGGTCAACTTGGAATACCTTGGCAGAGTTGTGTTTAATAGAGAAGGCATCCTTTACCCTGATAGTGTTATTTGGAACAGTTCACACACACAACTATGATTGAGTGGATGAACGTTGCTGGCTGAGGGGTTGGTGGTATTGAAGCTGAAGCTGCAATGCCAGCGGAAATAAATTTCCTAGCAAATGTACTTAAAACAAAATAGTACCTGTTTGTTGTAAGAACATGGAATTTCCAAACATGTTTTAATTGTTTTAAGTTATTTTACTTGTGCTATTTTAAAAGTACCTGTAATATATGGACTTTGATTGACATTAAAATGAAATAGAAGCTATTTTTCACAAATATTTTAAATACAAAAAACAAGTTCAAAACATTCAAGTTCCCAAACAAACCTTTGTTTTCAAAAACTTGACTATTTTTGAGCTGTTTTAAAAATTATTTTTTGATAAATGATTTGGAAACATCCCCAAACAGACATTTGAAAATCATATTTTGCTCATTGGAAAAAAAAAATCCCAAACAGACCCTAAGAAATTTTTTTTTTCTTCGCTGACGTTTCTGATGAGTCATAGCATTCATGTCTTCCTAAAACTCAATCTTTATCAGATATTTACTTCCCAATTATATGGTAGAATGAAGCAGAATTTTGACAGAAAGGCATCTGCTATAATATACAGTGAAAAAAACTAAAATCCTTTTTCTCCTTTTCTTTTGGTTGAAATTATCAATGAAAAAAAAGTATTCTCGAGCAACTCTCCAACAGAAAATATACAATATATTTTCCAACCAATAAAACACAATGGTAATATATAGTCAACAAGAGACCAATTTTACAAGTACAACCTTCCAAAGCAAAAGGAAAAATCAAGGACCAAATTAACTTTCACTATATGTGTAATGGCAGTTTACCAGTTTTCTGTAAAAATGAACTCACGATAATGCAACCTCATCAAGAATAGCATTAACAATGATAATGATCATCTGTGAAACAGGATTTCTTAATAAAGAACCAAATAAATTTAGATCTCATGAAGTGGGTATTTTGGAGGAGCATCTTGGAGTGATCAGACAATGAATGAAATCTGGTTGAAATGAAGAGCATGTTGCAAGGATTCATCAAATAAATTAAAGCCAAAATACACAACGTTCCTCTATGATTTTCTTGCCATAGCCTAAAATAGCACCTTTTTCTCTTCCTCACTCTTCCTTTCTCCCTCTGTAACTGTTTCTCTAAGAAAGCAACCCTCTTTTTTCTCCTCTTTTGTTGAAGCACATGTGGCTTCTAAAACAAGCCACCCAGCTGATATATGTTTTTTAGAAGGCATTTGGGCTTTAATTAATGTCCATTTTTGGCGTACATATGCGGTGGACTTGAAAGAAATTCACCACATCTAAAATAGCCATAGCCTCTATGTCCATTTCTTTCCATAGCCTCTAAAATAGCCACCCTTTTTCTCTTCCTCACTCTTCCTTTCTCCCTCTGTAACTGTTTCTTTGAGAAAGCAGACCCTCTTTTTTCTCCTCTTTTGTTGAAGCACATGTGGCTTCTAAAACAAGCCACCCAGCTGATATATGTTTTTTAGAAGGCATTTAGGCTTTAATTAATGTCCATTTTTGGCGTACAGATGCGGTGGACTTGAAAGAAATTCATTCTTACAAATGGTCTTATTTCTTGCACTTATCAAGAGATAGTGGTCTTATTTTTTCTATATATTTCTTTTGTTGCATGCAGCCTATGAGTATGGTTCTACCTGGTGTGGTTGGGTTTAAATTATCAGGAAAATTGAAAGACGGTGTGACTGCTACTGATTTGGTTTGACGGTAACTCAAATGTTGAGAAACATGGTGTTGTTGGCAAGTTTGTGGAGTTCTATGGTAAACTCATTGATATGGTTGCTCATGTGTCTGGCAGTTATTGATATTGTCCCTGATTGGTTTGCTTTTCCGTTTTTTCTCATGTTACCAATTTGTACTTCCATATACAGGGCAAGGTATGAGTGAACTGTCATTAGCAGATCGTGCCACCATTGCCAATATGTCCCCTGAGTATGGTGCTACCATGGGTTTCTTTCCGGTGGACCATGTCACCCTCCAATATTTGAAATTGACTGGCAGAAGTGAGGAAACTGTAAGGCATTAACCCAAAGTCCATTTGGTTTAACATTGTCATACTGCACATACTAACTTCTAAACAACATTTTAGGTTTCCATGATAGAATCCTACTTGCGGGCCAATAATATGTTTGTGGATTACAGTCAGGTACATTGAGACTCATTGTGTTGTTTAAATAGTCATATTTGATATGTTCACTATAGTGTTTTTATTGATTAAGGCCTCCCTGAACGCAGCCTCAGGTTGAAGTCTGCTCATCCTGCCTAGAATTGAATCTTGAGATGTGAACCTTGCATGTAGACCACAAGAGGTAAACTTTTCTAGACCCGCTTTTTAAGATCTGTTCAGACTTCCATTCACTTCCTTTGTGCACCCATCTGAGATCGTTTCTGGTATTCCAAAAGTTTCACTCATTATGCCTCTGAGTCCATTGTAATAGGCCACATGATCGAGTTCCTTTGAAAGAAATGAAAGCGGATTGGCATTCTTGCTTGGACAATAAAGTTGGATTTAAGGTGAGAATATTCATACTTGACTAACTTTGCTTAATGTATCTTGGATTGTTGTTTGTTCATTCCATGTTCTGTACAATAGATGCCTTCAATTTTTATTCAGGTTTACATTCGCATCCTCAATCTTAGTCCATTAGCTTATAATTGGTTTGATATTTGAGCATTTTCAGAAACTAGTTTCTTAAAATTTGTGGTTTGATGTTTACCTCACCAGTGTTTTCTATTTCTCTATTACAGGGATTTGCTATACCGAAGGAATCTCAAAGCAAGGTTGTGGAGTTCTCATTCCATGGGACTCCAGCACAGCTTAGGCATGGAGATGTTGTTATAGCAGCAATAACTAGTTGCACAAATACCTCCAATCCTAGTGTAATGCTTGGAGCTGCTTTGGTTGCAAAGAAAGCTTGTGAATTAGGATTAGAGGTCAGATTTCCATTCTTTTCCTTTCTTTTTTTCTGTCATCATCTATTGATTGCTATTGTAGAATAACTAAGATGCAATGAAACAAATGATACCCAAAGTTGCAGTAAGAAAGTTGATTTCTGCGGACACTATTCTGTGATTTAATAGCATCTGTATGCATTGAATTCACACTTAGAAGTTGTATCTGATGGATCATCCATACCAAGTTAACGGCTGGAATTTTGTTTGGGCTGCAATGTACTTTATGTGTGCTTCAAAATTTCTGTTCCACAAAAGTTGAATGCTTGCATAGCTCAAAATTTCAACATGGTATCAGAAACCATCCAGTGCCTGCAGAATGTGAATTTCCAATTCATTTATTTTTTATTTCTAGAAATGTGGGGTTTTGTCTATGCCGTATTTGTTGCTTGGGAGGGCATTGTAGCCTGAAGTTTCTTATGCTGGACTGTGGATCCATCCTTCTGTCACCTTGGTACTTTTAGATTAGTGTCATGGAAATCTTTGTCACCCTGAGATTTGTACCTTAATTAATAAGGGCAGGAACTTTCATTAATGTTCACACTGAGTGAAATATGCTCAGAACTGGGTACTGCCATGGTTATTATTAGAGAGGGTTATAATCATCTGCACTTCTAATTTACAATTTGTCTCCCCATCAGGTGAAGCCATGGATTAAGACAAGTCTTGCTCCTGGTTCTGGGGTCGTAACCAAATATTTAGAGAAGAGGTATGTTCTAGAAGACCATATTTTCAAAATGTCTTTGGGAAATACATTCCTGAATCAGATGTTGCCCTCTGCAGTGGCTTGCAAAAGTATTTGAATCAGCTAGGTTTTAATATTGTTGGTTATGGATGCACCACATGCATTGGGAATTCTGGTGACCTTCATGAATCTGTGGGATCAGCTATTAGTGAAAATGGTAAGTTCTCTCTATATTAAAATTTTATTGTATTGTTTTATTCGCATCAGGATCTTTTGTTCTGAATCTTGTCTACATGTTCAGACATGGTAGCTGCAGCTGTTTTATCTGGAAATAGGAATTTTGAGGGCCGTGTGCATCCTTTAACAAGGGCAAATTACCTTGCTTCTCCTCCCCTCGTGGTTGCTTATGCTCTTGCTGGAACAGTAAGTAACTTTTAAGTCTTCATACACTCGCATACTCTTGTTGACCTCCATTTTCAAATATGATTTTTTGATAAGTATCATCATATGATTTTACAGTACGTAGTGATGACATCCTCGATTACTTTGGTTCTAATATATCTCAAGTATGAAGTATCTCTCTCATTGGTTACCCATCCCGCAGGTTGATATTGATTTTGAGACGGAACCCATTGGGCTTGGGAAAGATGGAAAGCAGATATTTTTCAGGATGTCGGCCATCCACTGAAAAGTAGCTAATGTGAGTCACCAAAACCCACTTTAAAAATTAGCTCCAAGTTACATGCCCAGAATTAATTGTTTTTCTTCTGTCTTGCACCATCTTCAGGTTGTGCAATCAAGTGTGTTGCCTGAAATGTTTAAGGCTACATATGAAGCAATTACCCAAGGAAATCCCATGTGGAATCAATTATCTGTTCCTTCAAGCATCCTCTACACCTGGGACCCGAATTCAACCTATATACATGACCCACCCTACTTTAAAAGCATGACTATGTCCCCTCCAGGTCCTCATGGAGTTAAGGATGCTTATTGCTTGCTCAATTTTGGAGACAGTATTACTACTGACCACATCTCGCCTGCTGGTAGCATCCATAAAGATTGATCCTGCAGCAAATACCTGATGGAACGAGGTGTTGATAGGAGAGATTTTAATTCTTATGGAAGTCGGCGTGGTAATGATGAGATCATGGCAAGGGGCACTTTTGCTAACATTCGCATTGTCAACAAACTAGTGAAAGGAGAGGTTGGACCCAAAACAATTCACATCCCCAGTGGCGAGAAACTCACTGTTTTTGATGCTGCCATGGTAAGTCTTCCAAACTTACCATACTTTTGCCATGGATTATTTTAGTATCTTGTGAAAACAGTATCAAAAGGAAAAGTTGGATCATCCAAATTTTCTAGCAGGAAAGACTGCATTGATTCTATCATGTTATTATCATTAACTCATCCAATGCTTCATATTGGTGTATTGGTGTTAAGATGACGCCATCTGGTTATTTATACAGAAGGACGACAAAAGTTTAAGGTTTTTTATCATCTGTCTCTCAAGGACAGTTCACCCATTATTCAGTAGTCCACATGGTGGGTATATCTCGATATCCAGTATGGTCCACTGAACGGATCTCTGCCACTAATATACGATTGGATGGTTGTGATTGTTAGCTCTATGGATAAACAAATGGTATTGACCAAGGTGGTGCCTTTTAAATCAAGGAATCTCTTCCCTGCATGATACCTGAAATAACAGTTCTTGTGCTGAGATTGCAGAGGATTTATATATAATGCATGTTGCATGATTTTGGTAATTATTATTATTTTTCTGTGTATAATTTTGTTTTAATTTCTTATGTCAACAGAGATACAAGAGTGAGGGCCAGGATACCATTATTCTGGCTGGTGCTGAGTATGGGAGTGGAAGCTCTCGTGATTGGGCTGCCAAGGGTCCAATGCTACTGGTATGGGTCCTTTTGCTTAACCTCTTATTCCTTTTAATTTCCATGAAAATGTGCATTTGCGTATTAATATTTCAATATCCCCAGGGTGTGAAAGCAGTGATAGCAAAGAGCTTTGAGCGAATTCACCGCAGTAATCTGGTGGGCATGGGTATCATTCCCCTGTGCTATAAGCCTGGGCAGGATGCAGAGACCCTCGGGTTGACTGGTAATGAACGCTACACTATCGACCTTCCTAGCTCTGTGAGTGAAATAAAACCAGGTCAAGATATCACGGTAGTGACAGACAATGGGAAATCATTCACCTGCATCTTACGGTTCGATACAGAGGTAATAGAAATAACTCAAATTATGTATTTCCCCACCCCCCCCGTTCCTCTAATCTACCAGTGCCTTATTTCTCATGGACATTCTTAGCTCCAGAGTTCCTTCCCTTCCCTTGAATGGTTTGATTATTCTAGTTGCAATTAGAACTGAAAACTATTTTGATCATGGAGGCATTCTGCAGTACGTCATCAGGAACTTGATTGCTGGAAACAATAATCGAGTCTCAATATGCCAACAGAGAGTGGGCTCATGTTCAGCCGTGTTACCAAGATTTTCTCTCGGTCTGTATCGGCTGAGAAAAAAATCAGGAGACATTTGCTTCAGTTTTTAGAGTCTAATCCAATCAATTTGATATGAATAAAATGAGGAATGTGATTTGTGGGGGAAGTATCTGTGTTACTGTTTTGGCAGTTTTTATTTCAGTTTAGTTTTGGGAAAAGGTGATGGGGGGATCAGATCCTTTGTGCCGCATTCCAGATCTTAGTAATGTTGTATTCTGGGTGAACAAACTTTGCTGTTCTAGATCCGGTGTAGCACGTTTGCGTTCGCGAACTTGCATTTATTTGATGTCAAATTCTGATGTGAGAATAAAAATATAACTCAGCCTCATGCTTAACAAGCTTACGATTTTGAAATATCATGAATTTTACCACTTTTCTACACAATCATCAGTTTAAACCTCAGCCCTCAACACAACACTACTGAAAGCGCTGTGTAACATCTTATCCACCTTAGGGGTAATTTTGTTAATTGAGTTTTTGAGAACAAAGGTAATGCTATTTTAACTAATAAAAATTCACTAATAATTTTAATTGTAATTATTATTATTTTTAATTTTTGTACATTGTATGTTTCATTTTTTCTCATTTTCTTTTATTATTCAAATTTCATTCACACTGATATCCATTCTGTACCATATTCAGTTTCTTCAAAACCTTATTTTTTTAATCTGTAGAATATTTTTTTAGATTAAAGTAATTAATTTTGTTTCAATATTGTATTGTATAAAATTTCTTTCTAATAATAAACTCTCTTTTTTAATAATTCAATTAATAAACTCTTACACATTGATTTGTGTTTTTTTTCCCCTTAAGTACTACTTTTATGTACTATTAATAGTTTTTTCCTTATTTTCTAACCTTCTATTAAACCATAAAAATTTCTTCATTTTTTTTAAACATCTAATAGTCTAATAGATATCTTATTGATCAGCGTATAAATTTAAAATATCCAAATATAAAGAATAGGTTTAATTCTTGAAACATTTACCTTAAATCAAAATAATTAAAGATGAAACTAATTTCTTCCTTCTTTCTCTTATCTTATCATTTATGAATAAGGATGAACATGGTTCGGTTAACCTATTCGTGCCATTAAAAGTAAACTTACCATTGGTTGTTTTGTTATTTATATAAACTAAAAACCTAATCATAAATATGGTTAACCGAATCTTCAATTAACCATTTTTTTGGTTAACCATATATTAGTTTTTGGTTAACCAGAATTAAAAAACAAATTTATAATTCCATAATTGTATATTAAAGTTCAAATTCCAATAATTACTATAAATACAATAAAAATGCAACAAAAAAAAGCATAAATTGTTATTAATTCATTTGCAATCCCATGACACTTGGTTTATTTATAATACATCCAAATAATATATGAAATATATGAAATTAGATAATTTAATCACTGTTTTTTTTAATCAACCATGTGTTTTAACAACTTCAATAAAAAAAAAAAACTATATCCAAAATAGTCACAACCTATATGCTTTGGTTTGACGAAATTAGATAAGTCCTAAGAGTGTCTTATATTATATATTGTTATATACTACTAATAAAAGTATATAACCATGAAATTTGATGCATAATGTCTTCTCAAAAGTAAACATTATATTAAAATATTAATGTACCACACTAACAAAAAAAAAAAAATTATAATAATTCATCCACAAAATTTAAAAAACTATGAATATTAAAGTGGAATTATATTGATAAAAATATCAATATCACCTTTGTAAGATCATTTCCATCTATATATATATATATATATAAACAAATATTATACTAAAATTATAAAATATAATGTATACAATATATATTAGGAAAATAAATTTATATATAGGTCAACATTGTCATATAATTTAAATTTCATATATATATATATATATATATATATATATAACAATGTGACCTATATGTAATTTATTTCCTAATATATAATGTATACATTATAACTATAATTACAATATAATATTTAATATATTACATTTTTGATTGGTTAGCGAAACATGGTTTTATATTTTGTAAACCTTTACTTAAATAGAAACCGATAACTATATAAAACAAAAACAAAAACCGAACCGATCAGTTCAATTAACCTATTTTTCAGTTTGGTTTCCCGATCGATTCAATTTTTAAATTATTTTACCCACCCCTATTTATTAATATAAGTTTTTCTCTCTTCTCCACATTCTTATTATCTATTATACATTTTTCCATTCTTTATATTTTGTTTTTATAAAAATAATTTTTATAATATATCCTTACCTTTATTATTAATATAGATTTATTTGCTAAGTTCTCAAGCTGCTGTCCAGCTGTTTGTTGTGGATTCTTCTTAATGCATCATATTTTTTAAGGTTCTCCGGTTCCCTGCTAGACAAATTGAATATTCGGCATCCGGGTATTGTTCTGGGCCCCTACCAACAGAAAAACATTACGAGATTCTGCACTTAAAGCATTTTCCAGCTAAAAGTTCCATTTCTCCTTTTCTGGTTTCTCTCTCTCTCTCTCTCTCTCTCTCTCTCTCTCTCTCTCTCTCTATATATATATATATATATATATATATATATATATATATATATATATATATATACCTAATATCTATGAATGGGGATATAATTAATACAGATTAAATGTAATATCAGACGTAAAAATGAAAAGAAAACGTATATGATGTATTCACTAACTGCAATATTCCCGACTTACAACATTTAGGTACTAATGCATGATTAAGTCAATTGAACCCATAAATCTTTCTATTTTTTTATTCTATCAGTGACAGTAAAACAAGAAAGCCAACCACCCTAACAAAAATGCCGGTCAGTAGGAGTCGTCTGAAAGCATGGAAGTTTTGGGTTTTGAAGAAGGTTATATTTATGACAAACTCTTGAAGCCCAACAGCGGAGTAGCCGTAAGCTGAGATTCTCTAACCGTGCTTTTTTTTATAAACGTTACAGCAATGACCTTGTGGGAAAAACCTGCCATAATCCCCATCATAGAAAACACAGAATCAAAGGAAATATTAGTGTCATGGATCCAGACGGAAATAAAATATAACATCTGTGGGTCTTAAGTAATTTAATCTGACACTAAGCTGGGACTATAAGGAACCGGAAAAGGAATTCGTGTGATTGAAAAGTGGAGTGAGGATAATCAATTGATAGCTGTAGCTGTGCATGTAATCAAATAATAAAAACTGATACAGTAAGTAGCTCAGTCTGGGTTCTTAGGTTTTTGGCTTTTTCTTTTTTGGACATGCTTATTTATTTGAATATTAATCATAGGAGGATGGATACTACATGATCCCGTACAATTCCCATGAATTCCATGTAAGACTCCATGATATCATAAAATTGCTTTTATGACTACAAATTTGTGAGTGCCATTATTTCTATCTACCATCCCTTCATCCATTTCAAGATGAATGAAAAAATTGGTTCAACACACCATATTGTGTGTGCACCTTGAAGAAATATGTGTGTACAACTGAAAAATAACAAGCAGCTCTATGAATGTTATCAATGCAGCTATAAGAAGCTCCAGAATAACCAGGATCAAGATTATTGGTCATAGAACCTATGAAGCCCATGTGAGTATTTAGTCCTTCAGTAGTTTGGTTGCAAAAGATCAGTACTAATGTTGAAATCAAACAAAGCTTGTAATACCCTATGGTCATGCAAATTACCGTTTTGAAAAGCATATGAGAAGATGAACCCTTTGTGTGTGTTTCTGTTCCATAATCAACATGTGAAATATCATATATTCCTTATGAAACATGTCTTAAATAGTGGGTGATGGATAACAAGAATTTGTTTTTAGGACAATGATCATGTCAAAAATAGTAGCTCAAAATATTTGCCTCTCATAAGGGCACAACCTAATCATTTTCCAACTTCATTTTATGTCACCATATCCTGGCATAAATGCAACTCTTATCCTTACAAACTAGAATTGATTTTGTCAAGAACTTGGTGAAATTGGCATATGGAAGAAATAAAATGTCTCTCACGGATAGATACGGTGGTAACTTCTGTAATAACATTAACACATGCAATGTTAACAATCCCAGGGTATAGGATAATACCTTTCACAACTAGTTCAAACCTTGTACTCTTTGACGCGAATCCATTTAGTTGATGACCACTTGTTTCCTTTGATCACAGGGCAACCACCTGGAAGAAGATGAAGGAAGAAGTGAACTAACAAAAGTTTTGAACAAAAAAATCTAGGACAAGAGCAATAAACCCATTAAGAGAAGTGAATAAATAAAATTTTTGAATGAAAATCGTGGATGAGAGCAATAAGCTATGAAGATAATTTTGTGGATTCAGGACAATATATAGGAGGTAATGAAAAACACAGGAATGGAGTGGGGGTACAAATGTCCTAATTAAATGGGTAAATGCATGAACTACTTTGCTTTTACAGTGAAAATATTGATTAACAAACCATGCAAACTTGAGGGATCAAGAGTAGCATCAGGATTCATGCTCCAGAAAAGCAATGCATCACCCATTTTTGGTTTAACAGAAAGTCCCTCTTTTCCACATTCAGATAACTCATTCCACCAAGGCACTGAACTGAAATTCCCCTTGGCAGCAGGGAATACTGTCTCACCCCCTTCTTCAACATCAGAACTGTTCAAATATTGAATGAACAAGAAAAAAAAAAATTAAAACAACCAAAAGGATTAAAAAAATTGAAAAGAAGAAAGAAATATGAATGTGGGACTATGCACAATTCATTAGAATCGAAGTCCTTAACTCATAAAAAGTATTGTGTATCATTTTTCTTTTTTCTTTTTTTTCTTTTTGGTATTGTGCTTCTAATGATATAATGTATCATAAATTTTTCATAAAATGAAAAATTAAATAGAAAATGTGCATACATGTAGATAAATATTGCAAACATGAAATATAAAATAATACATAACCAAATTATGAACGATGGTAAGATTAAAATATTTTAACTATATCATATCTTTTGATAAAATTGAATACAAGATTTTGAAAAAATTCAATTAATAGAGTATGACTCTAACGTATAGGTTCATCATAAAATTCACAAAAAAAAACTTTTAAAGTTTTTAGTCTTAAATTTCACTCGGCAAATGACTTATATGTGTCGTGGATATATATGTCTTTATATGTCATTTCCAAAGATTCAACTTTTCATATTCGCAAAACTAATATACTAGGTAAAAGTTTATTCGTTAATGACCATCATTTTTAGGGTGAAAATTCAAATGACTCAACATAAATTCTGCCATATTCATCGTAAGAATAAATTAACTTCTAACATTGTCTATGACAACAAGAAGTAACCAATCATTTAGGATTATTTCACTTCTTTCTTCCATTTATGATCAATTTGTAACCTTACTACACATTTTAAGCAATTAATATAATAATTCTTTTAAATGTGATTTTAATTTTTCTTAAATATTATAAAAAAAATGGTTAAGATATATGTATCATTTTATTGTTATATCTTATATCATATCGTGTATTATAAGATATACTTATGATATGAATTGAGATATATGCAGATGTTCATAGAAATATATTGTCTGTTGTATTGTATTATGTGTCATAAGTCTTTATCAACTATGGTCAGAATCAAAAGCATCTAGGATACAAGGATTGATGATTTTACTTACAGGTACATAAGAACTGTAGCCATACGCTGCCCTCCATTCTTAGTGTTAAACTCGTCAGCAAAGTAGTCAAAGTGAGGCTCATATTTTTGTCCAACTTCATAGTGGAGAACCTGAAGTCCTTCACCATGCTCTGTAAATTGAAATGTAGGTTTAAAACAGCTATTGCACTAAATTGCAATGCAAATCCCCAAGGAAAATAATTATTCTAGAAATAAATATGACCTGAAAATGTTTGTCCAAATCTAAAGACCCACAAGAAAGAAATTTCTCAAAACACATACCAGGGCAGGAAGGTAAAATCAGCAATTCTTTTCTCGATGCCTCTAATAATTTTGTCCTGCCCTCTACTCAAAAATGTTCCAGAGCTTGTGCGTACCCTGAATGTGAAATGCACATCAAAACATAATCATGTAGAAAGCAGGGGTGAGAGGAAAGGCAAAGAGATTTCAGATTTAACTCTTGTTAAGACAAAGGAAATGCTCACCTGCTATCTTTACTCTTGCCTGTTGAGCTATCAACGACAGTTGACTTTTGCATACGAGGCGAAGCAAGTTTGATTAGGTACTCACATTCATCCTTTGACTGCCAAAAAAAGTAATCAAATTAAGGATCTGGTGACTTCAAATGACATTAAGAAACATTTTAATCTGATAAAGTATGTGGTTAACATGATATGTAAATCACTTATATCCCATCCCTGCTCCAAGTCAGTCTTATATAACCCAAACACTAGCAGTGCGAGTCTGTCTATTTGTTTGATTATCAAAGAGGGCGAAGAAGGGTAACCAGGCAATTGAAATCATTTCAATAAGTTTCTGAAAGCACAAACCACAAGAATGCTTCAAGTACATTATCATATCGTGGATGGAAAATCCCAGAATGATATTGTAAACCTTCAATTCAATTTTGACAGCACTACTGTAATAAATTGTAATTAATGCACCTGTTGTTCCTGGCAAATACATTTTTACTTCGACAAAAAACCAAGATTTTTACAAGTCAAGTTAAACGGCAGAATTTACTACAATTTCAATAAGATAATATAAGAAGAAAAGCAAAAAGGGGAGCCAAATGTTCAGAAAATATGGGTGAAAATTGAAAGTTCGAAATAATATCAGGCTAGCTTATAAGAACAGGTATTTTTAAGCGGGTCATCATTATAACAAAGCATAAAAGATATTCGAATATATTAATATATCATGGATGGAGAACACCAAAAGAAATGGTAGATTTTTTGGGCCCAGGAGGTTCCTCGGATCCCGATCTGTTCACAAGGTCACACCATTAATGTTCTAAATTGTATACAACTCACTGTTACTACCGTCTTCACTCCTATCTAATGTGCTATGCTCTCTTTTCACCGGAATTTCCGACATGTCTTTTGATTATCTCTCGGAGGGCATATTTAAAGATAATTTCTAAATTGGAACAAGGGTACTTCACATCCTATACATGCTTCCACATAAATTGCATATAATCAGGAAGCTAAGTAGATAAGCAGAAACTCCAAGGCAATTGGACTTCACACATTTCCCATTCTCAGTATTTTGCATGAAAAAGCATGTCACGACAGAAAAAAACAAGGAAAAAATATACAAATTGCTCGAATCAAATCTATAAGACAGGAAAAACAGAAATGACACTCCCAAACTCACCAAGAAATTATGGTAAATATAAGCTCTGGGTTCCCAGGAGATCACTTCAGTCCAGGGCTCCTTTTTTCCCTCATTTTCATCAGTTCTGCAACCGAAAACCTCATACCAGTCAGAAACATAACCAGATCACCACCAAATTTAATCACAACATTGAAGCAAGATCCGATTCAATTCAACACTCACCTCTCCACTGTCCTGTGCACAATGTTAGTGAGATCATTAGCTCGCGGAGAATCGACGGAGTGGCTCGGAATCGAGAGGATTCCGAGAGTAAGGAGAAGGAGAATGACGAAGGAGAACATGAGAAGCATGGAGAGAACAACCGTGGAAGACGACGTTTTCCGTGGTGGAAAACGAGAATTCCTAGGTTTCGCCATTGTCAAAGGTGGAAATCACAGGTTGGAACCCTAGAACTGGATCTGGGAACCCTAGAGAAGAAGAAGATCAGAAGCGACAGAGAAATGAAGAAGCAGAGCAACGCTAGCTTTGTTTTCCGTCTCAGAATCTCCCTCTCTCTCTAGTCTCTGGAATTTGTGGTGCCTTCTTTTTATTCGACGGAAACAATTTTAAATGCTTCTATCCCCCTGTTTGTACACTATCCTCGATTAATTTCCACATATTTTCATTTCATCCCTATATTTTATTATTTCCCAAGATTTCATTCCTCCAGCGCAGGCGCAGGCGCGAAAGGCGTCTTCAGCTGGTCCGTTCAGAAAGCCGAGCCAGAACAAATAGGAAAATACCGGCAAGCGAAAGCTTGCCTTGGATGAATCTAAGAGCCGAGCCGAGCCGAGCCGATACCATCCCATCCCATCCCCGACTTATTCTAAAGAGATGGCTGCCTGACTTATAAGATGGAGCAGGATTTGACCAAGTGAACATGAATTATGAATCATGAATCAGCTGTCAGCCGCTGGTTTTTCCATTTTGTATACGGAATGCCTCAATTGAAACTTGGTCTTTATTATATAGTAATGGAGAAGTTGCGGGATTACTATCTCACACACAAACACCCATATATGTATCATTGTAATATTCTATATTTTATTTATTCTTATAAGACTTGGAATATCTCGATCTTCATCCCATCTTTTTAATTTTTGAGTCAAGCAGCCTTTAAGGCATTATCACCCTACATTTCCCTTCTTCTCCTTCTTCTCTTTTTTTTTTTTTTTTTTACTTTTTAAATAGGATCAATTTTTTTCTTTGATATTTTTCTTTTCATGTGAATACAAAAATTGATTAATAGAAAAAACCACTTGCGTAATCCAAAAATATATATTAATTGATAGCTAAATATTGGGACTCGAACCCGAGAATTTTCTTCTTTTTATATATTTTCTTTAAAACTTGTTATATTATATGAGATAGGAATAATGAGTATATAAGCATATAAGGAATTCATATTTATATATAGATAAAAAAATTCTTTCATGTCTAGGGATATGACAATCAATGTCCATATTCTACGTAAATAATGTTGCATATAACCTTAAAATAAGATATGATGAGACTTTGACTATTATATCTTACCATCCTTTTGGTGTATTGACAATGATTTGACTTTTGAGGGTTTAATCCATTCCTTTTATTATATTTCCTTCATTTTGTTCTTAATTCTTATATTACATACGATACTACATGATTTCTCGTGATTCTCTCTTGTCCTTGGCGATCCACTGGCACTCATTTAGTTTTGTTTCTTTTCTTGAGGGATTTATTTTGAATTCACTGTGACCTTCCTCGTCTTTGTAACTTGGAACTTTACCGCCTTTGCTTTTTTTTATCAGCATTTATTCTGTTTTTTGTTTCATTAATTATTACTAAATTTTTGGTTGAAAGGAAAAAGTTAAATTATTTACCTTTTTGGTTTTTCTTGGATGCTTTTTTGAATGTTTGTTTCTATTAAAAATTTTTTATATGTTAAATGAAAAAAAAATCAGATTTTTATGACCAAATTGGAACTCTTTTATTTCATATGTAAATTATATAAAAAGCATATGTATATTTTAAATTTTTATTTTCTCAAAATTTAGATAAAAATAACAAAGATTGATTTTTTTTAAAAAAATAAACAACTAAATATTTAATTATATTAAACATTATTTAGAAACAGAGAAGTTACATTTAGCGTAGTAAAACAAATGTGTCTTATATTAGGTTTTACTAAGTGAGTTCCAAACTTAGGAAACTTTAGTTTAGTTCATTAATATACCTTTTCCACTTAGACCATTAGCTAAGTTTAATTCAATTAGATTGATCACTTCAGTTGATTGTAGGCTCGACATTGCATGAATATGATGTTAAAATTTAATAATGACGTAAATTGAAGTTTTGATTTTAGAAATTTTGCATGTATTTGTTTCACTCTATCTATTATCTATTTATTTAGTTATTCATCCATTCATTTATTTTTTGAAAAATCTCTATCATGACAGACTTTTTTATATTATCCTTCTTTGTTTTCATTTTTCATTTTTTTTTTATAAATTTTTATTGCATAAAAATCACGGACCACATGTCGATATCGAGGAAAATATTTATGTGCATGGAGATTGATCTATGAGATGGAAATGACTATTTTTGGAAGACAAAGCAATGATTTTAATTTTCTTAAAAAGGGAAGAACCCCCTTTTGGAAGGAAGAAACAAATGCCAATGCATTTTCAAAATTGAGAAGTAGATTTAACATTTATTCTAAAAAAATTTGTCGATGCCAAAGATGAAGGTAGACTCCAAATATTTCCATACATATTTCCTAATAAGGATAAAAAAAAACTTCATATCTTTGAAGTGTTTAAAATTTGAAATTACTTTCTTCAATCACTAGTTTTGTGAAATAGGAAAAAACTTCAAAAGTAAGGTCAATTGCAATTCATTCCAATTTCTTTGTTGTAAGGTCTCAAGCTATGTAACAAAAATTTATCTAGATCCTTTAGAGTTAATGACAAAAGCTTCATCAAAAATATTTCCAATTGAACATTTGCTTCTTGAAAAGTTAAGCAAATTTTCGTAAAATCTTTTACTTATATGACTTATAGTTTAAATTGTAACTTAATCTTGATTTTGTTTTTCCTTTATATCCAAGGAGATTGGAACATAAAAGTAAGGTTATTACCCATTTAAAATCCATTAATCCTTTATGATTGGGTTATAAACTTTATTAATTAATTTTTGTCAAACTTATGTAACTTAAACATGTCCCAGAAACTAAATTATGCATTTGATTAGATTATGTAGTGTCTTCCATATTTAGCTAAGATCCTAATTTCTTTCAAGTCCACCTAAAAAATCTTTCTCAATCTTAAAATAAAAGAAAAACTATCTATAAAAAAATAAAAAATAAAAATCTAAATAGAGTTGACTGATTTACTGTTGCCGATCCCCAATAATGACATCATTTTCTTAGAATAAGTCTTGTTTATTTTACCAAAAGACTTAAGCCTAAATACATAGTAGCTCTAGTTAAGAAAAAAAAAATAGCTACTGCGATTTTTGTAGTATTTGGATTGGCTTATAGAAGTTGTTAAAACTAAATTAAATGAATTCTTATTATTTAAATCTTAAAGTGAAAAACAAAGCGAATAAAATTAAATTGATAACAAAGTGAATATTGATTTTTAATTAAATTGATTCAAATTTGGGGTTTTTCACAATCTAACTTTAAACATACAAAATAGAGAACAATGATTTCTTAAATAGATTGATGCTAGGTATATTTTAAAAGTGTAAAGTCTTTGGCAAGAGCTCATTGATATACAGTAGTTGGATGCGTCGTTCTGATGATATCGAAGTCGATCGCTGGCGCGATGTAGGAGTGCATTGGTGGGAGTGTTGTGCATTTACAATCCTATGATCATAGGATAACGATAATCGTATTGTACTTCATGAAATATAATTTATGTTCTGTCGAATTTAAGAGAAAGTTCATCATATTACATTAAGTATGATCTCCTCTCAATCAAGTAGCCAATTTTCTTTTTCAGACAAAATTGATGAATGTTTAAAAATTTGTGGTGGCAAATCGTTATTATGTATTTGTTGCACGATGATAGGAAGCGAAAGCGATGATAAAGAATTACCAATAATTACTAATATTGGGTAATAATCTAATTTTAGGATTAGAACGGGTCAATAATTTTTACAAGTTTCCAAACTAATTTTAATTTGAGAAAATGAACAATTCTCAAAAATAGTAGTAATTTTCAAAAATGTTTTTGTTTTTCAAAATAAAATTTAGTTTGAATTTATAAAATATTCTCCATATGTTGCCTATGTTTCTAAATACTTGTGAATATTTTCGGACTTTTAAGTTCTTTTTAACTAAGCATAAATATAATTATTTTTGAAAAATAAGAATAAATAGAATTTTTATTTTGAGACAATGCCCTATCATCAAGGAATGTGCCACAGGGAGATTATATCAAAACCATGACTGAATTTATTTATTTTTAAATACGGTTTAGCTTTAAGATAGTAAATTGTTTTTATCGAGGACACGAATGCGAAAATACGACTCCCGCCGCATGCGCTATGTATATTTGAAACGATACGAACTGGCTCCTATGGCTTGAAACAGGCGTAATAAGTATTTGTTTATTTATTTATTTAATCCAACAAATATTGAATCAATCAACACACATTGCTCTTATATGGTAATGGACTCTTAAATAGCTTACTATGACTCTCTTCTTCTCTAAAGACGACGACAACCTCAATACCAACATACATAGTACATACAAATCAATTGAAGAAGAGGTTGAATAAACTAAAATACGCCGAGAGAGACAGGCTCTAAGGAAGCGAGCTTATAAGAACAAAAATTGGGAATGTAGCTGGAGCTTCTTTTTTTAGGTGTGTCCATGAAAGCAATGGCGGGTTGGTTTAAATAGGCGTACTTGCTCTTTGTCCACCTATATTGAAAAATCTTATAAGTTTGAGTATTTTAAGAGAGTTAGATTATTTAACATAATATCGTATCAAAGCCTAATTTGACCAAACTTTCAAAGCATGATTTTTATACTTAACCAAAATCATACCAACTTGAAACTTTAGTAAAGTTAAAAGTTGATTGTATAACAATATAGAAGGTAAGAATTCAACTCACCAGTCCTTTATTCCAACACGTAATTCTTTGTCTTTTTCGTTGTGGTGGGTGGTCATGGCCTTGTCTTCATCGTCAACATCCTTAAGCCACTCTGCATACCCCTCGTACTCATTTTCCTATACATTTGCGTATTCGTCAGATTATATGTATATCATTGTATTCAACTTCCGTTTGGAAGTAGTTAAATAAACATAAGGTACTTAAGGGTTTTTAAATTTTCTAAAATACCAAGTCTTGGTTCTAGAAAATTTTGAGTGAGAGAAATTACTCAAAATAGAGAAGAAAAGTCGTGGAAAAGAAAAAATAAAGAAAAATAGAATTAAAAATTACACATATTATCTTTATTTACTATTTCAAACTCATTTTATTTAATTTTAACACATCAACATAAAAATTAAATAATTAAAAAATATATAAATTTTTAAGTGATTTTATTTATACTTTATTTTCCTTTAACGCATTTCGACTTTCTTTTGGATGTCTAGACTAAAATCACTCCCAAAAAAAAAAACCGATGGTCCAGTTGAATTTTCTCTTGAAATGATACCATTTTGGACAGTGAAAAGTTGGAAAAACAGAGCGCAACATGTTATTTCCTTGTGTCAATTTTTAACTTTGAAGGGAAGGATTTTTATTATTTTCTTCTTTGTCTGGGTCAGCTAATCCTGGTGTCTAAAAGTCATTTACGCGCTTCACTGATCATGGGTCTTATTTAAGATTTAAAATAACTGAGCTCTTTTTCTTTTCCTCTGTTTCAAATTTTGCCACAAAAACCGATCAAGGTTGAGAGTTATTAAAAAGTTGAGAGTCAATTAAAAAGTGTATTTCATATATATCATATCATAAGGACTTACCGCTAGCTTCTGGGCCCTGATGCGAGCGGCGGCCTTGAGGGCAGCAAGCAGGTGATCTTCTTCCTCCATCCGCTTCTGCCTCCAGAACTTGGCAATCTCTCGATTTGTCACGCTCTCTCTAATCGTTGCCTTCTCTGGTGATTTTCCGGCAACCCTAAACCTTGGCAATGGTGGTGGTGGTGGTGGTGGCGGTGGTGGACTGACCTGCTTCATCTTCGCAGGCCCGAGCTCAGCTTATCCTTTCCTCCTCAAATTCAAACACTTTAGTCACTTGTTGGGTTTGCTGCAAGTATAAGCACCAGATCACAAAATGATGAGAGAAAAACAGAGAAATTAAAGGCAAACAGAGAAACAGATCCATCACCAACAAACTTCACGGAGCTACTAATCCAACCTAACTGTCAAGGAGGTAGGACTGAGGGTTTGGGCATGGGTGGATAACCCATCACATGGATTTTTTTTTCAGTTAAAGCATTTTAATTTGATATAGTAAATTGTCGCATTTCCGAAATCAGTATCCCTTCACTCCCTATGAACTCGAAATCAGTATCCCTTCACTCCCTATGCCCCACTTTACCACATGAATTAAGTACGATGAGCAAGGTAAATATAGTTAATATCAAGGATATGCTGAGGCCTTAGCATAAAGGGAGAGAAACACCAGGCAAAACTGACTGGTAGGTGGAAGCCTAACATTCCAAGTTGAGACTAAAGAATGGGTGGTAGCTCGTAGATATGGCTCCCATCCTCCTTCGGAAGCCCCTAGAAGATTAAAGCAGCAATGAAAAGATTGAAGCAGAAAAGATCCCAAATAATTGACCCTTGCACACCATCTTCCTACCAATTATTTTTTGTCTCGCATATGAATGAGATGCGCAGACCATTGTTCAATCCATCTACTACCCAAAGGGCACCCCAAAAAATCCAATTATAGATTATGAAGTTAAATGGGACTGATCAAAAGATGTCCTCAACTGATTTCCTTTTCTATTGGATGAGGATAATTTACTTGGTTCTCATAGGGATAGCTCGGACAGTCCCAATTGCGCCGAGTTTAAGCAATGGTCGTGAGTTGAGTCATGGGGCATTGGAATTTATCCGGCCGTCGACTTTAAGGTCACTTGTGAGATTAGTTGAGGTGGTAGCCGACGTTAAGCGGTAATAAAATAATAATAATAATTTACTAGGTTTTCAACATAACAGAGATTATATGAGGAAGATTTTCTGTGTTTATCATGATTTCTCAGATCATATGTGCAGCACCAGAAAGAATTGATTTCCAGAGCACAGAATGACTGCAATAACTGCATAATCATTTGATTGGTTAGTGAGAACCAAACTAATACTGTAAAGATGATGCATCCCTTCGTAGCCCCAAAATACCAAAACTACTCAAATAAAGCTACAAAGTTCTATACATTCCTCTAGTCCAGCCTAAACACGTCTCATGATCCTTTTGTCAGGAAGAAGAGTGCAAGAAATCAACTTCTTTTCACAGGTAGGTATAATTTCCCCTTAATCAATATTATCAACTGTGGCATTCTCGCTAATAGCACAAGAGGATTTCTACATGTAAACTGTCATGGAAATTTAAGCCTACAAAAGATAAATGAGTTTCAGAACATCAATAGCTTTGTTTCTCCTCTGTCAATGACTGAAAAAATTAATTTAGTAATAGTTCAGAGTCTGCTGTACAAATATACGTTTTCCTCTTAGCAAAGCAAATATGTCATAATGACTGCAAAAATTAATTTAGTAATAGTTCAGAGTCTGCTGCACAAATATACGTTTTCCTCTCAGCAAAGTAATAATGTCGTAATAGCTTCCAGCAATGGTCACAGCAGGGGAATAAATTAAATTACAGAGGGGATATGGACAAAAGGTAAAGATAACTATTATAGAGATTTCAAGATAATGAATCAATATTCATTTTTAAGTTTCATATACTATTTAGCAGTACAAGTATCATTTTAAAAGGCACAAGGCAGAAACCCTTGTATAATTTTTAAGTTCCATCCTTCTCTCATGCCCTCCTTCTCAGCTTACTTACAACTTTTAACCCCACAGAAACCCTCTAAGATAACTAAAACCCCAATATGAACAAAGCACCCCAACATCCAGCACATGAAATAGCCCAACCAAGATATTAAGATAATGTCCATTGTCCCTCACCATCTCCCTCTGAAATTGCAAGCCCTACTTTCAGCACCTCTTTGCAGGTTGCCACTAGAAGAAACATTTGAATACGAGATCAATAATTTCCAGGATCTGCACTTCAATTTTATAAGAATCAAACTCTAACAAATTCCTCTTTTCCCCCAGTTCAGATATTTTAGAACTCTAAGAACCATTTGCATCCTTCAATTTCCAAAAATAAACCTCCACAAGAATAAGGTAATTAAGGTCCTGAAAGGATGATATGTCTGTCAGATGAACTACAAGCAGGAAAGAAACATTCCAATTATCTCTCAGACTATGTTACAGGAAGTCAGAAACCCAAAAAGTTAAAGGCTTGTTGGGCAATATATTTCGAAACAATTTGAGGAAGAATTCTCAAATTATTCGTTTTTATACAACTATGCTCAATGCAAAAGTTTTCAAAGTATTTTTCACCTAAAACTTGTTCTAGAAAACAACTTATTTTTAGAACAAGTACTGAACAGTTATTTTATGTCAAAAATGTGCCAAATGTGTTTTGTAACTTAGAAAACATTTTTATATTTTTCCAAGAACAGTTATAAAAAAGACTCTTCATATCCTGTCAATATCACTCATGGATTTAACTACATAGAGTGATGATGATCTGTTTTTAATGTTTCACATTTTCAAAAAGAGATTTAAATACTAAACCAGTAGGATATATAAGAACGAATAAGCATTGGAAAACTTCAAGACTGTGATCCACGCAGAGAATGCGCGCCCTGCATGCATAAAAAAAGGTTAAAGAAAAACCAGATTTTATGAGAGCAATGTAATTCTTGACATAGCATACATATAGGACGCAAACCCTTGTGGTCAAGAAGTAAATTCTAATTTTGCCCCAAAAAGCAATAAAAAGATGCTAATTTCTGCAGAAGAAACAGGGATGGAAGGAGCAAAATTGATTTACGACATGATAACAAAAGGAAATTTTCATAAAAAAAAATGACAAGAAATAGAACCAAGTTGTATTCCAATTAGCATCACATGAGATCGGGGAATCAAAGTTTTTTTTTTTAACATACTATACAAACACGCAACCAGTCTACAACAAAAGAAAGGGGGGAAATACCCCCAAAATTAAAAAAAGACTTATTGATTCTGTGTGTAAGGAAACCTGAAATCAACTCAGGAAAGAGAAGACGAATCAAGTCTGAGACGCAATCTGCAGAGCCTTGATCTTGAACCTATACCTAGGTGCTCGAGGAATGACCTGACTGGGGCCAAAATGGAGTTGACCGGGGCTGTCGGTGAGAGGCGGACCGTCATCGTAGATGTAGCCGACGAGGCGGCCACAGCTGTTGCACTTGATCTTGGTCCTCTTCCTCCTGATTCCCATTAATCAATATTAGTCTCGAAAGACCTGATCTTGTCCTCTTTCTCGAATCCGGAACTTGGTGGCGTCGACGGACGAAGGAGAGAATTGCCTTTGTTACCGGCGTCGAAGATGATGCGGCGGGAAGAGTGGTTGCCGTCGAGTTGGAGTTGGTGCCGCATTCCCGGCAGCTGTACACTGCAGCCATCGTCAGAGGTTGATCGGAGCCAGCCGAAGGGGTTTGGTTGATTTATCATTTATCTGAACTGTTGTTAGTGGGAAGTTTCAAAGGCGTGTTCTGGTGACTTGTCCACCAAGATGCTGAAAAAACCGCCACGTACATAAAAATGCTAACAACAGTCAACCAAGAAATTACTTTTGAGTTTTCCCCAAAAATAATTCTCTTTTAAAAAAATCCACAAAGTAATATTTGTTTTTTATGTGCTTTTTTAAAGTATTTTTAGGCCTTTTTTTTTTTAAAAAAAAAGAAGTGTTTTTAAGCCTTTTATTAAAAAAAGAAGAAGAAGGTGTTTTTAGGCCTTTTCTTATAAAAACACTTTTAAGTTTTTTTATGATAAAAAAGTCTTTAGTAACATTTTAAAAGGTGCTTTTGAAATTTAAAAAAAAAAATTACTTTGAGTGTTTTTTTAGAAACACCTGAGATGTGTTTTTTTTTAAAGTTTTTTTAAAAAGCATTTCAAAAGTTTTAGGATATTCATAAAATACCTATTTATTTATATATTTTTATAACATTTATTTATTCTTAAAATTTCTAGAAAAAATAAATCTCATGTTTTATAGCAAAATTCGTTGTCATAGTTATTATCGTACAAGTTGATAGATCAAGCTATGTGACACAAGTTATCATATTTAGTCAAATATGATCTTCAAGCAAATATCATGCGGTTCATGGGTCGATATTCATTCTGGCGGATAAGGATGAATGGGAAGTGCTCCATTGTAATGAGTATGGAATAAAATTCCGATTTTACTATTTACATGTTGAGATATATAAGGAAACATAAGGATATAGAATATTGTCTAAAGATAACATTGAGGGATTTTATATTAGGAAACATGAGGATATAAAATATCGTCTAAAAATAACACTGAAGGATTTTAAATAGGTGACACGGTTTGAAGCAAACTAATAAGAAGCACATGCAAAGAAGAAACATAGGTTTTTGACAAAGGAGATTGTTTGGAGAAGATACTCAAGTGTAAAGTAGCTGCTTATGAAGATGGGCTTTTGATCCGGAAAGGAGGTCTCTTCGATCTACAAGAGCTCCAGGATGATGATGATAATGATCCGGGTGTAAAAGATTTCCATGTGAGAATTGCAGCATCTGATCAGCTAGTGGAAACTAGGACAAACAAGTCTAGAGGGAAGGTCACTTGGATTGTCGTTGGAATAGTGGAGAGGTTCTTTTCACAGTGGCAGCCGTCGCTCTTATTTTCCTGGATTGTTCTCTACAAAAGACGGCGGCGAACAATGGTCCCAGTTTCGACAGTGAAGACTATTTGATGCTTTGGGTACAAGATGCTGGCTTTGCGACGAAGAACTTCTCCGAAAAACTCGGAGAAGGAGGATGCGGTTCTGTGTACAAAGGCATGCTGCACAATTCATCTGTAATAGCAATTGTTTCCTGTCATGTGTTGAGAACATTCATTGTCAAAATACCACTCTGATAGGCAGATTTTGTGTTATGTAAAATGGTACACTTATGTGTGCAACCAGTGCCGGCCCTGCCTATAGGCAGGGTAAGAACAACTAACTGAGGCGCTTTATAGTGAGATTAAGTTTTTATAGTGAAACTTTCCTTTTTGAAATAATAAAATATTATATATATTTATAATTTATAATTAATTAAATATAATAAAAAATTTGGTTGTTAACATTTACAAAAAAAGCTGCGTTAAATACGATAAATCTTTAAAACACCAAAAATCTTCATGGCTCATCTGATAAGAAAGTCTGCGTAAAGTACCGTAGCTTAGAACAAATGGCGTATGCTTTTTGCGGGCGTTAGGGGATCTTCAAAGTTTATTATCGAATGTGGCGTGGATTTTGGTCTTATTTGGCGTAGTTATTTGAGTGATATTTTATCTGTAGGTAATAGAGTGAATGAAAATGTTCTGAAGTAAAAGGCAGTAGTTATTGATCTTAGCTGTGATGTTGAAAGCAAACATTTCTTTCTTTGGGACTTTATGTTAGTTTGAATGCGATAAGATTATTCTTCAAGAAATTCTTTATTTCAGTGAAGATTGAGCGCACATTTTGTATTATTATTCTGAAAGAACTGGAGTTTGATGAAAATCTTAGTGAAGAGATTCTGCATTCAGTAAAAAGAATGCTTATAGAGTTGATTATTTATATATAGTTGATCCAAGCTATTTCTTCACTCAAATAGTAAGATTTGAACAATTTAAAAAATATGAAGATATTTTGGTTTTATTTGATTCTATGAGTTCATCCTTAGGATGATGATTGTTTGAAGTCTTGTTGTGATAAGGCGAAAATTTTGAGACATAACATGGTACACGATATTGATGGGGATGAGTTATTTTAAGTAAAGATTGTGAAAGTGTTTCTCAAGGAGACCAAAGAAGCGGTGGAAGTGTTAGGTATTTGAAAATGATGGATTTGTTTTCCAAATGTATGGATTATGAATACTATTAATTTATCTGGGTTACGATTCTTTCTGCGAGAAGAGTTCTGAAAGTTGAAGTTAATCGAATCATACCTTGATCAACCGATATCATGAAAGATTGAATGGATTGATTTATCTTGTACATTGAAAAACGTATCTTTAGAGCAATTGATTTAATAGTTTAATTACGATTTTTATCTAAAATGCTTCAGAGAATAAACTTTACAAAGAAATTTTTACGTAATGTCAATATATTTGTTCAATAAAATTTATTTTTAACTTATATATATATATATATATATAAGAAAGAGTATATATATATATATATATATATATATATATATATATATATATATATATATATATATATATATATATTTATTTATTTATTTATAATAGCCTAAAAAAAGCCTAGGGCCCCTATAGTATATCGGGTCCTGTGTGCAACCACACCCACTCCTAAGTAATATAAATGAAAGATATGTATCGCTCCACTGGAATCAAGCCACAAGATCGACTTTTAATCTCAAATTTTTTAAGATCTATTTGACGGTTGAAAATCTATAGAAAATCTAAATGACACTCAACTAAACATGCAAAAATGACTTAAACGACACTAAAATGTCTTAGGCATAGATTTCATTTAAAACAATTATATATGAACCTTCTAACTCAATTAATCATTTATCACTGCGAAGATGGAATTCTACCATTGTCTATAACATCCCTTTGAGCATCCACACACTATCCTTAGGATCAAGTATTTTACATCTCTGCTCAACTGATGCAGGAGCTTCTATAAACACCGAACACGTGAATTCACTTCTAATTATTGAAGAATCGACGTGAGGCCAAGACGCATCAATACATGTGAAACCTTTGACTCCTATTTGGGCCTTGAAGGCAAAAACGATCGGGATTTTAGACAAACCCTCGACATGAAATAGCTTATATCGATTTTAGAAAGATTTGCCACAGGATCTTTTGGAGGATTTGTTTTATGATTTTGTTGTATTTCTTTTAGAAAGATTTGCACCAATATTTTATTTTATCCCTTTTAGAAAGATTTGCTCCAATATTTTATTCTATCAATTTTAGGAAGATTTGCTTTATTTATTTTAGAAAGTTTTATTTTAGGAGTTGTCTTTTGTAATTTAGAAAGTTTCTTTTCCTAGTTAAAGTAGAAGTTGTTTCATTTGATTTAGAAAGTATGAGACTATATATACCCCTAATGTAGCTCTTTTAAGAGCAAATTTCAAGTTTGTAATATTTTCATTTCTTTAAGAGTTCTCTTGTTCTCTTATCTCAAGGATTCCTTTGGGGACTTAGTTCGTGACTTCTCATACCTAGGTGGATTCCTTGGTGGCGAGCCCTATCCTGGCTTATCAATCAACCCGTCCATAGTTAATTTAGCCGCCTTCACTCATCTATCTTGTGTGGATCAAGCCATTAACCCTGGCAACCACTCTGTGCAAACTCTACTCTCACCATCTCATCTTCTTTAAACTTTCCATAACCAATTTTTCAACTCCTAACCCAAAACTTTCTATATCTTGTTCCATACTACTAAACATTCCTAAATACCTTTTCCCTTATATACCACAAATACATCCTAACTTAAAATCTCATAAACTCGTCCATAACCCGTTCTGGGCCTCTAGAAAACTACCCAAACCCATTTTGACTTCTACCAAAACTCTGTATCATCCATCACGGTCCCAACTTTGCATCATCAACCCCAGATTTAATGGCACATTGAACACAAGATACCCTAATACCATAACTAATCTTATTTATATCTCTATCTCATGATAATTAGATGGTAAATCATCCATGGTCTATTTTTAACTCTCACCTCTCGGATCTTGAATCAAACCACAATTCATGCAAATATTGCTAAATACTCACAAACATTAAGATCAAATGAAATGCTCAACATAAGTATGAAATAAAACATAAATAAATAGAAATTAAGAGATTTATACAAACTTGTCTTTGGATACATCTAAACCCTAAGAAAGCTAAACTAGAATATAAATGGAAGAAGAAATACAACCATCAAAAGAAAGAGGAATGAAAAAGGAAAGAAAGAAAGCAAATCTGGAAGTGGAGCTCTCTTCTTCTCCTCCATTATCTTCTTCTTCCTCAAGCTGTCTTTCTCTCCCAAAAACTGCAACTAAACCCTAGAGGAGGATCAAAACCTTTAAGAGGGGAGGAACCTTAAGAGAGGGCCTCCCTCTTATTGACTTCGAGCCTCCAAACACACCCTCGCTAGCCCTAATTTTATCCCCCTTTATGCTAAAAAAACACAGCAAAGAAATGGCTTCGATAAAGAAAATGGGCCTTGGCATCACACTGTAGCGTGATGGAGCTGGCGCTACGGCGTGGTAAAAAATGGGAAGCCACAGGACAAGTAAAGGCCAAACCACGCTGAGGCGTGAGAAGCTCACGCTATAGCGTGTTCTCAAGCAATTTTTAGCAACCAATCGACTGTTTGAGCAACTGGTCGACATGTTGCTCTTCCTTTTGCTTCTCCACTTTTCAAGGTAGTAACTTCTTCATCTGGACTCCGAATCATGCGATCTTGGTATCTACGGAAAGCCCTCGGAGTCTAGAATCTGCCCATGCCAATGAGGGAGGCATAAAAGAACATCACACAGGCTAAATGATCATATGTTTGCTGTGACTGCATGATGATTTTGTTAATTTTTCTTTGATTTCGCTCGTTTTCGCTCAATGGTTGGCCTAATCACAAAATTGGGAAAATATAACATTAGGACACTTATTTATATCATAAAACTACTAAAGCCCAAGGAAAACATGGGGATAAAACGAGTATTTAAAATACTCATCACACTCCTTTTTAGTCATATTTCTAATGGAGGAGAAGACACTAAGACTCTTGCCTCTCCACCCTTGACCATCTTGATCCAAGCGAGATCTTTCCTTAGATTCTCCTTTTTTTTGACGTGTGGATCTCAATACCTTGAAACATCTCTTCTAAGTGCTTTCCAAATTTTCTAACCTGGAAGATTTGATTCTTGTGCTAATTTCGACTGTTTTTCAGAGACCCTCTATTTGCACAATCTTCTAGATTGTTGCTCTTGACCAGGCAAGTTCTCTTGTGTGGTCTTTACTACCTTCCTTTGTGCTACTGATGTACATTATCTGATTGTCACGTAGGGATGCTGTAGAGTCCAAACGCGACTGATAATCAAATGAATATGCTACTAAATACTCTCTTCTTTGGTGGGCAACTTCTTCTTTTATAATAATCGAAGTGAGTGCTCTATGTCGACTGACTCTATCTTGATCTTCATGATCTTCATCGCTTGAAAACTAAGATCGAACTCTTTTCAAGGTTTCGTCGTCTCCTTCTTTCTTCAGATTTCTACAACTCGAGCCCTCAAATATTTTCTGAAGGGTGTCTCACATTTCTTTTGCAGATTCCAATGAGGCAATGAGTTTGAACTTCCTATCATCCATACCACATTGGATATTGTATAGAGTAGTCTTGAAGTTGCTCTTTCTTTTTCACTATTCCATTTAGATTAGGGCTTGGTCACCGTTCTTCCATTTTCAATTTTGGTCAGACGAATCCACCTTGTAACTACGTAATCCCGCTACTTCCATTCTCAAAGGGCTTGATGAAAATACTCATGTGTATCTTCCAATACCCATAGTTTAGATCATCAAGTAGACAAGGGTATTTTATAGACATCCTGTTCTTCATCGGATCCATCTTAAATTGACACACAATCGAGTAGAGCAACCTAGGATCTTACTCATTAACTTAGAGTGACCCGTTATGATATCAATTGACAGATATAAGTGTGTGTTCTAAACACAATTGCGGTTTGGATTGTGAGAGCTTAGACTTCAATGTGGTGTGTCTGAACTTCCCTTGTGAGATTGAGTGTGTGCATAGCAGATATAAAGAATAAGCATAAAACATAAGCACACACAATCTTTTACATGGTTTGGCAACTGCCTACGTCCACGGGGTTGTGCTCAGATGCAAGGATTTCCATTGATCTTATTCAAGGTTTACAATTAGTCTTGTATGGTAAGAGACTCCCTCTTTGCCCACGACCCTTCTTGAAACCTAATCACTCATAATGCAATTCAAAATGAACTCTCTTCCTTCTCCTCTCAACAACATCGTACTCTCATTACCTACATTGCATAAATAAGGTGAAGGCAATAAAGAACATCATCTTTCACCAAAGGTGAAAGGTGAAAGGCTTTTAGCGTACAATACCCTAACCAAGTATTTGCACTCCGTACTCTTCAACACGTCTGGACTTCTCTTGTTTTTCTTCAAGCTCTACTCATGAAACCTGTGATGAGTAACTTCCAAAGCCTTGAATTTATAGCCTTGTAATTCAATCTTGGAAGTCTTGATAATGTTAATTGAATCATTATCTTAATATGACTCCAACTCTACATTCTATTTCGAACTTCCTTTAAGCTACCATAACGAATTTAGGAAACTTGTTGCCTGTTATCCTTCTTCATAATAGAAACACAATTTGTTTCTAATTATAGTTTGATAGCTTAGATGGTTGAATCTTCTTGATTTGATCTTTATCCATTTGCCAAAACAATCTCAAGTCCATCGATGCCTTACTCCAAGTACCTTAGCCTCAAAGATTCCAAAACTGACTTGCGTCCCATGTTAGCCTTGACACTAGTCTAGACTCTCAGAGTCTGGCACGTCCCTACAATGGAGGATTGCCATAGTCTGAACTACGTCCTGGTTCTCCCAAGGACTTTACATTTATTTCATCAAATCTTCCTCAAACTTGGGCTCTGAGGTAGACATCTTCTTGTAGAACCCTTGAGATGAATATGGATGATCTCAAACCTAACAAATACAGATCCAAGCTCGAGTTGGACTAGATAAAAAACTTGAAGCTTGAACTCAATTGAGTTTTTTTTTAAATGTTTGAAAATCGACTCAAAATATAGTTGAAATTTGCTCACAGGATCGAATCAATTGAAACTTGTAGCGCCCCGAGCCGAGTGTCAGATTGACTACCGTCTGACTGCGGAAATCGTGTCTCACGTCGTGAGGCAAATACATGTAATAAGCGGCCCAACGGGGCCCGCACATCCATCTGACCCCGAATATAAATTTTATACAAAAAAGGGAGTTTATTTACAATTGTCTTTGATTACAATTTATACAAGCCCGAATCTTGTGCCCCGAATTTTACAAATACAAGAGAGGGCCATCTTGTGGTTTTTCTTAGCCTCACAAAACCGGATCGTCCATCCCCCGATGCGTCTTGATGCACGAAAAAGGGGTCCACGGCCAGGGGGTAGGCAAAGCCAGTAGTGGAATATCCTGCCAGGTTACTCGCACAGGAGTCTGTCTGATGGCGCGCGAACCTCCTGACAGCGTCTTTAATATATCGCTCATTACATATATTAACAAATTTAAAATCTATACATCATGTTATTCAATTTATAATAATAACGTAAACTTGGCTTCATGAAATTTGAGGCCGCGATCGTGAGTTCGATCTTGGAGCGACCGCGATTCGCGATCAATATTTATTCACCCATGGCATGACCACGCATCACACAAATCACACAAGCGGTCCGGGTAGATTTCATCCAAATCCTGTGGATTGTCGAACCGATTAGATCTTTTGGAATCGAGTCACGACACGTCGAGGCCTCGACAAATTCTGTCCAGATTCCGCGGCCCTTCGCGAAAGAGTAAAGCAGTAGGAAAAACCCTCTGTTTCGGGTTTGTGAAACTCGCCAATCTGTATCGCGTGTAGCCCTCGGCGTGTAGACCAACTTTGCCTCTTCTTATTTGAGAAGCGACAAACGGTCGATCGTCGTAGATCTTAGAAGCCCAGGACTACCTGCAAACTACGCTCCGGCCAACATGGAGTGCAAGTGCGAGAAAATGAAGATGGAAGATGATGTCTTCTCCTCGAAAATTACAAGTTCGCCTCGTTTCTTTGACTTTGCGACCCACTTTACACATGGCTCGATATTGAAAGTATATCTCGTCCCCAGTGTAAATGTGTCCCTCCTTGAGAGCGATGCAATTGTTGAGTATTTGGTCGCTTAGCGTGTGTACTCTGTCTGCATCTTAGCATTCCATAACTAAGTATGTCATCGGAATGGCAAATGCGCCGAGCGTGAAATCGTCCTTTCCGATTTAACGAGGTCGGCGTGGTATTAGATTCATTGAGACGATTAACGGTCTTGTCTACGTTTCGTCGTCAAGATACAGAAAAATTCGGATACAATGAAATTACCATTCTGCTCTAAGCTTGTCTATGGATTTTCCGGGGTCTCACAAAACTAATAAATAATTATACTCAAAATCCACTCAACTTTAACTTGATTAATAAAATAGTAAAGCTCGATTAAGCTTGGGAGCAACTTGAGTCAAGTATTGTGATACTCAAACTCTTCTCGACAAGCTACTTGAGCTCAATCTCTACTTGATTAAGCTTACAGTCAATTTGGGTATTTTACGAAGTGAGGCAGGTGGTTAGCGAGTAGAGCTTTGGCTCGTTTACTATTTACATGTCTATATCCCGCCATCACGACTAGAGAATCATTTTTTGAGCTGTCCCAAATTTAAATAAATTTAAAGTAATACATTTTTTAAAATAACGTATAATGTAGTGTGTCCTTACTACGTGGGATCCAGGTCACAAAAATCATAATTGATAACTATGGCTTTAAATATTTAAAATAGTTAAAATTGTAGTTGGTAACTATAGGTTTAGGTTTCAAAATACTTGTTGCAGCCCAACATCACCATCATATTGATCCATTACCTTTCAAACCCCACATACAGTTCCACTAATTTAAGGTTTATTAATTTGTTCCTTTTACATCTTGAAGAGGGGGTAGATTTCCGTCACTTCAACGGAATATTTTTTTTCTATTGAATTCTAATCAGGTTGTTAAAATCATTCCTTTTCTGGCCTATCCAATTCCGAAGCAAATAAGAAACATAGCCCAAGTTCTCCACAATATAGGTATTGTAGTATCTCACATCGTTCAAAGACAAAAAAGTAAAAAGTTCATATAAGGAGGGTTTTGAGCTCGACGTGTGAGACATTTACCGAGACGTGGCTGCAATAGAGGGTCGAGAATTAGGGAGGCTAGTAGTTTGGAGCAGGATAATGTTGAGATTGCGAAAGGTTAGGTGGAGTCACAAAATGGTATCGGAGCTGATTTCTGACCCCAATGTCGAGGTTTGTTTAGCCATTTAGGGGATGTTTGTCATATTTTACAATGGATAGAAAATAAAGTTTTTATTATTATATAAATATGAGACAACACTAGATTTAATCGCAGCGTTTTAAAATCGTAAGAGAATTTCTTGAATAAAACGGATAATATATATATATGATCAGGTTGAGTCGTTATAAATAATATAAAAGCCTAATCTCTTGCTGAAAATGTGTTAGCGAGAATGTTAGGCCCAAGGGAATGGATTATAGTGTCTCAAGTCGTTACAAAAGTAAAAGTCCATATATAAGGGCTTGAACTCCCGGGCACACTATTTTTGGTCCATGCGGTCCAATTGCAGCAAACTCTCCTAGCTTACCCAGTTATTAATTCTTCAATATCGGCCAGCCAGAACACTTCAAATGAGAGCGACAAGGACCACAAGAGCATCCATATTATATTTTAAGAACTTGATAGTTGCTAGGTTTACCTCTTCTAATTATCTTGCCAAAGGGGAAAACTCCGATCATCTGAATGGTCCAAATGCAACTTACCAAATAGTTGACTCCTGGAATTTAGACAGGTGTGGTGATTTCTGCTCTGTTTTAGCCGTTGAAAGAGAGACAGCTTTGTTTCTTAGCTTTAGCTACCTCCCTTTTCTTTAAAACTGTTTTGAAAAACAGTTTTTAAGAAATGTTTTTAGTTGTTTTCTAATGAAAAAACACAGATGATGCAGGCCTGGGATGACCAATTATTAAAATCACGGCCGGCCACCGTGTGGCTCAAACTTTGTTAAAATGCATTATTAATATAAACAAACGCCGCCGCATCGATGTTCATTCCATTTATGCTAGATCTCATCTGTACATATTCAAACGACAAGGTCAATTGACTCATTCATTCCTGAGACAGATACTCTCCCAACTCTATCACAACCTTCCAAGTTCTCTCATCCCTTTTCTCTCTTTCTATATAATCATCTGCCAGAAGAATCAAAGATCAACAGTCTGATATTCCAATGGAGAAACGTCCCCCAAGAGTGAAGTGCACGTTCCTGAAGCTTTTACCAAAAGCCGCCTCCCCTGTCATCTTCCTGAGCCCACCTCTTAGTCCTGTGGGAGACAGAAGAATCGAGAATACAGTCAAGCTCAAGATTGTTTCAATGGTTCCACCGGAAGCTAGAAGAAAGACGCAGAACGGAAGCTTCGACACAAGAGAACCCACATCGCCCAAGGTTTCATGCATGGGACATATATTGAACAACAACAACAACAAAACAAAGCTGGTTCTGCCTCCACCGGAAAAACCGAAGTCGAAAAAGAATCCATTTTCTATTCATAAGATTTTTAAAGGTTCAAATCATTGTAGAAAATCAGGCGGTATTGATGATAAGAAACCGGTTCCAGATAGTGCTCCTTGTCTGAATCAGATGCAGAGGTTTGCGAGCGGGCGTGATGCTTTTATGAATTTTGATTGGAGGGTTCTTGGTGCTGCTGTTGCCCCTGACGGCCAAAACCATTTTTCTGATGGCGGCAAGGGAGAAAGGCAAGAGAAGGAGATTATTCCATTTTCTGGAGGCATTGAGCCGAAGAAAGCAATCGATTTGTGGAAGAGAAGAGCCGTGGCTCCTCCTCCCACTCTTCGATTAAAAAAGAAGTGATCAAACTCTCTAATCATCACTTCCCCCAACTGTTTCATTTCATCAAACTGTTTCGATCGAAGCAATGAGAATATTTCATTTTGTTTTCTTGATGATCCCATTCCCGAATTTTTAACAATTAGGTTCATTGTAAAATCAAACATAATTACTCCATGTATCATGTATATATATGTATAGTGGAGAGTGGAATGAGATGACAGAAAATATCACCAAGTTGAGCCAATTTTATTAATTTAGCCTTTAAATCTATTTTCTACTTGTATTAGTTAGGGAGCCTATTAACCATTTTCTTTCAAAGCCCGGCTCCAGAATAAGTCTTCCATCATTTGTTTTTTCATTTTGAATATCATTTTGTGTGAGGCATCTATGCTGGTGTTTAACGACATACTACCACTAGGAAGAAGAAGAATTGCAGCAACTATTAACTGAATTATGGAATTACAACTTCCATTTGCATCTTTATTTACAATGATGAGTGATAAGAAAAACTAAGGAAATGTGTTGAGAAGATAATAAAGCTTTCAAGTTTCAAGTGGGGCCTTATCATTAACCACGACCAATCGTCAAAAAAACATCTAATCAATTTCTTGATCAACAGATTCAACACGTCCAATGGGAGTATAAAAGAGCGGCACTGAAGGAGTGGGCCGGGGCAAGCAAGCACTGTGGAAGTTTAATCATAGAAACATCAACATCATTCCTAGTGACGAGAAGATGCTCTCGACTCTCGAGCACTAACCATCATCTGTGCCCTCTCTCTGCTTCCCATTCTTCCATCGTCCTTTCGCTGTCGCCTTAATCTTTTAGTCCTTCGGCTTCTTTAGTTTTATTATAAATTGTGGTTTCTCTAAGGAAAAGCTGGTACGTCGGATTCCATGGCGGATACTTCCGATTCCGAGCAAATGGTCTACCTTTACGGCGACCTAGACCTGAAAATTTTCGAAGCTCGTCATTTACCCAATATGGATTTCTTCGCTTTGCAGCTCAGCCACTGCTTCGCTCCTTGTGAAGCTAATCAACCTCCATCTCCGCCCAAGCCCGGCGACCGGCGGGACCGCCACGCCAACGTCATCACTAGCGACCCGTACGTCAAAGTCTGCGTCCCCCAAACCACTCTCGCCCGAACGCGCGTCATCTCCAACACCCAAAACCCTTACTGGGACGAACGCTTCACCATCCCACTCGCCCACCCAACCGCCAATTTGAAATTCGAGGTCAAAGACAACGACGTCCTCGGCGCCGAACTCATCGGAACCGTCGTCATTCCGGCGCAGAAGGTGGCGAGCCATCTCGGATGGTTCCCGGTGTGACCCATCCGGAAAGCCGCCAAAACCCCACACAGCGCTTCGGATCGAGATGCAATTCACACCCTGCGACAAAAATCCTCGGTACCGCCGGGGAATTCCCGACGATCCCGACCAATTGGGTGTTCGACGATCTTGCTTTTTCCGTTACGGAGAGGTGGGTCGTTGACTCTGTACCAAGACGCTCATGTGCCAGAAGAAATGGCGTCGCCGGGGATTGAATTGGAGGGGGGTAGGGAGTATAAACGTGGGCAGTGTTGGGAAGATTTGTGTGAGGCGATAGTTGAGGCTCATCATATGATATATGTGGTGGGTTGGTCGGTTTTTCAGAAGATAAAGCTGATAAGAGAGCCGACACGGCCGTTGCCGAGAGGCGGCGACCTGACTTGCTGGTGAATTACTTTGAAGTATAAGTCTGAAGAAGGTGTTCGAGTTTTGATGTTGGTTTGGGATGATAGGTTCTCTGATAAGCTCCGTATCTGGAAGGTAACACTTTAATTGGCTCTCACACTCTCACTCTCTCTTTGCATTTTCACCAACTAACTTTTTTGACAGTTACACAAATACCATCACCCTGCATTTAAAAAATGAGAAATTTGCCTGTTAAAATATGTCTGTTAAAACCCTTTTAAACACCCACGAGTGTCAGACTGTTAGACTTGGTTCTGACTTTTATTTTAACAAGATAGGGCGATGGGTATGGATGAATATAAAAGTAAACATTAACACTATCTTGGATTAAAAAAAAATATTCAAGATCAAAATAAAACATAGCAAAACTCAAGAATATTTGTACACTTTATCCCGATTGACTTTAATTATAAGCTTTAAGCATTAAGGAGTTTTGAAGTTGGATTCTGTAAAGCAGCACCTGAGATCATGATTCATGATTCGGATCCTTGTTGCTAGATTCCATCATCTCGATGTTGTTGTTTTTCATTTTCATTTTTTCAAAAAATTTAGTTAATTGTTATTCTTAAATAAAATTAAAAAAAAACCCTCAAATTTGATGGCCCTATTACCTTTATTATTTAAAAGAGAGGTCCATATTCTTTCAAAAAAGAAAAGAAAAGAGAGGTTCATATATTCTGTTTCATATTCTATGATGATACCTTTATAATTTTAAAATATTTTATTAA
Organism: Tetrastigma voinierianum; assembly: GCA_016808115.1. NCBI lineage: Eukaryota > Viridiplantae > Streptophyta > Magnoliopsida > Vitales > Vitaceae > Tetrastigma > Tetrastigma voinierianum. The sequence goes on from JAEQBH010003523.1 coordinate 174,879, forward strand.
AAGAAAGAAAACATTATCCATACCCAGAAAAGTGAAATTATTTGTTTTTTTTTTCATTCTTTTAGCTCCCTTTTCATGCAATGCAAACGATGATTGATTGCTTTTCTTTATTGTTCACAAGTGATTGTAGATTTGCTTTTAATTATAGATAGGATAGTAGGGATTAGCTTTAATTGGGAAATTGACCACTTGTAAAGAACCTTAATTATGGTTTAGTAATAGATAAAACCTTTTCTTGATTTGTAACCTGAATTTTGTTTTGGGCTTATGTCCAACTTGAAGGCCCGTGGTACCAGTTTTATGAAAAGAAAAAGTTGAGAAAAAAAATAGGGATCAATTATGTGGTAACAAATGGGGTGGGCCGTGCGGGGCTTTGTCCTGCTGATCTGGACCTTTATGCTCTTTCGAGGCTTATTTTGTCATATCGGCGTAATATGGTTTATTTCTTATTTCATTATCTTTTATAATTTTTCCAGTTAATATGAAGGCTTTTCCTTTTACACCTGTAGTTTTTACGTAAGGGTTTTGCTTAAATCTTGTGTTTTTCTTTGTTTCATATTTCATTATTATGCCATTTATTTCAACACCTTTGAGCCCGAGCCACTTAAAGCCTAAAGTTTTTTCCCTTTACTCAAACCTAGAACCGAGAACTAGCACCATTGAACCATTAGACTATAAACTCCACATCTATTAGTCTTTGCAAAGCTTATCTAACTTGAACTTGTCTCAAATTGAATTCTAACTTCCTAGTTGTTAATTTTAAAATAAGACCCTTTTTCTTTATCTAAAATTAGTTACTTTAATTATAATGAATATTTCTTGCTAAAGAAGTCAAGGTAACGCATACAACATGCCCATACTTTCGTTACGATGTTTCAACATCAAATTCGATCGAAAGATCTTGTATACATTCATGCGTGGTTGGTAGATATTAAAAAAATTATATATATTTTACCATCGAACATATAGGTGAAATGATTGTGGTATTTTCTAACTTAATCAGTGATTTTTCAAGTCTTGGAAATACAACTTTGTTATGTAGTAGAGTTTTTCCATCCTTATGGTCCATCCAAGCTCGTATAAGAATTAGTCTGAGTGTGATATAGCTTAAAGACGTTTTTCATGTGTACAAACCCGCTCAAAACACCTCATAATCTCACAAAAAAAAATTATATATTTTTTAAAATGAACACTCAAATTACTTGTGATTTTTTTTTTATAATTAAGCACTTTGTTATAATGTAATAAACTGTTTCCACTATAATTCATCTTCTTCGTGGATGTCCTGCTTTTCTAAACTTTGAAACTAAGTTAAGCATGTGGACACTTGTGATTTGAAAATGTGCTTTTTAAAAAAAAAATTTAATCTACTTTTTAGTTTCCCTTTTAAATATAGCTTTTATTTTTATTCTACGCATATTTAATGAAAAAAGTAGATGTTGTTTTTGAAATGAAATGGGTAAACTTTTATTTGCTTCAAGTTTTTCTCTTATGAATTAAAATTTTATATGTTATGATATTATATATTAATAATATTATTATATACTTATTAATTTCTAATCTAAAATAATATCTGAGTTTAATAATAAATAAAATATTTATAAGGTCATATTTGATCTAAATGTATATCTGATCATATTTCTTTCATATTAATATTTCTTCTTCATTAATAACATTTATATTATAGGTCATATAAATTTTTTCATTGATTTTTAATTCCTTTTTGTTACTTTTTATTTTCTAAAAAAAGAAACTCACTTCAATTTTTTTAAATTTCTGACAGTAGGAGAATATTACATGTGTTCTTTAGTCCATTTATTGGCTTGATGAAATAAGGAGAGTCAGGGACATTTGATTTGACAGAGCCACTATTACATATTCTTGATGTTTCTCATTGAACTTCTGTCGATAAACTGAAAAAATGTACTCAATTTTCATTTGATGTTACATCTATTAGGTTCCATGAATGTTTCCTTTAGTTTGCTGGTTTCTGTACAATATGTAATTTTACTCACTCTGTATCATGTTTTCTTTTTTATGCAGAAAGGATCCATGGAAACTCATGATGAAGAAACCCGGGATTTTTTCAAGCATTCATCTGTCATCTGTGTCCTCTCTCCTCGCTATGCTAGCGGCAAGCTTAGCTTTATCAAACAACGGGCAAGGATTTAATTCCATTGTTTACTAATCTTTTATGATAATGAGATAATTTATCTAACATCTCTGCAAAGTTATTTTACATGTTAATATTGGTTCAATATTCTTATGGTAAAGATGCGCTTCGTTGACTATACACTAGTTTTAACAAGAAAAGCATATGACAATTGTTTGTTGTTCAAATTTACGTTATATGTTTTTAATACCTAGCCTTGTCCTGGGTATAATATACCTTCACATTGTGTAATCCTCCCATACACAGAGTCCTGTTAGGGTCATTAGAGGATTTATCCGGGCGTTAACTTTAGGATGACATGAAATTAGTCTAGTCGCCACATAATATATATACATGAATAGACTATAGGGTCCATGTTGGTTCAAAATTACTGTTCCTCTTCAAAAATGGTCTTTATGGACAATCTTTTTACATGTTGTTATTGATTAATTTACTTATCTTTGTATTTTACTTCATTTAGTACAGTTTCTTTGAGTTTATGGGATTGTATGGTTTTGTCTGAAATTATTTTCATGATGATTTATTAGGTTGTTGGTACCATCTTCTCCCACCATCAAAAGTGTGTCCTTGTAGATACCCGGGCACATAAAGATAATCGGAAGATAACTGCTTTTTTGGGAGGTCTCGACCTCTGTGATGGTCGGTATGATACACCTGAGCATCGGATACTTAAGGATCTTGACACTGTATTTAAAGGCGATTTTCATAATCCTACATTATCTGTAAGTTCTTGTCTTATACAGCCCTCCATTTTATTTCCAGCATCCTTTTGTAACTTGCATCCATCTTATTTTCAACATGATTAAAAATAAATTGTCTATCAAGAATTTTACGTACTCTGCTGTTGATTATATAACTTCTGGGAAGTGTATTGCTACAGTCACACTTTAGATTACTTGATTAAACCTTTTAGCCTTGAAATTCCAAGTTTCAAATGCACTATGTTTCTCTCAAGATTTTTACCATACAGGAAATTACATTACTTTTTTTTTCTTCTTGTTCTTTTTCTTTCCTCTTTATTAGGCTGGAGGCAAGGTTCCTAGAGAACCATGGCATGATTTGCACTGCAGAATTGAAGGGCCTGCTGCATACGATGTCCTTATGAACTTCGAGCAGCGTTGGAAAAAGGCGACAAGGTGGAGAGAATTTGGACTACATGTGAAAAAAATATATCACTGGAAGGATGATTACATTTGATCAAAACCAAGATCGCATTTCATGGATACTTAGTCCTCCTCCTGGTCCAGATGGTGAGGTTACTTCTGTTCCTAAGGATGACCCTTTATTATATGTTTCCAAGGAAGATGATCCGGAACACTGGCATATTCAGGTTACACAATGCAACTATTAGTTTCAATAAAACATCACTTGTTTGATCTGTTATTTTTTTGTTGAACTTCAATTGGGGTTCCCTATTTCTGTAGGTTTTTCGGTCCATTGACTCGGGATCATTGTTGGGATTTCCCAAAACTGTTCATGATGCTTATAATCAGGTTCATATTCAGAGTTATTTTTCTGCTTTGTGTTTCCATCTTTTATTTTCATGTAGAGAAAAATGCAGTTAATATTGACTAAATTCGCAATCTTTACTGAGTTTCACATTGTAATTCCTGGCTTCTAATGTAATTTTTCTACTGCAGCACCTTGTTTGTGCAAAGAATCTTGTGGTAGATAAAAGTGTCCAAACAGCATACATCCAGGCAATAAGATCTGCTCAGCATTTCATATATATCGAAAACCAGTATTTCCTCGGATCATCATATGCATGGCCGTCCTACAAAGATGCAGGTGACAGCCTATTTGATGTTAGCATCTGTAATTCTTTCTTGGAAATAATTTCATTTTGGATCACTAAGGACCTATTTGGTTCCTGTTTTTAAAAACTGTTCTTAAAAATATTTTCTAAAAACACAAAGAACACCATTTTGGTGTTCTCTAAATTTACTCCTTGTTATTTGAATTTAGTGTTTTCTGTGCTCTTCATGTTTTTCAGAATAAAAAACAATTTTCGAAAACTGTAATCAAACATACTCTAATTTTCCGATGCATGAATTTTGAAAAAGTTGTTTGCAAGCTATACAAAAATTCTCCGGATTTGAACCTTTATTTTTACTTGCTAATGAGAATATCGCTTTTGCATTTTACTTGGGTTCTTAAGATTTCATTCTTATCATATGTCTGTAAACACTTGAATTTACAGCTTACCCAAGTTGTTTTTAGGTTTTCTTCAACTAATTTATGGCATTTTCATGAACTTATGTCTGATTCAATGCTTTTTCCTTCATCTTTCTGAAGTTAATTGTTTTATTGATATGATCAGGAGCTGATAACCTAATCCCAATGGAGTTGGCACTGAAAATTGCAAGCAAAATCAGAGCTAAGGAAAGGTTTTCTGTATACATCGTCATACCAATGTGGCCTGAAGGTGATCCAAAAGGTCTAACCGTGCAAGAGATACTCTTCTGGCAGGTATTGTATTCTTAATTCCTGAACCAAATGGCCTTCTATCATTCTGCTTCTATAAACATACTAGATGACTCAAGTACAGAAAATGTTATATTGAAGTAACTACAGTAACAACTAGGGCTGGTAAAATTTTATACGATTCCCCAATATGACTCGAATACGACACGATTTTTGTGGGTTTAAGTTGATTGTAATCATGTTTGGGTTGAATTCGTATTAACTCATTTAATAAATGAGTTATTTTCGTGTCAACCCGCATAATCCAAATTTGACCCGAATGGACCCGTTAATTATACAATTTGACCCATCAAATTTTCATAGGTTATTTGAAATTAATAGGTTAAACTCAAATATAATCTTAAACGAGTTATTCATAATCAGGTTATGTGTCATGTCATCCAATTAATGATTGGGTTGTGTTTGAATATATTTTTCTAACACGATTATTATACTTATAGTCTGACATAACATGAACACCACCCATTAACAACACTAGTGATGATGATTTGACAGTAATTATATTTTTTTACCTTTTGTATCTGTTTACAGGGCCAGACAATGGAAATGATGTATGAAGTTGTTGCAAAAGAACTAAAATCCATGCAGATGGAGGACTCACATCCTCTAGACTACTTAAATTTTTACTGTCTGGGTAACCGGGAAGGAATGACCAAAGATATGTCAGAGGAAGCTAGTCCAACACCTGAAAATGCTAATGAGGTAATATTTAATTAGAAATTTCTTTTCTACTGAAAAGAGGCCCGAAAAATAGTACCTGGCTCAAGAGGTAAAGGGATGAAGAGAGTTTAATGAAAGTTCTAGATTCAAGTCCTAACATGAACAAAAATTTACCTATAAAAAAAAGCACCTAAATGCTCTGTTATGGAGTTCATAGTGCATGCATTAGCAATTTAGCACCCCATATTTCAACATCATGATCATATATTTGGAGAAGCAGGAGATTTATGAAGCTCATCAAAGTTTGTTTGTAATAAAAATTTTCTCAATCAGTTTCCAGCTTCGACAAAATTTCGGAGATTTATGATTTATGTACATGCCAAGGGAATGATAGTGGATGATGAATATGTAATATTGGGGTCGGCCAATATCAACCAAAGATCTATGGCTGGTTCAAAAGACACAGAGATAGCTATGGGTGCCTATCAGCCTCATCACACTTGGGCTAAGAAGAAGAATCATCCGCATGGCCAGGTCTGTAAACTTGATCTCTTTTAATGCCATCCTTCTTTAGCTACAGATGATTTGCAGTCTTCTTGTCTGGCTGTTCTCTAAGAGGTAATCAACTGAACAGTTTAAAACAACACTTCCTTTTTTGTCACAATATGTAGCCTTAGATCTCACCCATGTGTACTTAATTAACACTCTTGAATTGTTAAGAAGCATGATATTCACATTGAACTCAAATCCTGCAAGTTCGAGCTTTTGGGGAAATTAGGGCCTGTTTGGTTCTTGTTTTTTAAAAATGTTCTTATATTATGAATTTAGTGTTTTATTTATTCTTTGTGTTTTTCAAGAACAAAAAAAAAAAAAAAAAACCAAATAAACAAACATATTCTTTGTGTTTTCCCTTTCCAGTTCTCTTTAATTTTTAGAACAAAAAATAGTTTTTCAAAAACTGTAAACAAATAGGCTCTTAGTTGTTTCATATGGTATCACCGTCAAGTTTGGTAAAAGGTAATGGTTCCAGCTATCTCTTTTTAAGTATTTGTTTCCCATTTGAATATTGATTCATTGATTTGTTTGCTACTTCACATATGAATATGAGGTCGTACCTAAGGAAGGGAGTTAAGCTTTTAGGAGAATTGGTTATGAAAGCCATCCCATTACTTGACAAACAACCAATCTATAAAGTCAATCAAAGACAAAGCCTAATCATCTATGAAATCAATAAAGTCAAGATACAAGAGAATCTTAACAACATTGAAGTAAATTTTTTTCTCTGGTTTCCCCTAATTGAAACACCACTTTTCAGTGGTAAACCTCAACATACTACCTTTTTTTTCTATTCTTTTTTTCATTTTAGTAACAGAAGTGAAGTTCTTTGTTTTTTTGTTTTTTTTTTTTTCATGAGCTATATATATGTGTGTGTTCAGGTCTATGGATACAGAATGTCACTGTGGGCTGAGCATCTTGGGATGGTAAATAAGCAGTTCAAGGGGCCAGAGACTTTAGAATGTGTGAGAACTGTGAATGAGATGGCTGAAGAAAACTGGAATAAGTTCACAGCTGAGGAGTTTACTCCATTGCAGGGCCACCTTCTCAAGTATCCCATACAGGTGGACACCGACGGCAAGGTCGGCCCCAAGCCGGGACACGAGAATTTCCCGGACGTCGGCGGACGTGTTCATGGGGCTCATTCCCTGAAAATGCCTGATTCTCTTACTACATAAAGCTCTTCTTCTCTTGTGTTCATATTTAAGTGTTGCTGATGGGTTGGGATTGGAATAAAAATCAGTTCTTATCAGAGATTCTGTGTTTTATCAAAGTGTACAAGCTTTGGATAGATTGAATTGTTGTGCATATTCTGGTTGTCCTTGTTGGGATTTTGTAACAATTACAGTATGAATTTAAGTTTTCAGGTTCCAAACTGTTCTTTAGTTGCTGCTTCTTGAAATGGTTCCTTGATTGCTCGGAGATTTTATCAAATCCAAAATCCACATTTTCTTGAAAATTTGTGAACAAGAGCCTTAAAGAAATTTAAAACAATTAAATATCTCTCCGTTTAAAAAATATTTAATAAAGAATAAAAACTAAATTGATAGAGGGTTCAACTATAAAAAAACTTGTTCTCATATGAGAACGAGTTTTACACCGTGAGATGGTGATTTTATTTTTTGAGATCTATGTTTTCTCAAACAAAATTTTAATTCTACATGATCTCGAGATAAAATCGTATCCCAACGGTATAAAACCGCATGCCGTATGAACAAACTTTTATAAATGAGCAGTGATAAAGTGCACTCATGTACAAGTACCATTTTAGTGAACCTTGGGTACTTTAGTACATGGTTATTTTTAGGTAGTATCCATGGTTTACTAAGATAGTATCCAAGGTTCATTAAGGTAGTACTTTGTGCATGATTCACTTTTTATCAATTTAGTTTTAATTCTTAATCAAATATTTTTTAAAGGAGAAGACATGCACTTGGTTTTAAGTCTCTTTATTCACAATTTTTCAAATAAATTGAAATAAGGGACATAACTGAGTTCTCTCAAAAAAGGAAGCTGATACATAAATGTTTGATAAATATTTTAATAAAAATATTTGATGGATTTATTAGGTTATTTAATAGGAATTTTGAAATAAAATAATTTATTCGAATTAATGATTGATAAAGATTGTGGGTTAAAAAGTATTTTTGCCCTTCAACCATCACCTTTTTGTCAACTTAGTTTCTCAATTAATTTTTTTTTTGTTATTTCTATCATTCAACTACGAGCAAGTTGTCAATTAAACCCCTCAACTATTTTTTGTAATAGTTAAAATTAATAATATTTGCCCTTCTTTTCACATGAAAAAGAAAAAAACCCAATTATTTGATAAAGTTGGTGTATTGTTATGATCAACGAACTAGAATTCAAGATATTTATATTTATTTACTACATTTAATTTCTAAAAATTATTTAAAAAGCTAATAAAATGTTTTTTAAATATTCAGTTTCTAAAGAAAATAAAGAAAATTAAAATTTATTCAAATATCTTTAAATTATTTAATACTTATAAAAATAAATAATAAAATAACTTAAAATAAGTGTGAATAAATAAAATATTGAGTTTAAATATAATTCAAATTTATTTTATTTTTTATACATCAACTTCATATGGAAAGAAGGGAAAATTTATTGGTTTTAAATATTACAAAACTAAAAATGACAAAAAAAAATTAGTGGAGGAGTTAAATTGATACTTGAGCCATAATTAAAAGACAAAAGTGGCAAAAAAAAAAGAAAAAGTTAAGGAGCTAAATTGACACATAGTTGAAGGGTAAAAGTGCCCTTTTAACTCAAAATTTATTGAACCAACTATAAAAGATATACCTATACAAGGGTTTAACATAATAACTTTTTTTTTTTTTTTTTTTGAAGAAAAGGGTTTTAAATGATAACCCAAAAGGACAGAACAATCCTGCATGATGTACTATGCAGCGCCACGAACGAGAGTTTCCCTTGACGATTCGTGGACCAGCGCGCTGTATCGAAGAGGATGATCTCCTTCAACAAAGCAATAAATGTGTTCGGTCCAAGGATACAACGATGGTTTCCTCATAGAGGGATGTGGATATGGACTGCATAGAACGGGCTCCCTTAAACTTTAAGACCACACTGGTAGGAAGTTCTTCCTCCTCGCTGGAGGACACAGATGACTGGGTGTCTGATGTGGAAGTTGATATGGCTGCCGATTTTGATGACCCTGATTGCCCTTGATCCCCGTGATGAATTAAGGAGAAAAAATATCGTCTTCGGCGACCATGGCATAAGACACTTTTGATCAAACTCTTGGGAAGAAGCATAGGCTACACTACCCTTCTCAATAGAATCAAAGCCCTCTGGAAACCGAAATCTGCTATGATCTTGTTGCATTGGACAATGGGTTCTACCTCACCAAATTCACATCAATCGAGGATTACGACTTTGAAAAATATGGAGGCCCTTGGATTATATTCAACCCCTATTTAATTGTTCGCCCCTGATGCCACAACTTTGAAACACAACAGGATATTTTAAGAAGCTTGCTTGTATGGGTATGTATTCCTTGCCTTCCCATTGAATATTACGAGCATGCTTTTCTAATGAAAATAGGGAGTAAGGAGACCGATTAAAGTCGATGCCGCCACAAGCTTGGTCTCCCGGGGGTACTTCGCAAGACTATGTGTCAAAGTGGACTTGTCTAAGCCGCTCTTGTCTATGTTCAGATTGAGAAATAGATCCCGCAAGATAGAGTATGAAGGGCTCCACTTAGTGTGTTTTTTAATGTGGTAGATTTGGCCATCGGGTGGGAGAGTGCCCTTCTCTAGTGCAGAAGAATGTGATGACTTCGGATACTGCTCGAAGAAAGATTTGAGTCTTTATATTAAAAACTGTAAATTACAAGTACAAAAGGATGCCTTATATAGGCTAAACTATATAACCCTAGGAAAATACAAATTACAATCTTAGGAAAATACAAATTACATTAATCCTAGGAAAATACAAATTATAATCCTAGGAAATTACAAAATAAATATAACAATATAATAATCTAACATTCCTCTCAAACTCATGGTAGTTTAAGAGAAACCATTATAAGTTTGGAAGCTAAAGCTAGAAAAGTTCATGGAGGAAGTGGTTTGGTAAAGATATTAGCTAACTGATCTTAAGAGGAAGCAGGAGCGAAGTGTGAGTGTGAAGCGGATATAACAAATGAAGTGACAATCCCAATCTCAATATGTTTAGTAAGTTCATGGAAGCGTCGGTATGAAGCGATTTGAATAACACTTGATTATCACGGTGAAGTTTAGTTGTAGTGAAACGGTCGACACTAGATCCCTAGTAACCAAGCGTAACCAAATAAGTTCGGTTGCATAGTAGGCGCGGTGCTTTAAGTACGCTAGTCTTTGAAATGAACGCGACTTGTTTCTTGCTTCTCTAAGAATAAAGAATCACTTGAGGAAAAGAAAACAATATCCTGTAGTAGATCGACGATCAGTGGGATCACACACTTAAATCTTGCATTTGAATATGCACGAAGAGTTAATGAAGAAACGGAAGAAAAATGAAGACCGTCAAATGGTGCCTTTTAGATATCGAAGAATCATGAGAACAACAGCATAATGAGGAGATCTAGCTAGGGGCGGCCATAAACTGACTGACTATGAGGCTGCATACTAGGGGAAATATTGGGGCGAGTAACGATGAGATAGATTAGACTCGACAAAGTATGCAGCCCAGAGAGTATCATCAAATAGTGATTCGCCATCATGAGTGAGGCGACAGTTATACTCAATAGGTGTGTCGACTATCTTGCTATAAGTAATCTTGGCTCGAGAAATCGGATCGAGTATACTTGGCTGATGGATAATAACCATTTCCCGGAAGAAGGAAACTTCTAGACGAAAGTAATTAAGAGGGCCCGAGATCTTTTATTTCAAATTGGCTGACGAAAGTGCTTTAGATCTAAATGCATATCATCACTTGTAATAATCATATCATCGACATACAAAGAGAGAATAATACCATACGACGAGGGCCAGTCTCGAGAAAAGAGGCGTATCAAAGGGCGTACGAAAAACCATGCGAGATAGTAGAGGCCCAGACACACCTGGAAACCATGCTTGGGAGCTTGTTTAAGCCCGTAAAGTGCCAGGTTGTAGTCGAAATACTTTGTGAAGACGAAGGGTGAGTGTGAGGGAGAAAGCTTCATATAGACTTCCTACGAGTTCACCATTAAGAAAAACATTTTTGACATCTATACGAAAGAGTGGCCATTTCTTGTTTGTAAAGCGACAATAGAGTCTGTGAAGAATATCGAGCCACGGGAGCAAAGTCTCCTCATAATCAATTAGTACTCTAGTAAAACCCATGACAACAAGGCGAGCCTTGTAGTGATCAACAGTGCCATCTGATCTAGTCTTGATCTTATAAACCCATTTATTAGATAGAAGAAGATTTTCCGGAGAAGTCGACCGGATCCATGTTCGATTTATGCAGTGCATGCAACTCTTCTTTCATAGCGTGTAGCCATAAAGGGTTAGAGAAAGCCTCATGGTCACGAGGTTCTTGGAGAGAGGCGAGTAGAAAAGCAATGAAAGTCCGCAGGTGAGAAGGGAAGAGTAGTTACAGATGGGAGCGGCGAAGTGCATGAGAGTCGAGAAGGACCGGCGGGGATCCACAGGTTGGGGGCAATATCGGTGGGCACGTCGATGATTGTTGAACGGGAAGGTCATCGGATGCATGAGGAAGGAACATTAGTAATAGAAGGGGAGACTCGGATAGAGGTAGGAGCTCCTTAGGGAAAAGGTCGGGGAGAGGATCGATGGGGAATAAGGAAACGGGAGCGTGGGAGTGGTGTTAAAACATTTTGTGTTCCCGAGAAGACCACATGCGAAACACGAAAGGCGTTTGCTAATGGATCCATAACACCTATAACCTTTTTGACCAATTCCGCTAAAACAACACAAGCGAGGCGAGAGGCGAAATTTGTTTCTTTCGCGATTATGAGAGAAGAACAAAGCAGGACACATCCAGACTCTACGTAAGTCATAGGAGGAAGAACCAAACAGCGGATCATAAGGAGTTTGATTCGAGCAAAGTGGGGCTGAACAGATTAATGGTGTAAGCGCGATAAGGCGGCTTCCCAAAGCGAGAAGGAGTAGCGGCGATAGTAGCCCTTACGAACAAAATCAAAGAATATGGCGAGTTTGTGCTCGACCACCATTTCTTCGAAAAGTGCACACCGCAAGAGGAATAAGGAACATTACCAAATTGATGTAGAATAAAGGTAAATTCATGGGCTTTATATTCTTGGGCATTATCACATTTGAAAACTTTGATAGGTTTAGAAAACCGTGTTTCAATCATCATTTGGTGAGTCACGAGTTGAGCGATTTTGAAAAGAAATAAATCCAAGTATATATCGGGAAAATCATCCACAAAAATAACAAAGTAAGCGTGACCCACCAGGAGTAGGAAATGGGAGAGGGGCCACAGTATGAGGAATGAATAAGATCGAGAAGAAGAGCGTAAGAAAAGCTGCTATTAAATGGTAAAAGCCGGTTTGTTTGCCAAATTGACAAGACATCTGATCAAAACTCTTATTTGAAACCGAACCTAACAAACCCCTAGAGACTAGTTATTTAACCTTAGAGATAGATGCATGACCAAGGCGAGAATGCCATAAAGCAAGAGAAAAGTCTTGTCTGAGGCAATGATGGCGAGGCGAGAGGATGGTAAATGAAGAAAGATGAGCTCGAAACGACCTTAGACCACCGAATTGGTCAAGCCGGTTGTCTGTCGAGAATCTGCCATGACCACGAGTGAGGAAAAGGTTAGAGAAAAACCAACTTGAGTGAGTTGCCCAACATAAAGAAGATTATGAGTGAGTTTGGGAATCTTGTAAACATTGAAGCGGACAAGGTTGGCAGAGACATTACCTGGAATGAGAGACATCGTAGGAGGAACCATTTGCGGTGTATATGAGTAGGGAGAAAGTAGAAGTGTGTGAAGGTACAAACATCGGGGAAGAAGTCGTATGATTGCATGGCGGAATCAGAAAGCCACGTAGGAGAAGTACTGTCTCGCATTAGAAAGAGCGGAGTGTTGGATGCCTTGGAAGATGGAAGATGAACTTTGATTAACCCATATCTTGTAGTCTGGCTATAGAGAGAGATGAGGCGGGACCGGACTTGAAATGGGAGTCATAGGCGATAGGTAGGCCGGGTGGCCGACGGTGTTATGAAGAATACGTTGGCCAGGTGTAACGAGGTTTCAGCAGAGCGACCTTTGTTAACACATAAATTCTGAGATAAAAGAAACAGCATTGTTATGTCGTTTGACATTATTCCTTTTGCCTTTGGAAACAGAGGTAGGTGAATTGATAAAGGGAAGCAGAATGCTGATTTGCGGAACAATGGGCGGAGTAGCGAGAACCATGGTGCACACGTATAGAAATGGGTTAATCCCCAAAGGCGGGTCTCATTATCAACTAACTTATGAATTAACTTGTGATTGTTGGTAAGATTCGATGCTGGAGAATATGACTTGACATGCCTGATGGATTGAGGATTGAAAGTGTAATCGTGAATCATTACTTGGTTTAAGTAATATACATTAGCCAAATTTGTTGATGAGTTTGGCAACATTGATATTGCGAAAGAAGTTTGGGACTACTTGTACTCGTTGTACTAATGAGTGGTTTCATAACTAAGCTCTATGTTTCTATCGGGTCTGTCGAAACCTAGTGCCAGATCTTATATCGATGTGTTTGAAATCTATTTAGGATCAATTAATTCTTATCTGTGATAAAATCACGAGTCTTTCATATTAAGTATAAATTCTAGTCTGAGTGGACAAGCGATTCTTACTTTATGCCATTTGGATTAAGGGAATTGGGAAGGAGAGTGCTAAGCGATGGTTTGTAATCTGTGATGAGAGCGACGGAAAAAATCGAAGAACTGGCTTTGATCTGTTGAAGAAGACTTGAGTCTTTATATTAAAAGCTTGTAAATTACAAGTCGAGAGAAGAGACCTTATATAAATTTAATTATACAGCCTGCGGAAAATAGAAATTACAATCCTAGAAAATTACAAAATAAATATAATAATATAATAATCTAACAATAAATATACCAATCTGCAATCCTGAGGTTGTTGAGTGTTACAACACTTGGATGTTAGTGAAACCAAGATATCGAAATGGAGCTCGTACGGCAGATACCAAACTTCATGGCAATACAAGGAAGGATGATAGCGGTGCCCCTTGGAGGAGGGAGACAAATACCACTGCTCGTAACTGGTCGAGATATTCAATGTTACAGGTTGAAGACCCATAAGCACCTAATATGGAGGAGAATGAAGTGGAAGCAATGGTGCTGAAGGAGCTCTTCCTCTTGAGGACTGCTTACACCATCCACATCACGTTAAACGGAAGCGACCCAATGTCCAAATGGACTCCACTAACCACCCTCAAGGTGATTCTAGGGGGACCCACAAGGCAGGAGGAAAGCCCCGACAACCAGGCCGTTCAGCTCTTCAAGAGATGGACGCCGAAGTCAACGATTTATTCAAGCGAAGGTGAAACATGTAGTGGTTTGAAGGACTAAGTCAGCCTCAGAAACGACTAGAGTGGTGGTTAATCATACTAATACATATGACCCTACTCTTATGGAGCACCACCAAGATCTGTCGATGGCAAGCCTGGAAGTAGATATAGAGGTAGATCGGGACCGGCACCCTCTCGTTCCTTTGCCAGCCGATCCCAGTGGGGTAACAACAGGCACTGTCAGCTGTGACAATTCTGCTAGGGAAAAGAATCACATCCCTCCCCTGGTTGAGGTATCTTCTTCCTAAACCTATTCACATCTTGTTATGGGTATTCTGGTGTGGAACTGCAGCGGAGCTGCTTCACAATCCTTCAACCGTATAGTGAAAGAGTTGATTAGAATCCATAAACCTGACATTATGAGCCTGGTTGTACCTAGAATAAGTGGGGTTCAGGCTGACAGTACTGTTTGCATCAAAATGGGCCTTGACAATTGGATACGGGTTGAGGCTAGCTCTAGGGTTCGGTGGTGGTATATGGGTGTTTTGGAAAGATTACATTCAGGCCGATGTTTTAAGCTCATCTCGGACCTGCACATGTGGATTAACAGATCCTAAGGTCGACCTCATGCTTCTTTCTATAGTCTATGGTAGTCCCTCACCCCTTCACTCAGGAGATTTCTGTGGCATGAGGGTCTAAATAAAAGGTTCTTGGAGATTTGAATTTGCCTTGTATAGCTGTTGGTATGATTAACTCTATTATGTCAATGGAAGGGTATCACTTTGAGAGATGGATCCCAGATGTTGCTCAGGATTTTGAAATTGGCTACATGAACATCGCACCTATTTTGGTTGATCTGGATTCCTTGGCACCTTTCACCCCTCCTAGCTTTAGATTTCAGGCTGCTTGGTGGACTCATCAGGATTTTTAGAATAAAGTATAAGCATTCACTACTACAAAATTAATAAATGGTGTTTTCACGAGAAAGTTATAAAAGCAGATTGTAGTCTCATTTTCTTAAAGTGACTTTTAATATGTAATCAAATTTTGGATTATAATGTCATTTTCTAGAAAGTGTCTCTATGGTGTCATTTGAAAAATGTGACACTATATGAAATATAAAATTTTAAATTCTATAACTCCATGATTGATTTTTTATGTACAATTGATGGTGCTTTTTCTATCGATATTGGATTAGGCTTCTTGAATTAGTTGGACCAATGCGACATTTTGGGTCGGATGGTGATGCCGACACCTTGATGCGAAAGGTGATCTAGCGGGAGTGTGTGATCACTTTCCAAATCAAGCTAAGTCGAGTTTAACTTTACAGAAGGAAAGAATTCAGCTATTTATGAAAGCGTTATCAACTGCATTACCTTTTTGTGGTAGATAGATTGCGATATTTATAAGGGGAAATAAGTGAAGTTCTTTCCTTGTTAGATGGTGATATGATATCTCTCCCATTGGGTGAGGAGTTTCCTTTTCACTTATCATGGATCGCTCTTAGGGATATTGGAGGGAGCGTGATGTACTTAGATCCTTCTTTCCTAATCCTGGGCGCGGATCATGGGCGGACACTTTTCCTTTTACCGGGTTTTTGTTGCTATGCTCGCTTGATTACGTGAGGTGGTTTCGATTATGGGGGCGAGAACCGGTGTCTTGGCGTAGGTAGGATCTTCTACGTAGGTCGAGCTTCTTTATTGAATTGTTGACTCCTTCATAGCGGAGGTTTGGGCTTGCTTCACAGGCTTCATGACTTTGGAGCTGTCATATATTGTTTTCTACCCCATCCGCAGCCCTTGGTTGAAGCAAGCTTAGGCAAGGGCTGAATCGTTTCTTGGATCGGTTGAGGCTTCCACGTGGCTAACTGGGGATGGTTTGATCTAGGCTTTGTCACCGTCAAACGTCTTGTGATAATGATGGCGCTCTTTCGATTTTCGCGCCCGTTTTGATTGTTGCTTCTCATATCTTTAGAAACATTCCTTGTATCACACTTTTCCACTTCTTTTGCGGGTTTGAAAGTGTCTTTAATCCGGCCCCTTTCGAAGCCTTGTGGTGCTTTGTGATCTGTACTCACAGAGTACATTTCCTTACTTTCCTCCTTAGTTTGGGTCGTCTTTATTCTTCTTGTGATTTTTGCTGCCATTTGAATTCGGGTTGTTAGGGCGTGTTGGAGGTTGGGGCCACTGCCTCTTCCTTGTTTGTTCATTCTCTCTCCTTGGCTTAATCATGCGTGCTCCCTCTACAGGTCTTCTTGTTACGTAGGCTGTAGCATGGGGAAGGCTGGGTTGAGGAGGCTTTGGTCGGGCAAATTGGCGGCGGACTGGGTGAATCTGTAGTTGTAGTTCTTTGAGGTCCTTCCTAGTAGGTTATCTTCGCCGTCGGGCGAGGGGCGAGGGAAGATTAGCGGGTCAGGTATCCTGTGGCCCCGTATTTGAGGGCGCCATGAGAAGGGTGCGGGATCTCAGTGGGCCTAGTCGGGTTGAGCCTTGTCATGGAAATCACTTCGCTACTCGTTATGGACCTCCTTCCGGTGTCCGAATCTGGTGTCCTGATCTTCTCATGTCTTATGTTGTTCCCGTTCCCAAGATGGTATGCTTCTTTGAGGCGGCCTTTGAGAATGGTCTCAAGCTTCCTTGCACCCCTTCGTAGCGTCTGCGGCATTTGATGTATATGAGTCGACTCTCTCCTATTTTGGGGGGCGTCTTGGTGATATACCCAGGTTTTTCGGGATAAGGGCCTCGGGGCCCTTAGTATAGCTCTGCTACTGGATCTCTTAGGCGTGAAAGAGGCCTCAGAAGGCTTCTTATATGTTCAAAGCGGTATTGCCGGACTATCATTTTTCGACCTCCGCCTTCCTGAGCATTGAAAGCGTTATTTCTTTGTCGGGGATCGACATTGGGAATACAATAACCACTCTTAGTCAGACGATCTCATTTGGGGATTAGGCGGTGTGGAATTTGCCAGGAACCTGCGTGGGTTTTACTGTCTATCTGTGGGGGATTCATTCTTGGATCTCTTTGGTGTGAAGAGGCCTCGAGAGAGGCTTCTTATATGTTCAAGCGGGCTGTTGCCGGACTATCATTTTGACCTCCGCTTCTTCCTGGCGACGGTGAAAAAGCGTTATTTCTTTGTCGGAGGTCGACGTTGGGAATCTGACCTTACTTGGGTGAGGCGATCTCTTGGGGTCCAGGCAGTGTGGATGCCACTGAGAACACGCGTGAGTTTTACGTCTATCTTAGTAGGTGACTTTTTAAAGGTCGTATTTATGTTTTACTTTGCTTTAGTTCTGCGTTGCCTTTAGGTATCAGTCGACCTTACTCACGAGCGAGGAAGTAAAGTGGTAGTTATGATGATCGCCTCGGGCGTGTCCGTCTGTCGGGTCAGACATTCCGGCATCTTGGTGTGAGCCCCTTCTTGTTCCCCCTTATTTGAGATCTCCTGCGCTGCTATGGAAACTTCTCTTGGGGGCCTGCTGCTTTGTGGTAACTGAGAGAACTTCGGGCACAGTGTGGTTGTTCAGGCGAAGAAGAGGAGAAGCATCTCGCGTAAGGCTCGGGATCCTCCTGTGGTGCGGCCTCCGGCCGGAGTTAAGGCTCAAAATTTGGGGGTGTACGTTCGCGATTGCTTGTCGAGGAGGCGGATCACCTCGAGTTTGGGTGAGGGCGGCGTTGCCCCTCTTTGGCTAGGAGTGTCAGGGTGGGGCGGGTCCTTTCGGCAGTCGCTCATCCTGCTGCGGAGCAAGGGTTCTTCGAGAAGGGCTTTCGAGCCTCCTTTGAAAGTTCTTCCTATCTCTATCTGGAGCCCTTTAGCGCAAAGCGCCACGCCTTCCCCTCCGATATGGGGAGATGTGAGAAATGATCGCTTTGGGTGCCAGGGGGTGAGGACCATTGTTTACCAATGCGGGCTGTTGCATGTTTGTTTAAATACATCCTTTGGACTCTGATCTGAGAAGGTGGAAGCCACGTCGCGTTGAGGAGGCTCTGAAGCTACATCGCTCGAGGAGCCAATCTACGTATGTTGACCTTTTTTATCCATCTCGTCGTTGTGTTAATGTTGTACTTCAACTCCGTCTTGTTCTTTGTGACGGTTAATTACTTATATAAAGGACGGCCGGAGGGCGATTCATTTGAAAGCTCTGGCAAGGCCGGCGAAAGCATCTGAAAGCTAAGTCACCTCCACGACCTGAGAGGCTTGCTGTGAGGCTCGGATCTGAGCTTGGCCAGGGATGTTGTGACACGTAAATTTGACTGAGAAGGGACATGCCTCGGCCATGAGAATGAGAGAGTACAGAAAATCGAGAGAAAGAAGAGGCCGTAGAGACTGGGGTTGAATCAGATGTTCTGGTGTTAAAAAGAAGGGTTCAGTACGCCCGGGGAGGCTATCTCGCCGTGTGGATCGGGACCGCAGAGGAGGCCACAGAATTGCAGAGCTCAGGTGGAGTGCTTGTGAGGAGTCTGAAGCGCGTCTGAGGGGACTTCAAAGGCGGAAAGGCATGGTTAGCCATAGGGATGGGGTAATGTAGCGGAGTTGAGGGAATGAGAACATGCATTATGGACTTGGATGGCTTTTGCTTTGACCTTGAAGGCTGCGAGTTTTCTGGTTTGTGGACTTGATTTTCCAGTTCTGATGAAGAGGGGCGGAAGAGATGCATTACGGGCTGAGCGGATCCCAGGGTGTTCTCGACACCCCGGCTGTTTCTCTTTCTAGCGAAGGCGAGGTCCCTCTTAGAAATTTGCTCTCCCCCCTCTTGCCGCTGAGGCTTCGCCTTCGACTTGCACCTTTGTAGGCTCGCTCACGAGAAACGCTTGTAGCTGCCAGACATTGAGGCCAGTTGTATAATCTTTTGCTCATTTGGCTAACTTTGGGCTACAAGCCTTGGACATACATGCTTAACATTGGTTACGTTTATTTTTATGGATGTGCGTACCCTTCTTGATTTTCGTCTTTTATGACTGTATTGAAGGTTTCTGATCATCCGATGTTTAAATGCATTTGGGCTCTTCTTGAAATTTTATCTGTACTTGGTTGGCATTTGAGCTCTTGTGTTATATATCGACTAAGCTGTGGCTCTTTGAAGGTGAGCTACATGACTCTTTGAAAGCCAGGCTACATGGCTCCAGCCAGGCTACTGGCGCCACAGGGCATTAGGTTCTTAGAGCCCAGGCTCAGGCCCCGCTGGAAAGCCGAGCTACATGGCTCTTTGGGCCAGGCGCAAGGCTCTTTTGAGCCCAAAGCTGAGGCTCTTTTGGCCCCAGGCTGTGGCTCCTTGGTTGCCAGACTTACAGGCGTTAGGTTCTTAAACGTATCTGACCCATGGCCAGAGCTACATGGCTCCTTGGCTATGGCCTTTTAGGTTGTTAGGTTCTTAGGCCCCGGGATTCTGCGTCCCCCTTTGAGCGAGCTACATGGCTCTTTAGAGGCGGCACCTGACTCTTTTAAGCCCAGGCTTCTGACTCTTTGGGTTTGCCAGCCTTACGGTACATTAGGTTCTTAGGCCCGACCTCTGGCGTCCCCTTTGAAATTAGGCTACATGGCTCTTTGGAAGCGGCCATGAGCTCTTTTGAGAATGAGCTACATGGCTCCTTAGGCCCGAGGCTGCCAGGCTCTTTGAAGCCCAGGTTACATGGCTCCACTGGCCCGGGCTACTTGGCCTTGAGGCCCAGGCTTCTTGGCTCCTTCGGCCCAGGCTACATGGCTCTTTTCGTCTTCCTTCCCTTGGGAAAGTGCGCGCGGTTTAATGCGGATCATGGAGATCAGACAGAGCTGCGTGGCTTCCCGGGCGTCGAGTTTCTTTATTATACTTGCCCCTGCTCTTTGATGAGTGCGTATTTATGCTCCGCTTCGACCTTCTTATATAGCCGGCGGAGTGTCGAGGTTCGTACATGATGAAGCTTAGAGGTTTGATTGCCAGCGTGCGAGTGTTTGGTGGTCATGGCGTTTGGCCGGCGGATTGCGCCATTTGTAGGAGTTGTGTTTCCTAATCCACCGCTGTGGGAGGTTGTGTTCCCCAGTTCGCCCCGTTGATGGGCCGGAACGAAACATATTCGGAGGGGCGCCTTTTCGGAGGAATATTTTAAGTCACTTCCTCCATCTTTCCTTTTCCTCCCCTATTTTCTCCTTCTCCTCTTTTCTCATTCTCCTTCCTTTTCTCTTTCTCTTTCTTGAGGTTTTTGCCTTGATTGGGTGTTGGCCGATCGTGATCTACGAGATGTGAGGCGCCGATGTGAGAAGCGACTTCTTGATTGTAATTTTACGAGATGTAGAAACGGCTTTCGATTGTAATTTTATGAGATAACTGAAATAAAAGTGCAGTCTTTTGAAAACGTGTGTACTTGTCTGATGTTTGTTTGTTTTTTTTTTTTTTTTTGACGATCACTGCTTGAAAATGTGTCAGTGAAAATGAACATAAGAATATTATTATAGTAAAGCGCAATTTCTTATTAAGCTACAATCAGGGTCTGATATCAGTGAGAATCGCTGAGAGGTGCTCGCGTTCAATGTGGCAAGGTTCTTACATTTTGAAGTTCATAGTTGTCGGTCGAAGCCCATTCGAATACCCGCGTAGAGGTCCTTCCAGGTCGGTCCCTAGCTTCGGGTGCGTGGGGTCTTTCCTTGTTGTGGTAGGAGTTTTTTGAACTAGGTCCACTTTAGGACCAAACTCCCCAGGCTTGACCACTTTGTGGTTGTAATATTTCTTGACCTCTTTATGTGATAATCTTCGTAGCTTTAGGGCCTGCTCATGTTTTCTTCTAGAATTCGAGTTCGAGGGGAAAATCTCCTCATTGTGTTCGGTATTTGTGAATTCAACTCTTGGTGATTTAGCCCAGCCTTGCCAGAACTCACAACCCGATGCAATGTTAGATGATGGGGTTTCGAGTTGTCTTGATTTGCTTGTAGTTTTGTGTATATGCCCATAATACCTCGAGTATTCTGCCTATTCCCTTTAGATTTTCGGCTTAGTCTTTAGCGGCGCCTGGGGAAGTCCTTATAGTGACTTACGCGCCAGTTGGGGCTGGATGAGTTAGGGATGGTAGTAATTCTTGATTATAAAACCAGCGCGAGAGTCTGAACTTAAGTTATCGAACTTTTTCCCATTACTCGGATACCAGGGCTCTAGGGATTCCGAACTTGCAAATTATGGAATGCGAGCAAGGATTCACATTACCTTTTACTCGGTAATTGTTGCTAATATATGGCTCTGGTCTCTGACCCTTACAGTGATAATCTCCTACTGACGATAAACTTGCCTGAGTACCCTGATGGGTAGGGGTCTGTGTCTAGCCCTCCAGCTGTTGAAAAGACCCGAGAGCGTGATTGAGGTCAGTGGCTCGGAAGCGAGGTGAGATATATGGGCATGTTCTTGGTAGATCTTAAATTTTTTAACCAGCTTTGTGGCGTCTTTGGTGTGGTAATAATACCCTACAATGTCAAAGGTCTTTCTTTGCTGGACACAGCTCAGATATAGTTACCACAAATACCTTCATGCACCTCTCTGAGCACGTAGTTGGCTCTTCTTTTCATAAGCATTTACGGATGGGTGTAGAAAAACATCATTTATAAAGGGTCCCCCGATGAATGGTGAATCTAGTCGACCTCGTCCTGAGCTTGGAGGCCTACTTTGGATTGTTTGGCAATATTAGTCCACCCGAGTAATCTAGATGGTGTCCATCATTTCGGCTCGGTTTATTATCGGGGACAACTTTGTACGTCGTCGACATTCAGGGGTTCACGGGAGGTGCTCGTCGGTGCCGGTCTATCTAGATCCTATATTAATATTTGTTGCTAGCTTTACCGGGGCATGCCTTCAGCGAGATTCTGCGCCCCTGGGACATGCGACTTTGAACATTATGAACTTTTAAATAGTTCTCGCGCCTTTGAGTAAAGGATCGTTTTCACCCAGCCCCGTGGGAGTCCTCTGTCACCTTCTGTAGCGGAATCATTACATACCTCTGGTTGATCGACTTCCATGGAATGGCGAGGTCGCTTTCGGCTATGGCGACTTCGTACTCGGCCTCGTTATTGGAGGCTTGAAATATGAATCTGAGCGCGTATTCTACGTCAATCCCGTTCGGGAGGTCGGGGAATCGGTTCTTCCCAGCTTCCTTGGAATTGGCGGCCCCATCGCAGACCGACCTCAGGATAGACGAAGTCGGACCTTGATTAATTGGTCTCGGTGGGCCGTCGAGGGATTTGGGGTCGTTCCATGATGAATCTGCTGGCCCACGCGCTTTGACCCTTGTCAGCAGCTTGTATCGTGACTTCAGCTTAGCTTTATGGCCCATTTTATCAGTCTTTTCGAGGTCTCTAGCTTGTGCAATATCTATTTCATTGGGTGTTATGTTGGGATTTCAATAGTGTGAGCATGGAAATATGGTCGAAGCCTCTGGTGAGTGGTCTCGCTGATAGGATTAATTTCTCCACGTCTTTGGGTGCCTTCCTCTGCTCCTCTGGAGCTCATTTAGCGATAATAGGCCAGGTACATTGTATTTATCTCGCTCTCGACCCGGGGAAGGCGCTAGTTAAGGAAATGCTGAAGCGATGAAATAAGGGGTAGGGTTCTCCTACGAAGGACTTACGGGACAGGAGGAGAGCTTAGGCTAAGTTTTTAGGCGCAGGAGCCTCTTCTCATTGGTGGAGTCCCGAGTGAAGCCTTTTCGGAACCTGAAGGAATGTGGCACACTTGTCGTTGGATCTAGATACAAAGTGGCTCAGAGCAGTTATTCTCTTAGTCAAACGTTGAATTTCTTTGGTGTTCGAAGGCGGTTGCATGTCTAGCACGACTTTTATCTTATCTGGATTTGCCTCTATTCCTCGGCTGTTGACTATGAAACCCAAGAATTTTTCGACTGAGACCCCGAAGACACACTTGGTTGGGTTCAACTTCATGTTATAGTTTTTCAGGACCTGGAACGACTTAGCGTAGATTAATTTGCGTGGGCTCGTATATTGACTTCACGACATGTCGCTATATATACCTCCATGGGTGCTCCGATGCGCCTGAAACATTTGTTCGCTGTAGCCTCGATAGAGTGGCCACGGCGTTCTTCTGCCGAAGGCATCGCCTCGTAGCAGTAAGTACCTTGCCCGATCCACGAATGAGAGTCTCTTGGTCATAGGGTCCATTTTGATCTGGTTATATCAGAAGCATCCATAAAGTACGAGAAGCTCGTGGCGGTAGTGGCGTCCACACTATAGAGCTACCGATCGTGGTAGGGGAAAGCTATCTTTTGGATAGGCTCGGTTGACATCGGTGAAGTCAATGCAGAGTCGCCATTGGTCGTTTGCCTTTTTGACGAGGACTACATTAGCCAACCAGTCAAGGTATTCTACTTCTCGGATAGCTTTGAGCGGGAGTTTCATTGCTTCTTCATTGATGTATACGCTACGGGGCGAAACTCTTTCTTTTTTGTTTAACGGGTTTGAAGGAGGGACTGATATTCAGCTTGTGTGTGATTACTGCGGGGTTAATTCCCCCCATATCCTCCTGCTTCTAGGCGAATACTTATATATTATTTTTTAAGAAGTGGATAAGGAGGTCCCTGACGTCTTTGGCCAAGTTGGATCCGATGTAAACGAGATGTTCCAGTTAGTCGTCAAGCTATATTGGTTCTAGTTCTTCCGAGGGCGTAGGTCGGATGCTTACCTCATCTCTCATGTTGAGCCCGTCCATGTAGATCTTAATCGCTTTTGTTTCATTGATCTTAGGAGTAGCACTCCTGGCTCTGTGATCTCCTCGAACCATTCCTACCCCATTCGCAGTGAAGAATTTGATAACCATATGATAGGCGGAGGGGATGACCCTTATGGCATTGAGGGAGGGTTTGCCCAATAACATATTATAAGCCGATGGGGCATCTACTATGAGGAACCTTACCGCCATTGTGGCCTGGCACGGGGGATCTCCCAAAGTGAGCACTAGTTGTATGGACCCTAGGGGTAGCACTCTTTCTCCAGAGAATCTCCGTAGGTAGGCGTTGACCGGTTCTAGTTTCTCCGCTTCCGTGCTGGCTACTCCCGAAGGCGGCGAAGATGATGTCGGTGAGCTTCCTTTATCGACCCGGGACCTTGTGTATGGTTTTGTTGTTGGCTACGATGGCCATGTGCAGAGTGGATCGTCATGGGGATCTTTGTTAGCCTTCCATGTGAGAAGTCAAGAAAAGGTTATGGTAGTGTCTAGCGAGAGATTTGGATGACTTGTGTTCGGTGTCTTCCACGATCGATCTTTGTGATGGGCACCCGGGCCGAGTTGGATTCCCCTCCTGAGCCAGAGATCACATGGATCTTTCCCAAGGGTTGTTGGTGTTGGCTGGGCCCGGTTGTGGTGATGGGGCGGTGCACGGCCCCGGAGCCTTTTGAGAAGACCCTGACGGCCCGAAGATGTTCGCGTCGGATAAAGTATTAAATTTCCTTCCTCAGCTGGATGCAATCATCTATTCGGTGTCCATGATCCCTATGGAATTCACAATACTTGGTTAAGTCTCTTTTCGCTGGGTCTGTCTTCATCTGAGACGGCCACCTTAAAAACTTTTTGTGCTGCGTCTCACGTAGGACTGTGACAATTTGTCAAGGGTGGTGCAGGGTGAATGTACTCGCGGCTCGAGGCTGCGGTGGGCCCAAGCGATCCCTAACGTTGCCTCGTCTCTTTGGAGACCGTTATATGTTCTCTCTGTCCCTTCGTGGGGATCTATCCCTGTCTCCTCGTCTCTTGGGGCTTCGTTCTCGCTTTTTCTTGCCCCTGCTTTTCTCCTTTTGCGCGGAAGAGTTTTCCAGCTTAGATAGAAGGGCTTCCTCGTCGTTGATGTATTTCTCTGCTTTAGCGAGCACCTCGGCCATGCTTGCCTGAGGGTTCTTTGAGATGGATAACATCAGGTCTTTCGACTACATGCCTAGCTCGGCGATGAAAGCGGTGATAACAAACTTCTCATCTGGGATGTCTACCTTTAACGACTCTGCGTTAAACCTTTGGACGTAGGACCTCAAGTTCTCCTGTGGGCTCTGCTTTATGGTCAGCAAGTGATAGCTCGGCTTCTTGTACGTCCGTGCTTTGATGAAGTGGGAGACGAACGCGATGGATAGTTCCCTGAAGGATGAGATTGACGATGGCGAGTCACATTGAACTGGTAATGTCGGAGCCTTTTAAGCGTGATGGCGAAGACTACGCATCTCACGGGATCACGGTATCCGTATGAAACACTCCCGATTCTTGTAGGTATTGAGAGGTGGTCTGGATCTTCATTCCATCGAGCGTTTCGATCCCGAGAGGCGATACGAACTCTTTGGGAGAAGGAAGTGCGATGCCGACCGTGAGCGGGAGTTTTGTTTGTTGTACCAAAGCATCCATGGAGATAGAGCTCGTCAACTACAGGTTTCCTTCATGTGGTGAGCTCTTGTTGGATGTCGAGCCTTCTCCGTGATAGTTCCCTATCTGCTAGATAAAGGATGGGTCCATTGCCTCTGTTGTTCCTACTAGGAATCCCCTCATTGTGATCCTCTCCAGGGGGTTTGTAAGGATCGTGCTCCTTGGCTTGGCTAGTTTCTCCTTCTCCGTCAACGTCTTGAGGAACATCATGGTGTCGTTGTTCTTCCTGCGGGTGTTGCATTTGTTTGGTGAGTTCCTCCAGGTCTCTCAGCAAAAGCTGGTTGGTGAGACGGAGTGCCTCCATCTCGTCAACATTGGCCTGTAGAGTTTCGAGAGCGTCTCTTGGTGGTCGGCTATCTAGGTTGCCCTGTTGGTCTTGCGTCCTAGGGGGGTTGGCGTGACTCTTGGTCATGTTTCGGGTCGATACCATCAATTAATGAGAATTTTATTTGTAAGGAACAGTCCTTCCCACAGACGGCATGGCCCAGTGGTGCTTTTCTAAATATTGGACTAGAAGCTGCCAGGTCGTTGACTGTCTGTTGGGCGGATAGTCGCCGCGACTTGCAACCTGCTTCCGAAAGGGTGATCGGCGGGGGTGTGCGGTCGCCCTCGATGGCTAAGTCGAGTTTCTTTCTTGTGAGAAGGAAGAATTCTTTGTTTATGGGCGTTATCCTTTGCGTACCTTTTTGTGGTAGAATAGGTTGGTATTTATAAGGGGAAATAGTGGTTATTTTCCTTGTTAGATGGTGATACGGTATCTCTCCCATTGGGTGATGAGTTTCCTTTTCCTTATCATGGAACGATTCTTAAGGGATAATGGAGGAGCCGTGATCATGTAAGATCCTTCTTTCCTAATCCGTGGGGCGCGAATCATGGAGACCGGACACTTTTCCTTTTACATGAGTTTTTGGGCCGCCTATATCACTTGATTACCTAGCAGGGTGGTTTCAATTACGGGCTGGGCAGGTGTACTGGCATGCGTAGGAACTCCTTTGTGGAGCCCAGGCTTCTTTATTAGTGCATTACTTTACGATTGCCGTAAGGTGGAGGTTTGGGCTTGAGCCCTAGGCCTGTACATATATTGTTTTCTACCCCATCAACAATAATTAAGAACAATGTGTAAAAAGTTCATTGTTTATGCATACCGCTTAAGTGTGCTTTTATTAAAATAATGTTATTTTTTATTTTTTAAGTAATTATATTTGAAAAAATAGTTTGACTCTATATTATTTTAATGCATAGTAATTATTTTACCACAGCTTTTAAATAGATAATTATTTTTAATAAATGATTGGTTGACAAGTTTGTTTAGATAATTCGAGATAAAGAGATTTATTAGCTTTTCCTAAAATAATGTTATTCTTTAATTTACAATTTTTAAGTAAAAAGTTAATTGTTTATGCATACCGCTTAAGTATATATGCTTTTATTAAAATAATGTTATTTTTATTTTTTAAGTAATTATATTTGAAAAAATTGTTAGACTCTATATTATTTTAGCAAAGCTTTTCAATAAATAATTATTTTTAATAAAAATAAAAAATTTAAATTTTTTTATCTTTTAAAAAATCATTTTAAAAATAAATTTGGAATAAATGATTGGTTGACAAGTTTGTTTAGATAATTCGAGATAAAGTTATTTATCAACTTTTCCTAAATAATTGTATTATTTATTTGCAATTTTTAAGTAAAAAGTTCATTGTTTATGCATACCGCATAAGTATGTTTTTATTAAAATAATGTTATTTTTTATTTTTTGAGTAATTATATTTGAAAAAAATAGTTTGACTCTATATTATTTTAACTGCATAGTAGTTTAAAAATAAAATAATATTTTAGCATAGCTTTTAAATAGATAATTATTTTTCATAAACATTAAAAATTTAAATTTTTTATCTTTTAAAAAATCATTTTGAAAATAAATTTGGAATAAATCATCGTTGATAAGTTTGTTTAGATAATTCGAGATAAGCTGATTTATCAGCTTTTCCTAAAATAATGTTATTATTTATTTACAATTTTTAAATAAAAAGTTCATTGTTTATGCATGCCGATTAAGTATGCTTTTGTTAAAATAATGTTTTTATTTTTTAATTTTTAAGTAATTATATTTGAAAAAATTGTTGGACTCTATATTATTTTAATGCATAGTAAATACTATAAAATTGTTTTAAAATAAAATAATATTTTAGCACAACTTTTAAATAGATAATTATTTTTAATAAAAAAATAAAAAATTTAAATTTATTTATTTTAAAAAAAATCATTTTAGAATAAATGATTGGTTGACAAGTTTGTTTAGATAATTAGAGAGAAAGTGATTTATCAGCTTTTCCTAAAATAATGTTATTATTTATTTACAATTTTTAAGTAATAATATTTAGAAAGAAACTGTTAGACTATATTTATGGATGCTTAATAAAAAATTGTTAGGCGTATATAATTGTTAAATGCTTTTTAAATCCTATAAAATTCTTTCAAATAAAATAATATTATTAGCTTTTGTTAAAGGAATCATTAGTTTTATAAGTATTGGAAACTAAAAAAGTTTTTTTTCTTTTTGATTAACAATTTTGAAAATAAATTTGGAATAAATTAATTTTTTATAAGTTTGTTTAGATAATTCGAGAATAAAGTGATTTATTAACTTTCTTCATTATTTTCTTATACTTTCTAAATGCTTAACAAAGTTATTTAAACATAAAATACTTTTTATCATACATAAATAAATATTTTAATAGTTATTAGAAAATATATATATATATATATATATTTTTGGATTAGTCTAAGCATATGTTCACACCATTTTTTTGCTTTGCTTGGTGTCACATTATTTCTAAATTAGATATATACAAAAAGTGGATTATGAAGCGCAGACTATGATCCTGTTCTTAGACATAGGGGAGATAAATGAGACAGAAGAGAAATGAAATAATTGTGAATTTCACTGGCGATGGTACAAGGTTTTTAAATTTATAGAGGGCAGGTTAGTAGTTTTTTTTTTTTTTTTTTTTTGAAGTTTCTAGAAGGCTAACTATTGACGGGCATTTTTTGAGAGAAGATAGATATCTATCTTTTTTTTTAAGAATATTTTGTTTAAAATAATAATAACTTGTTAAAATGATAGATATAATCATTTTCAATAACAAACTTGAAAAGATTAATTTCTAAAAATAATTTCCAAAAATATGTTTTAATTTATAATAAACTATGTTTAATGTTTTATAAAAAAATATTTTCACATATTAAAAATTAAAAAAAAAATTTCTATACTCAGAAATTACTTAACTTTTTATTATAAAAGAATTAAAACAAATTTATAAAAATTTAATTATAAAAAGTTTAAACTTTGATGAAAATTGATTATGAAATAAAACTTTAAGATTTACTTTGATGATGGCCGCACAAGTCTCAAAGTATTATCAATAAAAGTTTTAACTTTATTTATATCATAAAAGTAAAAAGTAAAATGTATATTTTATATTTAAATAAATATATAAAATAAATTTAATTCTTTAATTGTGTATAAAAAGTCAAAATAACTTTAAAATAGAATGTAAAATAATCTATCAAATTTATATTTATATTTTATATATTTTATTTTATAGTTGACTTCATGCAATAAAAAATTGGATAAAGGGTGTTAAATATACAATTTTGATAAAAATAAATTAAATTAAATGAGATATTTGTAAATAAAGAAAATATTTGAGTAAAGGGAATCACCTAAATTAAATGATATATTTATAAATAAATAAAATATTCAAGCAAAAGAAATATGTATGTTAGAGGGTTTTATTTTCTTCACTTCTAACGGCAAATGCAAGTTCCTTATCTAAGGTTTTGGGAGTTCAAAGTTTTGAAGCCAGTGATCCTTCTCTATGTGGAAACATTACAGAACTTGTACTTTGTGATCTCTATGAAGTAGCCGAAACCATACATACTCTCCAACTAAGATTATAAGGTATGGATTAATTAAATTTTTGTTATATTTTTAATTTATTTTAGGACTCATAAATTTTTTATGAATAAAGTTCATGATTTGATTTCATCGACCTTGAATTCAGTGACTAATCTTGAATCATTAATTTGCATGATTTTTCTTTCTATGTGTGGCCTTTGCTAATAGATCTTATGATAGTGAATGTTTTCTTTAAATTCACATGATGAATGATGTTCATCTCATTTGGGTTGACTCAAATCCTAGGATATATATTATTTCATAAAATCATTGATATTAAATATATGTTTTCATAAAATCGGATTTTTGAGATAATATATATATTTTTCTCAATTTGAAAAGATCATATATTATATATATATGTTTTCACACTTGAACAAGATTTCACAGTTTAATAAGATCTATATCCGATTTTTGAGATCTATATATATTGTTTTTTTTTATGAAAATATCTACATAAAATCTGATAACTTCGATTTTATTAATTCGATTAAAATAAGTTAAGATATATATATATATATATATATATATATATATTTGTTTTTAATAATTTTACTATTTATTATTTTTTAAATATAAATTTTATTATAAAAGTAAATTTTTGTTCAAAATATAAAAAAATTTATAAAATATATGATAATATATTATAAATGTAGTATTGAATAACATAATAAAAAATATTTATAAAGTTCAAATATTGTAGTCATAAATGTTATTAAATGTAAGAAAAAAAATTGTATTTATTTATATTATATTATTTGTATGGTAGAAACTGAATATAAACATTACATAACTTAAGATCTCATGTTCATTAATTTAGTATATTAAGAATATCATATTCCATTTAGAAGTGTTTTAGTATATTAATTTAGTTTGATACAGATATATAGAAAGCTACAGATGGAGGTTGTTTGATTTTTTTTATCTGTTTACAAATAGAGGAAGTGCTTTAGGAAGTGGGAAAACTTTAGAAGCAGAAAATAAACCTAAAACTCATTTCTTGTTTTAAAGAATTCAAACATCAACAAAAACAAACCAAGAAAATTGTGGGGAAAAGAAAAAGAAATAGAAACAAATGGTAACATTTCCTATTTTAAATAATTCAAAAATCAACAAAAATAAACCAAGAAACTAGGGGGGAAAGAAAAAGAAACAGAAAAAAAAACAAACTTTGAAAGGAAATGTCAAGAGTTGTACTTATGGATAACCAATTTAACTAATAGAAATATATGCACGACTATATTAATCTTATTTTTGAGTCAATTTACAGGTTTGTGGGTGAAGTACCTGATTTGCACATCTACTTGATATCTTGGAGCTAATATGGATTCAGAAGAAGAGAATATAAAAAATAATGCAAACATGTAGTACATTAAAACCAAACATTGTAAATAATCGTAGTAAAGGATTAAAGCTTGAGATTGAATATAATAGACTTTGCACGCCTTTCGACACTTTCGCGAACTTTCATCACTGGATACATATGTCTGACCAAGAATAAAATTTGGGTTTTTCATCCTGGGGGGATCTGTCTCATCTTGCTTTACCCAAACACACGTAATTTATTATTATTATCGTTTTACACAACCGTGAGTCTTGATTTTGGACGTTGTTCCATTTTCGAGCTTATCACACATTCACCAAGAATAGTGAATAACAGTACCATGCACTCACACCCGACTAGACACGATGTGACCGTGCATATGAAATGCAATCATATTATTTCATGCGATATCATGCTACATGCACAATAAGAGCTACATGCAACATTTATAAAATTTCGAATAATTATATTCCCTACATATAATTTTCATTCATCATCATTTCCATGTTAATACATTATGCAAGCATATATTAACAAGATTTTTACACAAAACAACATATTATTTAATATTTTCAACCATAACACAGAAAATGACCAAAATATCGGACCCACATAAAACATCCTCTTAGTCCCTTCACGGTTCGTTATCGAATTACTATGGTATCAAAACACATCACAAAACCCGAAGACATCAGTCTCGGGTTGAAATAAACCGGAACTTTCGATCAGAAATGTAGAAAGCAGTCAAAAGAATTCAACTTTGAACCGTCCTAAAACAACTTGAAATTCAACTATGAAAACTGTCAGAAAACAGTCCTGAAAATTCCTAAAAATTCTTACACTCGACCTAAAAATTTGGTGAAATTCTGACTCTCATTTTCTAATAAAATAAGGCGTTAAATGACCTTAACGCTAGAAATAACACAAATAGGAAAATTCTCTACCTCATGAAGTTTGACGAAACTCAAAGATTTTGGTACCCACGTGTAGCCCTAGTTGTGTGGATCAACTTTGCCTTCTACTCAAACAAAAACCTATGATCCGATTTCCGTATATCTTAGAAAAAAACAAAAAAAAAAAAAATTAAAATTTCCTTCTCTCTTCACGTTCTCTCTCCCCTTACACTTTCTCATTTTCTTTGTTTTTTTCGTTTTTATCCTCTCTTTATATTATTATTATTATTATTATTATTATTTTGGATACATAATTCATATTGCTTCATTAAGATCCATTTCTATCACAAAATAATTTATTTCTTTTCAGTTCACTTTATTTTAAATAAACTTAGCCTAAGTCATTTCCTGACTTCCGAGATTTTCGTAAAAATCTCGTCCCTGGAGTCACTGACAACTTATCACCAGAAAATCGGAAAAATTTCCGATTATCTCTTAATTCGACAAAACTTTTTTGGGTCATTAGATTTATTGATACGAATTTAACGGCGCAGTCCGTTTTGTCATCCGAGATCTAGAGAATTTTTTGTTTTCAATCGAAATTACCGTTTTACCATTTTTCAGAAAAATTGAATTTTTCCCGGGTTTTACAGATCGAAAAAAACCAAATATCTTAGTTGGGTTTATGAGTTAACTCTACAAAAATTGAAAATACATGTTATTTCACAAAAAATCTGCATCCTATTGTGGACCTCGCATTTTTGGCTATTATGCGTTTCCCACTTAAAATACGATACTCGTTTTTATTTTTGAAAAACCATTTTTAGAAAATGGTTTGGAGTCGTCACTTATTTTTGTTTTTATTTTAATAGGGAAAACAAAATAAGAAAGAAAAACCTTAAATGTGACTCATGATAAGAAAAGGCAGTGCAGGAGAAAGCCCAGAATTAGGTCAGGGGTCGGGTTCTTATCGGAGAGGTACGGTGCCGCCGTAGCATCCTCTAAGCCCCTGAGTTGGGTGCTCCTACTAAACAAACTAAGGAAAATGTGGTTTGTTGACTAATCCAACTAATGAATGCGAAGATAAGAAATAACAATCTATGGCATCTGAGACATATATAAATAAATAATCAAACCGATCGGGCTAGAGAAAAATGTGTATCTAGACTGCATGTTAGAAGCACTATCAATTGGGAAACAATGTTAGGACAATAACAAAATACAAACTATTCACATTCAATTAAAAAATTGGTTATAAATCATATGTCAAATTATTTATTAAAATGATACGTGGAATGTTGGGCTCCATCCAAGCCCATTTATATGTTACACAAATTAACTCCCAAATATTCAATTTTATAGGAATTGTTGAATTAACCATATGTTTGATATTTTTGAAGACCGGTTTGAAATTGAATTTTTGAAAATTGGAAGTTTGAAGTTGAAATTTGAAATTTGAGATTTTTGGGGACTTGAATTTTAGAAATTAGGAATTTGCAATTTTGAAATTGGAAACTTGAAAATTTGAAATTTGAGATTTGGAGGATTTGAATTTTAAAATTGAAAATTTGAATTTTGGAAAATAAGAAATTGAGAATTTGAAGTTTGAAATTTGGACATTTGAATTTTAAAAATTGAGAAATGAAAATTTGGAACTTGAATTTTTTAAATTTGGGAATTTTATTAAATTAAGGGTGGGTGATAGTTCATATGTTAAGGAAAAAAAAAATTGAATTATTAAAAAAACATTAACAACCAATTTAATTAAATAAACAAAGCAATAATATATATACAAAGGAAAATAAAATAATAAGTCTATAAATTAAATGACTAATTAAATATAACAATAAATTAAATATATACAAGACAATTAATTTAAAACAATAACTATATAAAAGAAGAATAAAAAGAAAGTTAAGAAAATTTACTTGGTAGATGAGCAACTCTCCGGACCGAGTCACCTCTCAAGCTAAAATTGTCTCAAAAGCCGAGATCGTCTCCCAAAATTGCCCCTGTGCTAAGATTGCCCCCAAGGCCATCTTATTTTAAATCAAACTTTTAAACTTTGAGGCCAAACTTAGGATATAAAGCAATGTGGGGAAAAGACTATAGTCTCCTTAAAAAAATAAACTTAAGGGACTAATATGACCTAAATCATATAGACCCATGCCCTAATTTATTCCCAAAAAATATATAATTAGGGTCGTAGGGCCTCCCGGCTTTCTTTGGTGGCGGGCCCATGGTTTATTTTCATCTTAAATAAAGGGGGAGGCCACGCTTTTATAGGAAAAGAGAGGTCTCTCCTTGTCAATTTCATGTAAGTTGTCTCCCGCCATGATAAACCTCGCTAAGTATTCAAATTTTGGGGGTTTACACCTATCTTTCCCTTCAACAAAAAATCAAAAATTTTTAAATGAATAAGAGATTCCCCAAAAGCAAAAGGAAAAAAAAAATCGTGAATCTGAAACTGGGATTTCAAATGATCAATGAAAAATAAGAAGTTATACAGCAAAAAGGTGAGGACTGGACAATCCCACTAGCAATATGGTTGGCATCTCGAAACTCTTGGAGTTTGGACTATGAACAAGTAAAGGAGAAGAACAAATATGTGTAAACACGATACTAAGCAAAAATATCAACTAGATATATATGAAAAATGTCTTATTTGATTGACAATGAAATAATGTAAAAATATTATTTATACACTATTATACCATTATTCTCATTTATTTTTGTAAAATAAAAGAATGAATATCCTTTTAAAAAATAAAAACAAAAATACTTTATATTTTATATTTTTATTTTGCTATACTATTAAATAAACACATTTAAATTTATCTTAATTATAATATATATAGTAAATAGTTAATAAATAATTATATATATATATATATATATATATATATATATATATATATATATTATTCTCATTTATTTTGTAAAGTAAAAAATGACTATCCTTTTAAAAACTAAACAAATATACTTTATATTTATATATTTTGTATTTATACTATTAAATAATCGCATATTAAAATTTATCTTAGTCTCAACATACATGATAATATGCTACATGCTAAATAGTTAATAAATATATATATATATATATATATATATATATATATATATATATATATATATATATATATATATATATATATATATATATATATATATATATATTTTATTATTTCTTGGTATTAGTAATTAAATATTTTTTATTTTTAGTCATTTTTAATCCTCATCTTATTAATATTATAATATATTATAAATAATTGAAAATTAATTATAAATATTTATTGATATTTTCCTTCCATATTATACTAATTCTTATTGTCCATATAAAGTTAGAATAAATTTCCTTTTAAAAAATAAAAACCAATATACTTTACTATTTTGTACTTTTTTTTGTTATATTGTTTTTATTTATGCCATATTTTATTTAAAATAAATCCTGATAATTCTTTCAATGCTTTTAATAGGAATAACTTTTACATAATACTTTTATATCTATTTAAATTGTTAAATATAAGAAAAAAAAATTATTAGTTTTTTTTAACTCACTTAATTGTATATATATTTTAATTATTTATATAATTTTTTGAACATTCTATTATCTTATTTTACACATCAACCAATACGTCTCCAGACCGTTTGGGTCAATGATTGATATTGGGAATTTGAAGCATGACAATGGAAGAAGACTCCAAGAAGATAATAGCATAAGAGTATTTAATGAGATCCGAGGTTCAAACTTTGTACTTCAAACTATATTCTAGTATAACATATTGGGAATTTGAAGCATGACAATGGAAGAAGACTCCAAGAAGATAATAGCATAAGAGTATTTAATGAGATCCAGTTTCAAACTGTACTTTAAACTATATTCTAGTATAACAAAGGTTTTATATATATATATATATATATATATATATATATATATATATATATATATATATATATATATATATATATATATATAAAGATTTAACTATTTTAGAAAATAAATAGAAATTTACCATATTTATAAAATTCAGATATTTTATTTTCTTTAAATATTTTATATGGAATATAGAATAAAATTTTATTTCTAATTCCAAACTCAGTAAGAATATTATCTAAATTAAGAAAATACAAAAGATACTAAAATTAATAATATTTGTTATAAAATTTTCTTAAGATTATTATTTTAATATTAACTCTTGCAATTATTTCAATACATGTTTTTTTGAAAAAAAAAAAACTCATCTACCTCTACTCTACAATTCTTATAGTTTAATCATCATCCACATCTATTGTTATCTTCCCCTAATCACGAGATAATTTTTAATTATCCTACAAATATAAAATATTAATTAAACCCAATATATGCATTAAAGAGTTTAAGATAATTTTAAAAAAAATGTTTGTATAGACTTATATAAAAAATTAAAAACAAATTTTAAATCGTTGTCTAACTAAAAAATTTAATATTTTATATATTTTTATCAAAATAATTTAAGAATATATTTGATCATTTTAATTATTACATCTAGTATATAAGTTCATAAACATTAAAATATTTTAAAAGACTTTTTTGTGATTATTTTATATAAGTATATGGAAATATGTATAATTAGTTAAAAAAAGTTAGAGTAATAATTTTTATAAACATTTTTTTAACAAAATGGTTTATAATGAGAGTAATATTTTAATGTGCTTAAAAAACCATGTGAAATGTGTATTTTAAGATAACTTTAGTTTAAAAAAACATTACTTTTGAAAATAATATGAAATTATTAAACTTGTGTAGAAAATTTATTTTGAAAAATTTACAAAAATAAGGACCCTAAATTATCAGACATTTGCAACTTCAATTATCGGTCCTAAAAAATATTAAAATTTCATAGGTGAATTAATTATAAAGTTTCTCACATATTAAATTATTTCTCGACCAATAGAAGAATTATGCATAAAATAATATAAATTTCTAAGGCCCAACGATGCCTATCAGGGGTCCGTTGACAACTGTCGACTGCGGAAACTGTAAATGCTTCGGGTGTCCTGATATCATACTCATTTGTCTCATATATTGAGATTCATTCCTACATATTTAATTCACAAATATACAAAGACTATTTAACTAACAGTCCATTTATACTACAAAAAGGTGTGCATGTTTTGGTCCTTCTTGAATATAATACAAGACAAAAACAAAACAAAACATAACAAAACAAAGCTGCATCCAACCCTCATCCCTCATGCAGTCCCATATGTGAGTTAAACGCCTGCACCGGACCTGTACCTGTACCTGAAAGGGGGGGTCCCACGATGGGGTGAGCAAAGCCCAGTAGAGAATAACTCTTATAAGGGTTACTCCTCATCTATGTGCACATACAATGGTCGCACAGACAAATAAACATCCAAGTAAAATGTCTACATGAATGTTATATGTGATGCATGAAATGTCTTCATGCTCATATCCCGAGTCACTCATCGATTCCTTCACACCAGCCTATGCCAAGTGTGACAACCGTCATTGGTAATACCAATGACACACATATATTGAGCCCTTACCGGCTCACCAGTACCCAATGCAAGTGTCAATGGGCAACTAATCCTGAGTTAACCCCGACTCCTATCACACAACTAGAAGTCTATGTGATATCCATGACCATGTGTTTTCTTTGGGCAACAGAACTTTTCGAATCACACCGCTGGTCTCTTATACCAATGTTTCAGGCTTTTCACCTTAGGGGATTAACGACCCCTTTCTTGCTCCGCCCACACACATTAAGTATATTTCACTTTTTATGTTTAAACCGTGAGACATTGATTGGATGTTGTCCAAAGTACGAGCTCACTACCCATTCATCAACACTGATGATGAATGCCCATATCCATGCACACACACCCAATATGTTGATATCCCTGTGCATATGCAATGCTAATGTACACCAAATTCTCATGTTACATGTATGATGCACACTACATGGAACATTCTAATCAATTGTACTTCATGTCAAGTACCATGCAACATATATCGCAAGCATATAAGTTCCATATATTTCATGCCAATCTTTATAGATATCGTATCAAGCATTAGCATTCATCAATCCATGACTAAACAAATAATATCATACAGCCTTCCTTAGGCTAACTCATGGAAATTCCTACCCAATACAATGGCACAGCATGAATATAATGCAGTAGTGCGTGTGGTGACCGACTATTCATTGACCACGACCAAGCAACCTGCACACTTTGTGAAAAACATAGATTTTCAGCAGGGTTATGATCACTTACTACCCTCCACAGGCACATGGTTGAAATCTTGACTCAATAGGATTTCCATAGAGTCTAAGAAAACCCGAATAGGAGTTCGGACGAAGAAGTTATGGCCGTTCGAAGTTGGAGGCCTTGGATGGAGTCAACCCGGCCCTAGCCCGGTGACCTCTGGCCGGTGGGCCTCCTGGGTAGCCGACCTACAGGTATTGACCTCTAGTTGGCCGACCTCTGGCTGGCTGACCTCTCGTCGGCGGACCTCTAGCTGGTCGACCTCTGGCTGGCCAGTCTCGGCTGGCCCAGCTCTAGGCATTTGGTCGACCTCTGGTGGCCGACCTCACGGCTGGCCCGACCTCCGTTGGCGGAGCCTCTCAGGCCGGCCAGCCCCGGCCTTTACTCATTGTTGGATCAAACAGGGCCCATAACTTGGGCTAGAGGTCGGGTTGGGTAATCTAAAAGCCTAACATCAATTTCATTGATGTGGCTACAATTTACCTGAAGGACTCACTACCAAATTCCATTTAATTCCCACCCAAAAACCAGTCCTAAGGTCTGGCTAATTCGTAGATCAAAATAGGGTAATTTCCTTTGGTTCAAATTTGCAACCAAACATTTCCCTTGGAGCAAGACACCACCACACGACCTTTAAATGCAAAGGAACCCAAGTAGGAGAAACCCCTACCTCTTGGCATGTAGCTTTGTGAATCCTCCGTTCTTAGTACCTACTCGTAGCTCGTCGAGTAGACCAACTTCCCCAATTCTCGAGACTCTAGAACTCAGGCCGTCGAAACACCGTAAAACTTTGTGGACAACTTTCTTTTGTTTCTCCACCCACTGCTCTTGTTCCTCCTTAATTTCCTTTTATTATTATTTTTTTGCTCTCTCTCTCCACGAATTGTTGGTTCCCTAAGATATTTCTTCAAATATCTTAGCTTGTGACTCTGTCACAATGGTGGCCATACATACGGGCGAAAAATGTCACATGCTTGTGGCCTTTGGGTGAACTTCTCCACACACCACCCATGTGGTGATCCTCCATGATGCCAAAGCATGGCCTTGGCTCATGGTGCCATGGTTTGCATCATGCAATAATCCTCGACCCCTCGTGTCTCGAAGCGTGAAATTAAGCGATTTCGGGAATCCAACGAGTCGACGGGAGTAGGCCCCAGATTCTATGAGATGATTCTGATGGTGAAGTTAGTTTCATCATCGAGATCTAAATAAATTTCTAGGTTTAGCTTTGTACTATGATTAGTGCTTAAAAAGTGCTATTTTGAATCCTGTTTATTTAAGGTTTTGAGCTGCATTGTGTACTAATTGCGTAATTAACCCGATTTTCACATTAAGGTCCTGCTAATTCTAGATCGCATTTTGTGGCTAATTTTGTAGTTTTGCAGAAGCTATTTATGCAAAATTGTTAGTCGATCCAAGCACGAAGAATTGAGTTGAACTTCGGCATTGTAGATCGAAGCGAGAAAGAAAGAAGTAAGCAGAAGAAAAAAGGCCCTGATAGAAATTTATGACATGTTGCAAGGTATACGCCCGACCTTTGTTCATCATCACGGGCACTATTCATCCATCTTATAAGCGACCTTTGTTCATCCTGCATGCATATTCATCCATCTGCCGCGCTGATGACTTCCTACTGGCCTTTTGCTTTTCCAGCTCTTATGGTTTTCTCCCCTTTTTGCCCTCCTTGTATAATGCCTTTTAGGGTATGTTGGTATTTTACCTTGTTGGAGCTCTATAAGCTCAATTCTTATGAGAATGAGAGAACTTTACTTTTGGCTTTTAGTGGAAATACAGAGCCCTGTAAGTTCTCCCGCTCTTCTCTTTCTGCTTCATTTTCTTTGTTTTTCTTTTATTTTCTCGGTTGCCAAACACCCCTTGAGGATGACAACTCAAGGGATGATTGGCTAAAACCCCTCCATCCTTGAAGAGGAGGGCTACGGGGCTAGGGTTTTGAGGTAAAATGACGGTTCTCATGTATTTAATGCAGCATTTATGGGTATTTATCTCTCTATTTCTCATAATAGGTTTAAAATCTCTTTGAGTGTACCTTGGACCTTTGTGCCCAGCAGCTTTTAGGGTTGGTGGATGTATTGCTAGATCCAGCAGTTCGTAGTTGTCATTTATTAGTTAATGTAGGGTAGATTTTTAGGAGATAGATTTTCACTACCCAAGAATATTTATGTCCAATAAATGCTATATTTCAAAAGGAAAATTGTTATGGTTCAGATTTTAAAAGCCAAATGAAGATCAAGTTCAGGAAATAGCTATGGTCATCCTCCCCAACTTGAGGAAAAGGACTCGAGACCTTTCATTTCTATACGGACCTGAGCAGCCTTGATGTGAGGTTTCTTTTTCTTATTTTTGCTTCATTTTTTGATATATTTTCCCAACCATCCAACCCTCTTTGTTTTATAAATTCAAAAATCAAAACTAAAAATTCACCATTTGAATCACTAAGATCCATTTTGTCTGTGAAACCCATCTTTGTGTTTTGACCTAAGAGCCCCTTTATATTACTTGGTAGCTCTCTTTTATGTGATGGGAGAATTTAGGTTATAAATATTGTTGATTGGTTCACCCTACTTTGTAGCACCAGATCGCCTAATGCAGCTTAAAATTACGTTTCGCCCTTTTCAATTTTCTTAGGTTTCACATTCTCTCCCCCTTAAAAGAATTTTATCCCGAAATTTCTACATGCAACCATATGCAATCACATGCACATACACTTGATCCACGGAATCTGCAAATGACTAAAGAGCGTATCTTCGTCCCTCGAATAAGAAAGGATAGGCGCCGTGTGTCATCAACGCTCCCATGTTTTCCTCTACTCCTTTAGTGTCGCTATAGCATCTTCACTGCCTCCATAGTCTTCGTCCTTAAAACTTGATCTCGGTATCCATGATATCTGCGGTCTCTCGCCAAGTCCATCCATCAATGACAAGTTAGCGTCTTCATTGTTGAATCTGGGTGTCTTAGGACGTTGAGACATGGAAAGCGTTAGTGAACAACCCGATAAACGCTGGCGTGAGTGCCAGCGAGTAAAGCAACTATACCCACCCTCTCAGGTACCTCGAAGGGGCCCCGATATATCTCGTGATAAGCTTTCCAGGTTGCGAACTTTGGTCACTCTTGAGGCATAACCTTGAAGACGCGCTGAAGTCTACACCTCGAGCTCTAGAATTCGTTGGGTGTGTCGGCTTTGAGTCGTGAGAAGACGTTTACGTATCAAGTCTACCTTC
Organism: Tetrastigma voinierianum; assembly: GCA_016808115.1. Taxonomy (NCBI): domain Eukaryota; kingdom Viridiplantae; phylum Streptophyta; class Magnoliopsida; order Vitales; family Vitaceae; genus Tetrastigma; species Tetrastigma voinierianum. The sequence goes on from JAEQBH010003523.1 coordinate 216,327, forward strand.
ATTGAGGTGTCACTAATCAACTCTAGACACGTGGTGAATCTCTCTCCTACACCAAGTCCGACCATATTGGATATATCGGCATGGCATCCCTTCTCCGTCATAGGCATGCATGTATACTGCTGAAATAACTATTATTATGGCGGGCTCGACCCGAGTAAGCAACATTTGCCCTTGGGATCCGGGGGCGCCTGCTCTCGACGTATCTCTGCTACACATAGTCCTTTCTAAGCGGCCAGTCGGTTTGGGTAAGCGATCATAATCCCCTCAAGCGTCTTATGACTCTGGAAACTCTTCAGGTGAAGCGATAAACACACGGATCCGTCCAAATGCGGCCGGGACTCCATATCAAGCATCCACAATCTCTGTGTCCTGACTGCGAATTCCTCTGTGTGAAGGTCAATGGCTCTGACGAGAAAATGTCTTGAGCTTAATGGCTTGATCCGCTATCACCCCACTGCAGCATCATGCTTCGCAATGTCATGAGTTAGTCACAAAATCCATGGCGATGCTCCACTTCATAAGCTCACCTCAGTGGGTGGAGTAGCCTACGTGCCTCGATGCTCGTAGCAATCTATTGACATGTGTGAGACCTTCGTCGAGCAAAATCCCAATGATGTCTCTGTCCCGCTCAGGTATCTTTGGCGCCCGAAGATCATGATAAATCTTCTTGTCACCTTAATGCCATAGTAAAGCGAAACAATGGAGGATTCGAAGGATGTCCTCTCTCGGTGTGTTGCCAATTGGAACCCTGATTCATCCCATATCGAAGACTACCATCTATTGAGATGACCCGAAACTCTGTGCGTGCCGACTGTACTCGGTCCACGATAGACATTATCTCAAGCGATCCTGCTCACGGGACTTAATCACCTACTCGGTAGGAAGGCGTAGCCACTAAACTCCCAAAACACCACAGGTTTGTTCCAGCGTAGTATAAGCCCAGGCGCCCCCTGATCTCGACATCAACCCGCTCCAGGAAGCCACGCTGCTTGATTACTCCACTGACTTTCGGTAGTGCATTAGTCACCACATTTGCCTTACCGGGATGAGTGCTATAAAGTGAAATTAGTAATCCTCCATATATTCCATCATCGTCTTTGCCTCATATTGAGGTCCCACGAATGAATATACTTGAAACTTTGTGGTCGAAAAATACCTGGTGCTCACCATATAAATAGTAGCCATCTTTAATGAAGACTACTGCTTCTAACTCCATGTCATGCGTAGGGTAATTCCTGCTCGTGTTTCTTATTTACATTGTGAACCATAGCTACCACTCTCTGGGATTGCATTAGAACACATCGATTCGTCCTTGAGGGCATCCATGATATCTGGGTGTACCTCTGTCCCCTTTCGGGACTATCAGAATAGGAGTTGATGTAAGCCTATTTTTTAACTCTTGGAATGCCCTCTCACCTTGTACATTCCGCCTCATACTTGGCCTCCTTAAAGTCGATCTAGTCATAGACAACTAATGGAGGAAGTCCTCGATAAACCTCCACATAATATCCAGCGGTCGAAACTACGTGTCTCGAAAAATTGACTTGATCTCTCTGACTCATAGCGCCTAGAAACTTTCTCGGGGTCAACGACACCAAGCGAATATACGTGTCCTAAAACCGCACCTCGATAAGCCAAAGCACTTCACCGAACTTGCAGTGTCTGGCCCGATGTTCTCATGGCTTACAGGAGAATAATCCTCGAATGATCCTCATGCTCCTCCTCGGTGGGAGTACATCGAGGTGTCATCAGCAAGATTATTACAAGGCGAAAGTGCAGATAGGGTTGGAGACACCCTGTGCATGAGATCCATGAATCTTTCTTTGGGGTATTCGAATGTCAGAAAGGCATCCTTTGTAAACTCAAAATGCCATCACAGTATCCTATCTCATCTTAGGATATCTGCCTCCCTAACTCTCAATTGATGATAACTAGTACGAAGATCTATCTTGGAATAGACATCCGCCCTACCAGTAGATCGATAAATCATCAATCCTAAATAATGAATCTGGATTCTGTGATTGTAACCACATTAATGTCGATGATCGATGCGCAAGGGCCAAGAAATTTAATTCGAAAAAAGAAATTAAAATAAACAATTTGGTAAAACTTAGAAATTTATTCTCTAGATCTCGGATGAAGAAACGAATTTCACTGTTGGAATCGTCTCGCGAAATCTAGCTAACACATCGAATTTCATCAAATTTCGAGACAGTCGGAATTTACACGTTTTTCGAGGCATCAAGTTTGGTCTTAGAAAAACGGCTTATGATGTAATAGTCGCGTATAACATACTCTTTCATGTTACAGAGATTGCATGAATAAGAAATAGTGTAAATGGGCCGGTAGAGATAGTCTTGCGAGTCATGGCAGGAGAAGAAGGGACATAATGGTCATTATTTAAATTTTAAATGGCACTAAAAGACAAAATTTAAATAGTGCCGTCTCCTACCTATGAAAGGAGCCAAAAACATGAAGCAAAAAGAAAAGGGGATGCAATGAGGTGCATTTTGACATTTTAGAGTGAGAAAGAGTAAGACTTATACTCTAAAAATGCAAAAGCGATCGGGCCAGTAGATATGAAGCGAAGAAAATTTGTTCTATGGGGGGCGAGGACGTAGCGTGGCCTTGGAGTTCTTGGGTTTTGACAAGCTCCGTGAGGTAGAGTTTATCCTACTTGGGTTTTACACTTTATTTAAGTACTTTATAATGTTTCGGTTGGATTGAGGTCTTGAATGGCCGTTTGATCGGTCCCAAAACTTGGGACATAAGTGTTAGAATTTTTGGAAGCCGTTTGGGCAATCTGGGTACTGTTACGGACTGTTATGGTTTCATGTGTGATAATTTATTGAATAAATTATGTGTTGGTTTGTCTCTAAGTAGGAAATGGTAGTGAAATTCGAGTTCCTGAGAGTGAGCAGATGATTAATGATTTACGCAGGTGATAGCAGGGGTTTCCTTTGTTCATAGGAATAGTGTTCAAAAATATTTTTGTGAAATAATGTGTTTGGTTGAGTAATTCGAAAGAACGAGTTGAATTGCTCGTGTTTGATAATTAGCCCCAGTGAGCTAATTTTTTGGTGTAATGAATTGTGAAGTACATGACATGTTTATTAATGATTTAAATTATGTGAATATATGCATTATTATATATTTACATGTATTTATATAATTATATTAGATTGGCATCATGCATTCCATGTAGCTATGAACACCTAGAGACAATAGGAGTGAAGTCGTGAGGTGATGCTTGAGAGGAATGGTTGGATGGTTATTATCAATAATAATAATTATCGGAGGGTAGAATCATATCGCAAATATCAATCGTCAGTCGGCCCCGATTGATATACATGGGTAGTCCACTAAACATAACATAAGTCGGTCGATACTTATATGGGAGGGTTACCTACTCCACTCTTATCTCACACATTAAAAATAATGTTTCATCACACGTGGCTTAAGCGAGTGTGAAGTCGACGAGGACTCGGGATATGAGTTAATGTAGACATTCAAGTAGGATCATGCATTTACTTGAATGTTTGTTTACATTGGAGCATTGCATATGCACTTAGGTGGAGAGTAGCCCATTTAGGGTGATTCCACTACTAAGCATTAGCTCACCTTGTCGAGAGAACATATTTTTCAGGTACAGGGAGCGTACGAGGAGACGGCTCGTCCTAGAGGCCGGGTTTGAGAAGAAAGCCGGGTTGTGGCTTTGGTTATCATTATGTATACATGTATTAGAATTCTAAAATTTTAATATAGGTTGTATATGAGTCATTTATTAACTCTTGAAACTGTGGACATAGTTGGATATAAATGTGATAGTATTGGTTTATGGGCCCGAGGCCGTTTTACTCATATGATTGATGTTGGGACGGGTTATGTATCCGAGGTAAAGCTCGTGCAAAGGAGCTCCTGCGTTTAGAAGTGAGAAATGTCGGGTCACCCAGATAATTCATAGGAGTGTTTAGCGGGTTGGCAGGTAGTCCAACGGACCCCGAGGTTGGGGCGTCACGGATACGAGACGAAAGGTCTTATCATTTCTTTTTCGTAAAAGCGGAGGCAGGAGCCCCATGGTGAAGTGCTCGGTCTAATGAAACCTTGTCCAATAAATCTTGTATCTGGACCTTGAGTTCCTGCAACTCAACTAGTGTCATCCTATGTGGAGTCATAGAAATGGGCGACGTACCAGGATGTAACTCAAACAAAGTCTACATCTGTGCGGAGGGAGGTAATCGGTAGCTCGTCGGGAAAGACATCCTCCATGCCACCAAACTACGAGGTGGACTCAAATCTGTCTCACCTCGTCCTCTAGGAGTAAGGCTTACTAGCCCATTATCAGCCTCAAGCTCCATCTGGTGTCATGCAGTGCAGGGTAAAGCATCATGCTTCTCCCACGAAAGTCACCGAATACCATCAGGTGTGTAGGCGTGCCCTCTTACATGTGACCCAGATGGTATCAGCCAATCCATATCAATAATAACATCAAACTCGACATGTCTATAACCGAGGTCCATAGTCAGTCAAGATCTTTGAGATCTCTAACTCACAATCCGACATATCTGATCAATCCCTCCACCTGGTTCCTAGGGGAAAACTCTATCTGGCTTGGCTTTTCCAAGGTCTCGACCTCACAAGCCCGGTTCTTTCACACCTGATCTGATATGAATGAATGGATGCACGAATCAATAAAACTCATACATAATGAAAGAGCAGAAAGTACCTGCATGTATCAGGCTGGTCCTCTATCTTAGTTTGTGGGGTGTCGAGTAGACATGCCCACCAATTCCGGGATCGGCACAGTAGGCCACGCCCTCGACCTCGACCTCGACCCGTAGCTTGGCTATACGGCACCTTGTGAAGCAGAAGGTGCTTGTGCGGCTTGCAGAATGTCTTTGTTCTCCTTGACCCATAATGAGACAAGCGTGTCCGATCTTTGGTCCCAAGCTGATGGCCAGGGGATGGGCATCCCAAAACCACAGGATCCTTACCTCTGCCAGACAATCCCTCCTCAAGTGTCATTTGTTGGCGGAAGAAACAAAGTATTTGCCACTATCTGCTCAGTCTCTCCTACTGACCTTGGCCTTGATAGCCCCGACCTTAACCTTGGCTCTAATAGCCTCGGCCTTGTCCCTGTGATCCTTGGAAACAAAGTCCTCGCAGCTCACAGAACTCGAAGAAAGTGACTCTTCCTCTTACCGAGTACACGCATCTCGGATACTCTGGTATCTCTTATCTCGCCCCTCTATGGCCGCTAGGTCATCCTAACCATAATGTTCATATCCTGTGAGAAGTCCTGATCTTTGATGGGCAGTCTCAAACCATCACTCGATCCTCACCTTAGCGGATCATTGTACGTAGTCATCACATAAGCAGTCAGCTCAATAAGAAACTAGCCCACGTACTCCGATGCTTCATCATGTCTCCACCGCCCATAGAGTTTGGAACTCTCTAGCCTTGACATGTAGCGGATCTTTGGAAAGAACTTACTCATAAGAGCTCTACGAAATCTACCCAGAGTCATTGCCTCCACATTTCTTGGTTTCACCCGATCCATATATCAAGGGATTCACCGTGGCCCCGAATAGTACCTTTGCTGATCGTGTAATTAGCGAAGGTAATTTCCATGGCCTCCAATACCTTCTCAATCCAACGGAACCAATGGTCGGTCCCCTCCTCCCCTGAATGTCGGGGGATGATGTGCCCTAAACCTCTGAAGGTTACTCATTCCTCACGACCCTCGGAGTTACACACCGGCAGCTATAGTGGCGGCGTACGCCCTTGGTCTCCATGAAGCCGGTGGAGTTAAAAGCAGGCGGCGGTGGGCCTGGCCCCATGGGCTGACCTACGTCCTTGTCAGCGACTGGCCATCTACATCAAGCACCAAATAAAGTTTCTTGTGCCTGAAGTCATTAGTGATGCATGATGCCAACACTAATAAATAGCGGGTTCCAGAACACTATGATCATGCTCTCCCAACTCTAATTGTTCTTTGTTTTCATATATATCAAATCATCGTAATCTTTTTCGACATATTATACACAAGCACACATAAAAACTTCAAATATCACGGTGTTCTAATCCTATCATTATTTGCCTAGGTAATCCACATACCTAAACCACCCCCGACATGTTTGTGATGCTCATATTAGACACACCTTAATGACCATGGCTAAACCACGTGTCCCTCGAGCCCAGTACTTGTGTGCACATGCTCGATGCATTTGTGGCGCCACATCACGGGGTCAGTTGACAACCCCGTTAACTATAGAAACACAGCTGAATATTGGGTGTCCCAATATCACACTCATTTGTCTCATATATTGAGACCCATTCCTGCATATTTAATTCACAAATATACAAAGTCTATTTAACTAACAGTCCTTTTATACTACAAAAAGGTGTACATGTTTTGGCTCTGCTCGAATATAATACAAGACAAAAACAAAACAAAATAAAACAAAGTTGCATCCGACTCTCATCCCTCATGCGGTCCCGTATCTGAATTCGAGCCTTTGCAGGACTGTGCACGAAAGGGGGTCCCACTGACGAACGTGAGTAAAGCCCGAGTAGAGAATAACTCCTATAAGGGTTACTCATCCCAAGTCACGAGATACAATGGTGACCTGGAGGTTAAAATAGCTTATCAAATAAAATACCATGAATGTATATGTAATGCATGAAATGTCTTCATGCCCATATCGAGAGTCACTCACGACTCCCTCACGCTTGCCCTGTACCAAGTGTGACAAGCAAAATCCTTAGTAGTACCCGATGACACCACGTATCTAGAGGCCCTTCTTTGGCTCCAGTGCAATCTGAGTGTCGATGGGGGTAATCCGTCGACCTGACTCATCCACCATGACTAGAAGTCTATGTGATATCCGTAGTCGTGTGTTTTCTTTGGAGCAGCAGGCTTGCCGGATCAAACCGCTGGTCTCCCACGATGTTCCAAGCTTTTCACAGGGGATGCGGCCTTCTTTCTTCGCCAACACACATTAAGTATATTTCACTTTTTTTGTTTAAACCATGAGACATTGATTGGACGTCGTCGAATCTGGCTTCGCTACCCGATCATCAATAACGATGATGAATACTCATATCCATGTACACACACAATATGTTGATGTCCTTGTGCATATACCGTGTAAATGTCACTAATTCGTGTACATATGATGCACAGCACATGAACATTCTAATCAATGCGTACTTCATGTCAAGTACCATCTGACATATATCACAAGCATACTAAAGTTCCCACATACATTTCATATCAATCTTTATAGATATCTCAAGCATTAGCATTCATTAATCCATGACTAAACAAATAATATCATCTGACCTTCCTTAGGCTAACTCATGGAAATTCCTGCAATCTGATAGCTTACAACATGCCGTACAATGATCATGTCAAAACAGGCTATTCACATTGACCTGACGAGCAGCACCGCACACTTTGTGAAAAACATAGATTTTTCGACGGGGTTATGATCCTCTTGCCTACGGGAATACCATTGAAATCTTGACTCAGGTTCCATAGAGTCAGAACACCCCGGACCTCTGGCCCAGGCGGAGAAGCCTCTGGGGCGAAGCTTGAGCCTCTCATTGTGGAGCCTCTAGTTGGCCGAGCCTCTAGCTGATCGATCTCTGTTTGGCCGACCTCTGTGGGCTGATCTCTCGGTGTGGAGCCTTTGGGTGGCCGACCGACTAGCCTTTTATTTAGGCTGTTCGGGATGCGGACCCATAACTTGGAGAATATAGAGTCAGATTGGGTAATCTAAAGCCTAACAAGTTCATTGATGTGGATCTGAATTTACTTGAAGGACTACATTACCAAAGTCATTTAGTCGCACAAAGAAACCGATCCTAAGGTATGGCTAATCGTAGATCAAAATAGGGTAATTTCCCTTGGTTTCAAATTTGCAACCAAACATTTCCTTAGAGGCGAACACTACCACATGGCCTTTAAATGCAAAGGAACTAAGTAAGAGAAGCACCTCTTGGAGGCGTGGCTCCTTGAGATATAAGATTCTTGTCTTTTCATAAGTATTTCGTCAGTAGGTAACACCAATTCTCGAACTACCGAACTCCAACCGTCGGAACACCGTAAAACTTTGTGGACAACTTTCTTTTTGTTTCTCCACCCACTGCTCTTGTTCCTCCTTAATTTCCTTTTATTATTATTTTTTCTTCAAATATCTTAGCTTGTGACCCTTGTCACAATGGTGGCCATACATGCATGTGGTGATCCTCCATGATGACATGTAGCACCAGCTTATGGTGCCATGTGGCATTTTTATAAAATATAGTATTTTTTACGACCAATATAAGATTTATCATAAATAATAATGCATTTTATAACCAATCAATAATTGGTCTCAAGTTATAATATTTACGACAAAACAATGATAGCAATAAATAAAATTGTTGGTCGTAAATAAATAAAATATTTAATTGACTTTCTAATAAAATGGTGATATTGTCAAAGTTCATATTAAAAATTAGAATATTAATAGTTGGAATTTGGTCAAATAAAAACTTTGAGCATAAAAAACCAGAATTTCTTGTAGTGTGGTAGGGTTGATATAAGTGTTTTATGGAAGCATGTGAAAGAATAGACAATTTAATACAGATTCTGAATGATTAACATAATAGTAAGTTAGCATATTTATGCCTTTTAGAGCTTATAATGTTAGCATGCCTATGTAGTTATGTTATGTAATAATTTCATTAGGTGTACATTAACAAGCAATAGACTTAATGCTATCTTCTTTATGAGTGGTCTAATTACATTGGTGCAAATATAGTACCATAATTTGAAAATTAATTTTGAAACGTTATATAAAAATAATATCATTTTTCACTTCTTGTTTATTTTATTGATATATAAATTATATTTATAAGCAAACGGCGGCGTGATGTGTAGAATGTATGCGCTATGTGCTTGTAGTCTGCATGTCGCCTCAGTAATATAATTGTACCTAAAGTACGGATATCGATCCACGGGGAGAAGTGTCTTGATCTTGACTTTGCGCTTTATAAATATTATTTGGACCCTAAAATCGTAATGAATTAGAGATAATAAAAGAAAAACTAATCCTATATTCTTTTAAATCAATTAATTATGAAAACTAGGGTTTTGCCTTCACCTTCCACACTCGATGAATTTTAACCCCAAATATATTCATTTAGTATATTAATTGATTCCTGTTGGTAGTTGGTCGTGCCACAAGATATTCTCTCTCGAGACATATTTGTCTATCTTTGATGAAATTATATTGCATCTCTGCCTCGACCACGGACTCAAGAAAGCGTTCAATCATTTAAACCCTTAATGCCGCACTTAGGCAAGAGATATCTCTATTCGCCGATTGTGAAGTGTTGCTCTATTCATATCCACTGGGGGTCATCATCTCTCAGTCTCGAGACTCCCCATAACAAAACACGCCAATGTTGGCCAAACACCACATGTAATAAAATATAGAGATAGAAACAGAAGTCGAGATAAAATCAATCCATATAATGAATGAAAACATAATTAACCATTAATCCATTCGAAAGTAGCAAGGCTACAACAAAAACCTAGAAATAAATCTAGAACATCTCTAAGTTAAATAAAAGCATCAAAAAAGAGAGAAACAAAGAAAGATGATGAGAATAAACAATTTTGAGTGAAAGCGTCATCTCCTTTTCTTCAATCTCATGCTTATTCCAAGATTCTTGAATGTGTGCTAGGGTGTTTCCACCCTAAGAGAGGCTTCTCCCCTTCAAAAGCTCTCAAATCTATCACCAAATCCCCTCCTTTTTCGATCCACATGGTTTGAGCTTTAAACACTTCATTATGGGCTCAAAATGGGCTAACAATCCACGAAACCAACCCCAGAACGTCGCGTGTCGTGCATGACGTCGACGTCAGGATGCTGTTCTGCAGCGTCACTTTGACGTTGTTTGCAATCACCTGTCCTCTTCCCCGATTATTAAGAGTATACTTTGTCATACGAACTCTGATTTGGGTGTTCTTGGTACCGTTGGAAAGATCTTGAAGTGTAGAATCCATCCATATATGACTTGATGCAACATGAGCTCATATAATTTCTGAAAACGTCGAAATACACAGTAGCCTCCTGCCAGAGGTGCTGCAATGTTCTTGATTTTCTTCCAAGTTTTGAAACTTGCATGCTTCTTTATTCGAACTCCAATTTTGGTGTTCTGTTATCTAAGAAAGATCTTGAAGTGAAAAAATCCATCCATATATGGCTTGATGAAATAGGAGCTCCTGTAGATATCTGGCGATCAAAATTAGGTAGCCTCTCCCCTGGCACATACAGTAGCGGTTCCACTAATTTTATAGATTCACAAATGGATGACCTGATCATAAGTGTGAACTTTTAGAGGATTAGGGCACTTATTTAACATAAAAACACTATAAAAACTAACTAAATCATAGGGATAAAATGAGTATTTAAGATACTCATCACTAACATATGAGTTTTGTAGGATGAACTACTAGAAAAGGCTAAGGAGACAGGATTACCTCCACTTGGTCCAAACAATATATTATGTTAGGCATTGGGTAACCCGATAATCTAGGACGTGTGCTAGGTCAAGATCGCCTAGTTAGGCCTAGCTTATTCTTCCATCAACCATCAGATGACATGAAAACAACCAAAGAAGAGTGGGAAATGATGCGAAAGGAGATGCAATTAAGATACAGTAGCAAGACAAGTTATGTCTTTCGTAACTCCACATTCTGATATGGGTAGTAATAATATTAGACAACAACTTGTTCTATAACCAGATGTAGTAAAAAAAGCCAATGATTAAAGTGATAGACTGACAACTCGAATAACCAATAAATCGAAGTGCATGAGACGCTTACTAATTATGAGGGAAATTACGATATATATGATATAGACAACCTATGTAAATGATATCATTTATTTAATGTTTGAAGGTAATTAAATATAAATTTCTTGTAATGGAAATGAGAAGAAATATTGTTGCAACTAATTGCCTTGATAAAGAAAAAAGATCTAATAGGTTGGTTGCAATCGATGTTTTCCAAATGAAAGATGCTATACTCCCACTCCCAAATCCATATGAGATTACCAATGTTGGGGATGCTGTTGGCTTCAAACTTGATTGGCCTTATGCTTGTAGCATATTTGATTGTAACATGGTATTTTCTTGTTTAGGATCAAAAACTTGTTAACCAAATTTTATTAGTACCAAGACTAACTAAAGTCGTATTTGATTCGTTTCCCACGAGTAGGTGTTCGAATCAACAAAATTTATATCCTAAATTCACTCCTCTTTGTAGTAGCAAAGCTCTTTACTTGATGTCATGATTCTAAATTCGAACTCAAGGATGGGGTTTTCTTCATCAAAATGATTCTGATTGATTGAAGATGGTGTTTTCACTTTGGATTTGGTTTTGTAAAACGATGGGGTTGATAGTTTGAAAAACTGGAAATGGTAGTGAAATAAAGTGTAAAGAACTCCTTGAAATTACTCAAGCCCTTTGATGGGTTCTAAGGCAGCGAAATTCCCCTCGGGTCTTTTTCCTTTGCGTTGAGGAAGATGACCTATAGTCATTTCGAAGCCAGGATCTTTGTTTACCTATAAAAGCTGGGCCTAAGTTTTTCTCCTAAGATATAGCATTTATGGATATTATGTTTCAAGCGATTAGCGAGTCCCTTGACCTAACTGCGAGGCAAATAAATGACAACTAAGTGAACATCGGTGGATCTGCAATAGTATCATTGAGCCTTAAAAGCTTGCAATCTTGTGATGAGTGCATCACGGTTAGTACAAAGTGAGATGCAGTATAAATGATAATAAATACACGTAGACAGGGAGGGCTGGAGTGTTTTACCTCGAGAACCTTGACTGGTGACCCTCCATAGCTGAGGATGAGGAGGTTTGTGAAGCATCCCTTGAGTTTGTCGTCCTCGAGGATGTTTGTAGTGAAAAGTGCGAAAGGGAGAGAAAATGAGGGAAAATCACCAAGGCCGGAGAGCTAAAAGCTTTGGCGCCAATTTTATTGATTGATCGTGATTGACTCTTTTACAGAGCTTGACTGAGGCTTATATACTGCTCAGAGTCAAGGAAATTACAAAAAAATATGAAACAACAAAATTACATTGAAGCCGGTTTGGAAAGCAGAAAACCTGGCTGATAAAAGATTAGTCAGTTGCGAAAATTCGCAACACTACAAATCTAGGCTGCTTCCACTCTCTTCTTGACACAGCTCCACTTGCCCTTTGACGCATGCGTGCGGCCGAGGTTGGCTCGGGTTTGCCGTCATTTGAGTCGATTGATGATAATGATGTAATTGGCTTGCAAAACTACAAAAATATCCACAAAATATGATTGTAAATACATAATTAGGGACCTTAGTGTGTCAATTGGGTTATTTAAGTTGATTAGTACACAAAAAGTGCTCAAAACCTGCAATAAACAAGGCTTAAAATAGCACTATTTGGGCACTAATCACCTAGCAATAATGTTAAAAACTTGTTGAGACCAAATGATGTATCTACGAAAATATGGCCAAGGGAGTGAATGTGGTAAATATTCAAAGCGATTTGAAACAAAGTAAGTGTACTCAAAAGTGAAATGAAAGTATCACCAACACTCAGCCCTTTCATGAAGTGCACCGAGTCATATAAATGTAAAGTAGACTCACAAAGTACGGATACTTGTCGTACCCATGAGGATTGAGTTCTCTCCCAATTGGAATTTGATCTTTAGATTACAAGGGCTCTTCACTATTTAGGTGACCAAATAGGATGTGGGTTAAAATCAATTTAACTGAAAAAAAAACTGATTTAAAACTAATCCACAAAAATCTACGAATAAACAACTACTTAATTCTAAAAGGTATGAAGAGAGACACTAGGGATGGGGATAATTATTTACAAAATAGTTTGCATTTCCTTGAAAGCACAACATTTGTGAATTGAATGCTGGATTTGTCAAAGAGCGATGTAGTATAGTTTGGATTTCTCCACACACCATACATCATACATTTAACTAATTAGAGATCCATGTTCCTTTCAGATAAATGAGTCTAATCAGTTACTTGTAGAATATAATCCTCTTTCTAAGATCTGGATATTTTTCCTTTTCAGTACTTCACACCCAAGTCTTAGGACTAAAGAATTTTTGCCCCTATAGGCAAGATAATGCAAGCCTTCTCCAATGTAATTGGTACCTCGGCCATCAAATCTAATAAAGTTCTCTCTCTTCTTGATTAGATCTATGCTAACACGGGATTGAGGTCATTTATCAATTTCAGGTGAGACCTCTAAGCATTAAATTGATACATGTCTAATTATCCTCCTGTGGGTAAATTAGTGATCTATCAAGTAATCACTAGAGTTCGTGGTTCCATAATGTGCTCTGAAAAAAAAAAAAAACATGCCCAAATGTGCCGTACTCTGGGAATCTCCGTCTTTGTGTCACTCGGAGAGCCTCACGGAAATCGGAATGAGAATCTGACCTTTTTGTGGAGTCTGAGCTCACCCAATATTAAAAGCGGAGTTCATTAGATGAACAATACCAGTATATAAAACCAGTCTTCAAACCCTAAAATAGCGGGAATCCGCAAATCTGAATATCAACAATTAATCCCTACCTTTAGGGTGTAATGTTTAAATCTTGATTCAATCATCACCCGATCAACGTAGTAAGAAAATGAAAGAAGAAATCAGAGACAAGAGGTGAGGAAAAATCCCAGAATTTAGTTTCGTTCTTTTTAATGCGAGCGATAATAATCACGAATCTTTAATTAATACGAGAAATCTTTTCCAATACGAATAAAAATATGCTCTAAAACTACTCAAGATCTCACAAAAATCAAAATGCGTGAAACTAAAATGGGCGGTTAGAAAGAGAAACCCCATGAGAAGTGTTCTCCCACCTCCCCATTGCCCTAAAACCTAAAAATTGGGTATTGATAGCCCTAAGGTGAAATGGACTTGAAAAACATGCCAAAATATAAATTTTGGAAGCACTACAGTTTTTCGACACTTGAATCGCGACATGAGCATTTTTTAGTCGCGACATCAGCATTTTTGAGTCGTAACATCAACATTTTGGAGGCCTAACACTTTGTCGCGATAGAGTTTGTCCAAAACCTTGTCGCGACAAAGTAAAACTATGTCACGACAGAGTTTGTCCCAAACTTTGTCGTGATAGAGTTTGTCCAAAACTTTGTCGCGATAGAGTTTGTCCAAAACTCTGTTGCGATAGAGTTTGTCCAAAATTTTGTCGTGATAGAGTTTGTCTAAAACTCTATTGCTGGCTCTGTCGCTGGCTTTGTCACAACATAATCTGAAAATGTCGCGACATAGTTTTTTGCTCTGTTGCCTGTTTTTCTTCTTCAACTTGTTAGGGCCATAACTTCTTCATTTTAACTCAAAATTGGGTGTGTGAGGTGTCGTTGGAAAGCTCTTTGAATGTAGAATGCAACAAATTAGGTTTCAGTGTTTTATTCTCCCAAACGTCTGAAAATTCATCTTGAAATAATGCCTTTGCAGAGACACACAGTTTGACTCTTCTTTTGGAATTATATTGCATCTTTTCTTATCAAATCACTTGCTTGCCATCAAAAATCCTGCAAAACCAGGTTTAAAGGAAATGTCATGAGTTTTACATGAATATGGATATAAAAAACTAAAAATAGCATGTGAAATGAACTCAAAACATCGATGAGTTTTACACTCATCAATTATATGTTACTAATATTCATTTATTTTCACAGATGTTGGATAAAGGAAAGAATAAAATGGTGAAGACATCAATTGTTCGACAATTAAAGCCTCAAAATCATCCCGCTATAAAAAAATTTCAGAACATTGTGGATGGTTAGTTTAGTAATGAGAAAACATACCTAATACATTACCATTTCATTGTTGGTGTTGAATTTCGAACATATATATCTAGAGATGGATGTGAATACATTGTGCATCTTCAGCTATCATCAAATTACATCTCTTATTTATGGTTAAATTGCATTTTGTTTCATTATTTAATTATTTGCATATAGGTTGTCCATGTTGAAGAGACTCGAATTTTACTAACGATAGTTTTCTTTTGGTGTTTGGGTAATATAATAGGCATATGAAAAATCAACAACATATTGTCAAAAATGAATCAAAATTTGTATTTGTTAATCCTTTTACAATATCACGGACGAGCATTAGTACTCCTCAAACAGAGAAGATAGCAAAATTGTTATCAAAACGCTTAGTAGAGTGTCATGATGCTGAATTTATTTTTATGTCTTACAACCCTGAGTAAGTCATGAATATTAGACTTTAAGTAAGAGGTTTTATGATTCCTCTACATTTCTAATTGGATAATACTTTTGTTTTTAATGTTTTAGCTTTCACTAGGTGCTGGTAGTGATTGAGCTAAGGAGAATGATAGTTCATTATCTTGATCCTAAGCATAGGAAACCATGTGAGGACTTAAAGGATATTGTAAACATGTAAGTTCTTTCTATTATTTTTCATAATACTATTATTTTCTAGAAATTTGTGCATTCACCTCAAATACATCTCTTTATTATTTACATGTATTAAAATATGATAGGGTTTAAAAAGTGGCGCGCGAGGCCCTCCTGAGAAGCCCGAAAAGAGTAAGCTCAATTTAGAAGCGCGGGGCCCATGCCCAGGCCCAAGCGGGAGCCCGAGTTCGTTCGCTAAGGGCCGAGTAGCACGGACGACTGAAAGCCGTATTACGTAAAAATCCGACCAAATCTCATCATTAAGGGAAGTAGGATAATTCTCAATAACTGCTTATCCTGTAAATCAAACGAATCTCACCCGATGAGGAAGTATTAGGATAATTCTCGATAGCACTCACTAATTACTCCATATTATCTGATCGATAAAGCGACGTCCGTCGATGAGAGTCTTTGCACCATCGATTGGGAAAAACATATGCTATAAATTCAGGCCACCCGACCGGTTAAAGGTACGCGAAAACGACCGCCCTCTAAGCGTTGATCTTTTCTCTCGGGAGGCCCGGCCGGTATCGGGTATATGGGTGAACCCGCGTCCTCTTTCTTTCTTGTTTTTGCGGAGAGGTCAACGTTCGAGCCCGGCCCAGACCCGGCCCGTGATCCGTGGCCGGCAGAAGCGATTCAAACCTTTCCCAGCCCGGTCGTTGAAAGGCATCATTAGTTGCGCCATCGGCCGAGAGCGGCAGTTCCTTTACAAAATGTCGTGATCTCTCGATGGCAGTGGTATCGACTTCCGGAATCTGGCGGGAGGCGGCGCCCGATCCTCGAGATCCGAGGACCCGACGGGCGCGTGGGCGAGACCTCAGACGGCGCGTTAGACTATCTGAAGCCATGAGCGAAGTGGAGGCACTTGATCACCGCTGATGCTTGCGATGGGAGGGTTAGAACAACTCACGAGACGGATGCACGCCCGGGAGCGGACCGAGAAAGCCGCGCACCACCCCTCGGGAAGGCGTACACCTCAGCCCTCCTTGAGATCTTGAAAGCAGACGGGAATCGGTAGAGCTGGGGTAGGACCACACTAACCCCGGAGAGGAGGCGCCGCGAAGCCACACTCGGGGAACGTCGAATGACAAGGCTTGACCCTCGCCCAGCAGGAAGGGAGCGATCATGGAAGCGAGGTTAAAGGCCTCGATGGGCTGTACGTAAAGGAAGTCGTAAAGGCCAGGGCTCACGATTATGGACACCACTGGTGCAGCAAACCGAATCCCATTCTGGCCGAGGTGCTCCACTTCCCCCTTCCCGGCCAAAGTTGAGTCTTGCATGAAATAGAGAGCGTTCGATGGGTGCGAAGGATCCGTCGATGTCTGCACCTATAAAGATCAAATGGAGCTGGTGTCGGGACCACATGCGGTGCGAGCCTTCGCTATCATGCTAAAGGCCCGACAACGGCTTAGTTGCGAGGCTCCCACCATCGTCGGTCTATCGATTCAGAAACTCTCCATCACGTTCGTCTCCCTTCATTGGGCTAGAACATAAGGCTGAGTTATCCTGTGACCATAAAGCGAGCTGGGGGAAACGAGGTCTTGTGTCGAGGTTCAATGCTGAGTCTTTGAAGGAATTTGAATACTCTGGACGAGAAGTTCGCTATCAGCATTCATGCTGGAGTTAGGAGTGCGATCGAGATTTGATACTTTCCATCTCGAATCCACGACGAGCATGGGCGAGGTGCTTCTTCACGAGGAAAAGAGTACATAAAGCGTGAAGAAGCCCTCTGTATCCAGAAAGCTCTTCGGCCCGCAAGAAGCGGGGTGACAGGCAAACGGGGGCCAGTACTGAGACAAAAGCGGGAAGATCCCGAAAGGCGAGCGGTCCCGAGAAGGCGAGGCGTCGAGACCGCCCGGGACCACCTCGACCAGTGCAACAATGAGTATTCTCAGTTCCACCCCACGGCTGATTCGCGATATGTCGGGTCTTGCGCGAGGTCGCCCGACATGAGCAGTTTACGAGATGGCCGTCTCGGATAGAGGTCGGACCCAGCCGATGTAACACGGTAGCGAGTTCCGCGGGTTCTGAGGCTGACGAATGATTGCATACAACTCGGGAAGGAAATAGAATATTTGATTCGGCGAAATCTCCGTGGCCGTAGCCTACGAAGGTGGTGACGTAGCCGCCACCACCTCGGCGGGCGACAGCTGGCTACCAACATCCCTTAGGAAATCCTGTGATCTCGGGAGGATTTGCGGGAGGTGAAATCGGCTCTACTAGGAAGGCTCACTTGCGTAGCATCAGATTAGGAGAGGTAATGGGGGATGCGGCCGGTGTACAAGCCACACCGGCTGTACCGGCGCTAACATTCTCGGACTCGAGACTTGGAGGGATGCCAGCGCCCCCACGGCAATCCTTTGGTAATAAGGCGATTGTGGCTAACAAAACAATCCTGGGTCCTTGTCGACAATGGGAGTTCGTGACATCATCTTCGCATCGGCTTTTGTGAGGATGAATAGGAAAGAGGCTGGAACAGTCGGCACCCGCAAGGATTCTGCGGAGAGAAAGTCTGACCTTTGGGGTGATATAGCTAGTGCTCACTTTGGGAGACCCAGGTGCCGGGCAACAAGCGGTAGTGAAGTTTCTCTGGTAGATGCCCCCATGCAGCATAACATGTGGGCGGACCCTCTCTCGCGCCATAAAGGCTATCCTCAGCTTACCATATGATGATCAAGTTTCCTACCATGGAATTGGAGTAGGAATGGACTGGAGACCGTATGTGGGAGTGCTACTCGGCATCCATAAAAAGCGGTCAACAACATATCGTGGGCGAGCTCGACATCTTGCTTGACCAGGGGTAAATGCAGGCTGAGCCACCGGAAGAGAAGGCTGGGCACCGTACGGTTGAATGATAACCCTAAACACCTCGCCTACATTGGCTCCAAGCTTGCAGAAGACCTCGGAAGCCTCCTTACCCACTTCTTGAAACAGAATAAGGATGTCTTCGTTTGGAAGCAGGAGGATATAGGAGGGATTGATCCCCCAATAATCACTCACAGACTAAGCGTGGAGTCCATCCTTCAAACCCCGGTCGAGCAAAAGGAGTTTGGCTCAAAAAGACAAGTGATCAATAGGGAGGTCGGCAAGCTCCTCCCGAGGCGGGGAAGTCGGAGGTGGAGTACTGAATGGTTAAGCGAACATCATTGTTTTCGTCCCAGCGAAACGGTAAATGCGTGACTTTGCATTGACTTCAACGGTATCGGCCAAGGCATACCCAAAAGATAGTTTCCCTCTGCCTCGGATCGACCTTATAGTAGATGCCACATCCGGCCATGAACTCCTCAGTTTCATGGATGCTCGACTACAGCGGATCGGCATGGATCTGACGACCCGAAAATCCTCGTTCGTCGGTGAGGACTATTACTTTATCGAGTAATGCCCTTTGGGCTAAAGCGGGAGCTACCTGCTAGGGTTGGTGAACAGGATGTCCCGGAAACAATGGGCGCTCATGGAGGTGTACTCTGGTGAGCATGTTGTTGGTGAAATCAATACCTGACTAAAGCTCCATAGCTCATTACGTAGAAGCATTCCAAATCCACGAGTCTGACATGAAGTTGAATCGACTAAATGCGCTTTTTGGAGTCTGTTAGGAGAAAATTCTTGGGTTTTATAGTCAACAAGCAGGAATTGAGCAAATCCGGACAAGATAAAAGCAATGCTCGACATGCAGCCATCGTGTTATAAAGAACTCAAGCTTGTCCCCAGCGGAAGAATAGCCGCGTTAAAAGTAGGTTGTGTCCCAGGCGTGATAAATGTCAGCGCTCTTCCCGGGTTCTGAAACTTCCAATGGGATACATTGGAAGAGCGTTCTCAACCTTTGAAAACTTACGAGCTCTCCCTCATTATGATCGCCCTACGAGAGGAACTCCTTTTCTATGCTGCGGAGTTTGATTCTCGACCAGTGACGTCCTTGTCGGGAGACAAAGACCGTCTCTGACATCCAGTCTACTATTACGGCCCGAGCTCTAAGAGGAGGCTTGAGAGGTATCAAGGATGGAGAAATTTGGTCCCGCGTTAATGCGACAGCTCAGCCCCTTACTTTCGAAGCCCGTACCATTGAAGTCACAACGGAATACCCAGTAAGCGAAAGTCACTGGCCCAGAGACCTTGGGAAGATTGATGAAGTGGGCCTTAGAGTTGGCTGATTCGACATTAGATATAAACCCAGCGCAATAAAATGGCGGGTCTTGTGATTTCGTCATGGGTTCACCCGGCCGGAGCTTTGTCGAGGATACGCTGAAGGCCTTGGGTATCTCCCGTTTAGGAAGAATTTGTCCATATGCGGGCGCGATGCTCGAGGAGCGGTGTGAGACTAGTCGACCTCCTCGGAAGGAATAGATATCAAGTTTGCACTCGGTTGGGTTCCAAGCCTCCAACAACAGGCGAGTATGAGGCCATTCGTCACTTTGGACTGACCTCGACCATTCGATGGAAGTTGACCCGGCAGGGTATCGTGGCTCCCGATTGGTAGTGACGAAGCAGAAGACACCTACGGGCGAAAGGTGAAAAAATGATCCATACCTCAAAAGGTACGGGAATTTCTGCGGGGAAGTTCATGCTAGTTCGAGTCGGGACATACCCGGAGCGAGAATTCAGGCGGATGCCACTGAAAAGCGCGTGGCTTCCCGAGAAGATCTCGGTGCTTGTCGAGCACCTTGCGGAGCCCTGCATAGATCTCTATGGCCCGAGGAGTCTCCCCGTCATGTCCGAGCTAAGTTGGATGGACCCCATTTTGGACTATTAATCGGAGCGCTGCAACTTCCGACCGAAAGGAGCTTCTAAGCAGAGATGGTCGACCGGGTTTATATTCATCGGGAAGCCTTCCTGGCGAGGTTTGTTCACACCAATCCTCGAGTGCATCGCGGGGAAGACGCGACTCGATGCGGGGAAGTACATGAAGGGGTATCGCGTCCTTCTGCTCGGAACTCGGGTTGGTAGGAAAAGCCTTAAGACGGGGATCACTGCGGCGCTGTGCTCGAGGCGTGATAGAACTAGTTAAATTCAAAATTTGTTAGAACACGCGAAATCTCTCACCTCCACTCCCGAGCCATTGACATCGATCCATGACCTGACCGCTGTGAGTGGGAGTTGGACAATGGGACCTCGCCCATTGGAGCAGACCGTCTGGAACATCATCGTAGTAGTGGATTATTTCACCAAATGGGCCCCGAGTCGAGACCTTTGGCTACTATCACGGAAACGGAAGATCTGCGCCCAGCTTCGTTTGGCGTTCCATAATTTGCGGGTTTGGTATCCCAAGAGCTCGGGTGTCAGGCGGAGCTGTTCGATAACGCCGTCACGAGTTTTGTGTCCAAGCTCGGGATCGGGAGCACTACGTCCCGGCTCATCCATGATCAATAGGCAAGCGAAGTCACCATCGGAACCCTTATGACATTGAAGACAAATTAGAAGATCTTAAGGCAAATGGGTAGGATACCTCCCAGGAGTGTTATGGGCATCTGGCTTGCAGTGCAACTCAGGAAACCTAGTCGCTCGGCTTTTGGCACCGAGGCGTGGCTCTCGAATCGGAATAAAGTCCCCAAGGATCGGGTAGTAGCGTGGAACATAACGAAGAGGCTCTCACCTAAACTTGGACCTCTAGATGAAAAGCGTGATCGAGGTCCTATCTAAATTTGCAAAGGGAAGGCAGCCAGTACTTTACATTAAAGTCAAACCCAGAGAGTTCTGGCTTTGGCGACTAGTCTTAAAAGCTCTTACTGCGAAAAACCAAACACGCATGGAAAACTAGGGCCCCTGGCGGGAAGGCCCACATGCTCGTATCGTGTCGTCGAATAGGGTAATTACGAACTCCAGACGGAAGAAGGAAAAGTTCTACCTCATTCTTTGAACGTTGAGCACCTTAAGCGTTTTTATCTGTAAACCTCAGATTGTAATCTTTAATAAAGTATCATCAGCTTTCAGATGACGGTCTGTGTGTTTGTCGATTACTTTGTTTAATATCCTCATAAATCAAGCGAGCTGACTGGTGAAAAACGGTGGCTCGGCCGAGAGGCAGAGCGAGAAAGTTACACACAGCAGAATACACAAATTCATGCTTCAAAAAAAAAGAAAATTTTCTTTATTCCAATGAAGGTACATTTGATTACAATCAGTAGTGCCATCCCTTACATCTCGAGATAAATAGTCGACGGTTCCTCATTACGAGGAAAAATCTCAGAAGAAGAGGGAGGAAAGAAAGGAAAGAGAGTGTGAGCGAGAGGAAGGAGAAGGAAAAGGAAGAAAGAAGAAGAAAGGAAGAAGAGAAGAAAAAAGAAGGAAGAAAAGGAGAAAATGGAGAAAGCGATGCTAAGAAATGCGCTCTCTCCCAAGCATTCCACAACAGAATTTGC
The DNA here is from genome assembly GCA_016808115.1 of Tetrastigma voinierianum. Taxonomy (NCBI): domain Eukaryota; kingdom Viridiplantae; phylum Streptophyta; class Magnoliopsida; order Vitales; family Vitaceae; genus Tetrastigma; species Tetrastigma voinierianum. Next base: position 238,200 of record JAEQBH010003523.1, read on the forward strand.
AGGGAATATCATAACTCCCATAAAGGGAAACTAGGGAGAAAACACAACTCCACGGCGGAGGACCCTCGGAGGCGGGCGCGAGCAGAATCCTAGGTGGACCCCACGGGAAGATCTTAGAGCCTTGACTTCGTCATGTGGATTCCGATTGCACCCAAAGGGAATAAGGTTCGAAGTATGAGTTCCATAGCGAAGAAGTAAGCCATTTATAAAGGAAGGCGAAGCACTGGAAAATCATATGATGATTTCAAATTCTCCATAAACCCCATTAAAAATGTAGGCATCTTTCGAAGTGGAAATAAAAGCGAAAGGTACTCGACCTAGTTTGAAATATTTGCTTTCGAAAGGCGTATAACCTTGGCTTGATTCGGCTCGAGGCGAATCAGCCCATGAAGCCTCGGTGGCCCAGTTTTAAAGAGCTCAGCTGCTCAGATAAGGCCATGTAGCCGCAGAGCCAGTAGCTTAGGATGAATAGCCCACGGAGCCTCGGTAGCTTAGTTTTGAAGAGCTTAGAGCACTCCGGATAGGCCATATAGCCGCGAGCGAGTTCAGCTCGAACCGTCGACCCATGAAGCCTCGGCCAGTTTTGAAAAGCTTCATTTTGCTTTCCAGCGAATAAGGCCATGTAGCTGTTGAGTGACCAAAAGACATATCTGAATTTATGACACCATTACCCGAGGCTATTGTCTAATCCCCGTGTGGCGCCATAAACTTGTTGTAGGGCAAAACCGTATACAAATTTACTTAATCTTATTACCAAAAGACTATTGTCTAATCCCCGACAACGATGTAAACTTTGTTTCATCCTTACTATATAACCCCTGATCTCTTAAAATAAATCATGTTGAAATTTGGTTTTGAGTCGTGTGAAAGTGCAATTAAATAGTAATAAAATGATTGTCCAGGATAACGATCGCGAGATCTCGAGAATTTTAAATCAACTACCACGACTACTCAAAATTCATACTATTTGGACCATCGGTTTTGATAAAAGTGATTTCGTAAGTACAGGAATTAACTAAGCGCAAGAAAATGAAAATTAGAATAAGCTGAAATAAATGAATGAAGGAAATTAAAACTAAGTTCTATAACAGAAATGAATCTTGAACAATTATCATAAAGAGACACATCAAGAGAAAGCAATTTGTGATGAGCGATCGTATTCACATAGTGAATATTGATTGAATTTCTTGATTATCTCAATTCAAAATCATCGAGAGCAATTTAGATGCATTTGGATCTCTCCGCCTCCATTCGGTTATCATTTTCTGATTCTCTCGAATTACGAGGATTTAGATAACTACCTCAGAACTTCCTTAATCACGGGTATTTTCTTTGCGATACTTCATACCCGTTTATGGGTATGCACACTTAGCTCCCAGTTATCGGTCGGTAAGTACAACTTCAAATTACTCTTCCTCGAAATTTAGAATCGATCAACCTTTCCTTGATTAGATCTCGGCTAACACGGGATTGGCCTCACTATCGAGATTGAGTGAAATCTCTTGCTTGTTTAAATAGATAAAAAAATTCGTTCGACTCGTTCTTGACTTCCAAGTGAGGGAAAGTTTATCTAAGTGAACTTGCAAAGCGCGGATCCCTAATAGCGGGGATAAGTATACCTTCAAAGAACTATACGTTACCCCAGGGTTGTCTTCCTGTGTGTCTTTCAGGAGGACTTCCTTGAAATCGGGGTAATGGCGCAATTCTTGCGGGTATAAGAAGCGTGTCGGATCAGAAATCAATAAACCCGATAATGCGAGTAAATTAGTAATGATGAACAAGATGCTGAAATACTACGGGAAGATCAATTCTTAAGCGTTCTCTTGATGGAAGTAGTTCCTTGATTCTTGAATTACGCACTCTGACATTCCTTTGATGATGAAACGGCGTTAAGCTAGAACAATGAATTCAATTTGTACGAAATTCCATGCGATCAATTAGTAACTTAAGTGATTTGACATTATTGTTCCAGCGATAACATTCGGATCAAACAAAATAAAGCGAGAAAAAAAAAAAAGCGAAATAATCACATTTCTAAAATGGCGAAAGAAAAGAAAAGAAAGAAAAGAAAAATAAAGTGACACGAATACCCGGATCTCTCTTACGATCGCTGCGACTTGCGTTTCAATGCGGGTAACTTTCTATTTATAAGTTTCTCGGTTGGGCCCTAAGCCCAATGTGACTGTGCGTTTCAAAGTACCCGAGGCCCGAGTCAGCACTCACGTTGCGGCCTCGATTCTCTTGTCGCGACATGAATCTCATGTCAGCGACATTGACTTAAGTTCACGCATCTTATGGCGGTCGTTCATGTTGTCCACGACACCAATCTTATGCCCTTGCGGGTTTGATTGATTGCTTGTGATATCGCGACATCATGGCCTTAATAGTATACCCATTCTAGTCCTTTGCGGTCTTCAATGGTTTGTTCACGATGTAGCGTAAAGGGGATGTTATTCATCAGCGGCTTGTGGGCTCGATCCTCTACACCGCTTCCAGATTTGTCATGATGTCGCGACCTCGGTTTTCTTGTCGACGCCGACTCACGATCTTGTTTACTTGAGCGGTGTTCACGATGTCGTGACATCAGCTAAATTATCTTGTACTCTTCTATTGTTTGTTGTGGTGTCGCGACATCAGTCTTCTTGTCGCGACATCAAGTAAATTAACTGCTATTGTGAATGGGTGCTTCTTGGCGTCGACATTAACTTCACGGTTTTGAAGCCTTCAGATGTTTTCTTTGTGATGTCTTGACTTCATCCATAATTCTCTGCCGGTATCAATTAGTTGCGGTGTCGCGACATACCCTGTCTTCTTGTCGCGACATCACTTGATCTTCTTGGAAGTTACCCAGTTGTTTATGATGTCGCGACTTGGACTTCTGTCATGACATCGCTCTTTTAATTTCTGCTCTTTCCTCATTGTCTCTGTTGTGATCCTGTCGCGACTGCATCAAATTCCTTTTAATCTTCGATGTCGCGACCTCGAGTGGGCCCATGTAGACCTCAAGGCGCATCGTGGTTTAGCCGATTGCTTTTATTTACACTCACACTATCAAGCGCATTTTATCCGCTTATTCTTTGCATTTTCTGTCTTCTTGCTTTCATTCACACTGTGACAAATTGGTGAGTTTCTTCATAATTACGTATATTAAACATTCAATTTTAAGCGAAAATCAAGCGGAAAAATGGACTAAAGAGATGACTTTAAGCTCATCATAGCCGCGAGCGATAGCTCGGGATGAATAGCCTGGAGCCTCGGTAGCTCGGTTTGAAGAGCTTAAATTTTGCTCGGATAAGGCCATATAGCCCGCAGGCCGGTTCGTTTCGGGCGGATCAGCCCACGAAGCCTCAGCGACCCAATTTGAAGAGCTCGACTACTTTCGGGAAGGGTGTATAGCGCGGGCTAGTTCATTTCGGGCATATATTGTCATTTCAGTAGACCAGTTTTGAAAGAGCTATTTGCTCGGGAAAGGTCATATAGCGCGAGCGGTTATTTCGAGCGGTGTACGGAACACCGGTGCTTCCGGTTTGACTGGCTTGCTTTCGGGAAAGGTCCGCTATAGCCTCGGGCGGTTCGGCTCGAGCGGTCGGCTCGCCGACCTCGGCGGCTCAATTTTGAAGGCTCGGCTACTCGGAAGGCCATATAGCCGCGGGCCAGTTCAGCTCAGGCATATCAGCCCATGAAGCCTCAGCGACCCAGTTTTGAAGAGCTTAGCTGCTCAGATAAGGCCATATAGCCGCGGGCGGTTGACTCGAGCGTATCGGCCATGAAGCCTCAGCGGCGGTTTGAAGCTTCGGCTCCGCGGGAAAGACCGCCTGCCGTAGAGCCAATTCAACTTCGGGCGAGATTAGCCATGAAACCTCAGCGGCCCGGTTTGAAGAGCTCAAGCGATCGGGAAGGTCATATAGCGCGGGCTAGTTCGGCTCAAGCGAATCGACCCGTGAAGCCACCGGTGGCCCGGTTTTGAAAACTCATTGCCCAGGAAAGGTCATATAGCGACGGTTCGACTGGCGAATTAGCCACGGAACCTTGGTAGCTCGGTTTGGCTGGCCCTTTCGAAGGCCATATAGCCCATGAGCGGTTGACTCGACGGTCGGCCCGTAAAAGCCTCAGCGCGGCCCATTTTGAAGAACATTTCTTCGAGATAAGTAATAGCGCGAGCCAATTCGGCTTTCAGGCATATCGGTACGTAAACCTCATCGACCCGGTTTTGGAAGAGCTCGGCTACTCGGGAAGGCCATATTCTTAGTAGAGCCGGTTCGGCTCGGCGGATCGGCCCGTGAAGCCTCGGCGACGAGTTTGAAAGAGCTCAGTAGCAGGAAGGCCCGTATAGTCGCGAAAGCCCGGTTCATTTCGGGCATATTAGCCCATGAAGCCTCAGAGGCCTAGTTTTTTTGAAAGAGCTCGGTGTTGCTCGGATGGGGCCATGCGTCGCGAGAGCCCGGTGGCTCGGGTAGGTCGGCCTGAAGCCTCGGCTGCTCGGTTCGAAGGCTCGACTACTCGGGAAAGGCCGTATAAGCGCGGGAGCCCGTGCTTCGGGTAGATCGGCCCTATGAAGCCTCAACGGCTCGGTTTCGAAGGATTGGTTGCTCGGGGAAGGCCATATGGCCGCAAAGCGATTCGATTTCGAACGGATCAACCCTTGAAGCCTCGGCGGTTTTGAAGCTGGCTACTCGGATAAGCCCGTATAGCCGCGGGTGATTCATCAAGCGAATCGGCCGTGAAGCCTCGCGACCTGCTGTTTTAAAACCGGCTACTTAGGAAAGGCCACGCCGTGCGAGCCCCGGTTCGGCTCAGCGAATCAGTGAAACCTCGAGTTTTGAAGAACTGGCTTTGCCCGAATAAGGCAGTAGCAGCGCTGAGCCCGATGCTTCGATGACCATGTCCAGAGTCGCGGGCGAAGAGCATCATTAAAAAAAAAATGCAAGGGGATGGAAAATGGGGTATTCATTGAGAACTGACATCACATATATCCGGGTTCGGCAGGCGTAAAAAAAACAAGCAAGCAAACAGCGAAAGCTATGAAGGAGTTCGAGACGTCAGAGGGGCAAGGCGAGGAAGGGAGGCGGGTGCGGGTGTTTGGCTCTCGAGCGGTCAGGTGGAAAGGACTCTTACGCACCCATCATCACTAGGGATATCAAGTTAAGATCCCGAGCCGGGTAGGCATTAGCGACCTTATACGAAGGCGAGCAATCGAAGCCCATTGAGTGCAGGCCTCATCCCTCAAACTAGTTATAGCTCCGTCCCTTTGAACAACCAAGGTTTCTTGCCTCTAGAGGTCCCCTCGCAACCCATGGCACTCCTCGGTCAGGCGTTCAATAGAGCTCGCAGCCTCGGAAGCTTCGCGACGGGCTCCATCTAGCAACGCTGCCTTATTACCCAGCTCGTCTCTAGCGGCACGCAGCTCTTCCCTAATTACCCGCAGCTCGTTCTGGGATGATTGTAGCTCATCCACGACTGGCTTCCGATGCGGGCAGCTGCGGCTGTCCACAGCCACCGGCGGGTCATCTGACCGCTTTATGGCTTTCGTCCTGACCTCCGGCTTCGCCACCGGCCACGCTTAAAGCCATCTCGGGCCTTTTTCTTCTAACCTTCAGCCCGCTCGCTCATTCGTGGTATGCCTCAATCGGACTTAAGCTTCCACGACCTCCTCGGTCATACTCTACATCCCGATCTCGCGGTCTGGCTCGCTTCCGAGTAAATGACCACGCAGCTTTGTAGACTCTAGCGGTCTTGACGTGACCCTCGTTCAGTCTGGCCCTTTTTGCCAAACTCTTCATATGGGTAGCCACCTGTTGACACCCAACATAAAATCAACACCCAACTTCGAATAGAATCGAACCTGACAAGACACGGGAACTTCTGGAAACTACCCCAGAGGGTTGACCAAGGCTTCCTCAACGGGCAGGGCACCCGATCTCTTAAGATCAGAATCCTTGAGGATGGACGAGACCGCGCTAGCCGCAAGCTCAGCATTGAAGAGCAAGGAATCCCCATCTCCATCAGCTTCGAAGCGTTTCCTCCCCAACTCTTCCGCCCTCTAAAGAGGAGGCTCGGTGCTCGCCGTGGGGACTCAAAAGTTGTTATAGGCATAACCTCCAGGAGGCTCGGTAAACCTCGACGGAGGCTCGGCCAAACCTCCAGCAGGCTTTCGGCGGCCCTCGGGGAATCTTTGGCCTTTGCAATGAGACGGGCTTGGGTACGCGGGCTTTAGGGTTTGGAGCCTCGGCGGAGCGCGACACCCTGCGCCGGGCGCCGTTAGAGTGATGATGAGGGCGTCCTCGACCTAGGCCACTTTTTGGCCGGACGACCCTTTTCAAGAGAGTCCGAAGTTTTCCTCTTCACACTCCGAGACCTCCGGGACAGCGTCTCCACACGGCGGCTCTCCCTTGAAGTGGGCTTGACAACGGGAGGCTGCTCGTGAAGACTCATAACGGAGTGGGGTGAAGGCCTGAAATGCGGGGCGGAGGACCTCGAACTTGAAGATCCGGGAATATCTGACCTGATCAGCTTAGAGTAAACGCGCGGAAGACACTTGGCCAACTTCAGCTTTACGACCTCGTCTTTGGGGTGAAGTTAGGCGATCTTGAAAACGCGACCCGATGCAAGATTAGGGACCTTGGCTTCACGGAAACTAGACCCAATCAGCCAAGCTCACGTAAATTCTCGGGTGTAGTCCGAACTGACCCGGGACGCCTAGTGTGTCTTCCTTGTCAAAGTCATTACTCTGGCAAGCGTACTTGAAGAGAAGAAATACTTGTCTTTCCAAAATTTATGGGAAGATGGGAATTCAAAATGATGGAGCGTACGCTTAGATGAATAAAGAAAGCCCTCGCGGCTTCCTTCGCACTAAAGGAATTCGAGAAGCGAGCTATCTTGAACACCCAGGCCCTTATCCTTAAAGAAAACCAACGGTATTCGAATACCCCATAGAATTGGGCGAGTTGAGAGAGCGAGCGTTGAAATGTTGCAAGACCCTTTTTATAAAGGGGTGTAGAGGGAAATGGAGGTCATTGTCGAAGGCCACCTCGAAGAAGCACACCATCTTAGGCACTTGAACCACATAGGAGGTGAAATGTCGGAGACCGGACCGACACCAAGGGGCACATGCGCCTCGTGGTTCCTCATATAAAGGCTCGACTACGCCGAGTCCCCACGCGGGGGCATTGCCGGTGGCCTCCCGGATATTCGATCCCACGAGGTATTTAATCATTCGATTCTACTCCCTTGCCTTTATCGAGAGGAGATTCCTTGGACGTCTCGAAAAACAGCCCCGGCTAAGCGATCGAAGGCACCGCGTGGCCCGAATCGGATACAATAGAGTCACCTCTATGCGTGGGAAGAGGAACGACCCGGAGCTTGCTAAATCTTGGTGAAAAGAACAAGACCTAGCCAATCTTGCCTAGCGTCGCTATATTACTCGAAAAGACCAGGAAGAAGACCTTGCAGTCCCGGGAATAAAGCGAAAAGGCTGCCTCGAGCAGCGCCTCTGCGAAAGAGGTGCAGACCCGGAAGGGTCGGGCCGATGACTGAGCTTCATGAGGAAAAGTAAAAAGCTTTAATCTTTAGGAAACGCAAATACTAACGGTCGGAGGATGTTCTTGGAAGTGGAAGGAACTAGAGGAAGTGAGCGAGTCTAAAAGTCATCATTGTCATGGGACGGTTGACAAAGCCACAGCTTAAGCCCGACCACACGAGCGTTGTGGACGTCGCACCGATTCTAAAGCGATAAGTACCCGCACAGCTTCGCGTAACTAAGGGTGGGGGGCAATTGATAGGGTTTTAAAATAGTTGTATGACCCTCACTAAGCCAGAAAAGTTAAGCTCATTGAAGCGCTTGGAATTTTGGCGTCGGCCCCTGAAAGCGGGGAGCCCGGTTCGTTCGCCCCCGAGAGCGAGTAGCGCAGACTGACTAAGAAGCCCATATCGTAAATCAAGCCAAATCTCATCATTAAGGAAGTATGATAATTCTAATAGCGCTTATCACGTAAATCAAGCCGTCACAAATGAGGAAGTAGGATAATTCTGATAATTGCTCCTAATTATCCGCCCATGTCGTGCTCGATAAGGCTGAGAAAATCCCCGTCGATGAGAGAATCACTTACCACCATGAGTGGGAAAAACATATCTTGCATACGTACGAGCCCTTCTCCAGTGAAAGTCTGTAAAGCTTATTCGGCACTCTAGCGATTGATCTTTTCTCTCATGGAGGAAGCCCGGCAAACATCGGGCTTGATAGCAGGCGAACTCCCTCGATCTCTTTCTTTCTTGTTTTGCGGAGAGTCCAACGTTCGAGCAATGAGACCGACCCGAGTCCGGCTCCGGCCCGGCGGTGGCGGCTCAGAACTTAGTTAGGTTGAAGGCGTCGTAAGTATATAATATCTATCTATTTGAAAAAATTACCCATTGAACTTATTTTGTAGATCTCTTTGAATAGCTATAATGAAAACATCTAATCGAGAACCATCTTGGCAAATAGTGCAGGTTATTATGAAAGAGACTTATTTTTATTATTGAGAGAGTTGAGGTGTATATATACACCAATATAAGGGCAAGACAATAATAGTATAGAGTATATAAAGGAGTCCTAAATTATACTAAGATCCTAAATATACTCGAATATCCTAAATATACTAAGAATCCTAAATATACTAAATATACTCTAATATCCAAAATATACTAGGAATCCTAAATATACTCTAATAAAGGTGACATTTCAAATTTTGCTTTCACATTTAGCTTATACGATGGCGCATTTATATGAGTAATCAAATATTTTACAATTAGTACTTAGTGTCAGAGACAAGAAGGGGGTTTTGAATCTGACTACTTTGTTATGAGATTCATTAAAGAAATAATTGTTGATCCAACAATCATTGCATCAAAGGTAGCACTCATGTAATAAATTGGAAACAATTTTAGACTTCCAAATTTGTGTATTTTAATGTTATTGTCTTATTTGATTTCAATTTGGTGATAAAAAGACATATTCCCAAGTTGAATTTGATGAAATTAGAGGGGAATAGGCTACATTTGTGTTACAACTAATCATGAATCAGGTTAATGCATCATGATCATGCATGGTAAGTCCCTTAGTTGCTACATGTATTTTTTTCATGGTTATTATATAGTATTACTCTTCTTTGATTAATGTTTTTATTTTAAAAAAAAAAATTTGATGAAGTTTTTAACTCTATTTGTTTATAATAGCATTATCGATCCTTGGGTTTTTTAAAATTTGTTAAATGTTATTTGATTGTATGACCAAATGTCAGTACAAATGATATGATTGAATGTGATATACTAAGTGATTAAGTGATTGAACAGGAAATAACCCCAGTGTAAGGGCAAAAATGGAAAGTTGTAAAATGAGGACCTAAGAATTAGATGATAAACATAAATGCTAATGTGAAATAAATGATAAGTGAGTGTGCAAATATAAGGAGACTAGTAAGCTTTAAGTGAGAAAAATGGAAAGTAAGAGTTTAATGAGCGAAACTGACAGGCAATGAAGGAAATGGGAATTAAGACCAAATGTGGTGTAAGAACTCATTTTGGACAAAAATCGTTTTGGAGAAGCGAGAAGAGCTAGGGTTGAGGAGAAATCAAGGTTTTAGTGGGAGATCGTCCCCATTTATGGTTTCCAGTGATCGGAAGAAGAAGGCTAGAGGCGAAAGTTCAAGAGATTGAGAATTATGAACCCTAAAGCTAGAAAGTTGAATTTGATGTTTGGGTTAGAAAAAGCGCTTAATCAAATTATAGGTTTGCTCGTAGTTGGTTTAGGATGATATTAGGATGTTATAGGAATTACGTTCAATGTTTTGGTTTGGGATTTTGGGGGGATTTTGGAGAAAAAAGAGCGCAAAAGTGCAAAAGCGGAAAATGCGGGCGTGGGCTCCTACGCCACGGCGTAGGGAACCTGCTGCCGGTGGGCCTACGCCCGAGGCGTGGGATACTCAGCCGCGACGAGGCGAGGTGCCAAAATGGCACCCCTCGGAGTGCAGCCACGGCGTAGCATTCTTTGCGTCGCGATGTAACTATTAATTCCTGACGAAACGAATTTTTTGGATTTTTGTTTTCGAGCACCTCGTATTCGTACACCGATAGTTTAAGGACCCTAATAAATTATTAATGGGGGTTTAAATAAGGATAAAACTAAATGAAAAACATACCGATGATATTCGTTAAGTGTGAGTAATGCTAGTTTACTAAATGTGATGTGTGTAATTTGCTAGGGGCCGGTGAGGATCACCTAACCTAGGATCGAGATTGAAGGCAAGGCAAAAAGAAAAAGATAGATTGGTTTGTTCTATCTTCTCCTATTCTCATTTCGAGATTTGAAATGTTTGTTCCATCATATAAAGCATATTCCAGTTTGTTTTAATTGATTTAAGGCAATTGATTGTGAAATGTTTATATGAAAATTGCATGAGTATTGAAGAAAAATGGCTTGTTTATACAAATGTACATATTGTCTTGTATTTTTGCTATAAAGTTTGAGCATATAATAGAATGTTAGTTTATTTAATTAATGATAGATTGATATACCAATAAGGGTCAAATTAGCAATACTGCGAACAAACGTAATGATGTCACTCCGATGCGGCCAGTAGGCGATGTCGGTAGTGTTCATAGATTGATTTTTAATAACTAATCAACGCATTTCGCGGGCGAGCGTGTTATAAACAGTCATTTTTTATCTTAGGCACAACGACCGCAAGCGGGGCCAAATTATCGGGGTGATTCGATATCTACGTATCACGGCATAGGTTAAATTCGTTAAAGGCTGAATTGACTTTGAGATTGTTGACAACAGGTGAAAAACATGATTGCAAATTGAAATGAAAAGAGCATTGTGAAATGCATGATTTGGTTATAAATGATTTGTGCATATGAAAGTGTATGTTAGGATGGTCGATGAACCATAAATGATTGTATATGAAATAAGAATATGTATTGTATTGACATTAATCATCCAAAAAGATTTAAAAGTTTTGTTTAGTAAAATTGCATAATTTGACTTAAACTAAAACAGAAGAATGAAATTGTATAGAACCACTAAGCATGAAAATGCTTAGTGTGTAGTGTTTCCTATGCGCAGGTATCGATTGATTAGGAACAAAAGGCAAGATTTAGGAGTGTCGAGTCATAGAGAAAGATTTGCGGAGTATGCTCCGACATATGCATTCACTCCTTTTTTTTTAACATTGATATTTTGTAAAAACAATTTGAACTCTGAACATCTAATTTGTAAATCATTTGAAAGAACGATATGCCTTTATAGTAAGCGTACTTTTGTATAAAATGTAATGTTATTAGGCTACCCCTTAAAAAAAAAAACGCTTCCATTATGTTGAAGAGGCTTTTATGCGGCTAAATACAGCGGCTTTCCCAGCGTGTTTTTGATAAAGTAATATAATGGTATCAGAGCATCCCGGATCCGATTCGGACTCGTCAATCGGGTCGGACCAAGAAGGGGTGCTGCATATGAAGAATGAAAAGAAATGAGAAAACGATGAAATTTCATGTTTTTAGATGTAACTTTTATGACATTTCAAATAATTTGTATATGAATATTGGGATGTTTAACATTTCTAAATCATGTTTTACTACGTGCTCACTTTAATTTATTTTTCTTTGAAAGTCATGGGTTTGATAGATTTGATAAGGTTTGATATTTTGTGAACATTTTATACAAATAATATTAGATGATGAAATGTGTTATGAGCTATATTACAAAAATTTGTATTAACATATTGTGATTATTTATATATATATATATATATATATAGTTTAATCTTGCTATATAATTGTTATAGGTTATGAGTAATATCCATAAGCATTACAAAATTTTATAGCTAATCCAACCATATCTTTCCTGACATTTACAATGTGGCGTCGAGAACTAAAAGGCGATGCATTTAATTTGACACATATTTACTTTTATAACAAGTTGGACAAAATTAATTTGAAATACATTGTAACGCCCCGTCCCGAGAGAGTGTATGCAAATTACATGCGTGGGCGCATATGTGCGCAAGTTGTATGAATGGTACAGGAGTTGTTGTGGGATGAAAATATGAAATGATAAATTATGGAACCCGGAATTTGTATTAGAACAAGGGTTAAAATCGTAATTGATCAAATGGGACATGAAGGGCATAATCAAAGAAGATAGTATGCCAAAAGTGAAATAAAAAAAAGTTGATGTGCAAATCTTGAGAGATGGAGAACTAACTTATAATTAAGTCAAAAATGGGATTATAAAAGGAGAGATGAGACAAACCAATGTCTCATTTGGTCTCAAAAGGCTAGGGCTTCACGTTTTGGTGAGAAAAGAAGAGGAAGGAGAGGAAGAAGAAGGAGGAGGAGAAGAAGATAAAAAATGTATGTTTTTATCTTGGAATCAAGTTTATTTTGGATTCCTAGGGTTTTGGTATGGAGATTAGTTGCTCCTTGTTCTAGGGTTTTGTGGAAGTCACCCCAGACCACTAGATTTGTTGAGTTATGTGGAGTACAAAACCCCAATTGGTGGAAAATAAACATGGAATCATCATATTTATATGGTTTTTTAGAAGAATTGGTGGACCTTTGGTTGAATTCATAAGATTTTCACCTAGGGTTTTGTGGTATGAGGTTCTAAACCACCAATACAAGTGTTATGGAGTGGTTTTGGATGATTTCCATGTTGATTTTTGAGGTATTATGGAATGGAGGAGTTGTATGAAGAAATTGGTACCAAAGTGGCAGAAGCAATTCTGGGCAAATTCCCGAAGTGGTACCGGTGCAACGAGGCCCGTGCCGTACCGCCCCGGCGAGCCAATCGATGCAAATCACCGTCCAATGATGCAGTACCGCCTAGCGAGAATACAATCGGTACTGTACCAATCAGTGGTACCGGTACCGCGGTGCCCAAAATGCCCGGTGTGTAGTTTTGCATATTTAAGCTTTAAATTCACACCAATTGTATAGGAACCTTCTTAAATGCTAAGAGGTTGAAAGTTAGAACTCGATGAAAAGCGTGGCGTCTCGGCGCACCGGCGAAGCGAATCGTTGAGTATGACTAGGTGCTGTATGATGCGTTAAAATTATGCGATTACGTGAATTAATGTTTCGCCGTATTAGGTTAGTGTGAAATTTAAGCGAGTGGGAAAGTTATTGGAATTGTGCTCAAGTTTAGTAAGCGAGAAAAGGTGAGTGTTCTAAGCCTATTTTCTCAAATAATAGTGTGTATTATTATTATATTTGTTTTACCTTTGTTCTTGGTTTTGAGTTGTAAACCATAATTCAAATAGCAAGCAAATGGTTTTTATTTAAACCATGTTGAAACTCATTAAATGGTTTTGAGTTGTAAAACCATAATTCAAGAAGCAACAAATGGTTTGGTTGTATATTTGAAAAGAAAGCAAATGGTTTGAATTATGGCAATAATTAAAAGCGAGCAATGGTTTTAATTATTAAACCATGTTTCAAAAGCAAGCAAGCAAATGGTTTGAGTTGCAAAACCATATTTCAAGCAACCAACAAAGAGAATATTTTTTGAGAAAATAGGCGACTAAAATCCTAGTTTTAAGCAACCTCTCAGGTCGGTATTAAAATGCGTGCACGGTGGTGTTAGGATATCATACGTACATTTAGTTTACTTTCAGTCGTGAGCTTAGTGTGTATCGTGGATTTAAGGGGCGAGTGGCACGTGCGAGGGGTATAGGGTTAACTGGGTTAATTGCAGTATGGTGAGTGAGACCGAGGTCAATTCCGCATATTTCTTGAAAAGTGAAGTGAGATGTGCCCGGACCCTTTCACCACAGGTGATGCGGACGGGTCCTTCCACCCAGAGTACGGTCGATGCCAGGCTCCGTGCTCGCTCAAGTCTGACAAGCGGGGAAGGCTCCGTGGTTGATGATTTATAAGCATGATTCATACGGTTTGGCGTCGACCAGTTGCAGTTGAAGCCCGGGCTCGAGTTTGTTTTAAGCGAGCGGTTGAGCGAGCTCCGTTTATTTAACGGCGGTTGTGAGGCTCCGTGGTGATTTCAGCAGCAGTTGTGAGCTGCATTTTGTCCCCAAAGCGGCGGTTGGCGCAGACAATGTTTATAAAAAGTTTTATAAACTTTTTAAAGCAAGAGATTTGAGAAAAAGTTTTATAAACTTTTAAAAGCAAGAAAACAAGAGATTGAGAAAAGTTTTATACACTTTTAAAGAAAAGCAATGGCGTCTTTACGGAAAATATCTTATAAAGAAGTTTTAGTTTTAGATGTTTTAAGCAAGCGTTTATAAAGCATGCGCTCCAGACTCGTTTAGCTCATTATTTTTGTGTTTAAAACTATTTTCCAAATGCGAGGCCTGACGGTTTAGAGCGCGGTGAATTCTCACATTTAATAGCAGTCTTTGTTATTAAGAATATTTGTAGGAAATACTTTGAATTTGTATAATGGAGTTTATGTATGTACGTAGGTGTAGTTTTGTGAAAATGTGTGAGCACTGAGGCTCTTTTTATGCAGAACATTCTTTGGTTGCCACCATCAGGAAAGTATAGAATTGTGTATCTGAGGATTTGGAATATGTCCTTATTACGGTGATATCTTTATAGAGATTTCTGAATCCTAAGTGGAGAAAAGGAAAAATTTGTATAGGAGTTTTAAGTGACGATCTGACATTGCGAATTCCCAGTCGTTAGAGGTAATGGCTGGGGATTTATGTGGAGTGGTTGGCACACCTGCCGCTAGAAGGGGGTGGGGGTGTGTCATACATGGTGTTCTAAATGTGTCACCACTTTACCTACTTTGGTTTCATTTCCAACTCCTTCCAAATGTGTCACCGATTAGTACCCTTTATGGTGTCAGTAGATAAAGTGACACTATGTCATAATGACACCTTCTATTTATGGTGACTCTTTGTAGCTCATGCACACCTTTTTCCTTGTAGTGATTATGGCAAAGGGAGGCAGCGTTTGGAGAATATTCTACAACTATGGAGGGTCTTAGTCGTTGGAATTTTGTTGAATTTGGTCATTTTTCACCAAAAAAGACAATTGTAAGCTCGCTTAGCGGCATCCATAAAACTAAAATGGAAGGCAGATCCCACAATCTTTTAAAACTAGATCGGAAACTTCAAGTTGAGCTGGAGACAGTATTAAGGCAAGAGGAATTGCTATAGTTTCAAAGATCTAGGGAGGAGTGGATTACCTCAGGTGATAGGAACACTGAGTTCCATCATGCTTCCACATAGGTGTAAAAGAGTAGAAACTGAATTCATGCGTTAAGGGATGACCGGGGGGAGTGAGTGTCAGATCCGAGCTCACTCGAAATTATGGTACAAGAATTCTATAAACAACTTTTCTTGGCCGACAACAGTTGTAGATTACATTGTACTCAGGTATCACCGGTCCGAAACTCTCAGACTCCTAGAAAAGTATCCTACATTAGCCCATCACAATGGAAGAATTTAAACAAGTTCTGTTTGAATTAAAGCTCTTGGTGAGGATGGTTTTCATGCGACCTTCTATCAATATATGTGGGACATAGTGGGGGATTCCCTTTTTCGATTTGCATGCTCCTTCTTTAATTCAGGCATCCTCCCACCATGCCTCAACCAAACTCTTCTTACTTTAATTCAAAGTGCCAAACCTAAGAAGCAACGTAGTTCATGCTTATTAGTCTTTGTAACATGGGATACAAATTGCTCACCAAAACCATGACCAACAGGTTGAAACCGATCATGCAGAGTTTGGTTTCTCCCATACAAAGTAGTTTCATTTATGGTAGACAAATTATTGACAATATTGTAATTTAGTAAGAGGTGCTCCACTTTATGTGATGTTATTTCACCTTATCTCTTTGTCCTGTGTATGGAGGCTCTCAACCAGACAATTCAAAAGGCAGTTTGATACACCCCTGCCTATTGTCTTAACCTAGCCCAATCAAGAACCAGGCCCAGAAATGCAAGAAGATCCAGACCAGCTCCTAGATGGCAATTTGAGGAAATCCACTCGGGTTACAAAGCCACCCGTTTGGAAGGAAGATTACACAAATTAGTGTAAACTGTTTTTTTGCCTGAAATTGTAAGTAGCCTTTAAGGGGCAGTTTTGGTTTTTGGGTGAGAGATATTTCTCCTCTAGTTTTGTAAGGTCGAAGGCATTGATAATAGATAAGATATTCCATTTTCTCTCTCTTGATTCCTTTCCTCTAATTTTCTTCTCTTTGGAGTAAACATTCACTCGAAGAGTGCCAAACCCCTGCCTACAGTATTTTTTTTTTTCTGCAGGTTGTATCACTGGTGCTTTCATTATTCCTTACCCATGGCGGACACCGACCTCTCACTACCATTAAAGCTATTCAGGAGCAACCTGATAGCCACTCCATGGTCGTGCATCAAACACTACAACGGTATATGGCCACCATCAATTCTCAACCGGAGGATTTTCGTTTCCAAATGCAGAGCGCTTCGAGTGGTTCCCCTGCACTTTCCCCCACCGTCCAATTCCGCTATTTTTTCGCCGACTCAAATCGTTATTCTTCGTCCAATGAAACTCGAACCACCCAAATTTGATGGATCCGACCCCCATGGATGGGTTTTTCGTATAGAAGAATTCTTCGATTTTCACAACACCCTTGAGCCACTCCATCTGCACATCATCGCCTTCCATCTTGAAGGTTGGGCATCCTCATGGTATCAGTGGATGAAGGCAAATGGCCTCCTCACGAATTGGAAAGATTTTCTACAAAAACTCCTTTGTTTGAAGACCGTCAAGGAAAACTATCAAAACTCACTCAACGCACCACAGTGGCTGAATTCCAGACTGAATTTGAAGATCTCATGAACAAGGTAACGGAAATCTCCGAACCCTTACTTATTTCTTTCTTCATTACGGGATTGAAGCTGGTGATTCGTCGGGAAATGTTGATGTCACGACCTTCATCTCTCATGGAATCATTTGCAGTAGCCTGAGCTATTGAAGCTCGATTGGAGGATTCTCGACCCTTTTCTCACACCGGGCCTTCGTGGTCCACCTTATCCACGCTTAGAGTGCTCCAGCAGCAATCCAAGGAAGTTACCTTCCTTCCAGCAGTGGTCCCCTCTCTGCCTAGCCCTGCTACAAAACCCACTACTCTACCGCCCTTGCTCCCTACACCCTCTTTGCCAATTCGACGCTTCTCTCCTATGGAGCTTCATGAAAAGAGGGAAAAAGGCTTGTGTTACAAGTGTGATCAAAAGTGGAGCTTTGCCCACAAATGCAATAACAAATTTCGATTATTATTAGGTACCGAAGATGACGACCAAGACAATGGTCTTCTGCATGTGGAACCATCTTTGTCCCCTGAGTCTCCCACAGAAGAACTTGTCACCAGAGACATTTCCAGTTTGCATGCCTTAGCTAGACAGAGCAACCCACGCTCACTGTGCCTGCGCCTCATGGGTCAATTTGGTAAGCACCATTTTCATGTTCTTAATTGATAGTGGGAGTACTCATAACTTTATTAAACCTACTTTGGCTGAATTATTGGGTTGCTCTCTTCAATCAATACCCAGTTTTCGTGTTTATATTGGAAATGGAGATTATCTGGTTTGCAAGCATCTCTGTCCCGAGGTTTCTCTTTCCTTGCAGGGCTAATTATTCAGAGTAGATCTCTATGTTCTACCTATTGAAGGTCCTGATTCTGGGTATTCAATGGTTGCAATTGCTTGGTCGTGTCTCACATGACTATGCAGCTATGACTACGGAATTTAATTGGGATGGGTCCATAGTGATCTTACGTGGTAAGACATCCTCGTCCCTGAAACCCATCACCTTTAATCAGTTTCAATTATTACTCCATCATGAGGACATTCACAGCTTATTCGAGCTTACTATGGTGCCGAAAATTATGACTTCTGGTGTTACAACTGCATCCTCACTTAAATTTCCTGCTGATCTCCCACCGCCAGTACTCCGACTGCTGCATCAATTTGAGCCACTATTTCGCCCACCAACAGGCTTGCCTCCTCACCGTTTGGTCGACCACAGAATTCATTTGCAACCAGACACCAAACCTATCAATGTCAGGCCCTACTGATACCCACAATTTCAAAAGACTAAGATGGAAAAATTAATTCGTGAGATGTTTGACCAAGGAATTATTCGCCCTAATCATAGCCCCTATTCATCCCCGCTGCTTTTGGTAAGCAAGAAAGATGGGACTTATCGTTTCTGTGTTGATTATTGTGCTTTGAACAAAGCCACAATCAAGGACAAGTTTCTTATCCAGACTATTGATGAGCTCCTTGATGAATTAGGAAGTGCCACAGTTTTCTCCAAAATAGATCTTAGGGCTGGTTATCATCAAATACGGATGCACCATCGTGATATATACAAAACAGCCTTCCGCACACATGAGGGCCATTTTGAATTTCTTGTGATGCCTTTTGGGTTGTCCAACTCTCCTTCAACATTCCAAGCAGCCATGAATCAGTTGTTCGCCCCATACTTGCACAAATTCGTCATTGTCTTCTTTGATGACATATTGGTTTAGAGTGCATCCATCAATGACCATAGACACCACCTGGAGCAAATTTTATTCTGTCTACTATAAGGGCAGTACTATGTCAAACTCCCTAAGTGCCACTTTTGCCAAGCAACCATTGAGTATCTTGGCCATATTGTCACTTCTTCTAGTGTTCAGGCTAATCCCACTAAGCTTAAACTTATGGTACAATGGCATACCCCGAAGTCCCCAAAGCAGTTTCGTGGTTTCCTTGGTCTCACCGGCTATTATTGGAGATTCATTAAAGGTTATGCATCTATTGCTGCTCCATCAGCCGACTTACTTTGTAAGGATGCTTTTATTTGGACTCCAAGAGTTGAATCTTCTTTTTAACAACTTAAACAGGCCATGGTTAATGCCCCGGTACTTCACTTGCCTAATTTTGACCAGGATTTCTGTATTGAGATTGATGCATTCAATGTGGGCATTGGCTCCATGTTGATGCAATATGGACATCCCTTGTCTTATTTTAGTCGCAAGCTGGGTCCAAGAATGCAATCCGCTTCTACCTACATTAAGGAGCTACAAGCAATTGTGGAAGCTGTCCATAAGTAGAGGCAATATTTATTGGGTCGTTCTTTATCATTCGCACTGATCAGCGTAGCATTAAAGAATTATTGCAGCAAGTTATCCAAACTCCAAATCAACAAAACTATGTTTGCAAGTTGCTTGAGTATGATTTCAGAATTGAATACAAACCTGGAAAAACCAATATAGCAGCAGATGCGCTTTCTCGGGTATACGAGGACATAAAAGATACAGCTGCACATTCTCATACATGTTTATTGTTTGCTACCCACCCAATTTCGGAATTCTTGGACACACTCAGAGAAGAAAATGTCTCCCTCCTTAACTTAATCACACTTCATGATCTATGGACTCGAGGTACTCTTCCCCGAACTTATTCTGTCATGAATGGTGTCCTGTTTTTTCAAAACACATATTATATCAATCCACAATCTATTCTCAAAAGCTCCTTACTACATGAGTTCCATGCCACCCTAATTGCTGGTCATGCAAATGTGAAAAAGACCATGGTTCTCCTCGCTTCTCTTTTCTTTTAGCCTCGAATGAGACTTGATGTTGAAACCTTTGTTGCCTCTTGTGTTATATGCCAACAAACGAAGTACTCGATCCAGCCACCTGCGGGCCCATTGCAGCCTTTACCAACTCCATCATTAGTTTGGAATGAAGTAACAATGGACTTTATCACTGGGCTTCCACCTTCTCATGGTTATACTTATCCTTGTCGTCATCGATCGTCTCATCAAATCAGCCCATTTTGGTCCCTTACCCATGGATTTTACGTCTTCCCGCACTGTAGCCTTATTTACTGAAATGACAATTAAACTCCATGGTTTCCCTTCCATCATCATTTCAAACTATGATCTTATTTTTTTGAGCAATTTATGGAAAAAGTTGTTTGAACTCAATGGTGCAACACTTCGCCATAGCTCAACCTATCACCCTTAAACAGACGGGCAATCTAAGGTGGTTAATAGAGGGTTGGAGAAATATTTACGAGCTTTCACACAAGAGAAACCTGCAACCTGGTTCAACCTTTTATGTTGGGTAGAATATAGTTACAACAATAGTTATCACAACAACATTAAAATGACGCATTTTCAGGCTTTATATGGTCTGTTACCACCTACCATCCCTCCATATATTCAGAGCTCAACTTCAATCCAAGCTCTCGAAGATTTATTGCTTGAACGAGATCACCTTTTGCGCACACTAAAGGCCAATCTCCAATGAGCCCAACATCGAATGCAGTAGAAAGCAAATGCCAAACGTCGAGAACTAAGTTTTTTTGTAGGGGACAAAGTTTTGGTTTAGCTGCAACCTTATAGACAAATGTCTATGGCTCATCGAGTCCCTCATAAACTAGTTAAACATTTCTATGGGCCCTTCACAGTTTTGGAAAGAATTGGTGTTTTTGCTTACAAGATTGATCTCCCATCGACTTCCCGCATTCATCCGGTTTTTCATGTAACGAATCTCAAGCCTTTTCAGGGTGGTGATTGTTCGACAGCTCTACTATTGCCCAATGAAACTGTCCAGAATAAGCTTGTGTCCCTCCCAGTTGTTGTTTGTGCTACACGCACGATTCTACGCCATCACAAGCTAGAACACCAAATCCTTGTTCAATGGTCTGATGCTCCACCTAAGAATGCAACCTGGGAGCCCTTCCAAGAATTCTACAAGACTTACCCAGATTATCACCTTGAGGACAAGTGGTTTTTCAAGAGCAGGAGAATGATACACCCCTGCCTATTGTCTTAACCAAGCCCAATCAAGATCCAGGCCCAGAATATGACATCTTGGTGACGAACCCGCTCGACCATAGTGTTATTGTGAACAGAGTATATAGAGATTGCCCCATCAAAATACGAGAGTATGAATTTTTGGGAGATTTGATTGAGTTATCCTTCGAGGAGTTTGATGTGATATTGGGGATGGTAGGTTGTCACGACAGGCTATAGTCGTAAAATGAAAAGAGTGACCTTGAGAACACCGAATGAAGATGAAGTAACTTTCATCGGTAAGAGGTCAAATTACCTATCTAATGTGATATCTGCATCCACTGCTAAAACAATGGTGCGGAAAGGAGGTGAAGCCTACTTGGCCTATGTGATTGATACGGTAGAGCGAAACCATTATCGATATCCCAACATTGCGACTTTCGGTTATGTTCAGGAAGAGTTACGAATTGCTACGTAGGGAGATTGAGTTTGCTATTGGTGTACCGGTCTTGTGTGGCATCAGGTGCCGTCTGGAATGGAACTCCACTAGAGCTAAAGGAATTGAGTACAATTCTGAGAACTACTGAAAAGGTTTATAGACCAGTGTATCATGGGAGCTCGGGTGCTTTTGTTAAAAGAAAGATGGTACACGCCATTGTATTAATTACAGACAATTGAACGCAAGTTAGCGGTAAAGAATAAGTATCCGTTACCCGAGTGATGATTTGTTTGACCCGATTAAAGATTAGTATCTTTCAAAGATTGACTTGCGATCACGGGTATCGGTTGAAATTAAAGATCTTAAGATGTGCATAAGGCGGCGTTTAGGGCGTGATATGGACATTATGAGTTCAGTAGTAATGCCGTTTTGGATTGACAAATGCTCGGCCCAGTTCATGGATATAATGAATCGTGTTTTCGGCCGTATGTGGATCAATTTATCGTAGTGTTCATAGAAGCGACATTCTTGTGTATTCAAAGATCGGGAAAGTCATGACACACACCTTAGAAGTAGTATTAGAGACTTTGAGGAAAGAAGCGATTGTATCTTGGCCCAGGCAAAGTGTGAGTTTGGATGAATGAAGTGTCCTTTCTTGGGCACATTGTATCGAAAGAAGGAATCAGAGTAGATCAATGAAGTGGTTGTTGATTGGAAGCCACCAGTATTACTGAGGAAGTGCGTGGTTTCCTGGGATGGGATACTACGAAGGTTCAATTGGGGGTTTCTATGAAATTGTGCATTAATGAGATTGCTTTCTAGAAAAATGTAAGTATGAATGGGTGAAAAATGTCAAAGTTTTGATAAAGTTGAAAGCATTCTTAGCAGGGAGCTCGATTTCTTACTCAACCAGGCACAACGGTAGAGATATGTGATTTTTAGTGATCTGCGTCGCTAAATGGACTTGATGTCCTAATGCAAGAGGGTAAAGTAGTAGCCTGTAGCCCAGAGGCAGTTGAAGCCGCATGAAAGAAGCTTGCATGTGATTTGGAATTAGCGCGGTGTATTATTTGAAAATTTGGAGACATTATTTGTATGGAGAGAAGTGTTTCATCTACACTGATCATAAGAGTCTTAAGTATTTGCCCTCCCAGCAAGAACTTAACTTGAGACAACGGAGATGGATGGAACTAATAAAAGATTACGACTGTGTGATTGATTATCCTTCGAGGAAAGGCGATGTAATTGGCCGGCACAGTAAGTCGATACAAACACTTCGGCGTTGAATGCCCATTTGTCATTATGGGGGCGATGAATGCGTAGTGGCGAAATTAATAAACGAGACGAGTTTGTTGAATCAAGTGTTAGAGCACAAAGGAAAGATGAGAAAATTCTTGCCCTGATAAATCAGTTGGAAATGGTAAAGCGAGTTCCACGGTGAAACGAAAATGGAGTTTTGTATTATAAGGATCGGGTTTGTGCTTTAGGTGTAATGAATTGAGGAAATCCATACTGAAAGAGGCACATAGTGGATCTTTTGCTATCCATCACGGTAACCGCAGATGTCGAGATTTAAAAATGTCGTTACGGTGGTCAGGGACGAAGAGGCGTGTCCGAGAATATGTAACGAGTATTTGGTGTGTCAAAGTAAAGGCGAGCATCGAGTTCCTTGGGATTATTGCGGCTATTAGAATCTGGTGGAAATGGAGCCGATCTGGATTTTTGGTTGGGTTACCATTGACGGGGAGAAAACTTGACTCGATTTGGAATTCGTAGTAGACCCGATTGACCATCCGGCTCACTTCCTACCGGTGAGAGCGGAGCTATTCATAGCAATGAGCTAAGCGGTTGGCATATCAAGGAAATAGTTCGATTACATGGGACCTCTGTATCCATTATTTGGGGCCAGAGATCCGAGGTTTACTTGATTTTTGAAGAGTACAAGGGCCTTGGGCTTCGGCGGGTACGTGCGATTCGCTGTAAAGCGGATGGGCGGTCGAGAGTGATCCGAGATTCTAGAAGATATATTGGGAGTTGTGACCGATCTTGGTAGTTGGGATCGACACATTGCTTTAGTTGAATTGTGTACAACAGCGGTTTCCAATCAAACATTAGATGGCGCCTTATGAGGCTTTATATGGGAGAAAATGTAGAACACCGTTATGTTGGGCAGATTGAGTGAAAGAAAGTAAGCCTTGGAGCTTGATACGGAGGCGAAGAAAAGTGAGAATGATGAGAAAGATTGAAGGTGGCAGCCGATGAAGCCGAAATCATATGCCGACATGAAAAGAAAGGATATTCGATATGAGATCGGCGAAAAAGTGTTTTTGAAGTATCGCCTTGAAAGAAGGTGATGAGATTTGGGAAAAAGGGCAAATTGAGCCCTATGAAGGGATTGAGAAAGTGGGTCCAGTGGCATACAGTTTGGCATTACCTCCGGACTTGGAGAAAATCCATAATGTATTTCATGTCTCAATGCTAAGGAGGTATAGGTCCGACCCGTCACATATAGTCTCTTCGGAACAGGTGAAGTGAAGCGGTTGACGTATGAAGAAGAGCCCGGTGAAGATCTTGGCTTCGTGAAATGAAGAATTGCGAACGAGAAGATTAAGCTAATTGAGTGCTATGGAGAAACCATAAGACTGAAGAGGCCACTTGGGAAAGTGAGGAAACGATGCGGCAGTAGTACCCGCAACTGTTTGACTAAGGTAATTTCGAGGACGAAATTTATTAAGTGGGGGAGAGTTGTAACGCCTCAAAAATACCCTAGAATTTTTTTTTATAATAAAAAAATTAGTATATATTCCGGGTATAATTAGGCAGCTTGAGTATGTTGTTGTATTTTAAAAATTTTTTTTTTAGATGAATATTGATTGTGATTATTGATTACAGAAATAGCCGTGAAAAGAAAAATATGGAAATTGTAAAATGGGGACCCAAGGTCGATTGTAAATAAATTTAGATGTCTGAGTGAATTTTGAAATAAATAGGTAAAGGGAAAATAATAGGAGACTTAAATAGAGAATAATAGAAATGGAGGGACTAAATCTAATCGAGAAGGACGTGTGGCATATAGGAAGGGAGAAAGCTTATCGCGCAAAAATGCAGTTAAGAGTGATGTAAGAAAAAGAAAAAAGCAGAAGGGAGTTAGAGAGGGCTCCATCTTACCTGCAGATTTCAAACAATCCCGGACCATAGGTCTTAACGAGAGGCAAGAAGGAAGATGCTTCCTCGTGCGAAAGCTACAAGTAGAGACCATAAGCCGGAGTTTTAGGCAACATCCGAGGTAGGTCTTCTCTCTTGGCCATTTTCTGCAGGAATGTTGGGTGGTTATCTTGCCTTAGGGAATGTTTGGTTGCATTTTAAACCATGGGAAATTTGCCACATTGTGGTAGTCTTGTGACTAATAGAACATATTTGGATTTTGGAGTGCAGTGAAGGGAATTTGGTAGTGCGTCCTTCTAATAAATTGTATCCACATCGATTAAATTGATGTTAGGCTTTAATTTGATTTGGACCTCACGAACTAAGTTATAGTCCTTTGCGAATTCATTGACTAAATCACGGTCGGTCCCGGAGTTCACGCGATTAGTTAACCTAGTCGGGACCTTAGAACGAGTTTTGGGTCAGAAATAAAGAGAATTTGGCAATAAGTCCTTCTGTGGTAGCCACATCGATGAACTTGATGTTGGGCTTTGATTTACCGATTGATTTGTAGACGAGTTATGATGCTTTTTACCGAGCGATCAAATGGGTGAATTCGACCCATAGATTGATCGGCCAAATTCGGCCGGACCTCGTCACGGAAGAAATTTCCCGACTCGTCAAATGCGAGCTCGGCTCAATCATCTGAGCTGTTCGTCATGTAGAGCTTAACGTCTGAAGGAGCTCAGGCTCGTCATGAAATTTGAGCTTCGTCTGCCGGTGCGACTCGTCGGTCGAGGTCGGCTCGTCAAGGCGGCTGCGCGCGGCCTCGACCGGAAGGTCATATCTCCTTCGTTTGAACTCCGATTTGGGTGTTCTAGGACTCTATGGAAAGCCCGTAGGTTGGAATACATTCATATACGAGGAGGATGTTAGATGTCAGACCCGAGGTGTTTGGTAGGCTAAATCCTTGGTGCAGCTCGTTAGTTAGTCGGTTCGTGAAGTTATTCGCGCGTAGCGCCGGCCGAAGGTCGTATCTTCTTAGTTTGAGCTCGATTTGGGTTGTTGGGTACATGGAAAGCCCGTGGGTGAGAATACGATCATATGCCCAGGGGAGGATGTTAGATGTCGGACCGGGGTGTTTGACTGAGCTCGTCGCCCGGTCTTATTTCGTCGGTTCGGGTCGAATTTCGTCGAGTTAGTATCATGACCTCCCGGCCCCCGGAAGGTCATGCTCTCTTCGTTTGAACTCCGATTTGGGTGTTCTTGGACTCTATGGAAGCTCATTGAGTCTAGAATACATTCATATAACTAGGGAGGATAGAGATGTTTAACGAGGTGATAGGTCCCTAGAAATTTCGTCCAGGGTCGGTCATTTCGTCGATTCGAGATTTGGCGTATTATGACTGGTCGAGTCATAACTCTTTCGTCCGATCCGAACTCCGATTAAGGTGTTTCTTTGGCTATGGAAGCGGGTGGTCGAAATAAATCATATATATTGTTAAATTGGAACTCATATTAAATTTAAATCAGTCTAACCAAAACTACTACATTGAATAATATTGTTTTTAATGGTTTGGAATAGGGATGACGAGGAGAAAAGCGGCTATGGATTGAGATTAAAGTTGGAATCAAAGTGCAAAGATTTTTGGTTTGTTCTTCTAAATCTATTCTCATTTCAAATTTTGAAGTATTTGTTCTACCAACTCATTCCTCGTTCAGAAGTTTCTTTGTTTGTTAAGCATATTGAATTGATTTAGTAGTTTGAGAAAAGTGATTGTGAAATGTTTACATATAAAAATTGCATGATTATTGAAAATATTTGTTTATCTGACGTCACATGTATACATTTTCTTATAAAGTTTAGGCGCCCTTAATAGAATGTTAAATTTGTTTGTTGGCATTAAGGATAGGTGGTATAAATGAGGTCGATCTGCATGATCACTATGACTATTGTATTGATGTGTCATCCGTCGGTAGCCGACGGGGCCAGTATCGGTAGTGTTCATATTTGATTGTTTATAACCGATCGACAACCCGGTGGATCATTGCTATGTTATAAATGTAATCTGAACTTATTTGCGTGAGACGTCTGCCGTGGCTACGATATCTATATCGAGCGTAGGTTAAATTAGTTAGAGCATGGCAGATTGATTAGCAAATGATTTGATTGGCATAAGCGAATTGATTTTGAATTGAATTGAATGTCGAAGCGGGTGAATTTGTGGCGTATTTGAATTGATTTGAGATTGTGAAATATTGATTACGAAAATGTATTTATGGGATGATCGATGGCTATAATTTATTGTATATATATAAGTATGTATTGTATTTATATTGATCATCGAATGATTGAAAGTTCGAATTATTAAATTGCATGAATTGATTTAAGCGAGAGCGGGAATGGTTGTATAAACCGTGGCGTGAAAATCTTGGCGTGTTTTCTGCGTCTTGTAGTCGCAGGAAGTGATAGATGGTGGTCGAGCGGATTGAGATCGGGCGTCGGTCGTAAGAAAGAATTTGGATTATCTTGACGTGTGCATTCATTTCATGTTTTCTTTTGGATATTGATATTATATAAAAACAGGAATTTGAAGCTACGAGCATCCCATTTTTGTCATCATTTTGAAAAGGCTTGAATGCGCCATTTAGTAAATGTATTTTGTTAAATATAAATATTTATGGAAGCACTTGAATTTTGAAATCGCTTCCGCAAAGATATGAGTGATTTAGTGATTTTAGTGGCATCCCGGACTCGGTTCGGATCCGCCCAAGCGGGTCGGGTCGGGAAAGGGACGCCACAACATTTATTGGTATCAGAGCCTAGGTTTAGGCGGTTCTATAAAATGATTTCGAAATTGTTTGTAAATGATTTTAAATTTTTATTATTATTTTATAACATGCATTTCATTTTGCGCATAAGGATGACATGAGAGCTTCCGGCCTTGGGATCTTCTTGAGTCTAAATAGGATAAAGCGTGGACGGATTCGGCTTTGTAGGGTCGAGGATGACCAGGGGACTCGCCCAAACAGTTCTGTTAGTGTGGAAGGTGGGCAAGCATCCCATGCCCCACCAATGAGTGAACCAGAACAAGTAGCAGGAGGTACTATGGGTATCCTCGACTGCTTTCAGAACATTGCAAGGCGGGCAGCCGTTTGAATTACTCAGCGATCAGCCATTGAGAGAATGGCGAGAATGCTAGGCACGTAGATTTTATGGGGAAGAAAGAGGATGACAGCCACATGGCGAGAAAATTGGCTCGAGAGGCAGAAGCGAATGCTTGTGCAAATACCTTTGCACAAAGCGAAAGTTGGAATGTGCGACCTCATTCTTACAAGATGAGAACATCGGTGGTGGGTTTTACGTGACCCAGGGACCGCACCATCGGAGAGGATTACATGGGGTTCTTCTTGGATGAGTTCAAGAAGCACTATGTGGAGTCGCATTTATCGGGTCAACATGAGACGGGGTTCGTAATGCGAGACGACGGATGGAGTGTGGCCAGAGATATCTCAAAGAGAAATTCACCGCGGTTGGCTTAGTATGCTCAGGTACTTGTGAGTGAGGAAGAAAGTGTCGTAGGTTTGAGAGCGGCCTTAGTATTATGTCGAGCCCATGTCACGACATTTTGCCATGAGATTTCTGAGAATTGTGACATGTGCATTGAATGTGGAAAGGCAAGAAAGGAAGAGAGAAGGATAAGGCAGGAAAGAAAAATCTCGGTCGATCCAGGTTCGCAACAACAACAAGGAAAGAAATTCGAGAGACGGGGTTCCAATCGACCTATAGCTCCGGGCTACGGTAGGAATACTACTCTACCGGCACCGTCAGTTGCTAGTACACCAGGAGGTGCTTCTAGAGACCAGTACTCCCCATTGTCCCATTATGGGAGAAATCACAAGGGAAATGTTGGAGACTTACGGTGCTTGTTTGATTTGTGGATCCAAGAGCATAGAAGCGGGTGTGCAGAGCTCGTTGAACTAGAGCACCAGGGGCGAGGGTCTGACTTTAGTGGCACAAAAGGCAACAAGAGTGTTGCATCACTTAGGAGTGTTCCGAGACAAGAGACACAGACTTTGGGTAGACAAGATGGTCGTGCTCCCGGCTAGAGCATATCTGATAAAAAGCGATGGAAGATACCGACCTTGAGGATGTAATAGTCGGTAATTTTACTATCTTTATTACTACTATGCATGAATTTATAGATCGGGATGCGACTCATTCATACATATGCGACATACCCAACAGGTAAATTCTTAGGGAGTGAAACCAGATATGACATCTTGGTGGCCAGGCCCGGCTCGACCATAGTGTTATTGTGAAACGAGTATATAGATATTGCCCCCATTAAAATGCGAGTATGAATTTTTGGGAGATTTGATTGAGTTATCCTTCGGGGGAGTTTGATGTGATATTGGGAATGGGTAGTTTGTCCCGACAGCGATAGTCATTTGTAAAATGAAAAGTGACCTTGAGAGCAGAATAAGAGATGTAACTCATCGGTGAGAGGTCAAATACCTATCTAATGTGATATCTGCGTACTTCATAAAACAATGGTGCGGAAAGGAGGGTGAAGCCCTACTTGGCACATGTGATTGATACGGTAAAGCGAGGCCTAGTGTATCCGATATCCCCAGCATTAGCGACTTTCGGATGTGTTTGGGAAGAGTTACGGATTGCCCCACATAGGGAGATTAGGTTGCTATTGTGTTGTACGGGTGCCACCGGCATCCATTCTGGCAAATCTGAGAATGGCTCATTAGAGCTAAGGAATTGAAATTGCAATTGCAAGAACTACTAGAAAAGGGTTTATTAGACCGAGTGTATCGCAGCGGGAGCTCCCGTGCTTTGTTAAAAAGAAAGATGAGTACCGCCGGCTATGTAGTGATTAGACAATTGAACAAGTTAGCAGGTAAAGAATAAGTATCAGATTTACCGGAATTGATGATTTGTTTGACGGTCTAAAGATGCAAGTATCTTTTGAAGATTGACGCGATCTGGGTACCATCAGTTGAATTAAAGATGTCGATGTGTACGCCAAAGGCGGCGTTTAGAGCGCGATATGGACATTATGAGTTTCTTGTAATGCGGATTTGGATTGACAAATGCTCGGCGTTCATGGACTGTGAATGCGTGTTTTTCCGATCGTATGTGGATCAGTTTGTCGTAGTGTTCATAGACGACATTCTTGTGTATTCAAAAGATCAGGAAAGTCATGACACACACCTTAGAGTAGTATTAGAGACTTTGAGGAAAGAGCAGTTGTATGCGAAACTAAGCAAGTGTGAGTTTTGGATGAATGAAGTGTCCTTTCTTGGGCACATTGTATCGAAAGAAGGAATCCGAGTAGATCCAAAGAAAATAGAAGTGGTTGTTGATTGGAAGCCACCAAGAAATGTTAAGTATAGTTTCTGGAATTTGGTAGGATACTACGGAAGATTTGTTAAGGGTTTTCTATGTTCTGCTGACCCTAGATGTGAGATTGCTCAGGAAAATGTAAAGTATGAATGGGTGAAAAATGTCAAAGAAGTTTTGATAAGTTGAAAGCATTCTTAGCAGAGGCTCGGTTCTTACAAAGCCAGAGCAGGTAGAGAATATGTGATTTAGTGATGCGTCGCTAAATGGTTGAAGTGTCCTAATCTGAGGGTGAAGTAGTAGCCTATGTGAAGACAGGTTGAACCCCCTTGAAAGAACACAGCATGATTTGGAGTGCCCATGATTGTATTCATAGCGAAAATTTGGAGACATTATTTGTATGGAGAGAAGTGTTTCATCTGATCATAAAAAGAGTCTTGATATTTGCCCTCGGCGAGAACTTAACTTGAGACAGCGGAGATGGATGGAACTAATAAAGATTACGTGTGATTGATTATCACTTCGGGAAGGCCGATGTAGTGGCCCGGCGGCTTTGAGTAGAAAGTCAATACAAAACGCGCCGGTGAATGCCCATTGTCATTATCGAGCGATAGTCTGCTTGTAGTGGCGGGAGTGTCGCGAGACCAAGTTTGTTGAATCAAGTGTTAGAGCCTGAGGAAGATGAAAAATTACCCGCGATAAATCAGTTGGAAATGGTAAAGCGAGTTCACGATTGAGCGAATGAGTTTTGTATTATAAGGATGGGTTGTATGCGGGTGTAATAGATGAGGGAAATCCATGCGAAAGAGCCTGTAGTGGATCTTTGCTATCAATCTGACAGCCGCAGATGTCGAGATTTAAAAATGTCATTAAATTGGTCAGGGATGAAAAGAGGCGTCGGAATATGTAACCAAGTGTTTGGTGTGTCGGTAAAGAAGCGAGCATCAAGTTCCTTCGGGATTATTGCAGCCTATTAGAATACCGGAGTGGAAATGGGACCGAATCACCATGGATTTTTTGGTTGGGTTACCATTGACAGGGAGAAGGCTTGACTCAGTTTGGGTCGTAGTAGACCGATTGACCAAATCAGCTCTCTTCCTACCAGTGAGAACCGACTATTCACTTAACAAGCTAGCAGAGTTGTATATCAAGGAAATAGTTCGGTTACATGGGATTCCTGTATCCATTATTTGGGGCCAGGGTCCAGGGTTTGCCGAATTTTGGAAATTACAAGAGGCCTTGGGCACTTGACTAAATTTGTCTGCGTTCCACCTGACGAATGGACGGTCCCGAGAGTGATCAGTTCTAGAAGATATGTTAAGGAGTTGTGATCGATCTTGAGGGTAGTTGGGATCGAGCACATTGCTTTGGATTGAATTTGTGGCCACAACCAACGGTTTCAAATCAAGCATTGGAATGGCGCACTATGGGCTTTATGGGAGAAAATGTAGAACACGGTTATGTTGGAGGGTGAGTGAAAAGAAAGTAATTGGCCCGACTTGATACGGAGAGGCGAAGAAAAGTGAAAATGACTAAAGAAAGATTGAAGGTGGCCACCGATGAAGCGAAATCATATCTTGGAGCATGAAAGAAAGGATATTCGATATGAGATCGACGAAAAAGTGTTTGAAAGTATCGCCTTGGAAGAAGGTAATGAGATTTGGGAAAAATGGCAAGTTGAGCCCTAGATTTATTGGCCCCTATGAAGTGATTGAGAAAGTGGGTCCAGTGGCATACAGGTTGGCATTACCTCTGGACTTGGAGAAAATCCATAATGTATTTCATGTCTCAATGCTAAGAGTATAAAATTCGAGCCGTCACATGTAGCCTCTTCGGAGACAATTGAGGCGAGAAGCGGTGGCGTGAAGAGCCGGTGAAGATCTTGGCTCGTGGGGAGTGGGTGCGGAACAAGAAGATTCCGGTAGTCGAGTCTTTGTGGAGAAACCATAAGGCCCAGAAGAGGCCACTTGGGAAGTGAGGAAGCGATGCGCCCAGTACCCATGGCTGTTTGGTAAGGTAATTCGAGGAATGAAATTTATTAAGTGGGGGAGAGTTGTAACGCCTCAAAAATACCCTAGATTTTTATAATAAAAAAATTAGTATATATTCCGGGTATAATTGAGCCAACTTGGGTATTTTTCTAGAAATTTTTTTTTAGATGAATATTGATTAAATGATTATTGATTCTAGAAATAAACCCAAGTGAAAAAGAGAAAATATGGAAATTGTAAAATGGGGACCCAAGGGTCAATTGTAAATAAGTTTAGATGTCTAAGTGAATTTTGAGAAATAAATGAGTAAAGGGAAAATAATATGAGACTTAAATGAAGAATAATAGAGAAATGGAGGGACTAAATACAAAAATAAAAAATCAAGGAAAGAACGTGTGGCATATAGGAAAGAGGGAGGAAGCTTCCTCCTTTTTAAAGTACGATTAAGAGTGATCCATAAGAAAAAGAAAAACAGAGAAAAGGGAGAGTTAGAGAGAGAGACCACGTCTTATACAGATTTTCTCGACTTGATCGGACCATAGGTCTTGCGAGCAAGAGGAAAGTCGCCGCCGTGTGAGAGATCTGAGTAGAGATCGTAGCGGAGAGTTTATTGACATCGGGGTAGGTCTTCTCCTACTTGGCGTTTCTCTGCTACTAAGAATGTTGGGTGGTTATCTTGTAATAGGGAATGTTTGGTTGCATTTTAAACCATGAAATTTGCCACATTGTGGTAGTGCGCAGTAACCGAACATGAGAGCTGATTTTTGGGTATGAAGTGAAGGGAATTTGGTGAGTCGTCCTTCCTATAAATTAGCCACATCGATTAACTTGATGTTAGACTTTTGAATTTCGATTTGGACTCTGTGGTAAGTTATAGTCCTTTTCTTGGGGTCGGCCAAATTAAATACGGTCGGAATTAGGTTAACGGTCGGTCGACTAGTCGGACCTTAGAACGGGTTTAAGGTCAGAAATAAAGAGGAATTGGCAATAAGTCATACGTGAGAAATTGTAGCCACATCGATAGACGATGTTAGGCTTTGAATTTCTAAATTGAGATACTGTAGACGAGTTATGTTTGTTTACTACGAACGGTCGAATGGGTGAAGGAATTGAGCCCATAGAATGTCAAATAGAGGTCGACGAGACCTCGTCTGAAACTCAACTCGTCATCTGCGAGCTCGGCTCGTCATCGCGAGCTGACTCGTCATGCGAGGCTTAGCTGTCTGAAGAGCTCGGCTCGTCTGTGGGGCGAGCTCGTCGGTCGAATCGACTCGTCGAGGCCCATTTGCATGACCTCCCGGCGGAAGGTCGTATCTCATTGTTTGAACTCAGATTTTGGTATTTACAGGGCTACATGGAAAGCGGTGGGTCGAATACATTCATATGCCTGAGAGGATGTTAGATGTCAGACCGGGGTGTTGACTGGAGCTCGTCGAGCGGTCTGGCGTAGTTGTCGGCTCGTCAAAGTTGACTACGCATGACCTCGACCGGAAGGTCATATCGCCGTTTGAACTCGATTTGGGTGTTCTTGGACTGTGGAAAGCCGTAAAATTGAGGGCCACATTCATATGCTGAGGAGGATGTTAGATGTCGGACCGAGGTGTTTGGTAGGCGCAAATCGCCGGTCGCGACTCGTCGATTCAGTCGGTATTTCGTCGAAGTTATTTACGCATGACCTCCCGGCCCGGAAGGTCATATCTCGCCCGTTTGAGCTACGATTTGGGTGCTTGGACTCACATGGAAAGCCCGTTGAGTGAGGCCACATTCATATAACTGAGGAGGATAGAAGATGTTTAACGAGGTGATAGATCGAGGCTCGTCCGGTCGGAGTCAGACTCGTCGGTCGAGTTATTTGTGTATAGAGCAGGCTCCGGAAAGTCGTAAACAAACTACGTCCGGCTACGATTAGAGATTGTTAACATTTCTATGGAAAGCCCGTATAGTCAGAATCCATCTATATATATATTGTTATAATTGGAACTCATATTAAATTCCAGAAAATCAATCCTAACCAAAACTACTAGTACGCACGAATAATATTATTCTTTAATGGTTTTGGAATAGGGATGGCAGGAGGAAAATAGCTTGTGATTGAGATTCCAAGGATTGGAATCAAAGAGAGTCACGAAAGATTTTGGGTTTGTTCTTACAAATCTATTCTCATTTCAAGTTTGAAATGTTTGTTCTGGAAACTCCTATTCCTCGTTTCAAGTTTTGCTTATTTGTTCTAAAAGCATATTGAATTGATTTAATTGATTTGAGAAAAGTGATTTGTGAAATGTTTGCATATAAAAATTGCATGATTATTGAGAAATAGTATGTTTATACAAGGCGTACATATTGTACTCACATTTTTGCTATAAAGTTTGAACGCCCTTAATAGAATGTTAACCGTTTATTTCGCATTAGGATGGTGAGTATACGATGGGTCGAAATAAGCGTCTCTTCACGAACTAATGTATTGATGTGCATACGATGATGTGACCAAGGACCGTATCGGTAGTGTTCACTATTTGATTGTTTATAACCCGGTCAATGACCATTGGGGACCGTGCATGTTATAAAACCATGATAATCACCAGGCTGCTTGACCAGTGAGGTTCCTTCTTGCATTGACTACGACTATCTTTGTATATCGAAGACATAGGTTAAATTCGTTAAGGACATAACTGAATTGATTGGCATAACTGAATTTATTGGCATAGCGAGATTGATTTTCGAGGTGAATTGAATGTCGAGCTGAATTGAATTTGTGAGCGTATTTGAATTGATTTGGGTGTGATATAGTGATTATGAAAATGTATTTATGGGATGATCAATGAACTATAATTTATTATATATATAACAAAGTATGTATTGTATTTATATTGATCATACACAAATGATTGAAAGTTAAGATTATTAAATTGCATGAATTGATTTAAGGCTGGAACGGAATGGATTTGTATAGAACTCTTAAGCATGAAAATCGCTTGCGTATTTCTGCGTCTGCGATGCAAGTGATAGATAGTGATCGAAAGCGGGCCACATGAGATCGGGCGTCGAGTCATAAAGAAAGAAATTTGAATTATCTTTCGGCAGCTATTGCATTCATTTCATGTTTTCTTTTGGATATTGATATTATGTAAAAGCAATTTGGCTACGAACATCTATTTTTGTAAATCATTTGAAAAGGCTTGAATGCCTTCATTGTAAATGTATTTTGTTAAATATAAATGTTTATGGGCTTGCCCAAATTTTGAAATCACTTCCGCAAAGATATGAGTGATTTAGTGATTTTAGTGGCATCTCGGACTCGGTTCGGATCCGCCCAAGCGGGTCGGGTCGGGAAAGGGGCGCCACATCCTCACTCCTGTGAGTTTGATCAAGCGTTTTTTGGAATAACCGCAGCTAGAATCTGACTCATAGCCATTGAATGGCACTTTCAGACAGGATAACCATGGTAGGAAGACCCCTACACATTGGAGAACTTGAACCGGCTCCCCCTTTTTGAACGAAGTCTGCCACGGCTCCCCTTCCTTTCCTTTCTTTTTTTTTCTCTTCTATCTTCTTTTCTTTTACTTCTTTTT
Source organism: Tetrastigma voinierianum (assembly GCA_016808115.1). Taxonomy (NCBI): domain Eukaryota; kingdom Viridiplantae; phylum Streptophyta; class Magnoliopsida; order Vitales; family Vitaceae; genus Tetrastigma; species Tetrastigma voinierianum. Next base: position 273,465 of record JAEQBH010003523.1, read on the forward strand.
ATTTTTCCCTTTGTTTTTTAACATTTCTTTTTCTCCTTTCTTTCTTCTTTTTCTTATACTTTTCTTCACTCTTTCTTTTCTCTCCTCCCTCTTTTCCATCGATCATAATTGGTTTTGGGTGTAGGACACCACCCTCAAACCAGTTTGACACATGGCCATTACTAGGCCATGTGTTCTCCATGCCTCTAACTCTTCCACTACCATGCTCATGCATGAGAGTGGCATGACACTTGGCTTCCCATGTGCCAAGTGTCCTCTCCTCTAGTGCCACATGGCCCCATTCTCATGCGAGTGTCGCTCATTGATTAAATCAGGTCCTTTTTCCCGAAATACGTGAAATTTATTTGTCTCGGAATTAATGAGGTGATTATGTATCTAGATTTCAAGATCTGACTATTGTGTGGTCAGCATCGTCGTCAGAATCTAAATAAATTTCTAGACTTACGATGCATCTTTATGTGATGTCTCTCGTTCACATTATCCGGGTTTTCGCATTGTAAGTAGCCTTTGAGGGGCAGTTTTGGTTTTTGGGTGAGAGATATTTCTCCTCTAGTTTAGTAAGGTCGAAGGCATTGATAACATATAAGATATTCCATTTTCTCTCTCTTGATTCCCTTCCTTTAATTTTCTTCTCTCTGGAGTAAGCATTCACTCGAAGGGTGCCCAACCCCTGCCTACGGTTTTTTTTTCTGCAGGTTGTATCACAGTTAGGGATGGAAAGTAGACTCCCATTTATCTAACCAGGGAAGGTCCCCTTATCCCACCTCTTCTTTGCTGATAATTTTATACTTTTCGCAGAGGCCTCCGTAGAGCAAATTAAAGTGATTTTGGATTGTTTAGAGGAGTTCTACGCTTCCTTATGTCAAAAGGTGAGTTTTCCAAGTCTAGTGTCTTTTTCTCTAAATTGGTTGATGGAAAAGATGTTGAGGTGATTGTAGCTGAATGTGGATTAACTCCATCCTCTAACTTGGGGTTGTACCATGGGGCACCTTCAATCCACAACCGTATGAATTCCAGTATTTACCAGCATCTCCTTGACAAAATGGATGCTGAACTCAAGAGTTGGAGAGCCAAGTTTCTCTCTCTAGCGGGAAGGATAACGTTAGTAGTTTCCGTACTTAACTCCATTCCTATTTATGTCATGTAATTAACCCTCCTACCAACTGGTGTCTGCTATGTTATCGACAAACAAGTCCGACAATTCATATGGAGCTCCACTCTAGAGAAGAAGGTCATTTACCTTATCAGGAGGGATACAGTGGTTCAGAAAAAGGGTCACGAAGGTTTGGGATTAAAGCAAATGAGAACCATGAACCTTGCGATGATGGCAAAGCTAGGTTGGCATCTCCTTCGGGAAACGGATAGTTTGTGGAGCCGGAACAAGGAAATACATGAGGGGACCGATGGGCATGGAGCAGTTGATTTGAAAAGGACTTGGGCAGGATAGGAACATTCTGGAGATGGGCTTCCAGAAGACAATATATAATGGGAAATCAGTGTTGTTTTGGCGCTTGGCTCGTGGATACGTGATTTGAGAAGTAGAAGTATCGGTCGTGGCTCGGACGGTCCCGAGATGTATGGATCGCGGTGTATTGATCGTTTTGGTGATACGTAAATAAGTGATTAAAATCACAAAATTATTAAGAATTTATATAAATTATTAGAAAAATAAATATAATTAAGTAAACTAAAATTTTAATAAAGTAATTTTTATATATTTAAAAATGAAATTTGAAAGCTTGGACAGGGAAAATATAGTTTATGGGGTCAAAACGATGTCGTTTTGACTTTCTAGAACTAAAGCAGTCGTTTAGCCATCATAACTTTTAAATTCAAACACTAATCAAAGCGTGTCGTTTGGCACTTATCAGCGACGCCGTTTGGTGGCTAACCTAAACGGTGTCGTTTTGATTTGTATTAAAATAAAAAATAAAAAACCAAACCCTCTTCCTGCATTCCCAACGAGCGACGACAGCAAGAAATGAAAAAATGAAGAAGAAGATTGAGAGAGGAAGAAAAGGAAGAAAAGGAAGAAGAAGAAGAGGAAGGAGACATACCTGCTCCAAGGCGCCGCCGGTCTTCTCTTCTCCTGTTCTCCGTCTTCTTGACTCCGAGTTACGCGACAAGCTGTCGACCGTCTTCTCCGGTTCTCCCTCAGGTAAGTTAGGTTTTACTTTTTTAATTTCATCTTCTTCAGTTCTTACGTCTTCTTCGTTTCTTTTTTAGTCGAATATCTGAAATTTTCAATCGAATCTCTGCAATTTTTTTTATTTTTATTGTTTCTTTTTTAAATTCCATCATGGGTATCGTCTCATTCAAGTTTATTGTGTTGGCTTTTCAGAGGAATCTCTGAAAATTTGCATTTTTGGTTTACTTTTTGGGTTGTTACATTAAGATCCCATTATCTGCATTTTCACGAATTTTCTTAGGAGTTGACCGAAGTCATCGCCAAACTTCGTAGAGTCCACGGAAGGTTTTACCGAGTTCGCCGATCCTTATCGTCGTACGATAACGGTATCTACTCGGTTAGTCCCGAGTTGCTTACGAATCGGCCGAGTCGTACCGGACTCAACCGGTTTTTTGAACCCTGCGTGGATACCCCACTACTACCGGTTGCTACCAATGAAATCTCACAACCAAACTCTTATCTCGCGGTACATGACTATTGCTACACAACCATGGGATGGAAATGGGCAGGTTTGGAGGGACGATTCCCCCATTAAATATTTGCACAAGTTGAGGCCATTCTAATTAGGAGCGATGAAGATGAAGCAGATGAATTCTATTGGGGACCTTCAGCAGATGGCCGTTTTAATTTCAAGTCTGCTTATGATCTTGCACTGCGCCCTACCTCTGTCCTTCCCCGAGCTATTTGGAAGCAAATCTGGACTTTGAAGGTGCCACAACTGTTCGTACTTTGTTAAGATACGACAATAAAAAAAAACATTAGATTTATGTGAAAATCCTTACGAAAAAAAAATTACGGATAAAAGAGAAAGCTTCACTATGAATCTCAAATGAATTATAAAATACGACTGATAGGGAATAAACGCTAATATGTTTATGTAACGAAAATACTAACAGCCCAGCACCTCTGCTACCACAACATATCCTTATTTTTTTCTCAATTTTTCTTTCACAAGTTCGCATCGCATGTCTTCTGATCGACATGTCTCAAACCAGTTCAGAGCCACAAAATCAACATACTTTGATGTGGGTAATACAACATGGTCAGCTCTTGACAATTGTTGAGCGGTTCCAACGGGGATTAACCACGTACTGACCCATACTATGGCTGCTGCCCCGGTGAACTCGAAGATCTGAACCATATTTTTCCATCGTGCAGGAAAGCTCTCCCTATTTGGTGTTTCTTCAGTTCTAGATTCGAGAATAGGGGTCCCCACCACCAGAGCTTTGCGGACTAGTTCGCTTATCATTTGTAGGCGAAGGGGTTTGCTGCGAACATTCTTGAATGGAGTGCTGCTATATTTTTATGCTTGTGGTGGTTGTGAAAGTGGAGAAGTGAGAGGGTCTTCTAGAGGCGGGACAGAGTAATTGGAGACAAAACAGCCGATCTACTGCATTATCTTGAGGAGGTATCGATAGCCCTGAGCTCGTCGGAAATTATAAAGGGTTCTAGAGTTCAACGCTGTGTCACTTGGATTGGTTGGGATCCCCCCGAGGCATGTTGGAGCAAATTGAATACAGATGAGAATGTCCATGGGAATCATACCGAGTCAGGTGGAGGATCACGAAGTCACCCTGGTGGCAGGTTTTTCTAATAGGTTGGGTGCTGAAACGACCTTAATTAGTGGCAGAACTTTGGGCTATTTTCCTTGGCCTACGACTTGCATGGGGCTAGGCTTGCCAAAGGTGATTTTGGAATCTGATTCCATGGAGGCCATTAAAGAGGTTACAAATAGCATTCGTTTCCACCCCATGCACAAGACGTTGGTTATAGAATGCCGGGAACTATTAGCTCGGGAATGGCAAGTGCACACTCGGCATGTCCCTCACGATTCTAATTGTGCAGCATACTCTCTTGCCAAGCTTGCATTGATGCTTTCTCATGGGGAGTATAAAGAATGGGATGGCCCTCCGTCGATGATCAAGCAGGTGCTCCATCAAGATAGGTGTCGGTTTAGGCGGTTGCAAAGGATTCTATAACCTGCTGGTTGATTTGTGAGCAATTCTCCTTTGGATCCAAAAAAAAAAGGACAAAAACAAATTTTGAAATATAAAATTATTGATACATAATAACATTATCTAGAAAAGCTTTTCATTTTTTATAATAAAACAATGCAAATCAACAGTGATTAATAAATAAGTAATTTATAAACTCGTGTGATTTTAATTTTGAATGCGTTATTGAGAAATCAAATCGATGTGGCATCAAATTTTCCAAGTAGCTAACATGAGTATAGAATGAAATGACTATTATTATTTTTTTTAATTTATATGATTATAATAAAATAAACATTAGTTGCATTTAAATAAAAAAAAATTAAAATACAACATTATCCATGGATGATGCACGTGTTATACGACTAATCATGAAAACATAATTACCACTAGTTATGTCCATACTTCATGATATTTTATATTACCTATCATATATAAAATAAACGCTAAAGCATATTATTATATGGATATATTCATCATTAATTTTATTTTATTTTATAATATAAAAATATATAAGAGCTTATTAAACAAATAAAATATTCAGATAGGATGAATATATATATATATATATATATATATATATATATATATATATATATATATATATATATATATATATATATAGGATTCTATTGTTTTCATATTATATTCCTTTTTTGAAAGAAAATACTGTATTCCTTTTACATATTATTGTATTATTGGCCATATAAATTTTTAATTCCCTTTTTACTTTTGACTTTATTTATAAACAAATTCAATTTGATTATTTTTTTAATATATCAAATTGGTATTTACTTTTTCCATTTTCAAATTCAAATATTTAAACTCTCTATTCCTCTCTCGAAGCCCTATCAGCCATTTTCATGTTCTCTCTTTTAAGCCTAATTCTGGATTTTCTTTTTCAATAAAATAATTTCTTACACATTGATTTGCGTTTTTTTTTGTTTTTTTTCGTATTTTTATCGTTGACCTATTACGACGTGTTTTGTCAAAAACTTGTTGCAACAGGTGGTTGTATCGTCCATGGTTAGCTTTTTTATAGGTTTTCGTGTTGATAGTTTAGATAGTAAAGTTTCAATTTATCATAGAAAATTATATCCGTCAGTATATTACATATCTTGAATTTTAAGTATTTTTTTATTTTTAAATGTGTAGGTCTTGCGTCATCCTTTAAAATTTTTAACACTTTTGATTATGTGCTTTTATCGATTATCCGAATCAATAAATTTATCTTTTTTGAAAAATCAAATATCTAAAAACTAAAAATGGAAACATACACTCAAAGATGGTTTGAACAAGATCCTAGCTTAATTTCCATTTTTTGTTAATAATAATAAATAGAAATAGAAATAAAAACAAGAAGAGGGAGGAGGAGGAGAAAAGGAAACAACTAAAAGGGAAAAGGGAAAGGAACCAGCGATCAAACTTGGTAGTTGCAAGAAAGGGATCATAGAAAGATTAGGGGAAGGACATGAAGTGGGATCACCTCTCTCCCTCCCTCAACCATTGTCCAGAAGTTATACTTTTGGAAAAAATTCTAAACTAATACTTTTCAAAATAATGCCAAACTGTTGGTTTGCCAAAGGTGAGCTTTGTCTCAAAATCTGTATTTTAAAAAATATATTCTAAAGTAATACATATTTCAAAATAATCATCAAACTGGTCTTTAAAATTACATTAACCAATTACGGTTTTAAAAATTAACCTTAAAACTATATTTATCAATTACAGTTTTAAGGTTAATTTTTAAAATCACATTCATCGACTGTGATTTTAAGGTTAATTTTTGTCGGTACCTGGTTCTTTTGTCTTCCGAGGCATCAGCGGCATGATATAAACTCGCAAAATGTAGTCACTACTAAAATCACCGAATCATCGAACAATTCTGGGTCTATTAAACAGATTTTTTGGTCAAGAAACCCATTAATGAATTATCATCGGCCAAAATTATTTAGTCGCATTCTCCGGCCGGTAATTATTTCACCGATTAAATCAATTGGTCGGTACCATCGACCATAAGAAACTATTTCCGACATTTTACCATTTACCAATCGAAAGAATTTGGTCGGTAAATGGTCTCCAAATGGTCGGTATTGTCGACAATTGCGACAAACCGATCAAATTTTTTAATATCATCAAGTCGGTAATGGTCTTCAAATGGTCGGTAATTGGTCGACCAACCACCAAAACCGACCAAATTTTTTAATATTGGTCGGTAAATGGTCTCAAAATGGTCGGTAATTACCGACCATTTGGAGACCATTTACCGACCAATGATATTAAAAAATTTTAGTCGGTTTTTTGTCGTAATTTGGTCGGTAAATTAATTTTTAAATATTTTTTTTTGCCATTTTTAGTTTGATATCTTGCTTTTAAATATATATATATATATATATATATATATATATATATATATTATATTAAGATTACTAAACAAAAAGAAAAGTACAATAGTGCATGCATATTATATAAAGAGAGTAAAATATTTTAAAACAAGCAAACTAATATATATACGTATATATATAGTAAATAAGTCAAGAGAAATAAAAACATGAATTCCCAAATCCAAGCATAAGACATAAAAAAAGTGTAATACACTCAATCATCCAACTCCAGTGTCATCATCGTGATGTCGAAGATGTATCCGTCCGTATGGTGAGATGTCGGGTACCGGGTAGACGTCATTGCCAACTCGATGCTATTGCCGCAGGTGCCGCCAGAGGTGTCAAGTAGATGCCGAGTCGAGCATTACATCAACAACTGGTAGATCATCGTATTGAACCGCAGCCCACCTTCCCGACACTTTGTAAGCCGCCAAAACGCCAGACGCAACTCATCCCTATCATCCTCATAGTCGATCACGCGCTTTCAGACGGGCCAATCGATATCAGACGCATTTCTCGCGATCGCGCCTCGAAGTCCTCCATCGCCGGAACAAATTCGAAAAATGGTCCTCAAGATGGAGCTTCATAACTGCCGCCTATGCGAGTAGAATAAATGATGATGTCGACGAACCGATGCCATGGGACGGCATCTTCTCCTCGCCATCAACAAATTTCATACTCAAATCCGACATTCATCAACCAAGTGGAGCCGAGAACGAGAACTACCTGTTGCACCATCACATGAACCTGAAGTAGACTGGGAATACGCTTGAGTCGCAGCAAATCAATACTTCCTCATATCTCACCCAATAAACATGTAAAATAAGTATTTTAATTTTTATCTTCAAAAAAAAAGAGAGAAGTATAAACCAAATCTGATTATATTTTTTACACGCTTTCCTGGGTCCGTTTGACAACCCGTCAACTCGCGAAATATTCATGGATGTCGGGTAACCTGACACCACTTCATTGAGTCCCTTTCTCCAAGACTCGGATTTAACGAAAATCGGGCGTAGCCTCTTTCAGACGAGCTCTACCAAATATAACATGTCCCAATAACATGGCAACCTCGTCCTAACATTTCACACCTCAACCACACCTGGTCTACATACGATAAAAATGAGTAAAATTTGCCACTTGGGCCCATACATCACTACCACAAAAATATATCCAATCAACTATATATTACATGGTTCGGGCGTTAATAACCGGTAATAATTCAAACATATATTAAACCCGTGTCGCAACAAACTCGAATACGCTTGAGTCGCAGTTACAGCCTAACATTTCTCATATCTTGTCTAATAAACATGTAAAATAAGTATTTTAATTGATCTTCAAAAAATAAAGAGAAGTATAAACCAAATCTTTGGACAGATATTTTTACATGTCTCGTTGGGATCTAAATAAGGTTTTCTTCTAGTAGATCTTTTTAAGAAATATCTTTTTATTATATTTCTTATATGGTTTATATTTCTTTTCTTTTTGTTTTCCTTCACTTCCATATATTTCGGTGTAAATATATTTTACAAAACTGTATTGACTCTTCTTAATGTATTTTGTCTTGTATGATTCCCATAATGCCCTTTGTACTTTCTCCTAAAAAAGGTTTCTAAATATTTGTACATAGTTCAGAACTGCTTCGTGGGTATTTTTCCGCACGCATACTACTATTGGATATTTCCTTTACATCTACATAATTATTCCATAATTGTGGATCGTGAGATGTTATATTTAGTATTTGGCCTGGTAGCCCGACTCGAACTTATGTGGTTTTTCATTGGGTGTATTCTTCCTTAGGTTTGTAATCTATAGATTCGTCATATGATTGGTTTGGCCTCGGTCTATTTTCAATGTGCTTGTGGTCTAGGCAATTTTTCCTCTATTGTGTCTTATCATAGGTTGGCTTCTAGCAATGGGCGAGAGGTCAGCCAGACACTCCCGTTTCCGAGGGTCCGTTGACAACCACAACTCAAGCACATTCGTGGATGTCTGGTAACCCGACACCACTTCATTGATTTCCTTTCTCCAAGACTAGTTAACGCAAATCGGGCAGAGTCTCCTTTGTACGGGGAGCTCTACCAAAATACAACATGTCCCAATAACATGGCAACCTGTCCCAACATTTCACACCGACCACACCGGGTCCACATACGGATAAAAATGAGTAAAAATAAGTATTTTAATTTATCTTCAAAAAAAAAGAAGTAATTTTATTTTAATGAAATTTACATTTTGGTCGAGACGAGATCTCTCGATCAACAAAAGTATGATCATCACACTTCGTAAGTGCTAAGATTCGAATAAGCGAGGAGCACCGGCTTCTACCTCCGCGTGTCTTTAATTACAAACAATATATACGTTAATTCAATTGAAAAATCCTTCCCGAAATGAAAAATAGACATAATTGAACACACCACAAAGTAATAAACATAAGAAGTATAATTAGAAATAATACCAATGTCGTCATGCTCACGCACAGAGCGAGATCCACAAGTGTGTGAGACATACACTACCCTCTCCAGCCCGCTCCGAGCGATACCTCGCTATGTTGCTCACACCTCTTCCTATAATCGATCTTCCCATCTTCTCCGCCACTCCCGAAAACATGATCGGGGACACCTATATCTTGCTCTTCTTCTTCAACCATTTATCTTTGACCTCGCATTACCTGTCTTTTTTATACCGACCGGGCAAAGATGTTTGTAGAACACCTTTAACCGCCTCGGATCGTGTCCACCTGGCAACTTCTCTCAAATTATAATTTAAACATATTTCATCAATGAACAAAAGAATAAATAAAAGATGTAAAAATGTTAAGTAGTAATATATACCTTAAATTCTCTCCAAATCATCAACTGGTCTCTATCTGTCAGTGACTTCCAATTATGTCCATGAGGTTTAAAGGACTTCCTGAAAATTGTCCTCATAACCCTAGAAATTGAACCAGACGGCTCTAACTTTGTCCTATAACCCAAAATTTCATAGCAAGTAAGAAATAAATTAAGAAATGGATAAATCATTAGTTAAGTTTCATATCTTACTTGACATCAATTGTCTGATCAAACTCGAGCACAGGAGAGTCTCGGTCTCGTAGGGTGTGCCCGAGGAAGACTTCAACATCTCCATCCTCTCCCTCCTATCCCTCCCACGCCTCTTGATCATTCATCACAATCTCATGACCATGATGTGGATCAGTCACGATGCCGCCGTCATGTACATTCACAACCTCCTCTCGTTCACTGCGGGGTCTCATCCACCCTCGACCCTCTTACCAGACGGGGCATACCTCAGGCCTTGCCGCCTCTTACTCGTAATCGGTATCGACTCCGGCAACGTGTCGCTTCTACCTCGCCCACGCGCCATATCTCGTTAAAAATAATAAACAGCACATTATTGGATTAGTAAGCATCAAGTAAAAATATATAAGGCAATGAAAATAAACAAACATGATTAACGATTGAAATAACCAAACTCACTCAACCTACTCATTCTCATCATAATCATCTAAATCGTTCGCTCTTCTTCTTCGCATGGTAACATCATTTTCAAACTCCTCTCCATCACTGCTTTCTTCCTCATGATCAATTAAATGTTCATCAACATCTACATCCCCACTTGTATCCATCTCAGAAGATGCAACTAAAAGGACGTCTTTGTCCCCCACCACAAACTCTTCGACATAACATCATTGTCATCATTTTGAAATGCCGGTTCTATGACATCTGCATTTGGTGATGGGATGTCAATTTGAGCCCTAGCTTTGATCTTGCACACAGCTTTCCAATCCATTCTAGGACCGGTCCGACCCAAATATTCACAATAATAAACCTGTGATGCTTGTACTGCTAAGACAAAAGGTTCATATTTGTTGAATCGTTTTTTATCGTACACGACAAGTTTATATCGAGGATGGACAACTATACCGATGTGGCAGCGGGTCGAACTATCTACATTTCGAATAACATGCCTTTAACTAGAGGGCTTCAAATTTAACTTGATCACTTCGACTGTAGTCCCGTACGTCGATTTGATTTCATTGTATATCGATCCTTAATGCATACCTCAGATAGTTCAAGGTTCTAGAACTCCTATGGATTATCTGGGCAGAAATTTAAAACCATTCACACAAGAATCAAGCAAGTTTTAACCTCTAAAGGGACCTCATGCTATAGTTTGAAGATAATGATTGAAATTTTATTTGCACGATTATGAACTCCGTAATCGGAAATCGCGTATTGTTGAGATTACAATTATAAATTTGTATCAGAACACATTGGCAATTGTTTTGTATTTTCATGTTTAGTAAACATACGTATTTTTCAAAACCATTATAAATTCTTGTCTGGCACGTGCATTGACAAAATTTTCTGGCTATTCAAGTTTGGAACTTTACGTTTTCTCAGAATCTAATACACTAAAAATAGAAATGAAATTAGAGAAAATATTAAGATTGGAGAGGAATAGTAAATTAACATAGCAATAGATCTCATTTGACTTTTTAGCAACTACTTACTCTATGAATGGTTGAACTCTGACAATTCATTAGGACATATGTATGAGTCGCAAAGATATTCATTGTCCTGCTAGATACCGCTCTCCTTCGCACCAATTGCTTTACCCGAGGCTTGAAAATTTCAAACATATCATCATCCACAATGTCATCAAGATAAACCTCATTCCGCTTTCCTTAAGTGGAAGAGTTGACTTCCTTCTTGAAATAATGATGCGACTGGGCAAATCTCATCCATAATATACCCAATTGATATGTAACTCCTACTCGAGCCTTATTCATGATTTTATGCTTCTTTATTTTCCTCAAGTATCTACAAGAAGATTATTAATATTACAAGTCATGTATGTGTATATATATATATATATATATATATATATATATATATATATATATATATATATATATATATATATATATAGGAAAAGAATTAAGGAGGAATTAATATTACCTTTTCCGAGGATACATCCAACGATAATGGACTGGACTAAAGAATCCTAGCTTCGTAGAAGCCAAGTGCACTGAAGATGTTCCATTGAGTCAAAAACTGGAGGGAAGATCTCTCAAGATTGGGTATAAGATAACAGAATTTGTTCATCCAAATTCCTCAACTCCTCATCACCAAAGAAAAAAGAAGCCGCTGCTTGAAGAATAAAGAAATCTCGCGTATCGGCTCCCATATTCTATTTGGCGTGAATTCTCAAGAGCAATCAGTAACAACCCCTTTGCATGAATACATGACAATCATGACTCTTCATGCCAAACATCTTAAGTTTGTTCGCATCCACACATCTCCCCGCATTAGAAGCATAAACGATCCGAAATCTCAGCTTTTTTACCCACTCCAACACATCCTTCTTCTGTGATTTATTCAGAACAAATGGCACATCAGTATTTACTGGTGACAAGATTTTGTGCAAATTGAGGACGACGACAATATTTATTCAACTCATCTCTCGACTTGTACGTGTCCTGGGCTTTCCCTAGAATGTTAAACACCGCATTGAAAATATTGTCAAACACATTCTTCTCGATATGCATAATATCAAGATTGTGCCTGAAAGCAAGTGTTCACGCCAAGAGTGGCAAATCCTGCAAATACTTCTCTTATTCCACCCACAAGTCTTAGATATAGCCGCACACAACCTCAAAGATCAACATCTATCACCTTCCTCAACCCTCTGTTATTCAAATCCCGCACTTCATCCCGCATCTAACCCCGGAATTGTTTAGTAACCTTTCTATTCTTAATGAAGTCTTTAGTGTTACGCCGATACGATGATTCATGGGAAAAAATCCTCCGATGGTTGTCGAACCACGACCGCTTCCCGCTCTAATTAATCTAAAAGTACTCGAGTCTTCCATACAATACTCTGACATGCCAACACACGGAAGCAAAGACTCCACCCAAACATCATAGAATACTGAAAGTCATTTATGGTCCACATGAGGGCGCCACAAGATCAAAATTTTGTCAAGCCGTGGAATATCATGCTTCAACCCTAACACCCCACAAACTTTCAACTCCGCTATCAATGGTCGCAGAAAACATCTATCTTCCCTTTGACTAGAGGTCCCGCACTAACACAATCAAAAACATAAATTCCTCCTTCATGTCCGAGGCAAGTTATACTCACGCCACCACCATTGTGCCACAAAGAATATTGCCGGTCCGTGACGACCAAACTACCAAAACCATCAGCAATAAACCCAAATTTAACATTTCCAAACTTCAGATGAAAAATCGTGAAAACACTCATCAAAATGTTTCCGCCAGGCATCGTAAGGTGACACATCTTACCGCCTCCATATGATGCTCAATGCCACCTCATTTCATTAGCTGCTATGCTTGATGCATACAATTTCGCAACCTAGGTGTTATTAGAAAATAGTGCATCTTCTTATACGGCACCTTCAACTTCCGTATATATAATCTATTTCCAGAACCCCTAACCTTTTGCTTGTACCGAGCATGCCCACATTTTTTACAATCAAGTAAGGTCACCGTCATCACCCCAAGATATCATACAAATTGAAACCACACAAAGAATGAATGACTCAGACGGGTAATCCCAACCCTCTAACTAACTTCTTCAGGTCAGAGGAAACTAATGGCATCAGATTATTCAGGGCAACAGCTTCTGAATGAAATTAGACATATCATCAAACCATGCCCTCGCGAACACCGTGTTCCGCACTTTATTTCTAACATCCTCACTACGCAGATAGTCGAGTATGCTTAGAATTTCATATACGTAGTTTGTCTCCAGCCCGAATCATGTCATAGAAATTTCATGCCCCTCGCATCGGGTTCTCATCCGTGTTGAATTCGTGACTGGCAAAGATCACAAACCATTATATGGTGCTGCAGTGTGATTCATATTATCCGAGACCATCCGATCGCCACTTTACCGACACTCTATCGAACTTGAACACCTCTCGTGGACTGCTTCACCATGGTATATCCAAACATAGTAATCCCGCACAAAACCATTTCTATACAAATGCACCTTCACAAATTTCAAGACTAAAAACTCTTATTCTCACATTTAACTAAAGTGCAAGGACACCTTATAGCCGTAAGCACCATTCACAATAAATGATGTCTCGTGAGCAAACGCGCAAATAAATTCATCAACTTTTTATCCCCATTCATTAGAGAACATTCCACCTCACTATTCGACCCTCGTACATCCATTCACGATCGTCTTCCATAACTAGTCACAAAAAAAATCAATTTAGTAAGCAAACGCGATTATCCTCAATTATTTTTATGTTCATTAACCATTTATCAGGCCCGAGCAAAGTTATTTTTACGCGCGTGATATGCAACCCATTACACATCTACCTCCACCTCCACCCAGCCCAACGCTTCTTTTCTCTTCAATAGGTTTGTCCTAATCCATTTACAAAGTTACGTTAAAAAAGATCACGACAGATGTTTCTCCACATGTATGCATTTCTCGGCGAGCCCCTACGCGGGTTCTCCAAGTACACTAAATAAAATATATAAATAATAATGCATAATCTGCTTGATTTAGCAAATTGCATTACTATTTATATATCCTAATGTGCACCTGGAGAACAAACGAGAGCAGAGGCACCAAAATGACACATAATATATGCACTTTAAATTCAAATCATGATCATTTAATTAACGCCCTTTCAGAACTGTCCTATTGGGACAATCCAAGGTATTCAAACTGCTGTAATACACCTGGACGGATGTATTCTACTTTACTAACTATAAGAATCAAAACGACAACTTTAATCGCTTACGATGATGCATTTTCAAATCGCTAAGAGAATGCAAAGCCGATTTCATCGTGATAATTAAAAATTTAGTTTATATATGTTAAATCCATTTCTTCAATTTAATCCTATCACATGTTCTTATATCCATATCATTCATAAATTCATACTATATCATGTAATTCAACTCATATAAGCTCCTATAAATTTCATTCAAGTGATTAGTACACTTGGTACTCTAATCTAAATTTCAGAAATATATGGGTACCCAATGCTATTAAATAGCATATGGTCAGATTCTAAACTCAATGGGTTTTCCATAGAGTTCAAGAACACCTATAACAGAGTCCTAACGAAGGAGTTATGCAAGTTGCAATCCCTGAAGAAAATGAGCAACTTATAAGAGCAGCAACAACAACCGTTTTCGTCATTTTGAATCTAATATGAGTTCAACTCTGATCAAGCTATATATGGGTGGATTCTAGACTCAAAGGGCTTTCTATAGAGTCTAAGAACACCTATTACAGAGTCCTAACGAAGGAGTTATGCAAGTTGCAATCCCTGAAGAAAATGAGCAACTTGTAGCAGTAGCAGCAGCAGCAGTAGCAACCACTGTTTTTTGTCATTTTCGAATCTAATATGAGTTCAACAAGCTATATGGGTGGATTCTAGACTCAAAGGGCTTTCCATAGAGTCTAAGAATACCCAACCAAGTTCTAATGAAGGTTATGCATGTTTCAAAATCATGAAGAAAATCAGCAATATTCACAAGAATCGCAAAGAGCAGTGGCTACTCGATTTTCTTCATTTTCGGATAGGATATGACCTCAATTTTTATCAATCTATATATGGGTGGATTTCTAGACTCAAAGGGCTTTCCATAGAGTCTAAGGTACCAAATCCAAGTTCTAATGAAGGAGTTATGCATGTTTCAACATGAAGAAAATCATAATAATCGCAGCACTATGCCAGCCAGGCCACTCATTTTCTTCATTTCATCAATAGGATATGAGCTCAATTTTATCAAGCTATATATATGGGTGGATTCTAGACTCAAAGGCTTTCTATAGAGTCTAAGAACACTCTATACAGTCCTAACGAAGGAGTTATGCAAGTTGCAATCCCCGCAGCTAAAGAGCAGCAAGCAGCAGCTAGTGACAAAACCAAAACTAGCTCAAAGAAAATAATAAAAATCAAAAACTAGCTCAAGTGAACCCAAGATGGAGGAAAGAAGTACAAACCCACATTCGATAATCATAATCAACTCTCGTTGTTCTAAATTATTGACCACCATAGTTGTATCGAATTCATTTTTAATTTTAGTGTTAAGTATAGAAAAACCCTCTCCCCTTCTCTAAACTGGACACAATTCCTTAAGTACTTCATTTCAATCTCTACCTAGGCAGAAGGCAAAAGAATGTGTCCATAAGGAGGTGAATGGGTCAACCTATCACTTGACCACCATTGCAAGCAAAAAGGAAGTTAACTTTATGTGTGTCACCATAGTCCTTTTCTATTTGTATCCATGCATGAATCTCAACTCAAATTTCAACCATAGTTTATTAGAATAAATTAAACCTGAAATTATTCCTCATAAGCCCCAAAATAAGATGGTTTGCAAGAGTGTAGTTCTCAGATCACTAGCTAATTTTTCAACTTACAATCACTTAGGTGGTTACCTATTCAGCGTATAGAGAAAGTAGCATGAATAGATTTGAGAAGCACAAATCATGTCAAGATATAAACCAACCACAACAAGTCCATCCCTGCTTTTATCAAAGATCAAAAGTGTGATGCTTGTTTTTCCAGGAAACCAAACAAGATACCTAGTAGGATAACAGAAATTTTCAGGGGGATGTGAAACCAAATAAACTAACCTGGACTGCTGAGGTATATGCCGATAACCCATGGCATTCCTCCTGGCCTGCCTAAAATCAAAACAAGAAAAAAGCAATCAAATTACTCCCAAACATGCCTTATTATCTAATCAACAATAAAAGGTAGGATGAAGGCAAAAATGAAGTCAATTGAATTTTTTTTAGTCTGAAAATTGTGTGTTTGGAGAGTTAAATATTCAGGAAGCAAATGCAAAACAATTACCATGTGAGACCAAGAACTTCAAGTCAAAATATGAGAAATAATATGACTTAGAAACACACCATTATTAGAATACATGTAATTTTTCTTGGTTTATTATTGTTGCAGTTTTTAGAAATGAGTAAGCTCCCACACAACACTTGTGTATTGAAAATGTCCTCGCATGGGGGAAATAATCAGCTTAGGATCGACTAACTTATTCTCGCTGATAAGTTGGGGAGATGAAAATCAAGGCAGAGGATATTCAATATTTAATTCCTATCGATACTAGTACTCTTCTTAGTGTGAGATGTTAATGAATCTACCTCAATGAAATTAAAAACTCAGGAAATCATTGTCAAGAAATTGGTAAGATCAAGGATCAAATTGATTAAAATGAAGGATGCAAATGTGATCTTAAGAAATACAAGACCAAATTAAGAAAATAAGGTTTCTGCTACCATTAAAATACAAGACCAATTTGGTCGGGGTTAAAACTGCTCAATTAAAATTACAGCAAGAACCGGAACTTTCTCCCAAATACCCACGAAGCTTAAGCCATATCATACACTACCATTTGTAAGAAAAAACCAATCCTAAATGGATCCTTGAAGAATATATATTCATCAGAAACAAAGATATAGTCGGACTTTTCATTATCCTCATAAACACAAGTTTTCTAT
The DNA here is from genome assembly GCA_016808115.1 of Tetrastigma voinierianum. Taxonomy (NCBI): domain Eukaryota; kingdom Viridiplantae; phylum Streptophyta; class Magnoliopsida; order Vitales; family Vitaceae; genus Tetrastigma; species Tetrastigma voinierianum. The sequence continues at coordinate 290,555 of JAEQBH010003523.1, forward strand.
GGTAAAACAATTCAAAGTGTCATCAAATAACTATGCTGGAGACAAAAATGTATAAAGAAATGGAACTTTCAACTTTTCCATGGAAATGAGTGACGGTCCTCAATCGGTGACCTTTCAAGAAGGAAGAGGACTACTAAGCCTATCAACTTCTCTTGAAAACCAAATAAAATTTAAGAGATCTATAAGAGCGTGAAAGCAACAAAACCACAAATAAGGGCTATTATAAGTGTGACAAAAATGAAGAGAACAGATAAACAGTGGGGAAAATCTTGAATAAACATACTAAAAGAAACTTCTTTTCAAATCTTTGTTAAAAATCTTTCACACATAGAGCAAAACCACTACGGCAAACTCGTATAACTAGGATCCCTCCGAGCGAAACCCCAATTGATTCCCATCCCCAATTAACCTATCTATTTCCACACAACTCAAGCCATTCACTTCATCAATTTCAAGCACACAACACATTGATGATTTTCAGTCCAATTATTACAACCCGGACTGATTTTTAATAAATTCCAGTCTGTATGGGTCATTCCATGGCAGCCTACCTGCCCAACCTTGCCCACTTCTTTTGAACCGAATCTACACTCATTTCCGGGGTCTCCTACTCACCTCAAACAGAATTTAATGCATAGTCTCCAACATAACAGCCCACATCGCTTCGGAGGTTCACTACGTCCAAAAAGTCTAAAAAATTCCACACCATCCCATGTTTTGGGATTCCATCACACTACCATTCCCTACTTATTTCGTATCAATATATGATTTAAAGCATAATATTTTGAAATTAAACCCAAACAGCTATGGACAAATACGCCCCATTTTATCAAAATTATATCAATCTCTGGCCCCAAGTTTTGGGATCCATCAAATCCACTGCTCAAGGCCTCAAGCTAACCGAAACATCGAAAAACACTTAAATAAAACGTGAAACCTGCAAGAGTGAGAACTCTACCTCTGGAGTTTGTCTAAAACTTACAACTGATACTCCACGCCAGAGGGTCGCTTCCACGTAGAACAAATTTTTTCCTCATTCCTCAAGACTGTATAGATCGCTTCTGATTCGCCGTATTTTTAGAGAGAAGTTTTCTCTAAAGAAAACTCAAAAAATGGCCACCGCCCTCGAAAAATTCTGGTTCTTCACGTTCTTCGGGTTTAATGAAGGAGAAGACACCGTAGCATTTTTCGTCTTTAGTTGACTTAAATCTTTCCAAATGACCGTATGCCTCCATTTCCTGCTGACATTCAGCACTTATCTCTACTATCCATTTTCATCATTTCTACTCATACCACTTACGCACATGATTACGTGTTATATGTGATTTTCGCCGCATCAAAATCGCTTATGGCACCAAATGCGATGCTCAAAAACGTAAAATTCGACCGCTCTCGAATTACTTAAATTTTTACGTAAGCAGCTAGATTTCACGAGAAGATTCCAACGGTGAACGATTTCATCATCCAAGATCTAGAGAATAAATTACTGATTTAACCGAAATTAACAATTTTGTAATCGAATACGATTTGTCTTTTTCCGTAAATTGAATTTTCGTCTTACAGCCGCCACGGCAATAGAATGACTATAGTGGGAGGTGGAAGGAAAGAAAGATGAGAACGGTGATTTGCCGTATCGTATCGTGGAAAAAAATTTTAACTGCAATTACCGACCAAATTTTTGGCTCAGAATGGCTTCCAGAATTAGGTCAAACATTTACCGCCATTTTTCATGGTAATTTATTTTTTGTCGTTACTTGGCTCAGAATTGGTCGGTAATTTGCGCTAATTCGCTTGACTTATGCATTCTCACTTTCAGCTCAAAATTATTTGGCTCAGAATATGGTCTGGCCTTTTGGCCTGGGAATTTATCTGGAATTTTTCTTTTCACCAAACCCCTTTGGTCTCTAAATGGTCGTGATTTGTCAAGTAATTTGCGCACTACCCTTTAGCCAAGACTTGGCCTAGATCCGTTATTTTATTGCGGTTCTACGGCTGTGTGCTCGATCGCCTCTCCTCCGATGCTAAGCCGCTGAAAAGGGATGGAGAGGAAGAAAAAGGAAATACGATAGTTAGGGTTGCATACATTTCCCTCAGTGGGGAGTTCTTGTTTTATAATCCAATTTGTCTTTGACTTTAGGAAATATAATCTCATGATTTTTGTGATAAGATCTCTCTTTCTTTATCAAAGACCAATTCTCCTTGATTTTTGGAAATATAATCTCATGATTTTAGAGATAAAATCTTTCTTTCCTTATCAAAGATCAATTCTCCCTTGTTAAGGGTTAACCTTTCTGAGGCGTATCGAATTTGGATATTGGGAGATTCGTGGATAAATATCCTATGCGTAATTTTCCCCTTAACATATTTATTTTTGTCTAAACTCGAATAAGTGGTACACAAGAATCGGGGACTTCCAGGACCTCATACTAAGTTCTGTGACCTGCACCGTCCGGTCGCTCGTGGTAGCTTTAATATAATGGGCCGCCCAGGTTGCTTCACAAGGGGCCAGCATGGGCCGGCCTCTGGCAGAGCCCATTGATTAGCGAGTCTGGCCCCAAAGGCCATGGTACCCACAATGCCCCTATTTTTCTTCGATTGGAGGATCATGCTCTTCTAGTCGGGGAAAAATACTGTGTTTCGGAACCCCAAGCATGGAGAACTGTAGATCATTAGTGCGCATATGTTCCAATGTGTCAATGACATATGACGTCTCGATGGTGAATTCAATACGTCTTCTGAGGTTCCACCTCTATATATGGGGTTGAACCCCCGAAATTCATGAAGTTGCCAATGGATTCCTCTTCTGTTACATAAAGCCTCTCTTCACTATTATGATTTCTTCCCTCACCCGCATCCTCGAGCCGACGAAGGTGGAGAGATTATGGATGGAAGCTTTCCGAGGTCTCCACAGCTATTCGTCGTTAATGGATATTGTATGTTTGAAGGTGATGTCTATGTCACCCTACCGCGTCCCCAGGCGGAGGCTTAACTATGCCAACATCACCTTCGGTGGCTCTTTGTCAGCCTCATGCACGCCCGAGGTCATCGAATAATAAAGGGCCCGATTATGCACTCGGGCCTTCTTCGTGGTTCCATGCTTCAAGCTAGGTGCCCTCGCTAGCGCCCCCAGAGGTGCAACATCAAGGTGTGTATGCTATCGAGAGAAGAGAGCCTTCGAAAGCAGCTTATAGCATCTCTAGAGAGCCTTCTACAAAGCATCTTTCGAGAGCCTTTCAAGTGAAGCCGCCTCACTCTTTCTTTTTCTCTTCGACTTTTTCCTTTCCTTTGTTTTTGGCAATAGTTCGCCCGCCATTTAGACAATCTTTATAATGGATCTTATCTAGGTTCCTAGACACGTTTTGTCTTCTTTCTTGTTTTATAACTACCGGTACTCCATGTGATTTTAATAAGATTCGCTTTCGGAGCATACTCTGCTGTGTGCTCCAGATTTCTATTTTTCACTCTTCTTCGCATGCCTACAAAGGGAGCTCATGATCTGAAATCGGCTTCTAAGCAGCTTCCTTATCGCTTTTGTGTGGATGGGTTTTAATTTTTCCGACTAGATCAAGCCAGCTCTACACGATTAATGCACCTCGTCGCTTCTGAGGCAACCCAAGGGCCCAATGTCTGTAAGAACCTAAGCCCATAGGTTTAGGGCTTCATACATTAGATCCAAAGAGCTTGCTTACCACTATGAGCCTATTTGTTTTTGTGTGCCCTGAAGATATGAAACGCCTTACGAATACTCACACTTAGTGGGGGAGAGGAGCACGCCTCCGATATTATTTGGATCTCGACAAGGCATTTACGCACTTGCTGGGCGCCGTCTCACAGGATAGTGAAGGCGCGGTTTTTCTTTTGTCATTTATTCAAAAAAATTTTGCCTAAGAATACTCCAACCCTCCTGAAGATTTTAGTGAAGAAGTCGCTGAAGAGTTTAGACCATTTTCAATCTTCTGGTGGGTTTTTACTTTCGATTTCGTTTGTAAGGATTGTTTTAAATGTGCTTTCACTCCGCTGCAGCTCCGCGACTTAATCAGACAAAGGTTGGGACATACTCATTTCTGGGCGCGTCCCAATAGTTTTCAAGAAGCCCTAGCTCAGGTGTCGGTCCCATTTCCTATCATGCTGCCGAGATCTCTCAAGTTGATCCCCATCTTGCTTACCCATGTAATTACGAGGTCAAGAGGAGACTTCCCCACCCGCCAAGTCAGGGCGTAGGAAAGGGTCCAAAGAAGGAGTCGCCATCAAGGAAGCAGCCCTTTTTCAGGTTCTATGTCCATGGAGGAATTGAGGTCTTTCTACCAAGTCCTCGACGACATTATTTTAGAATTATCGAAAGGACCTGGGCCAAGTACTATAGGATGTGCGAGTAACACCCATTTCTTTACCAAGGAGCAATAAGAATGACTTTGCTTCCTAAGCCGTCTCGCAGCGCCTACACGTTACCCTGCCTCGCTATTCATCCGAATGTTTTCTCGGATGTCGATGGATCAGAGGTGTTCAACTTTCTACCATGAATATTTCTACCGGTAGAGATGGCGTCTGGTCTATACGTCAAGCCGGGACCGGGCCCGCCGTCCATGTTCTTCACAGCCTCTTTCGCTTATAATTCGTGACCGGCTCCCCTCACTCCCCAAGACAGAGGCGGTTGGTCATTCTTGTTAGCCCAGGTACGAGACGCCGTTTCAGGGCCTTTGATGTGAATAAATCTCTCACGCCTCCTGTGTCAGGTCTTAGTTTGGCTGCAAATCATGTTCGCTAGTGGTTCGTGTTTTTTACACACATATGTTTCGATGCTATCTGTAAGCTACAGCAAGGCCTTCACTTAGCCAACTGATAGAAGGCCGGGATCGAGAACACTGGGACACCTGGCCAAGATAATTGCAGGCAGAGCACAATCACGAACTTCTCTTAATGGCGAGGAACTTACGAGAGCTAGCTATTTGCGCCTTTCCTTATATCATCCTATCATTCCTCACTGCTAGTTCTGTGAGTTCATCGAGGAGAACACTTTTGATTTTAACACCTGCAAGTCCGTTCTGCAGCTCTAGGTGGTCACGCTTCAAGAAGACCAAGAGAAGGCTCGTATCAGGCTAGCGGAGCTCGGTCTCCGGTTACCCAGCCCCAAAGTCCATGGCCTGCCCCCCGACCTGAAATGAATGAACAAGATAGGAAGAGGGCTCGACAAACAAAAGCAACCTACACGAGTCGAAGGCTTCAGATCGGGTGGGCGATCAAGCAATGAGTCCGCCGAGGAAGAGGAGATGTCTATGTTACCGTCAGTTCACATACGCACGAAAGAGGATCATGACTTAAGATGAGCTCGCCTCTATACTGAATGGAAGCATCCTAAGCGTCTTTTCCGCATTTAAGGGGCTGAGAAGGACTTGGCAATAATCCCAGTGGATTCCCCCGATCAAGCCACCAATGATCAGCCTATTTTGGAAGGCGCCCCGGGCGTAGCGATAGTTCTACCCAGGAGGAGAGGATCCGCCGGGGCTCTAGGTTGACGAAATCGTGTGGGTCCCTCAATGGTAGTCGCTCTCGCACCCGCCTGCCTACAATACCGCACCCAAAGCAGAGAAAGCCCATGACCAAGCGTTGCCAGTACCGCACGCTCCTCCCTCATGAGACGATCCATCCTCCGCGCGGGCTCTTAGTCGCCTCCTAATTAGAGGGCGCTCGGGAGATCATCTTACCCACCGGAGCCCTTAACTAGCCGAGAGCCCGACAGCATATACCCGAATTTCATCCTCTAATTACTTTCGAGCATCGATAACAAACGCGCAGAGTAGTATCCACCTGCCCCCCTCGCTACCTCGAAAGTAAGGAGGCTTTCCAGTCGATGGACGAGGATGGGATGTTCATCTACAACCATGACTTTCACCGATCAACTGAACTGGTACGTGCTACTTTACTTGGTTGCTATCTCTCGGCGCGGGGTAATCATCAGAACTTCTCTTTGAGCTGTGCCATGCACGACCATCCGAACATGGTTCACAAGATAGTGGAGTTTCAACTCGCTAGGACGGACGAGACTGCCGGGTTTTACGCCTAATCAGCCGCTTTCCAAGCATCGTGCCGATGCTTCTTTTTTGGCCAAGGCGCAGTCCGTCAAAACATTGTGCTAAAGAAGCCAAAACTGGTGTGGAGAATATTGAACAGGTGGAGAAAGAAAGGGACGAGGCCAACAGAGTGTTAAGGTGGCTCTGCCCATGACCATATGAAGAAGCAGGCTAAGGCAAGGCTATGACGGTTTCGCAGGATGCGAGATGCCTTGGTGGCTGCAGAGGAAGACAAAGCGAGGTCGAGGTCGAGGTCAGCCCCACCCGATGGTCGAGCGACGCCGCTTCTAGACAGAGCTCGAGACATCCAGAGATGAAGTGTCTGCTCTAAATTCCCAAGAGGGCAAGGACCAGGAAGCCATGGTGGAAGACTACCAGAAAGCCTTGGAGCAAATTTTCACTTATGGCTACGGATGCTGTGTGTTCAAACATGGCATCCGCAATTATCGACTAAGGATTTCAGATGGCATGCCTGACTATGTCGACCTACTTCCTCTAGAGTTTTTTATGAATCCGGGTGCCTCTGACCCTAACAAATGCGATCGAAGCCAAGGTCAGCAGAGGGCAATATCTGGCTGAAACCCAAGTGAAGCGGTCGGGCGGAGGGTGCCAAGGCAGAGGAGCAAGAGTTGACTCTTCCCTTCATTAGTTTTAATAGATGAGATTTTTGTAAGAAGGGCAACAGGAGGCCAAAATGCACATTACTCTATGTAACCCTTAACGCTCTTTAGCACACGTTTTGATAAAAACCCCTTCATGACGATGCCTATGTATGTCCCATTTTTATTTTGAAATGCCAAGAGGCAACAACCATACTGACTTTCTATAGGTGCCAGAGGGACAACTATCTAGACGCTGCTGCCAGCGTAGAAGGCCAACTATGACTGGACTTTTTATGTGCCAACAGGACACCAACCATGTCTGGACTTTTTATGTACCAGCAGGACAACAACCATGATTGGGCTTTTTATGCACCTGCAAGACATCAACCATGACTAGCCTTTTTATGTGCTAGCAGGACATCAACCATGACTGAACTTTTTATGTGCTAGTAGGACATCAACCATGACTGAACTTTTTATGTGCCAGTAGGACATCAACCATGACTGGGCTTTTTATGTGACAACAGGACATCAACCGTGACTAGACTTTTTAGAATGCCAAAAAGACAACAACCATATCTTGACTTTTAGAACGCCAGCAGGACAACAACCCTATCTGGACTTTTAGAATGAAATAATTTTAGGTTTTAAGAGGAAATGTGTAAAGAACAATCCTTTATTGATGGTAAACTCCTCAAAGAATACACTAATGATAATACTTCTTAAGATGCATGGCATTCCACATCTAGGGAACAACAGTCTCGTCTGGTTTGCTCAACGCATAAGACTCGGTTGTCCCTATTCGAACTACCATGTATGGTCCTTCCCAGTTAGCCTGGAATTTCCTTATATTGGGTTGGCCGTGTTTTCAAAGACCCTTCTTAAGACTAACTCCCTACTAATGTACACTAGCTTACACGCCTGGCTGTGTTTGACAGCCTCTACTGGTATGATGCTATGCGCACAGCCGCGCTTCCTAAAGTTCATCTATTATGTCTAGGTCTTTGGTTATGGCTTCCGACATCTCGCTCTCAGGAACCTTGTCCCGAATGGTAAGACCTGATTTGCAAGTATGACAGCCTCCATCCCGTATGTGAGGCGAATGGTGATTCCTCTGGCGGCTTCAAATTGGTTGTTTTATAGGCCCACAATACTCTGCAGGTTTTTCACCCACTTTCTTCGTCAATGTAGGCATTTTTGTGAGTCGGATAGGAGTGTTTTATTAGATGCTTATGTCTGGCCGTTGCTTTTCGTACCAAGGGTCGAAGATAGGCTTTGATTTCAATTCACCGTGCGAAAAGTTCCCTGTGATACCAATTCACGCGGTAGCAAGGTACTAATTTCAGGCCAATACCTAATTGGGGTTAATGGATGTCCCGAATCAACAAAATTTATAAAACCTAATACCTATACCACCGCAGCATAGCTAATTTATGGTTTTGTGGATCGTCTTGCAGTGGATGGTTTTCATGCAATGAATAATGTTGAATTGCTTAAACCGGTGAATTTAATTTCCGATTTCGGATTGGTTAAAAACAAGGAGCCTGTGGTTGCAAACTAAAATTAAAAATGAGTAAAATGTAAAAGAGTAGTCTCAAGTAATAGTCACCTGGCTTAGGTTCCAAAGTACCAGGTTTCTGCCTTTTCTCATTGGGAGGATGACCTATAGTCATCTCCTGAACCGGATCTTGGTTTAACTATATAAATTGACCCAAATAACTTGAGAATGGCAATTACTGTCAGAAATGGTCTTAGACAGTGAAGACATTCCTCCTTGACCCACCTTCCAATAATCCATAGAAGATAACTAATGAATATCAGTGGATCTAGCAATAAGAATCCACTGAACCCTAAAAGATTACCAAATATCAATCATTCAAGGTGAATCGGCGTTTAACCTAAGAGTTAAGGAAAATCCATAAATGAGCGTTGAATACCTCATCAAAATAGGAAACTTCGCAGGCCTTAGGTTCCTTTCGCTGTGTCTTCTACTTCAAGGAAGGAGGGGTTTAAATGTCATCCTTTGAGAAAACCTTCTATAGGTGTTTGCTCCTAAGAAAGTGAAGGAAATGAAAGAAACAGGAGAGAAAAAAAGAGAGAAAACGAGGCTTCCCGAGTAAGCTTCCCAAATTTTCAATAATGGAATGAATGTTCCTACAAAGTCTCGGGGGGTTGGTATCAAGCCATACCCCATACAAAATTACCAAAAACTACAAATCCAAACATCATTACAAGGAGAAAGTAGGAAGAAAAACAAAAGCTAAGAAAGAAATCAAAGTCAAAAAGCAAACTGAACAAGCAACAGAACAAGGCAAGCTTCACAGAAAGATCCATTTTCGCAAAGTCGCTAAATTCACAACGCTTATGAATTGGCAACAAAATTACGAAATGATGATTGTTCTTCGCTCGCAGACCGCACTTCTTCGCCATCCAATCTTTGCTCTAATGCTCTCATTTTAACTCGGAATTTTTTATGAATGAGCCGGATTCCAATCAGCGACAAACTCCAGTTCGCAGAAACAACAAACTTGCCACAAAATTTGATTAGTAGTAATGCTAGGTCCTTAACACATGTCAATTAGGTTAATTATGTTGATTACTACACAAAAGCGCTCAATCCATGGAGAATTAAGGGCATACAATAGCACTATTCAAGCAAGAATCATATACCCGCCATCAATCAGGGCCCACTGCTACAATCGACAGTAGGTATTCGAACGCATACACGATGTTTTTCCATAGAAACTGAATGACCTGTTTGTCTTTGATGGATGCAAAAGCTTCGGTCTCTAACCATTTGCTAAAGTAGTCGGTGGCAACAAGTAATAGCTTCTTCTGAGCCGAGGCGTTAGGCAATGGCTCAACTACGTCAATACCCCACTGAGCGAAGGGCCAAGGGCTTGTTATGGTTGTTAGATTTTTGGCCGGGAGCTTTGAGAAAGGGGTTTGTCTCTGGCAGTGGTCACATTTTCTAACATAGGCGGCGGCACTGCGATACAATGGCCTGGGCCATCAAGAAGCCCCTGCATTGTTTCATGCGAAGGCCCCGCCGCTTGGGTGATTTCTTCATATCCCATCGTAGAGTTCTGCCAATACGTACTGCCCCTTCTGGGTAGTAAGGCATTTAAGATAGGGCCCGCCCAGGGACCGTTTATATAGCTGACTATTAACGAGGAGAACCGCCGTCTAACTGATCTTGGCGGGTTTCGGGGCCTTTATCAACCGACAGCTCGAAATCAACAATGACTATCGAGTCATCCAAGAAGGACCTCGTTTATCTATTTCATTCAATTTCTACTAGTAGTGATCAACAACTAGCAGGCAAACCAGAGGAGCACTATTTTTATTAGCAGTGGACAAGGCTACGACTACCAAAGCGGCCCCGCCTTTCACACTTCGACATGCTCCAACCGCTGCCGAGAAGCCCAAGCAGTGCCGACTGGGACTCACATACCCGGCCGCGCACCGGTCCCTCGCTTCATTCTCCATTTACTTGCCCCACCACCACACCGAGTCGCTTCTATGATGATCTTTTCGAGATTACTGAGATCATGAGGTCAAGCTCCTACTTATTTGCCATACTCTGGCCTCTTGCTGGAATGCAGGAAATCAAACTGGCGGTCTGTCGACATTTCCCCAGCTGGGCTTTGTCATAGCCTCAAATCCGGCCCCGCCAACGCTGGCTTTCATCCACATTCAGATCCACCAATGGGTTGTGTTTGACTTCATTTCCTGCTGAGGAACCTCCGCTAAAAAGTCAACTTGTACTTGGCCCTTCATCGCCAGACGAGGCTTATATTGAATACCGAACTCACTTAGCTCAATCGCCCATCGAGACGTGCGCCCCGACATATCGGGCTTGTGTACAATGCTCCTTAGAGGGAGGTTGGTGAGTACAATGATAAGGTGCGCCTGGAAGTAGGGGCGAAGATTTTTAGCAGTTACCTAGAGAGCAAGTGTCGCCTACTCGAGACGGGTATATCGAGTTTCTACCTTGGACAAGGACTTGCTTATAAAGAATATGGATCTTTGCTTCCTAAGCCATCTTCTCAACAACAAGCCGCACTCCACCAGATTTCAGGTCGACAAGTAAATATAAAGTGTGTCCCCAACTTCGTGGCTAATGAGAACTGTGGTCGAATGAGATATCGCTTTATTGTTGAAGAGTCAATGATTCTGATTCCAACCAACCCGTCGGGCCCCTTTGTGGTGGCAAAGAACTAGCCTAAATAACTGCGGAAGCGAGATATGAATCGCCTGGGCTACCAGCCGCCACTACTGGATGTACTTTTCTGGAAGTGGGGGTCTGAGAATCCATTATGGCCTTGAGCTAGATGGGATTAGTCTCTATCCCCCTCTATGTTACCATAAAACCCAGGAATTTGCCCGAGCTGACCCCGAAGGCACATTTCAAAGGGTTAAGTTTCATGTCATGCCTTCGCAATAAATAAGGCTTCTGTAAAATGCATCAGTGGCCTGCTCTTCGGATTTTACGCAGCATATCATCAATATAAACCTCCATGGATTTATCCGATTCGTGCTACGAGGGGTGATCCTAATCAACAAAATTTATATCCTTATGTTCCCATCGCAGAAATAAGCTACCGCAGTATGTTTCGCTCAGGGTCGAACACTGAATGGGTTTTTCATCCCACGAATGACGGCATTAGCGTTGAAAATGGTGAGACTTTTTGTTCGATTTTTACTCAAGAAAACAAGTGGGAGATCGTGGTATCAATGGGTTAATCGGGGCCAGCTTAAATGAAAGTGTGAAATGCTAACCTTGAAGGCTCGTCACTAGCTTCGATAACATGGGGTATCACGTTGTCCCTGCTCTTTCTCTCGCATTAGTAAGCAAATGACATTTAGTCAAAGCCAAAACCGGATCTTTGTTTGGGCTATAAAAACCTAACCCTAAAAACCAATTCCTATTTGAGTCAACCCAAGTACTAAGCATTCAAAGTCCCATTCAGTTTGAAACCTCTAGCATTTAACCTCATTCCCATGGCTCAGAATGACATCTAAAGAATGTCGCAGATCTATCATTAAGAATGCACTAACCCTAAAGCATGGCAAGTATCAATTATGAAGACATTAAATGGTATTAAACTTAGTTTGGAAAATATGGAACCATAAAATGCAGCACTGTAACATTTAAAGGTTGAGGACAACCTGTAACAGCCCCAAAACCAAGCTAGAAACCTCACATATACAGGAGGCTTAGCCAAGCATCCTGAGTTGTCATCCTCAAACGGGTGTCTGGCAAACGAGAAAATGAGAGAAAGAGGAGAAGAAAGCAAATGAGACCTAAAATGAAAGTCGGGGGAAAACTTTTATAAAATGCAAAGTTTCTAGGTTACAGTTGTGGGGGCTTATATAGCCAACCCCAAAGTGTGAAAATACAAAATGCCTAAAATATGAAATTACATATGGACAAAAATGGTAATATATCAAAACGGGTCGGTTTCGCATCAAGAATTCCAAAAACACAAGGGTCGAGATTTTGCATGCGTGAAATTTCGCTAGCATAGCTAAAATTTCGCTTATGTTAGCTAAATTCCTCGCTAGCCTAGCTAAATTGGTTGAAGAGATAGCTTAAATTGGAGAAATTTCGCTAGAACAAAGGACCTCGCTACTCCAGCTAAATTTCGCTAGCCTAGTGAAATTCTTTGTGAGATAGCGAAATCGGGTATTTTCGCTAGGAAATCATGAATTTGGCTAGATAGCGAATTTCTAAATTTCAATAAATTGATAGCTGAATTCGCTTAGATTGCGTAAATTTTCTCAATCCCACGGGAATCTTTCGCAAGCATAGCGAAAAATCCCCGTCGCTGCTTTGCTACTGCATCCTCCTGCAACCTTCTTTCTTCACATCCACTTCACATTTCTTCATCTTTGATGGTTGAAAACACTGTGAATCCTCAAAAGATTCTGGCAAGAAATATCTTGACATCAAACTTGAACTAATTAGTCGAGGCACGCAAAACCCGTGAAATTACCAAAACAAACCCGAAATGGAATTAGTGAAACTATGACTCGCACACATCAATCGTTTAATTGATATGATTAGTGCGCAAAGTACTCAAAACCCTATCTTGAATAGGGCCTGGGCCAGCACTTTTGGGCACTAATCACACCCCCAACCGATGTTGTGCTAGTCCCTTAGCAATGCTAAAATAATAATGTGATGCATGCCGTGCTTTTACAAAAAGTGTATGTGGTTCCAAAGCGACATGTACAGTAAGTTTACCTTTAAGATGAATAATTTACACCGTATGAAAACCGGTCATGAAAGAACAAAACCATAGTGCGAACAAGTTTTAGGGCAACATTGGTTCCAAGGAAGTCAACCTAAATTTCCACCAAAATCTAATTGTTCCTAAGGTAACCACTTGAGCCAATAAACTGCAAAGACTCCTCCCAACCCAGTCACCGCCATGGCCTTAAACTCCGCTGACCAACTCCAAATAGGGCTAGCTACGCTCTTATCCCTTGATTGCAATGTGGCAATGCTAAAAACTCAATTTCACCAAAGTCCGTGTAACGGGGGTCCACCGATGACCCCAACCAATTAAGGCCTAGTGCATCAAGCCAAAAGGATCACTGACCACAAACTCTGCAGGCTTCACCCCGGACTCCGAATGATTTCTAGAATTAAGCACCTACAACACGCTAAACTCTACCCATCCACCCGTGTAGCGAACACTAAGTCGATGACTCCCAACCAATTAAGGTTTAGGGCATCTGGCTTTAAAGGCTGCTACATACCCCACCTGACCGTGCTCTGCCTACAAAGGCCACGGCTTTTATTTCTCTTTTCTTTTCTTTTTCTTTTGCTTTTCTTTTCTTTTTTCATTTGGAAGACTCATTAGTCTTCATACATGGGTAACAAAAACCTATTATGGGTCGCCAACAGTTATACCGCTTGCAAAGGGAAAGAGGTACAAAGCTTCTCAACGGCCAGTACAATCCGGGTGTGCGTGTGAATTGAAGCAAAGTGGGGAATGTCTACAATGAATATGCTGAAATCTCAATTGACCAAAAACTAAATCATGCATGGAAATGTTCTAACATTAAGGTAACATTCAGGGCTTCAATTTTTCAACTAAAGGCAAGAGTAGAAACACAAAATGTAGACACAAAAATGATTTGCAAAAGTGTAATAAACTGTAAATAATGCTATAAAGCTTTTGATATAACCAAAATGGCTAATGCATGCTTAATATAGCTAAACATAAAAAAAAATATCACTACCTACTATCAAGCAATACATGAATCCCTGCATAAAAATGAGCAGTAACATAAGGCTAAACTATACAAAAACATATCAAAGACACTCCTAACTCTAAATTTTCTCCCACCAAATAGAAACATGTCATGTGGCAGTGGTTGGAGATAGAGGCACCACCCCACCCCGCAAGGGTGGTGGATCCGGTGTCAAGGTCGCCGTCGCCAAAGATGTATATGAAGTCAGCGGCCGCTGGCTCATCACGATGTGCGTGCCCCAAGAGACCGAGGTGACTATGGATCCGACGGCTAATGGTATGACAATGCCTCAAAGTGGTCTCTCGCGGCCAACCTCCGATCCATCGATGCCGCGGTAGTGGCACGAACGTACAAGATCCAACACCGGCCAGCTCCCCGGCGACACGAACATGCTCCGAGAACGCCGGGCACGGGAAAGGAAGGGTCGGAGTGTTACCGTCAATGGGCGGGAGTTGGAGAGGGACGGAGGAGACAAATCTCGTGACCGTCTCACTTTCTACTTCCACCCGGAACAGGATCATCTTCCTGGGAGTCCTCCCCGCCACCTCATCCCACCTCCTCCCGGTCCCGTCGCCGGAGGAGAAAAGAAACAGATCACCATGGCTCGGGCTCCAAAGACAGACCCGAGGGCATCTCGATCCTCCTCTCATACTGGCTCCTCTCGAGTCCCCAATGTCTTAACCCGGCCTGCAGAGTCGCGGCATCAACAATGACTCGCCTCGAGCCAGCCCTCGCGGCGGACCTTATCTCTCGGGCGCGCCAGGTTATCATGACCAACCCGAGGGATTTAACTAGAATCCCTCCGAGATCCGCACAGACCTCGAGTACGGCTCCGCACGGACGAAGGGTGTGGAAGGAACAGCCGGTCCGGAGCGGTGTGATCCACGAGAAGCATCCGAGGCGGAGCCGCCTGAAAGAACTGTCTCGCTGATGGTATCTCTCGCTAGGGCAACGGACCATTTCTCCCGCCGCTCTACGAGGCCAACCCGACATCTCAAAGATCGCCTACTCGCAAGTCCACCCAAACAACGTCCGCCGCCTGAGTACTCCCGGGTCGATCACACGTGAGAACGGAGCTCCGCAGACTCGCGACTCGAAGTCATGGAGTGGAACTGGCACTACCCGGGGATAGTAGAATGGTCGCTGTCATGAACTACAGGAGTAGTGCATAATCGCCATGGAGTCTCCGACCGATCACGGCCAAGGCAGACGCCAGAGAATGGGATTCTCCATGAAAATCTCTAGCGAGCAATCGACGCCCCAGACGGTCCCGTGAAAAGGGCCGTTCATTGACCGCTGTGCGATAAACGGGGCGACAGCTCTCCTCTGGCTGGCCGCGAGGGTGACGGTTGGTGTTTCGATGATGAGGACTTCGCCCGCGTCTCAGTTCTGAGGGCCGCCTGGATCGCCTCGAGGCACCGGAAGGAGGCCCGGTCCCATCCCGGTTGTCCGATATCTCCCCAACCCCGAGGCTCCTAGTGGACTAGATCGTGACCGTAATGGGCCTCAAGCCCGCTGGAGTGCTAAACTCACCGTGGCTCGGCGACCCACTCTCGGCACGCACCATATCCGCACGTAGCGACACAGAGGCGTGGCGTATCACTACTGGGGAAGCAGGTGTACGACACGTGCTCGACTGGCTCTACGAACAACGCAAGGCACTCCGCCAGCCGTGCACCCGCAGCGGGCTTCGCTTATGACACTGGGTGGCGCCGGGCAGCCGCGGGCTCAACGCCGCTAAACCAGAGCTCAACCGATGGCGTGGAGGGCTCGGGCCTGGCACGCTCACGCTGGTGGCTAAAGGGACACTGCACGGAGACTCGCGCCGGGTCAGGCACCCGGCGCCATGCTAAGTAGGGCGCAATGACCGGTGATCACACAGGGGCTCGTGGAGACAGCACGATGTGCGCCGAGCTCCTGAGGGAAGGGGAAAGGTTTTGAACTGTGGATCAAGATGAGGCTTCCCTTTAAATAAAGCTCAAGGGTAAACAAGAGTTACCGGGCCGATTTCACAGACAGCTAAATTCGCCTCAAAAATCAGTTCACTCGCATTAAAAAAAAATTATATATATGCTATATATATATATATATATATATATATATTAGGCTAAATAAGCATCAATCACAAAAAAATTAATTATTATTTTTTTACAAACCTAAAAATAAAATTAAATAAAATTAAATTAATTCTAAAGTTACTTAAAAAGGAAATCATAAACGTAAAGTTACTAAAAATAGAAAATTGATTAAAGCCAAAACTAAAAATTTCAGTCGAATTTGCTTAATTTGACACCAAACCGTACCTCAATGTTACCAATCTTCATTTATGGGGGGTCAAGGAGGAGGAGCTCCCTTAACTCTACAGCGGGTCAGGTCATAACCTCTTCATGCTTCGTCCATTCTCGTTGATTTTCTTCCCACGTAAGGATTTTCAAGCTGACCATTTGCTCTGCATTGGTGACTGATGACAGTTCCCAATCAACCGCTTCATCTTGGTTAGCCAATTCTTGCAATTTATGGATTCGCTTCCCCATTCCTCGACCTCAATTGGAGCGTATTTCATTTCTTCCTTCCTCATCACCCTCCACTGGCTCTCAGGCTATGGCTCAAGTGAAAATGTTGAGCTCCAATGTCATGCTGCCAAATGTGTGAGTTGCATGACTCATTTCAAGAATTGATAATTATCAAGTAAGTACAAAAATGGTCTTCCCAGAAAATCTAAGACATGATCGGGCCCATCACTTGCAATCGGGTTCTAGATTGCCACTACAGCAAAGTCTACCGGGTAGTAGAATCCGTCTACCTTTACCAACACATCCTCAACTATTCCTCAGTAATCGACCGTCACCAATGACAAAGGATGTTGGTAGGTTTTAGCTCCCCAAGCCTAACCGCTATACACCGAGTATGGCAAGAGGGTTTACACTGGCCCTAAGCCCAAGCAGCTGCTTTGTCTATACCCTCCAATGTCGATCAAATTGTAGTGATCCCGGATCCTTGTATTCGACTGGGTCTCAGCTCGAATTACGGCACCGATCAGTTTCTGCCAGAAGGCTTTCTTTTTAATGCCCACTCTTTCGACCGTGCATGTGTCCTTCAAAAATTTTGCATAGGCAGGACTCGCTTAATCATGTCGAGCAAAGAATGCTATCTTCACTGGGCCTTAGCACCTCCCAAATTTCGCCTTGCTCAGATTTTTTTTTGCCTCGTAGTTTTGGGAAATAGGCATGCTTCTTCCTTCACCGGGTCTTCACTCGACGATTACCCTCTCGCTCACTTTTCCTCGTGCTGTTTCTTCAAGAACATGGTAATCAAGCCGCTTTCTATTTCTCTTCCACACTCGTAGTAATTATAGCTTTCTAATTTCATCCATCCCCTAATTACTAGATGAACTCTACCATGAACCCCTTTGATTTGGCAATGTTCGGGGAAGGGAACCTTCTCCTCCTCGCATTCCCAAAGAATCCTTTGCTGATTTTTGTGATTGCATACCGCAGTCAATAATCTTTTGATTTAGATCGCTTCTCAAGCCCATCTATTCTTCGTCAAAAGCTTTCTACGTTGTCAATCCTTTCAGGCCAATTGTACATTGATCCCCTTCGCTTCCTCCACAAATCGCCACCACCTTGCCCAAGTTCAAGATGGCTTGTTCAACTCGAGAAGAGGATGGTGGCAACCTGCGGGTCGATGAGGAACCAACCGCTGCTTGGCACCAGTGGGGCACATAGGTGGGGGATTGTGCTTCCGTGAGAGGTTAGGTGATTCTTCCAATCGAATCAGGAGGTGTGCCACTGCACGGGCCATTCTGCTGTGGTTTGTATCAGTCTCCACGACATTAGCATGTTCCCGACATCAAATCCTTCACCGATGCAGGGCACGTGATAGTTTTCTCCGGATGGACAGCCACATAATCTGGCGCATGGGCTCGCCCGTGCGCATTTTCATTCACCGCCGCACTTCATGGAGCCTCTTCCTTCTTAGCCTCCACCTTCTAGCTAGGGCTGAGATTTTGCTTTCATTTCCATCCTCCGAAAGAGTAAAAAACAATTCCTCCTTCGTGTGCCGAGGGCCTCTATTTCTCCACCTCTCTCTGGTTTGGCTCATCCCAACCCTGGAAGTTTCAGCCACATAACTCAAGAAATCCATAGCTTCATCTGGATTCTTACTTAAAAAATCACCTCCACACATGGTTTCTAGCAGCTGCTTCATGGCAGGGACATACCATTATAGAAATGGGATCACAAGCATCCATGTATCAAAACCATGATGGGCATGCACATGGTATCCAAGAATCTCTCCTCAAAGATTTGGGTAGAATTCTTTTTCTCACTGGCTTGTAGGCCGAGTAAGTGTAGACTGCCTTTTTCAAGCCGTAGTCTTTGTTGCACCAAGAATTCCTTCAAAATTCAAATAAAGGTCGGCCCACTTTTAATCGTCTCGGGCTTTAGTGAATTAAGCCATATTTTCGCTTTGTCTCTAGGCCAATCTAAATGCTCTTCAACTTTTACAATTCCATATCTATACCTCCTTAAAAGTTATGCATACTTCCTCAAAATCCCGTATGTGTGAATATGGATTTTCATTCTCCATACCATGAAATGTGGGAAGCAGAGGCACTAGGTAGGGTCTCACTGCTACATCCTCAGCAGGAGGTATGATGCAGGAAGGAGCACTAACTCTAGGAGGGTGTATGTGATCCCTCATCGATCTATATATGTCATTGATCTCACCGGGTACCTCACGATCATTGCTCCTCGTGCAGAGGGATCCATTCGGGTCACTCTGCGGCACACTGACTCACAAATTGCTCAATTGGTGCACTTACTCTGCACCCACCATATCCTCCGTCCCAATGTCGTGATAAAACACCTGCTACACAAATGAGACACAACAAAGAACACAAACAAGGTTGCTAAAGAAGTCGTTGTTAGTTAAAACAAAACCGATCAGAAGAAACAAAAACAAAGGCAAGAACGCTAAGTGAAGAAAACTTGCGCCTCGCACACTTAAACTCAAAAGGACTAGCAGTCACCAACACTTGTAATGTGGACGCAAGTACACTTCAACTCATCATAATAGTTTCGGGCACCATCCCCTAAGAACGCGCCATTTGATTCGTGCTACGCAGGCGGGATCCGAAATCAACAAAATTTATATCCTATAGCCTCCCACGCCGTGAGTCAAGCCATCAGCAGCATAACGGTCTAGGGTCTAACACGGGAATGGGGTTTTCATCCCCACTAATGATTTGCATTATGTTTCTGAAAATGGTGAGAGACTTTTGTTTAGATTTTGATTCAGTTGAAAATGTTGGAGATCAGGTGCTCAATGTTAACTGAAATAAATTTTAATGAAAGTGTGAAATGCTAACCTCAAGGTCAGTCACTAGCTTGATAACACGGGGTATCACAAAGGTCCCTAAGTTCTTTCCTCGCATTGGGCAAATGACATTTGAATAAAGCCAAAATCGGGATCTTTGTTTAGCTATAAAACCTAACCCTAAAAACACCTTATTTGAGTCAACCTACTAAGCATTCAAAGTCCCATTCAGCTTTGAAACCTAACATTTAACCTCATTCCCATGGCTCAGAATGACATCTGGTAAGAATGTCGGCAGATCACCATTAAGAATGAACGAACCCTAAAGCATGGCAAGTATTTACCAAGGGAAGACATTAAATGGCATTAAACCCCAGTTTGAAAATATGGAACTATAAATGCAAAGACCAGAATATTTAAAGGTTGGAGGACAACCCGCAAAGAGCCCTCAAACCAAGCTAGCAACCCTCCTTCTTCAAGGCTATGAGGCTAACAAGATCCTCGAAATACATCCTTAAAGGTGTTTTGCAAATGAGAAAATGAGAGGAAGAGAGAGAAGAGAGCAAAATGAGACCTAAAATGAAAGCCATGAAAACTTTATAAAATGCAAAGTCATAGTGGTTACAAAGTCAGTGGGTGCTTATATAAATAACCCTAAAGTGTGAAAATACAAAATGCCTAAAATATGAAATACATAAGGGACAAAAATGGTGGATATATCAAACGTATCGTTAAGCATCAAGAATTCCAAAACATAGGGTTGAGATTTCATGGAAGATATTAAATTTCGCTAGCATAGCGAAATTGCATCAAGAATTCCAAAACACAGAGCCGAGATTTCTTGCATAGCTTAAAATTTTCGCTGAAGATAGTTTAGCTCTTATGTTAGCTTAAATTTCATTAGCCTAGCCAAATTCACAAGAGATAGTGAAATTGAGAAATTTCAATAGAAATGTTGAATTTCACAGCCTAGCTTAAATTTCGCTAACAAATTTTAGCTAAATTTTTGTGAGATAGCTAAATCAGGTATTTAGAACAAGGAATTTCGCTTAGATAATAAATTTCACAAATACCTCAAATGAAATTTTCACATAGCTAAAAGGGATTATAAATTTTCGCTATGATTGCGAAATTCTCAAGTAATCCCAAAGGAAATTTTCGCAAAGCATAGCGAAAAATCCCTCGCGGCCTGCTTTGCTACCGCATCCTCCCGCAACCTTCTTTCTTCACATCCACTTCAGCATTTCTTCATCTTGATGGTTGAAAACACCGTGAATCCTGAAGATTCGACAAATATCTCGACATCAAACTTAAACCACCACAAGGCACGCAAAACATGTGAAATTACCAAAACAAACTCGAATGGAATTAGTGAAACTATGGACTCGCATACATCAATTGCTTATCTGATAAGGATTAGTGCGCAAAGCACTCAAAACCTATCTCAACAGGCTCAAAATAAAGACTTCGCAAGACTAATCATTTACCTATCAGGGGTTGGAATATCCTAGACACTACCCTTGATAAGTGTCTCTTGCGCTTTTCACCAAACTAAGATTACGCTAGGTAAAGATAACTGCGGGGGCGGATGAAGGTTGTTTTCCACGTCAGGCTGCATAGAATCTAATGGTATCCTGGAGAAGGCGCCCGTAAACCATGCATCGCCATGCTCGACCGTTGCATCCACAATTTGATATATATGTGGAAAAGGGAAGTTATCCTTGGGAGATGCTTCATTAAGATCAATGTAGTCTACACATATGCCCTACTTACCACCCTTTTTTGGTACCACCGTCACATTGGCCAGCCATTCGGGATACTTCACCTCCCTTATAAACCCTGCTGCTAGAAGATTGTCTACTGGTCCAACGATCTCGATGTCGTCCAGGAACCATTCACCCTTTCGTCTTACCGGCCTGGGCGCAGGGAAGAACGTTCAATTTGTGAGAAGCCACCATTAGGCTTATCCCGACCATATCGAAGTGTCTCCAGAAGAATACATCAATGTTGTGCAACAGCGCGAGTCGTAACTGTGCTCTTTCTTCATTGGTCAGGAGGGAGCTAACATAAGTAAATTTCTCAAGCCTGTCCAACTCCACTTCTTTTAGTGGGTCCACAGCCAGCGAGTCCTTTTCTTTCGCCCTAATTTGGTCAGCATTCTATGATTTCCAAGCGGGTGTAAGATCGTCCAAGGGAGGTTGTTCGGAATTGCGCTTCCTTCTCTATTCGTGCGTGGTCACGGATAGCATTTCCATACACCAATTAGTCAGCTTCAAAAGGTCACCCGCCTCACGATCAATAAATAAATTTTTACCATTTGGTGGTATGTCACTCAGATCGCCTTCTATGGAGGCAAACAGGACCTAATCTAATTATGGCATTATTAGGCTCCAAGTTCGACGATCAGAACAAACCCGCCGAGCGACCGACCCGCTTTCACAGTGGAGGTAACATCTCCCAAATACGTTTAGTCAGCTCATTAAGCTAGAGAGGATTCGCCCGGCTGAATTTAGCATGCCAGGAGAAAGCTTCATCTGTGTGAAGGTTGGAAGTTACAATAAATCTATCGTACGCCTGATTCACTAGGCACTCTCGTGCACATCAAACCATTAATATGTAGTAGAGTGCTGGCATCGTGTCGAGGCAATACCACCCTATTCAGGTTAACTGGAGGAAAGGATATAGGGCCATCTACTGGCTCAACTTCTCCCTGGCTGCCAGATGAGTCTTAAATTCATCTATTTTTAATCCATTTTTCTGGCTTATTTTTAATAGATTTATATCTATTTTAATGTCAAATTATGGAATATTCGCCAACTTGGTGTTTTGCAAGTTTTAATTCAAAAATGAGAAAATTCAAACAAGAAAGAAGAGAAAAAGAGCAATTGCAAATGTACCTATGCGTCGCGACGTAGTTTGCGGTGTCGCGACAAACGTCTGCTTATCAGCCAGTGAACTCTCATTACGAAAAAGACAATGTCGCGACAGAAAATGGGAAGAATCTAACAATTCAGCTGAGACAAAGAAAGTTCCAAGGCGGCTGGTTTTTCAAGAGGATGTCAATACCAGATTAACTGGTCATGGCTAAAGAAGCTTTTGAACAGACAACGAAACATAGCAGCATAAACTATGTCACGACAAGGGATCGTCTGTCACGACACTGATCATTGCAACATGGAAAAGCTTTTGTTGAAATGGTAAGAAGAGTCAGAGAAAGACCTCTGTCGTGACAAGGTAATGTATGTCACGATTAATCGGAAAGAAAAATAAGTCGTCGCGATAAGGCGATGTGGCGTCGCTGACAAGGAAAAGAAAAGCCGGTTGCTACGTATAAACAAGGTCACACATGCTTGCTTATCGAACTAACTCCGTCACAATAAAAGAATCCAATGTTGCGACATACTAAGTCAAGAGATGTTTCATGTCGCCATTGCGGATCTTAAGGTCGCAACACAGAGATAAGTTGAACATTGATAAACAAGATCGTGACAAACTTTTCTATGTCGCGACAAAGATTCCAACACAAGGAAGAAAGGTCTTGTCGCGACATAACAAACTGGGTCGTGACACAATATAAGTTGAATACGTAAAAGCCTGGCTGCGGACATAAAAACTGGTCGCAACAAGAAACATTGAAAATATCAAGAGTGTTAAGTGTGTCAAGATCAAAATGAAGTCGCGAACAAGAACCAAATGCATATGCCGGCCGCGACATAGCAAACTAGGTCGCGACACCAATTTGAAGAAGCTGCACAGAAACACTGTCACGACACAATTGTCGATGTCGCAACATAACTATTCCAGTAACCACACATAATGTTGCCGCGACATAAACTGATAGAACGATGTGACCTTGCAAGACGACATTAAAGAGCCAAAGAAAGATCTATCGCGACAGAATGAATATGATGAAGAAAAGAATGGCCATCGCGACCATGAAACTTTGTCGTGATCGAATCCAAGAAGGAGCACAGAATGTGCCACGACAGACTACTATATGCTATACGTATAATTCGCGATAGAGATTTAAAACTCCTCGTCGCGAACAACACTTTCGTGTCTCGACAAAGAATGCAATTCAGCCGAATTTTCGGGATCCACAACAGCTCAAATTCTAGTGGCCCAAACTCCGTCTCTTATAAATAGAAACACTCAGGAAAGTGATGCAACATCAATCCAAAAACCAGCATCTAGTGAGCCGAGGACTCTTTGTACTATATTTCTTCTTTTCTTTTCTTCGTAGATTAGATTTAGCGAATTTCAAATTGTTTAATTGACCTCAAACAAGAATCGTCGTAAGTTTCAAGTTTAGCTATTTCAAGACTTCAATCCCAATTACTGCTTGAATCTAATTAAATTCGATAAAGGTTGAATTCATTCTTTCATTGATTACAATTGCATTGAAATTTCACGTATTTCAATGTTCACTGTGATTCGGTTTTTGAGAAATATAACTTTCGCTGGGAAAGATCTAATAAGAAGTGGTCTTTTCCCGAAAATGAAAAAGAAATTTTCGATTGAGATTTTGAGTTTATTTGAATGGTGTTGTTCATGAAGTGACTGCTCTCAATATTAGTAGCTTATACCCATTTAAGGATTGTTATCTGGCTCTGATTTCCAAGAGGCCCTCTGAGTGACATAGAGATGGAGATTCCTGAGAGCATGGATAAGGGGCCACTTAGGTATGCTAGACTAATATCAAGAACCACAAGACTGAAGATTACTTATTAAATCATAGATTTGATTTATGGTTTGAGTAAATTAATTTAATGATATATCAATTTAATCAATTAGAGATCTCTCCTCGGGTTCCTGAGGAATGATCTGATCCCGTGTTAACTTAGATATAATCAAGGAAATGAAGAACTCTTAAGATCTCATGATGAGACAATCATTCATCTTAGAAATCCGGGCAATGGCCCCGTCCCGAAGCAAGAAACTGGCCGTCATAAGAATCGGGCATGAAGTATCGGGAAAGAAAATACCCAGATCTTATAAAGAAATTCGATTACAAGTAATCAAGCTGTGGACACATGTTTTAAATGAAAATGATTCTCTAATAAGTGAAATGCATGGTTAAGGGAGAAATTCAAACTATACTACCTTGCCTCTTTGACAAATTTCAGATTCCAATTCATGATATAATAGAATTAGATTATGTTGCAGGAATTGATAATTTCACAATGTTGAAAACCCATTGTCACACTCAAAGAATAATCGTTCAAATTCAATTTAGGTTTAAGATTTTAAATTTTTCTTTTATTATAGATGTAGAAATACAGATAGTGGAATTCTTAGTATGTTATTGAAAAATTTATGAAATGGAAGTTCAAATAGTGTGGAACTTGAGTAGTCGGGTAATGGAACTTAAATTTTTTCAACTTCCTGTGGGAATCCATATCCCACTTATGCGCTCACTTTATTACTACATCGACTCACAAGACTATAAGATACACCAAACTAAATTAAAATCATTGATAAATCCATTTTTATTATGAGCATACAAGTTCTATTTGGTCTAAACAAGTTTTTAGTGCCTTTACTGAGGATTAGATAATAGTCCTTGGTAATAAGAGAAATTTGATCTATACCACATTTCACAACAAGCTATGCTGTTGCTCAGGATCAAAGGAATTTAAAATCAATATTCGATTAAAGAGAGAGAAAGTTCTTATAATTTAGACATTTTTCTTTTGTTTTACAAAAATTCTTCATAAAATTAGCAAAAATGGGCTTTTAACAAATAGCAATGAATAAGCTATTGACATTTTTTTTTAAGTATAAAGAGATATATAATTTTTTATACTACTAACTCCATTTGATCTTAGTGTATTTCTACTTTCAGGGAGATTTTTAAATGCATATAAGACCAAAAGAAGATCTGTTGCCTCTAGACACCGAATCGAGAGAACCCCTGCACCGAGAAGAATCACTCAGCAAGGGTATCCGTAAATACAGAAATCAAAAGAGAAAGATCAGATGCTATTCCAAAAGAAGAAAAAGAAGTAAAGAGAAATCAGAGGCCTAATACTATGGAGGACTTTTGGAGGCCTATTATCCAAGAGGAATACTTTGCGCAAGACAACTCTGCAATGAAGCAACACCTTGAATGAAACCCAGATTGACATTACAGGTAAAGAACACCAATTCACAAGTCACCCTCCAAGCATCTCAATGAGCATATGGGAAGATTCACGAGGATCGGCCAACACGCTAAGCCGAATCGGGGTGAGACCGTAAGTAATCAAGCCGCAACTCTTCCCTTTTCATTGAGAGGATGTGGCAACAACATGGTTTAATTCATTGCGCAGGGATCATGAACACTGGGAAGAATTAAGGGAAGCTATATGAACAGATTCTTTCCTCCAGTCTCACTGCTGAGAGAAGAGGAGAAATAATTTGGTTTTCAAGCAAGTGGGAAGACATTTGGTGAGCCTTTACACCGCATGGGAGATTCAAAATATTGTCGAAAATATGTCCTATGCATGGAATAGATCTGACCACCGCATGGATATTTATCATGTTATGAATTATGCCCCAACATAATTGATGCATCCTCGCTGGATCTTTAAAGAAGAATGCAGAGGAGGCAAGGCAACTGACAGCGACCACAAATGCAACTACAAGGCCCCATCCGGGCTTCCGTGGAGTAGTGCCAGACTCAGGAAGCGGTCTTGTGGCGACCCCCAAGCCCGGGCCCCGACCGGCCAAGCAGTCCG
The DNA here is from genome assembly GCA_016808115.1 of Tetrastigma voinierianum. Classification (NCBI taxonomy): domain Eukaryota; kingdom Viridiplantae; phylum Streptophyta; class Magnoliopsida; order Vitales; family Vitaceae; genus Tetrastigma; species Tetrastigma voinierianum. The sequence continues at coordinate 316,529 of JAEQBH010003523.1, forward strand.
AACCCGAAACCCCGTGGACGCCGTTTAAAGCCCATTAATCAACCTCTTTTAGTTAACGCTTATTAAATCTGAGCCAAAAGAGTCGCGAACTTAACTCCTGACTAATCTACTGCTGATCCAAGCTCTGAGCTCCTAGCTTACTCCGACATTTCCAATTATTTTATCAAAACATTTGGCTTATTTTATTCATTTTAAATTTTTGTAATTTCGCGGAAGCAATTTATTTTGGCAAGCCCATAAAACATTTACAATTAACAAAAGATTCATAACGTTTACATTTAACAAAATGCCTTTACAAAAATAATGATCCAGAGTTCAAACTGTTTTACAAAATGTCAATGTTAGAAAGAAATTGAGAATGCATATGACGAGCATACCCAGAATTCCTTCTACGACCAGCTCCTGATCTGGTCTTGCTTCATGTTCATCACCTTGCATCACAAGATCGATAAAACACATACTAAGCATTTTCATGCTTAAAGTGGGTTCTGACACACGCTCGTGATTCCATTTCCTCGTTCAATACAAATCATGCATTTATCAAGGTCAATGCCTCATATCATCGCTGTAATGTGCAAGATATTTCATACAAACATATCTTTCAACATCACTACTCGCTTGCCAGGATTCCACATATAGTTATGGCTTCAGACATCCCACCTATGTATTGGGCCAGGAATCCATCGTTGTCGCTCCGCAGTAATGCGGCTCTCACATTCATATTACGCTCACATGCGTGACCATAGACATTACCATGTATTTCGCCGCGAATTCGCCATGCCTGTCATTCCAAAGAAATGTGATTTCGCTCAATATTACCGCTTCACATATGACTATAGAAGTCGACATTCACTTGGCGCATTCGCTTGGTGAATCCCGTCTGCCTGTCATTCAAAGAGCAATGTGGACTTATTGCATAACATTTGCACTTCATGACGACCCACTGGTGAATCCCAGCTCATGTCGCTTATCTAATAATACGTCTAAAATCAATTTACTTTTTATGCAAGAATTACTTACAAATTAAATATCAGATACATGCAGGGAGATAGTTAAAATAGTCAAGACAATGATCAACATATGTATATTTCACAATAGAATGTGAACAAGTATAGAACAATATCGAATAAATAGAACATTTAGAGAAGAAACAAAGAATAAAGAACTAAGTATAACAAACTAGAATAAAGAACAAGCATAGAACAACTGGAAGATCGCTATAGAACAAAACCAATTATCGATTCCGTTCTTTCTCGATGTCAACTTAGGTCAAAGTTATCGTCACCCATCTTTCCAGTCAAATACAATTTATTCACTTAGTTATTACAAATAATCATACGAACGAATATCGCCGAGGCAAAGCCGCTTTCTATGAGGCGGCGAGGTACGGTACGTTTTTGAATCAGTCTCATTCTTATTCCTCTATGAGTCTACTTTAATTAGAAATTGGAATCATTCCAATCGGATTATCCAAACTAAAGTTATGGCATTTTCATGCCAACTAGTTGGCTTACCGATTTTTACCCGAGGAACAGTTTGCAATATTCATTTTCCAGTGCCTTGTCTCCATATTTGACACTCGCCTTTATACTCATTTAAAGCCATGCTAAGGAAGCCTCCAACTGAATACCCACTCGGAGCACTGAAACTCAAGATACGTCCGAAACAACTCGACTACTCTATGATCAAATCGACGCAGAATCAAGCCAGACATGGCCCCACTTTGAGTGAATTTCACACCTAAATTGTAACTTGACGATGTCTATTTCTATATGTTTGATTCTCCTTGAAGTCTATTCTAATTGGCCACTTTAATCACTCAAATCGGATAAGAAATGAGGAAGTTATGGCCAAAATACGAAAATTGGTCGAAATTGGGAAAACAGAATAGGGTGTACCGGTACACCCCTAACGTGTACCGGTACACATTTGGTTCTGGAAGGGTGTACCGGCATATCTGCACCGCACATGTCCCCTAAAATGCCCAGAATGTGTGTTTTTCTCACATTTTTCCATATTTTGGTTACCTTAATTCAACTCTCATACTTCAAACACACATCAAAATCATTCCATATTTCTCAGAACTTCTTTTCTACTCAATTCCTCTTTCATTACAAGTGTATCTTCCAAACTTTTCCATGAATTTCTCCCAATACCATTCTAATATGGGTTATAACCCATACACAAACCAAATATGGTGATTAGTTAGGGTTTGTTCCAAACCCTAACTCAATTATCATATTAATCTATCAACTCATCCTCAGAGGATTTCATATGCTTTCAGACATCTGGGGTTTTACCCACTTTTACCTCAATAATCTCTGAGGCTTCAGGTGGGATCTTTCCACAAAACCCTAGACAAAGTTGGAGGAACAATTCTCTACAAACCATAGCCTTAGGAAATCTGTAAAATACACTTGATCCCCAAGTTGAAACATACCTTTTGATCTTATTCTTCTCCCTCCTCCTTCTTCCTCTTCTTTCTCTCTTTCCTCTCCCCTCTCTCTACTTCGCTTCGTCCTCCAAATGAGACCAAATTTTGCTCTTATCCATGTTTTATTAAGGCCATGCCAATAAACAAGAAAAACTCCATTTTTTGTTTTTAAGTTTTCATTTTAGCATTTAGTCCTAGATTTCTTTCTTATAGCAAATCTTATAGCCATATTCTAATTTAGCCTCATTTCTCTCTTATTTCAATCCAACTTATTAAATTCTTATACTTCCATCCTCTCTTTCATCTACACACTTAAGTCCTCAAGCGGTAAATGACTAGTCTACCCTGGCTTATTATAATTCCGGTATTCAAATTTCCATTTTTCATTTAACTTACTTAAAACTCACTTATGCCTACAAAATACCCTAAATATGTCGAAACGATCAGGTATATTTTCGGGCGCACAGTCTACCGACTTACTGTGAATGACACCTATAGAAGCAAAACCATGCAATTATGAACAAATCAAAATACGAAAGAAGAATGCAATAATCGCGACATGAAACGGAGCAAGAGAAGAAAGAATTAGAAGAAGTGCTAAAGGACTAGTTGAAGAAGAGCCCTACCAAGTTGAGGAGACCAAGTATATGAAACGAAAGCAAAGAAGTTATCACTTCGCTTCAACCCCAACTCTGCCAACACACTATACACCAACACCGAGGAACCATGAAAACTTTTCATATGGTGAGGAACACAAAGAAGGCCCTAGACTGATATAATTATCAAATGTTTATGTCGCACTCTGTGCTCCAAGAACAACAACACAGAGGGAGTCAAGAGAGAGGGGAGTATCGTGGTCGGAAAGGACTCAACTTAAAATCGATGCTTCATTTCGCGTCGAAACAAAAGATTTTGACCATGAAAAGAAATTTTCTCGAATTAAAACTTCCAAGCAAAACAGCTATGTTTCGTATTAAACACCAATGCTTTGAAGAACTGAGATACAGATAGGCAACCGGTCCAAGCCATGCGTAAGAGCCCCAAGTATCATTTCAAGTGACACCAAAAGAATCCAAAGGATCAGAGCATAAAGAATTTATGAAGGTAGAGCTAGATGAAAGGAGAGGTGAAAAGAGGGACACCGAGGAAGAGAAACAAGCAAGTAAATAAAGAGAGAATTTACAGCACAAGCTCAAGAACCACTGAGAAAGAAAACAATAAATAAATTCTAATCAATGGTGGAAGAAGAAAAAGAAGTTAAAAGCTTACAACTTTCTCACCCATCTCCCTTAAAGACTACGTAGCAAAGCTAGAGAAGCAGCTTCTCTGCATTCTAAACATGTTTAAAAAGATAGAGATCAACATCTTTCTCGTAGGCATTAACTCAAATGCCTCATATGCAAAAATTCATGAAAGATATATCAGCAAAAAAGAGAAAGATTTATCGAGGAAGGGATAGTGAGCCTAATAAAGAACCCGTAGTGCTGATTCGTAAGACCTTACCATAGAAAATGCAGATCCAAAGTAGCCTTAATTATACCTTGCAAAAATTAGGAGGTCATATAGGAAAAGCATTATGATTCGAGCTACATCAACTCATGCCTCGTCATCGCTTCAAAGATTAAGCCTGGGAGCTCACTCCTGCCACCCATTACCATGCATTTGCCAGACAGATATCAAGCTCATATCTTCAGGGCATCCTTGAAGATGTAGCCGATCAAAGTGGGGAAATTTGTGTCTTTCCAAAGGGACTTTATAGTCATTAATACGGGAGGAAGACAAATAAGTCCCATCACGTTAGGAAGACCATTCTGGGAAATGGGGATAAATATCAGATTGATGTGAAAAAATGGGAACTGACTCTCAGGATTGGAGATGAAGCAGTCCACTTCAATCTCAATCACAGTTTGAAACAACCAAAACTCGCACGCCGATCGTGGAATTGTAGAAACAACAATTCCCTGTTAGTTCTGAATCACATCGCTTGTACTTTCAAAATTCAAGAGAATGAGATGAATTTCCCGTGATCTCGAGTATCTTGAAGTTGAAATTTCAACCCAATTTTAAATTAAAAATTCAAGATTCGTGTGGTTGGAGAAATAGTGCGTAAAAGGTCCAACTGCTATGAAGAAAAAAGCTGCGTGTTAAGAAAACAAAGCTCAAAGGTTTAATCAGAATATCCCGAAATATACCCTAGCGCTGATGGTTAGTGGTATATTAAAAGTTAAATAATTTTCTAAAATAAAATGAGGGACCCGAAAGTTTACAAGATACAAGGCAATCTTGTAATTTATTAAAAGGATATGAAAGTTTATAAAGAGGAAAGATGAGGTTAAAACTAGAATATGCATAAGTTGATTTTCAAAAGGGAAGAATTGGGGGGACCAAGATGCAATTATAGAAACTTAAAGCAAAAATGGATTTACTTGGCCAAACATGGCCTAGCAAATATGGGATTTAAAGACCTAATTTGGTCTCATTTGGGGACCAAAAAATGTGGAGAGAGAGAAGGAGCAAAAGAAAGAGAGGAAGAAGAAGAAGAAGAGGAAGAGGAAGGAAGGAGATCGTCAACAAGGCATGGGAACTACTAACTCAGTATGGATCCTTGGTTTTGTTTGGTTAATGGTTATTGTTAAAATCTAAACCTAGGGGTTTGTTAGATTTCATCCCAACTAAAGATGTATTGGAATTTAGGGTTAACAAAACTTCAAATGGCACAAGAAAACATGGAATCCTCCCTTGAGGTCGATTTACTAAAGGCTTAATCGCAAAGAAAAAGGGTCGGGTTAGAACAAACCCCAATAAATTTGTGTATTTGGTATGTGTATGGGTTAAGACCTATTAGAATGATTTTTGAAGAAATTCATAATAGGTCTTTGGAAATAAGAGAAGGATTGAATGATAAATTGAGTAGAAAAGAGATCATAAGATGAATTTGAAGGGTCTTGAAGTGTTTATGAGGTATGTAGTTGATCGAGTTGAAACATATGGAAAAATGTGAGAAAACACACATTCTTGGGCACTTTCGAGAGTTCTACCCGCAGAGTTAAGTTTCTACTCCCAGACTTCGACTCGGTCATTTTTAGTCAAGTCCCACCAGAGGAGTTAAGTCCTACCGGTAGACTTGTTCTCGGGGTTTTCCTGCTCGACCGCCATTGCCATAACTCTCATTTCATCCGACGGAGTGATTCAAGTGGTTATAAAATAGACTTCAAGGAGAACCAAACTTAAAGAGAAAACATCAAATCTGATCCTAAAGGATCTAAAAAATTCACTCAAAGTGGAGCCATGTGCAAGAAAAATTTCTGCATCAGCTTGGGACATAGAGTAGTCCGTTGTTTCAACGCACTTTGAGTTTTGGTGTTCAATCGGTGATTCCAGTTGGAATAGAACCCTTAGCACCTTAGATTTAATGTGAGTATAAGGACATAGTGTCAAAATATGAAGTTAAGACTCGGAAAATGAGTAATACAAACTGTCACTAGAAAAATCGGTAATGATTAGTTGGCATGAAAAATGCCATAACTTTAATTGATGATCCGATCGATTGATTCCACCTTGGCAAACTAGATTCATAAACGAATGAGAATATATGAATGAGGTGTGATCTCATAGACATCATATCACAAGAATATGAAGTGCCATATGGCCAGGCATGAAACAAGGAAAAAGTAGAAAATGAAAATGTGAAGATGTGTTCATGAAACATGAAAATGATTATGGAAAATGAAATGAAAACGACTGTTAGCGCGAGGCAATATGTCATGAACACATAATGGTTAAGTACAGCCGATTATTATCACATATAACCGTAAATGATAACAAATGAAACGAGATACGTGAATGGGTATATGAATGAGTATACGTGATTGAATACGTGAATGAGTAATTTATGAATAAGTATACATGAATGAGTATACGTGAATGAACATGTAAATGAGCATATGAAATGTGTACATAGATTGCGATATCTTGAAAGATAATACGAAAGTGATATTAGAATTGAAATGTGATTATGGATCGGCTATGAATGTTAATTGGGGGAAATATATATATGTATATATATATTGATTTGAATGGTTGTTATTCAAATGTCTGTCACATCGATACGTGTGCATGTATTTGGTCGTATAGTTTAAATTACCGCATAAAAGTAAATTGATTTGAAATGAATCATTGATCGACCGATATGACTGATTCACCAACTAATTGGCCAGAAGGTAACCGTGATTTGTCTTTAATGCGAAATCACATTGTTACCGACGACGTGTATTACGACAGATTCACCAACCGACCACCGTGAATGTCGACTTCTATAGTCATGGTGACGGTAATATTGATCGCAAACCACATTACTACCGAATGACAAATGCGCGTGGATTCACCAACCGAATCGCTGCGGGATGTCGAATTCTATAGTTATATGTGGAATCGCCAAACCGAACAACTAATCGATGTACGCGAAATCACATCGCTAATAATGACAGTATTACAATAAGATTCACTCAATCGAATCGTCGATGTCGAATTTATAGTTATATGTGGAATCACAAACCGAACAACGAATCGATAATATAAATCACATTGCTAATGGTCGACGCATATAACAGATTCACTAACTGAATCATTGGTCGTGAACGCCGACTCTATAGCCATATGTGAAATTCCAGAATAAGAATGAAATCACATTGCTACTTAATGACAAATGTGACAGATTCACCAAATCAATCATTGTGAAATGCCGAATTCTATAGTCATATGTGAGACGGTATTATTGATGTGAAACCACATTACTACTGAATGACAAACAGGCAGGATTCACCAACTGAATCTGTCGTGGATGTCGAATTCTATAGTTATATGTGGAATCACAAACCGAAAAAGGGAAAACGATGGTATTAAAAAGTGTATTTGTATAGGTATCTTTACATACACCTGATAGTAAAAGGCATCATTTTGTAAATGCATTTTGTTGAATGTAAATGCAGGGCCTTTGAAATTATAAGTGCTTATACTGCCCGAAAAAGAAGTGCTTTTCGATTAATTAAAAAGGAACTGGAATAGAATAACATAAACAAATGTTTTGGAAAGATAATTGAAAATGTCGAGTAAATCGCTCGTACTGGATCCGGCCAACCGGTCAAGTTTCCGGGGATTCTGGTCACACACTTTTGAAAAGAAAATCTTAATAAGACGAAATAAATGTTTCGATTGAAAACGCTCTGAGTAACCTGCCCACTGATCCGCCTAACGGTCAAGTAGGATTCGGGTCGCACACTTTTGAAATGAAAAGTAATAAACGAAAACTAAAACATTTAGCGAGGTCCCGCATCACGAAATGAAATTTCAAAAAGGGAGTTGATTAATAGCTTCGGTTGTGATAATGATAAGAGTCTAATATGAATTGGTATTAGTCTGATTGATGTTGTATGAATTTAATATGACTCTGATATGTTTCATTTCTACTATCAGATAAGTATAAGTTTGTTTTGAATATGATCTAATATGACATACATGTAGAAGATATGAATTGAAAACTTGTAAAAGACATGATACATGAAGTAATACGAATAAGATATTGATATGGAATCCAAAAGGGCAAAATCTACATGTATAAACGAGATGAGTTAGAAGTCACATAAGAATAATTTCCATATATGCATAAGTAAAAGTAAAAAGATAGTGATGGCGATTTTTTTATCGGGTCATTACCGTTTATATGTTCCCACTCAAGCTGCAAAGCTGAGCACGTGTTCAACTGCAGGTGATCAAGATGAGATAAAGAGGACGTGACATTCCACACCAGCAAGATGTGGCCACCTCAGAGATAGGTGCTCACCAAGACTGCTCCGATCTCTCGATGTTTGGTAGTAGATAGGTATATATGTATATGTATTTGTTTAAGTAAATGGGACTTAGTATATGTGTATAAATTTTAATGGATATCACTCCTGGTAGTTCATTCAGAATATAATGATTGTTGGTAAATAAAAATAAATAAATAAATAAATGCGGAGTCCCAAAGATAAGGTGTTTCAGACTAAACCTGTTCTACTGTTCTTATCACTGCATGGATCGGGTGTGACATTAATACCAAGGAATCGCCTTCGAACATTTAAGGTATGCCTTCTGCAAACTAAAAAGAAAGCCTGCTATCATTTCAACCTGGATTAACTAAGCCGGAAGAGAAAAACTGCTGGAGACTCTCAGAAAATAAAAAGAAGCAATAGCTTGGCTCCATGTAAGATTTGGAAAGGGAATCACCCCAATCCGTATGCACAAGATCTTGTTGGAAGAGAATGCTAGAACTTCTGTAGAACATCAGAGAAGGTTGAATCCAGTAATGAAAGAAGTAGTCAGAAAAGAAGTGCTGAGATGGCTAAATGCAGGCTTCATATATGCAATCTCATAAAGTCCTTGGGTGAGCCCAGTGCATGTGGTTCCAAAGAAGGGAGGATTCACTGTGATCAGAAATGAGAAGAATGAATTGATTCCCACAAGAACTGTGACAGGATGGAGAGTATGTATAAACTACAAGAAACTTAACACTGCTACTATAAATGACCATTATCCTCTACCTTTCATTGACCAAATGTCAAGTAATTCGATTATCGTTTTCGATGGATATTCTGGTTATAACCATATTGCAATAGCCCTAGAGGATCAAGAGAAATCAACATTTACATGTGATTCATGCCACAGTAGGTGTTTGGAATCAACAAAATTTATATCCTATATCCTAAATCCTACTGCCGTAGCAAAACTACTCGCAGATAATACTTGTACGAATACAGGACGGGTTTTCTTCATACAAATGATTTATAAAGGAAGGCCAAAATGGTGAATTCAATTTGATTTTTGGGATTTGTAAAACTGGGTGTAATGGTTGGCAACCGAAATAAGGTGAAATAAAATATAAAAGAACCTCAAGCATCAGCCACCGGGTTTAGTGGTTTTAAGGCAACCAACATGTCCTCGTTTTTCTCAAGGTCAGAGGATGACATATAGTCATTTCCGAACCGATCTTCATTCGCTTTAAAACCTAAACCCTAAAATTTCCTTCTTGAAATATAGCATTTAACTCAAGAGAATAAACTCCCAACCCATGAGAACATATCTCAAAACCTACCCTACAAGAATTGTTAGAAAACAACTAACTGGATAACAGTGGATCTAGTAATAAGCATCCACTGTAACCAAAAAGCTTGCCAAATACACGTTAGTGAGGGCATGCTTAAGAGATTTAAACCTAGATTGAGAGAAATAGAACATAAATACCCATAATTGCATGCGTTAAAAACAGAGAACCGTGAGTTACCTCCAAACCCTAGCCAACAGCCCTCCTCTTCAAGGAGGAAGAGGTCTAGCCAACCATCCTCTGAGTTGTCATCCTCAGAGGAGTGTTTGGTAGCCGAGAAAGGGAAAAGAAAATGAAAGAAAATGGGAGAAAAGGAAGTCATGAAAACCGTCGCCCCTGGGCTCAGACATTAATTGATTGATTGTTACAAACCTCGTTCTCTATTTATACGACTCGTGAGCAAGGGAAATTACAAAAAAAAACTGAAACTAAAAGCTATTACAAGGATAAAATGGGAAAAAAACCAAAAACAAATGCAAACAAAGTACATGAAAAGCAAGAACGAAAGCAAAGAGGATTAACAAAGGGTCGAGAGAGGTGAACAATACGCATGATGCAAATTTTGCAATGCTCCATTTTTCTCTTCTACTTTTTTCTCTCTTTCTTTCCCTTTCCCCGTGGATATGATCTCAAGAACGATGAGTTTGACTGAATTCTTCGTGTTGGATCGACTAAACAATTTTGGCATAATTAGCTCAGCAAAAACTCCGCAAAATTTGCCACAAAAATACGATCGCAGAATAAGAGGATCTTTAATGCCGCAAATCGGAAGAATTAGGGAATGATTAGCATAATAAAAAGCAATTAAACCTATAATAAATAGGGTTCAAAATAGCACTTTTCGGGGCACTAATCAACATGTCAATATGGAACCTTTCGCTTTGTATACGTCATTCGGATTATGTAAATGCTCTCGCCACCTTTCAAAGATATATGATGTCTATATTTTCCGACTCAAGTAAAGAGATTATGGAAATATTCATGGATGACTTCTCGCATAATTTCGATCCGGGCTAAGATTGTTTGAAAACTTGTAAACAAGACTTCAGAGGTGCCAAGACAAAATCTAGCTTTAAATCGGGGGAAAATGTCATTTCCATGGTAACCTGCCAGGCCATTTTAGGCACAAGATTTCCTCGTCGATGGATCGAAGCACTAAGCAAAGATTGTCGTTATAAAACTCTGCGTCACCGATAACAAAATAAGGGAATAAGAAGCTTCCCGACATGCTAGATTTTGTGAAGGTTCATAAAAGATTTTTCAAAATCTCCGCACTATCAGTAAACACTACTAAAAAAGATGCAAAATTTGATTTTCGATGAATCATGCAGATTTGCATTCGAGGAAATCAACCAAATTAAGATCATCCCATTATGTTGACACCAGATCGAACAATGAGCTGTTTCTGTGGTGATGTCGCTGATTATGTAATGGGATCCGTGATTGACGTAGAATCGAAAAGATATCTGCCATATACTATGCTAGCAAAACCTTCAATGAGGCACAAGAGAACTACCCACCACAGAGAAGGAGATGCCAGCAATGGTGTTTGCTTGTGAAAAATTCAGGCCTTATATATTGGGATCTCATGTTGTAATACACACTGATCATGCTGCAATTAAATATCTAATGACAAAGAAGGATGCCAAGCCAAGATCGACGATGGGTGCTATCACGCAAGAGTTTGATTCAAATCAAGGATAAGAAGGGTAGTGATAATGTGATAGCAAGATTACTTGTCTAGATCGAGAGAATTACCGAATAAAAAGAAGGGGGACAAAATAGCATAAATTTTCCTAATGATACAACTATTTATATTATCATGACAAACACCTCAAAGATGCATATATTGTGAATTATCACTAGTCATGCCATTTGAATTCAGCCTACCAAAGAGAGGAGAATTGAGAACTCGATCAAGTAGATTGTATATATAGGATGACCCACTCATCATATAGAAGAGGAGCAGATATGATCATAAGGAGATGTGTCCTGAAACAGAACAAGGTGGTATTATGGAGAAATGTCGTGCATCACCTTACGTAGACACTTGCAGAGACAAGATGTACTCTAGAAAATTCTCCAATCATGATTTTATTGGCCTACTCTATTCAAGGACTTTTTAAATGGGTAAAACATTATGATGCTGGTCAGAGAATGGGAAACTTAAGTAGTAGAAATGAAATGCCCTTGCAAGAAATTCTTATGGTGCAGATTTTTTATGTATGGTAAATAGACTTTATGGGACCTTTCCCATCATCATTTGGCAATATATACATTCTCCTAGCTGTGGATTATGTATCCAAATGGGTGGAAGCAACAGCTTGTCCTAGAAATGATGCAAGCACAATGGTTGGGTTTATACAAAGAAACATTTTGAGCAGATTTGGAGCACCTAAAACAATCATCAATGATGAGGGAAGCTATTTGCAAATAAAGTTTTGCAAAACTCATGAGTAGATATGAATCAAACATTCAATGACTGGGCTTATCACCTCAATCAAATAGACAAGCTGAAATTTCTAATAGGAGATCAAGAAAATTCTCGAGAAAATAACAGTGCCAGAAGCGACGTGTCTATAAAACTCGACGATGTAATCAGGGGCCTATAGAACTCGCTATTAAACCCTACTGAATGTCCCCATACGTAATCAGATATGGAAACCTTGTCATCTCCCTTAGAACTAGAATACAAAGTTATGGGCCATCAAGAAACCTAACTGTGACTTCCAAACTACAAAGGAAAAAGAGACTACTCCAAATGAATGAACTGAAGAGTTCGAGAAACGTAAGCTCATGACAATGCCGTAATCTACAAAGAAAAGACTAAGAGGTGACATGATCAAAAGATCTTTAAGGAGAGAATTCAAGGCAGGCAGAACAAGCCTCCTCTTATACAACTCTAGGCTAAAACTATTTCCGTGGAAACCGGGTCAAGATGGAGTGGTCCATACACAGCGCGGGTAGCAAGTACATCCTTCGAGCAAGAATATTAAAGACTCGAACTGGAAGTGAATTCAAAGTAAACGGTCAGAGACTAAAGCATTATCTTGGAGGAATCATGAAGGAGGTAGATCATGAAGGAGGTAGATCCAGATTTGGAAAAGGGAAAAGAAAATTATTGAAACTGAAGACACTCGCAAAGATGTGTCTCAGCTAAGGACATTAAACCGAAAGAACTGGGAGGCAACCCAAATGCAGTCTTTATTTTGCTAACTTTGATTGCGTTGATTACTTTTAAGGATTTTGAAGTTTTACTTTGATTTTGTTAGAAGTTTTGTTAGAAATGGATCATTTGCTAAAATGTTTTTTATTCGGGATTGTGAAAGATGAACTAGAATCGGTTATTATAAAGACACGCTTCAAACTAAATCAGGTATAAATTAGCTACAAGGGGGAGATTACTTAAATTTGTTTTGTGATAATAATGGTTAGTTGAAGTTTGAGAAATTTTGATGATTTTAGCCTAATTAATTAGACAACTTTCAAGTGCTATGCTTAAATGCTTTGATTGAGTATTTTGATGCTAATGATCGCTTTTGTTCATAATCGAATTGATGAAATTATAAGGTTGGTGCTATGTTTTCACAAGCCTGAATTGCATAATTGGATTATTTGTGGGTGATTAACTGAATTGGAAGGTAGTTTAAACTTGTAGACAATTGAGGAATCAAATCTTTGTCGCGACACTTGAAAATTAGTTCGCAACATCACTTACGGAAACAAGATGAAAAGCTTGTCGTGATCCTCGACGGTATGTCAGAACAAACCTTGTGCAATGTTGAAAAGAATGTCGAACATACTTTCTCTATGTTGCAACATAACAATTTGTTTGAAAGAGCAATTTTAATAATAAAGTTAGAATGCTGCGGCCACAACCTCAAATCAATGACTGGCAGCAGCAGCGCGACATTCTTCTCTTACCGTCGCGACAATTTAAATCGGCCCGCTTCCAATTAATCGAAAAACTATGTCGTGACAATTATTTCTCTGTGTCACAACATTGTATTAAAATGAATAAACATGGCGGCGCTTATTGTCACGACCTACCTTTCTGTCTACAAAGAAAATTTCTGTTGCGACAATATTTTTCTTATCGCGACAAGATTGTAACTAGACAACCCTAAAGTTTGTCGCGACATGAATGTTTTGATAATAAAGGCTAGGTGCAAATTTTAATTTAAAGAGCCACAAGATAAATTCCACAATTAAGTCTAAAGGTTATTGTTGTGACCTAATCATTAATTGTCACGACAAACGAAGAGAAACATTCATTTATTGAGCCATTAACTAAAGAGTGTTTCAAAAACTGAAAGGTCACCTCCTTCCAATTGCCTCACATCATTCATACTCTCACCCAATTTTCACTTTCTTCCTCTCTTCGACATCTCAAAACCCTAGAATTCAAAGACCCTAAACTCCAAACTCAGATCTCATCCATGGTAGAACCCCAAAACCTGGTCCTAAATCTCAGTGAGATGATGGCAGAATATGCAGCAGGTGAAGCAGAGGTTCATATGGAACCTCGTATATAAATAACCCCAAAATAAGTGAATCCAGAAGGCAGAAGAGAACAAAACCCAAATTTAAGGGAAGAAAGCGTAAAAGCTTAACAAAGTGTAGTCGAAAGAGTCAAGAGTCCAAGATGATAAAGCATCTATCTCGGGACGAAGCCTACTCCTTCTAGGAGAAGAATCTGAGCGACAAAGGGTTTATCGGAGAAAGGGGGTTCAGTACATTCATCTCACCCTTTACAGAGATAATAGAAAAAAGGGGTTGGAGCTTATTCTGCAAACACAAACCACCTGGATTTGTTGTAGTAGTCAGGGAGTTCTATGCCAACATGATGGAGATGAAAGAGGATTCAGTATGCTTAAGAGGAATATGGGTTCCCATGGGCCATGAAAGGATTAATGAAGTTCTCAAAATCAAAAATCCTAAGAATAGATCTAAGCACAAAAAACTGCTCAGAGAACCCAACCATGAAAAGATTGTAGAATTTTTGACAGCTAGAAAGGGGAAGTGGAATGCAACAAAGAAGAATCCCCATGAATCCATCAATAGAGGCTCACTAACATAAGAAGCTAAGGTGTGGTTTTATTTCATATTTGGCTTCGTTATAATTCTGGCCAAAGCATCCGGAGCAGTTCATAAGGGAGCAAGAAGCCATCATCTTTATGCCCTACTTATGGATACAAGTTCAATGTGGGGAAAGATAATAGAAAACATCCATACAGCCTAAGAATGTCGTATAGACTAATCCTCATCCAACAACAATTACCAAACTATATTTCAATGAGTTATGGGATATGGGCGAGGAAGAAACCGTCCAAGGTTTTCTCCCTTAACATTAACAGGGGTGATAAAAGGCCTAAAGAGCAGAAAGAGGAAAGAAATGGAGATTGTGGAAGTGGTGGAGGAACCTAAGGAAGAAGAAAATGAACAGTTAGGGATGGAACAAATCCTAGATGAGGGTCAACTGCCAGCTGAGGAGGAGATGCAGGGCAGAAGAAGTCCATTAATTCACTCACCTCCTGAGGTGCACTGTCGAACTAGCGTAGTGTTCCAAGAGCAATCATGAAATACATAAATTATGGAGATGCTGTATCAATAAAAGGAAATGGAGGAGAGAGAGAAGAGATGGGAACAACAAATGTAAGGTCGAGAGTAGTTTCTCGAGGCTAACCTAAGAGGGCGGAGCAAACGATGGGGAACAAATGCTCAAACAAAGAGATGAGGAATGGAAAGTAAGAATAGAAATAAGAAAGAGAATTGATGCACAGGTTGGACTTAAGAATAAAGACCTTCTATAATGAGCAGCTAAAAAGAGATGAAGATGTGCTCTCATTTTTGGATAAGAGAGAGGAAAAGATGGAAGCCGGTATGTTGCAGAAGGCAGAGGGGTTCAAATATCTTAAAAAAGAACAATTCAAGGAATTTGGAAAGCTCATGGAGAAAAGAGACAAGGAGCTAGAGATGGATAATAACTATAGATAGAAATTATGGAATGATAGTCTGGACCAAGTGAATTCAAATTTAGTGAACATACACAATGTGCTCACTGAACTTCAAGGATCTGTGAATAATCTGGCTCATAGGCAAGATCAACTGGGTCACCCTAAATGAGTATACTAATGATTAATGCCTCTTCGTATATAAGAACCACCAAAGAAAAGAAAAGGCAGAGATTTCATTCCCAAGTTCCTCCATCTTAAATACTATATTTCAACCTTTGAACCTCCAAACCCGAAACCTTCCAAATCCTACAAAGCAGTTGTTATGAATCAGAATCTATTTTCTCTCCATACAAAAATCGTAATCATTCCTCTCGAATAAAAGTTCAAACCATCTTGCAAAAATCGTGTTCATCTGTTCTCGATTGATTTGCGTATTTGATTAATTTTCGCTTCATTATCGCATTTACTTAGTCGAATAAAGAAGAAAACAACCACCTGATCAAATCGCTTAATCGGTCAGCAAAGATGTTCGGGGTAAATGACTTGATTACAATTGTGATTTTGTTGTATTGTTTTGAGCTGAATGCATGATCAAAATGAACTTCTTTACTTAATTAAAACAACACAACATGAAATTTCAAAACCAAACAAACTAATCGATAGATGATCAGGGTAGGCTTAATCGAATTGGAAAACGGTTGCGCTTTGTGCTTACAATGAAGTTGAATGTTTAGATTTAGGAAGATGTACTCAATAAGAAGAACAAATATATTGAGACTGTTTTCATAAACAAAAGAGGCCTGTGAAAAACTCAAAACAATGCACATGGTCAAAGTGAGTCTTTAACAAATTGTGAAAGATTAGTGGACATCTTAAAGGTTCAACACAATAAATAGTCCAATGTCCTAGAACTGTTAGATTATTAGGTCAAGGCTAAATCCTAGGCAATACTACTACCAGAAGTGACATGTGCCATCTTTGGAAGTTTGAGCCTTCAAGCTCACTCCTCATAATATGCACAAGCATACACCTAGTTCCGCATCTGAGCCAAATTGTCTAATTTCTTCATTAAACCAACAATTAGAAACCTCAAACCCTTCCTTTATTCTAATCCTACAGTAAAGAACCCTTTATTTCCCAAGTTTCAGGAAGAGAACCTCAAAATGCAGAAAATTACAAGATTGAGGGAATGTTATTTTGATTTGAAGGGAAAAACAAGAATGAAGGATGGAAAAAGAAAAGAACAAATGAAGGAGAGGAAAACAATGCAGAGAAGAAGTCAAAGATTGTAAATTGTCAAATTTGAATAAGTTTTGTCTTGTGGCCTTCCTATCTTGAACAATTAAGTTCATAGGGGTGTTTCAACACCTAAGCACTTAATGCTAACCGATATGGGGAAAGAAGTAACCCAAAGTTATCTAAGAGTGGTAGAAAGCCTAAAAGACAAAACATCAGACTATTCCTAAAAATCTTGACAAGTAAAAGAAAAGCAAAAAGGGTTTCTATCTAAAGGGACTGAATTGATAAGAATGACAGTGGAAAATAAAATTACCAAGATGATAGTATGCAGTATGATGCATCAAGATCAAGTTTTGGGGAATATTTCACAAGATGCGAAAATCAAGATCGAATCAAAATTTTTATCTAAATTTAATTATCCAACCAATTACCTAAGCCAAACTCTTATAGCCTAAAAGACCTAATTGATTCAAGGTTGTACTCGCTACATTAGTAGAGACTCAATATGAAAACAAGCATAAGGAGACATAAATGATATACAAGAACTATGTAAGGCCCCCGTAAGATTAGCTAATTTGCCAAGAGAAATGGAAAGAAGACCATCATACACTCACATCGTGGATGAACTTTACTAAATTATTTACATTTCCCGTAAATCATTAGTCTGTTTTTTGTGACACACTGAAAATTTTTCCTAAGTCTGAATTGAAAACTAAATTTGAAACTATGCTGCAACTTACTAGTTCTAATTCAGGAAGCTAATTCAAAAAGGATTGAAGTAGAAAACAAAAAAATGTCCATAAAAATAAAGCTGAATTGTTTGAGGACAAACAAAATTTTCTTTTCTTTGCTTGGGGACAAACAAAACTTTAAGTTTTGAGGAATTTGATGAGTCTTAAACTCATCTATTTTTAATCCATTTTTCTGCTTATTTTTAATGTATTCGGGACTGCTTTAATGCCAAATTACGGAATATTCACTATCCTTGGTGTTTTGCGTGTTTTAATTCAAAAGGAGAAAATACCACAAGAAATAAGAGAAAATGAAATAATCGGCAGCAAATTTCATGTCGATGAGTTTTGTGTGTCAGCGACAAACGCCTGGGGCTGACAAGAAGGAACTCACGCGATTAAAAGACACAGACGCGACAAAAATTGGAAGACCCAATTCAACCGAGACAAAGAAAGTTTATGTTGCGACAAGGTTTTTCAGCAAGATGTCAACACCAGGAAGAATCTGTCGCGACAAAGAAGCTCCTGTCGCGACAAATGAAACAAACAAAAAGCATAAACTATGTCACGACAAGGGATCGTCTGTCACGACACTGATTATTACAACATGGAAAAAGTTGTTGAGACAGAAGAAGAGCTTTAGAGAAAGACCTCTGTCGCGACAAGGTAATGTATGTCGCGAAACTGAAAGAAAAATATATGTCGCGACAAAATGATGTATGTCGCGACACCAATTTGAAAAAGCTGCACAGAAACACTGTCACTACACAATTGTCGATGTCGCAACATAACTATTCCAGTAACCACACATAAGGTTGTCGCGACATAGAACGGATAGAACGAAAGACCTTGCAAAACAGATTGTTAAAGAGCCAAAGAAAGATCTCGTCGCTGATTGCACGAATATGCCGAAGAAATACCATTGTCGCGACCATGAAACCACATGACTCGAATCCAAGAAGGAGCATGGTGGAGCAAAAGGTCGCACGACTACTACATGCTATAACAGATACCTGCGATATAAATTTAAAACTCTGTCGCAACAACAATTTTAGGTCGCGACAGATAATGCAATTTAGGCCAGAATTTTGGGGATCTACAATGTAGCCTCGAATTTAGGGTCCAAACTTCTGGGCCTCTATAAATATAAACAATTTGAGGAAAGTGAGGCATCTTGGCCTGGGCGAAAAACCAGAAAGATTCAGGAGTTGAAGACTCTTTTGTATTATATACTTTTCTTTTCTTTTATTTTTCTTTTCTTCGTAGATTAGATTTAGCATAGAATTTCAAATTGTTTACTGTGACCAAATGCTGAATCGCTCGTGTTTTCAAGTCAGCTAAATCGCTAAAGATCAACCCGATTACCGTTTGAATCTAATGAAATTGAGATGTGTTTAATTCATTTCTTTCTCGCTGATTACACTATATTGAAAATTTCCATCATGATTTGTTCACTGTGATTCAGTTTTCGAGAAACACAACTTCCGCTGGGAAAGATCTAATGTTAGTTATGGTCTTTCTTGCAAAATGAAAAAGAAATTTCTTGGATTGAGAATTTTGAGTTTATTTGAATGGTGTTGTTCATGAAGTGAATTGTTCCCAACATTAGTAACTTATACCCATTTAAGGATCGTTATCTGGCTCTGATTTCTAGGAGGCCCTCTGAGTGACACAGAGATGGAGATTCCTGAGAGCATGGATGCAGTCACTTGGGGGTATGCTAGACTAATATTGAATAACTAATGAATTCTTAAAGATTAATTAGATAAATCATAAATTTACTCATGGTTTGAGAATTAATTTAATGATCTATCAATTTAATCAATTGTAGATCTCTCCTCGGGTCTTAAGGAATGATCTCGACTCGCGGTTAGCTTAGATTTAATCAAGGAAAGGGAGAAATCTTTAAGATCTCAAGGATGAGACATCATTCATCTTGTAGAAATTTGGCAATGGCCCTGTCTTGGGAAACAAGAAATCTGCAGTCATAAGAAATGGGTATAAAGTATTAGAAAAGAAAATACCGCATCTTATAAAGAAATTCGACATAAGTAATTGGTTAGACACATGTTTCGTAAAAATGAACATGATTCTCCAATAAGTGAAATGTATGGTTAAGGAGAAACTAAACTATACCACTGCTTCCTCGACAAATTTCGCATTCCAATTCATGATAGAATAGAATTAGATTATGTCATAGAATTGATAATTTCAATGTAAAGAAGTTGAAAACCAAAGTGTCTACTTCAAAGAATCCGTTCAAATTCACTTTAGGTTTAGATTTTAAAATTTTCTTTATTATAGATGTAGAAATTCGATAGCGGAATTCTTAGTAAGTTAACAAAATTTTATGAAATGGAAGTTCAAATAGCGGAACTCTGAAAGTAGTCAAGTAGCTTAAACTAAATTCTTTTCGACTTAAGGAACAATATCCGACTTATAGGTCCACTTTTATTACTTTGTATGACTCCGTGCACTTGCAAAAGCCATGACCAAACTAAATTTGTAATAAAATCATTGACAAATCCATTTTTATTATGAGCATACAAGTTCTATTTGGTCTAAACAAGTTTTTGGTGTCTTTACTGGGGATTAGGTAATAGTCCTTTGGTAATAGTAGCATAAATTTGGTTTATACCACATTTTTTGTCAACATTGCTCGGTGGACTAAGATTCACCCTAGCCTTAACTATAGCTACTCCCGATCAGTCTCTTTTGCTGCCTGATTGATATCGATCATCACCGTCAACAAGATATAATTTATGGCTGGTCTGGGCTTTGATGGAGCCATTGGATTGGCTATAATTCTCCCTATGGCTTGCCCTGACTCCATCCCCTGATCAACTTCCTTGAGGTACCTCCTAAGGTGTCCGGCCTTGATCAACTTTTCTACCAAGAACGCAGACCGCAAGCATGTCGCTTTCGCCAGGTCCATGGTCCTTTGTGGATAATCACATCGTGAATGTTTCGCTTCTATGGGCGGGATCCGCCCTCGGATGGGTGCGTGTGCCATTTGAAATCGTAGGTCGCTATCAGGCAACAACCTTTCGTATGAGATATTCAGGGGGGCGAACTGCGTGGGCTCTCTTATTTTTTGAGACTAGTCTCGGGATCTCTTGCGGTCTTATTTTTTACCTTTGTTGGACGCGAACAACTTCTTTCCCACCTGCTTTTCTTTCTCAGCCGACTGGTTTGTGATCATGATCGTTTCGCTGTTGTCAATATCATTCTCCAATGTCAGAGTACCGGCCTCGCCCGCCAGACATAACTCTTCCATCAAGGCTAGCTGGTCTAGAGATAGCTTAATGGAAGTTAGTGGGGTCGCACTACCAAAGCTTCTCCCAAGTTCTCAAGGACTGGCCCATGTCAGAAAATTCATTTGTCGGATCTACCACTAAACCCTCCCCTCGTGAAACTCGTACGGACTCGCCTTCACGCCCAAAATAGTTTGTATGAAACTAACGTTTCTTTTCTGTTAATAATCGGAGCATGTGTGTCATGAGATGAACGCTCTCCAAAGTTCGCAAATGTGTTTATCAGCTTCGAGGGATCTCCTTGTGAAACCAGTTAAAGCAGTTCGCACAAAGTTGGGCCTGAAAACTTTACAGAGAAGGTCATCATTTGCATTCAAAGTCATCGTTCTGGGCTGTAATGGAGCATGTGATCATATGGGTCAAGAGGAACCACAAACATAGTGAAAGTTTGAATGATGTGCCCGCGGGCGCTTCATAATTGAGGATGTGTCGCCTTGCCGGGGGAGGAGACCATGTCGTTTAATCGCGTTACAGCAAAGGGTGGCGTCAATACCGCCCGAAGGTGGATACCAGCGCATGACCAGCACCATGCCTCGGGTAATGCATACGTGCTTCGGCGCCACGCTAAATTCGCCACTCTTAGTCCGTTTTCCGCCTCGCTAATACCACATCTGGTGTCATGAACGCGAGGCGGCAGCGAGTGTCACCGGGCGCGACCTAAATTTCATTGTTGGCCGTGGAGGGGCTCGCGAGTCGCAGAGGACACCATTGCTTGTCGATATCTCGTGATCGTTAGGGACAATGGGCTTTTTTCCATTGTCGTGGACGATCGGGTGCTTTGCTTGCCCGCTCTCTTATGCGTCTCCTTCGCTAAGATTGTGTCTTTTCTCTCTACTGGTCGAGATGATCGCTTTCACACCGTAGTGCTCAATTCGACTCAGAATTCTCATCTCGCCTTGCTCGTTCCTCCGCTTTTGGTACATCTTGACGCCCAATGCGTGAATTGCTCGACGACCGAATCATCAATTGCTCTAGCACTGCGAACTACGCCGTATTTAATCGACGTGGAGGGAGGGGAATCGTCAGCCATCGGGTGACGGCGGCTATTAGTGCCGCTGAGCTAAACTCGCATCATCGATGAGGACTTTTTGTTCGATTCCCAATGCACTACGCCAATCGTCGATACCGTTCGCTTGTCTTCCGAGGCATCGACATGATATAAACCCGCAAAACGGGGTCCGACGGCTGGCTGGCGCCGCCCCGACGCTTTAAGTCGTAAAAAGGAATGGTAAAGAAGAAAGGAAGTACGACAATTAGGGTTTCAGATACCTTTTAGCGGGAGCTTCTTCGTTTTATATTCCAATTGTTTTTGACTTAGAAATATACTCATGATTTCGTGATAAGATCTCTTTCTTATCAAAACTAATTCTCCTTTGATTGGGAAAGATAATATCATGATTTTAGAGATAAAATCTCTTCCTTATCAAATTACTTCTCCCTTGATAAGGGTTAATTCCGCTTCTCGAGGCGAGACGCATTCGGATATCGAGATCCGCATAAACATCCCATGCAGACCTTTCCCTTAATATATGTATTACTTAACCTCCCATGCAAGGTAGATACCGACGTGGGGACTCAGACCCCAGATGGGTCTTGTGGACCTGCATCGCTCGACCGCCTCCCGCGGTGGCTTTAATATAATGGATGTCTCGGGTCGTTTCATGGCGCTTAGGCACCGGGCCGATGTGCTGGGCCCATTGATTAGCTGTCTCGGTTGGTACCTGTCAATTTTCACCAATTGTGGTTTTAATTTTCAAAATCTCCTTATATGATATGGTTTTTAAGACTAGTTTGATGATTATTTTGAAACATGTATTACTTTGATTTTTTTTTTTTAAAAGAATATTATTTTGGAGCATTGGCCCCCGATTCGCGCTACTCGCAGGTGATCCGAATCAACAAAATTTGTTTCTATTTCCTACCGTCGTAGTCAAGCTTACCGCAAAAGATAAATGGCCTGGTAAGGGGCCGAACACTCGGGATGGGTTTTCATTCCACAAATGATTTGTATCATGATTCAAATGATGATACTTTTATCTGATTTCTGGATTGTGATTGAAAAGTGGAGGTTGTGTCATCATTAACTGGAATAGCTTTAAAATGAAGTGTGAAATGGTGGTCTTGGTGGCTCGGGTCTACTACTGGGCAAATGGGGTTATGAAGGTGTCCCCAAGTTATTTCCTCGTGATTAAGACAAATGACATATAGTCATACTAAACCGACTTTGCTGTACCTTTAAAACCAACTTAAAACACCCTATTTGGAGTCCAAACATAAGGCCGAGCATTTAATGTTCCACCGCTTTGAAAACATAAAGATTTTAACCTCATTTCAATGGCTCGTAAATGACATCGGAAGAATGTCAAGATCACCATTAAGCACGTAGACTGAACTCTAAAGATGATACAAGTATCGACCAAAGGAAAGACATTAAATAAAGATAAACCCTAGTTTCAAAGTTTGGAACCATAAATGCAAAGACTAAGCTTCATTTAAAACCGAGGACCACCCGCAAGACCCCATTAACCAACCTTAGCAACCTCCTCTTCAAGGTTTTCGAGTACTTACCTAAATATCCTCGGCCACATCCTCAAAGGCTAAGTATATTCGCGCCCAAGAAACAGAGAAAGAAGAGAGAGAAGAGAGAAAATTGTAACCTAAAACAAAAGTTGCTGGCCGGGAAGCTTCAATCTCAAAAGTTGTGGTTACAAAAGTTTATACTGCATTTATATACTAAACAAAAATGTGTGAAATACCAAAAATGCCTAAAATATATGATTACACAGGATAAAATGGGAATTATACAAAACGGTGTCGTTTGAACTAAAACACAGAGGAATCATTATGTAGTTGAATTTCGCTTATCATAAATAAAATTCGCTTACGATAGCGAAATACAAGGCATAGCGAAAATTCAAATTTTACATGCGACAAGAATCTTTCGCATGATAAATAATTTTTGCTATCATAAATAGGAATACAGATAGCTTAAATTTCAGGATTGCGAAATTTTCGCTATGGTTGCGAAATTTTCATATCTCATAAATTTTCGCACGCATAAATAAAAATCTCAGAATCCCTACATCAAGCCTCCTCGCATCCGGCCACCTCCATTTCATCAATTCCACTGACATATCTTCATTTCGTATTGATGAAATCATTGAGAATTCTCAACATTCAAGACCTCAATACGACACCAAACTTGAAATTATGACTGAGGCTCAAAAACCTGCAAAATTACCAAAAACAAACTCGAAACAAAATCAACAGACTTGCTTTAATTCGCATACGTCAATCGGCTTTTAATTTACATGACAAGACGCGAAAGACTCAAAACATATCTTAAATAAACTCAAAATCACTTTTGGTACACCGCCCCAAAATAATATTTTAAGAAAAAATTTCTCAAAATAATTTTCAAATTAGCCTTTTATTATCACATCATCAAAATCGTAGTTAGCGATTACGGTTTTAAATTTTTTCAAAAACTTAAAACCGTATTCATCAACTATAATTTTAGGTTTAAAGTTAATACCATAGTTGGTGACTACGATTAAAAATTTTAAGACTATAATCATCGATCATGATTTTAAATTTAAACCTAAAATTATAGTCAATGACTAGTTTTGATATTATTTTAAAATACGTATTAATTTGAGATTTTTTTTTTTAATTATTTTGGGACAAAGCTGACATTACTCTGTAAACTAGTGTTTCCTTAACATGGTGACTGCAATTTTGAAAAATACACGATTAGTAAAAAGATTTTCAAAAAAAAACTCTGTAGTAGGCAGGACATACTGTTGGGACGTTATTTTGAAACTGATGTTAGTTTGGGATTTTTTTTCTTTTTCAAAAGTATTAATTTGGGACAAAACTACCCTCACTCTCACGGTCTCCTCCCTTCCTTTACCCGAGAAGTCTCAACTTTAAGTGGGCAGGTGGAGTTGTATATTCTGTCCATGTCCGAAATCGGAAGCAAAGCGTAGAGGTCCCCCACGCTTTGCTGTCTGTAACTTTTGCGAAGCATAAAGCCAATCTCTAAAGTATCGTGATTTGATATTTCCTTGAATGATCATCCAGATTCCAAACTTATCTTGAGAAACAGTAACATGCCTGAAATTGAAAGATTGAAGGTCGGCCCTTTGGTTAAAACTTATAACTTAAAAATGGGTGATGAGTATGCACGAACGTGACCCGGTATCTCCTTGTCTCTTCCCAACTACCCGTTGAGACTTGCCCCCCAATCCATTTGTGGCTGTCACATGTCCTCCTTTCTCTTTCCTCTTTCCTCTTTCCTCTCTCTGTAGTCAAATAATTTCTTATTTTAGTTCAAATCAATTATTTACCAGTTAATTAAAGTACTAATAAAACTATTCTACGCAATCTCTTTCTTTGTACTGTCTGTCCCTCATGAACTTTTCTCTATCTTCTTCCCAATTCTCTATTATCTGGGTTTTGCTGGTTGTGTTTTTCTGTGTTTGGGGAAGTTTCAGAGCTTTTGATTCTCGGCGGACCGTGATTTATCTCCCATGGTGATCTAGACTGAAAATTATCGGGCGTAATTCGAACATGGATTTAGTCTCCGAGCATTTCCGCCTTTGCTTTTACTCTCTATATGGCGCTTACCACGAAGCCCCTCCGCCATTGACCATCTCTCTACCACCGCCGACACTGATGACGGTGTCTCTGGTAACGACAGAGACTCGACCACCACCGCAAAATCATCACCAGTGACCCTTACGTCACCGTCTGCGTCCCCCAAGCCACCGTCGCAAGGACGCGTGTCATCACCAACACTCAAAACCCTTACTGGAATGAACGGTTCTACATCCCGTTGGCGCACCCCGTCGCCAATTTGGAGTTTCAGGTGAAGGATAATGACTTGTTTGGCGCCGAGGTCATCCGGGCGATTTCAGTTCCGGCGGAGGGGGTCCTTCAGAGCTCATCAGCCAGTGGTTTCCGGTGAGTGGCGCTAGGGCGAAGGCCAGAACGGCTCTTCGGCTCGAAATGACATTCACGCTGTTTGAGCGGAACCCAGTGTACCGCACCGGCATTGCCGGTGACGCGGAGCAATTGGGTGTCCGGCATACTTATTTCCCATTGAGGAAAGGTGGGTCAGCGACATTATATCAAGATGCCCATGTTCCTGATGGATTGTTACTTGTTTGTTGAACTGGATGGAGGAAAGATTTATAGACATGAAAGTGGAAGATATATCATGCTATTGTAGAGAGGCTCATCATATGGTATATCTTGTTGGTTGGTCCATCTACCATAAGGTGAAGCTCATTAGAGAGCCGACTCGGCCGTTGCCCCGGAGTGGTGATCTCACTCTTGGTGAGTTGCTTAAGTATAAATCCGAAGAAGGGGTTCGAGTTTTGATGTTGGTTTGGGATGATAGGACTTCCCATGATAAGCTCTTCATCCAAACGGTGAGACATCAAACTGCCATTGAGGTTTAAATTTTTTAGGATGATAGAATGTTCTATTAGCATGCTTTAGTCAGTTGTTGGCCTGAAGAAATATGAGAGTCAGGGACATTTGATGGAATCTTCTATTGCCCTGTTTGATTTTCATTGGAATTCTATGGAATACTTCAAGACCAGTGTGATTTCAGTTTTTCATTCCCGACACTCCTCTTAGAATCCATGATTGTTTCCTTTATATTCTGTTTCTGCTTGGTTCTGATTGATATGTAATTTAACTCACATCGTGGATCCATGATTGTTTCCTTTATATTCTGTTCTTCTTGGTTCTGATTGATATGTAATTTGACTCGCATTGTATCGTGTATTGTAATGCAGAAAGGAGTCATGGAAACTCATGACGAAGAAACCCGGAAGTTTTTCAAGCATTCCTCCGTCATTTGCGTCCTTGCTCCTCGCTATGCTAGCAGCAAGCAACTTCTCTCGAAACAACAGGCAGGCTTTTATATATTAACAATAATCTTTTAGGATAATGAATGTTATCTATCATTTCTACAAGGTTATTTGACTTGTTAACATTGGTTTTATTCTTCTGGTTTGGTTGCCTATACTAGTTTTGAAATATGTGTAGGTCGGTCTGGTGTTATCAATATCGATCTAATCATTAATTTGGTCACACTATATTATTTGTTTGTTTTAAATACCTAGACTTGTCCCTGGGTATAATGCTTCTCATTGTATGACTCCCAGCCAAATATACATGCAGACATATTTTCTGATCTCTTGCACGATCATACCATTTGATACCTCTTCCTCCCTTTAGGGCATTAGGCCCTGTTTTAGCTATTTTAAGATTCTTGAAAATGCTGTAATCTTTTTCTCTTTATTTTTTATTCACTTTTAATTTTTAATATTTATTTTTGGGCTTGCTCACTTTTTGACTAGCCCAAACAAGATATAGATAGGAAACCCAAGTTCATGCGCATTATCTCCCATCACAAATCTATTTTCAGCTGAATGATGCATAGTAGAAAGCTGGTACATTCTCCCCATCTTTTCTTCACTCCATCCTAGAAATCCTATTGTTTCCCAAGATAGGTTTTTTTGCATGGGAGCGTCCTGGGGTAAGGTGCTTACTCTTGACCAGCTAAAGCGAAGAGGGGTAACTCTTGCAAATAGGTGTTTTCTTTGCGAAGAGGAAGAGGAATCAATAGGCCATTTACTCATCCATTCTTGAAGAGCTAAAGATGCTATGGGAGCTTTTTTCTAGCCATTGTTGAAACCAAGTTGGAGTCTTCCCAGGCAGTCCGTTCAAACCCTCCTTGCTTGGCAAGCTAATGTTAGCGACGCAAGAGAATTTGGATGGTAGCACCTCTTTGCTTATTTGGACCCTATCATGGTAGAAATGGGACCAGTTTGTTGAAAGGCTGTACTTGCTTCCTCCATCAGAGATAGAAAGTTACTTTTTACTTATCATGCCTTAATGGGTCATGAGCCAAAATTCCTTATAGTAATTTAAATGCTCATGATTCTTTGGTGGATTTTTTGGCGTGGTTAGGGTGTAGGTGAGTTAAAGGGTTTTTTTTGTTGAGTTCCCTTTTTCTATACCTCTAGTGTACTCTTTGGGAGCTTCTTTGCTCTTTGCTCTTTTTTTGGTCAATATATTGCTTTTTACCGATCAAAAAAAAAAAATCTATTTAAGCATTAACCAAGTATTTATATGGAATAGGCTACAGGGTCCATGTTGGTTTAGAATTACTTCTCTATTTGCGTTATGATCTTTGTAGACAATCTTTTTAGATGGTGGTTATTGATTTACTTCTCTATTTGCATTATGATCTTTATAGACAATCTTTTTAGATGGTGGTTATTGATTTACTAATCTATTTCTTTACTTATTTTAAGATAGTTTCTTTGAGTTAATGGGATTGTGTAGTTTTCACTAAACTGAACAAGTTTTTGTATTGTTTTTGTGATCGTCCGCTAGGTTGTTGGTACCATCTTTACGCACCATCAAAAATGTGTGCTTGTAGATTCCCAGGCACATGGAAATAATCGGAAGATAACTGCTTTCTTGGGAGGTATTGACCTATGTGATGGTCGTTATGACACACCTGAGCATCGTCTACTTAAAGATCTTGACACTGTATTTAATGAGGATTTTCATAATCCTACATTTCCTGTGAGTTCTTGTCGCATACAACCCTGCGTTTTATTCCTGTCATCCTTTTTGTAATTTGCCTCTGATTTTCAATATGATAAAAAATAAATTGTCTATCAATAATTTTCCATCATGTGCTGTTAATTATATAACTTATGAGTTAAACATCAAAAAAATTATGTAACTTATGGGTTAATGTATATATTCTTATGATGGTTTTGTTTTTCAAAATAGTTTATTGCTACAATCACACTTTAAACTATTTGATTAAACCTCCGAGTTCTTGAAATTCAAAGTTTCAATATATCATTTCTCTCAAGATTTTCCATATTTGATTGTTGGATTAAATGAATATGATTGAATAACCTATTTAAACTGGAGTTCTGTTGAATTGCATTTACATGCACATGCAAGCACTATTTTGTGACTGAATAGCTTAAATCATCCTGAGTATAATTGAATTATGTTCATTAAGTATGACTAAAATGAAATTAAGAGATCATTAGGTTAAAGTATTTTTAGTGGAAGTGATTTATCTAGAAATGTTTTAGGAGAATCACCTACAAAGTGTTTCTCTAGAAAACATTATAACTGAATCTTCAATTCTAAAAATGATTTTTTAGATTTTTAAAGTATTTCAAGAATTTAGCCAGCTGATATTTTCTATAGAAACTTGCTTTTAGGTTGAAAGACTTTACCAAGTCAGTGCTAAATGGAAATATGAAACACTTTGCAGCACAATTCAGTTATTCCAAATATTCTGAAGCTGAAAAGTGGATCATATTATAAACTAAATTACTTAACATTAGTTCATAAATATATTAGATGTTAAGATCTGTATGATTTGCAAAAGATTGAGTAATTGGATTGTTCCAAACATATTCTGGCTGAAAAATGGTTCATGTTATCAAAGAGCGATTGGCAACATTAGTTCATCAATCTTGTTCTGTAAAAGTTAAGCCCTGTATGAGTTGCAAAGCTTGAGCTTTCGGTAATATCTGATTTTAGCAATTTAAATCTACTGCTATATCTAAAAGAACACAGCATCACACATTCGTTTTTCTCAACTTGGCACTTATGAATGCACATGTGGTCTCTTCAAGCTTAATATATATTCAAGTGAATGACTCATTTTCATTGATCACAATAAATCCAGTACCATATGTGCTCATATCAACCATTTTTTTTATCTTTAGTAATAATTTACTTATTCTCATATCAATTTCTTTTGTATGGTTAGTACCAGAATAGACCAGACATGTGTGCTATTGGAATGACCACAATCTGAATCTGTATCCTGTCCAGAGGGTGAGATTAACTGAGGCTAGATATATGTGCTTATTGAAGTGTGGAAAAGTGTTCCTTACTTGTTTCCCCCCCCATATGTAGTGTTCAAGCGCCTTTGTGATCTTATCTTTGAAAATTATTCTTATTTTCCCCTTGTTATTTCTGTTTTCTGTTTATTGGGGCGGGCAGCAAGGCTCCTAGGCAACCATGGCATGATTTGCATTGCAAAATTGAAGGGCCTGCTGCATATGATGTTCTTATAAACTTTGAGCAGCGTTGGAAAAAGGCTACAAAGTGGACTGAATTTGGACTACATTTAAAAAAAATATCTCACTGGCATGATGATGCTTTGATAAAAATAGACCGCATATCATGGATAATTAGTCCTCCACCTGGTCCAGATGCTGATATTACATCCATTCCAAAGGACGATCCTTTACTATGGGTTTCCAGGGAAGATGATCCAGAAAACTGGCATGTTCAGGTTACACCTGCTATTTGTTTCAGTAAAACATCACTTGTGCGATTCTATCATTTTTGTTGAACTTTAATTGGCTTTCTCTATTTCTGTAGATTTTTCGTTCCATTGACTCAGGGTCACTGAAAGGATTTCCCAAAACTGTTGACATTGCTGAGGAGCAGGTTAAAATTCAGAGTTATTTTTCTTCTTGGTGTTTCCACTTTTATATTTATTCAGAAGAACACAGTTAATATCAGCTAATAGTCACAATCCACCTAGTTTCACATTGATGACTTAATTTATGTCAACTCTCAATGTTGCATAATATTTCTTCCTGGTTCCTAAAGACATTCTTCTACTGCAGAACCTTGTTTGTGCGAAAAATCTGAGTGATAGATAAAGCATCCAAACAGCCTATCAAAGCAATAAGATCTGCTCAGCATTTCATATATAATATTGAAAACCAGTATTTTCTTGGATCATCTTGTAACCGTCCTACAAAGATGCAGGTGAGAATCATATTTGGTTTAGCATCAATGTACTTTTTGAAATTGTTTTCATTGTGTTTCAAATTTTACCATGAATTGTGAATAATTGTGCTATGTAGGGAGAAAAGGTATTTTGGATGTAACATTGCCTTTATGAGCTCTATAACACTGAATTTTACTTAGCGTAATAGTGGGGAACGATGCTTGGACCTAGGATTCAAGATCATTAGGAGCAAATTTAAGTAATATTAATTCAATGGTTTAATCCTTACAAAATTTCAGTCAGGGCAAAGAGTGGGACCAGTTAAAATCACCCCTTAATTACAGGGTTTTTTCAAAAAAAAATCAGTGGGGGCAAATGCTCCCACTGGGCATATGCTAGGTCTGCCCTTGGGTGGGAGTGTGGGACAGTAAAATTTCCTCTAAGATTTCCTCCTTACATAGTTTGTAAGCTTACTTTTGGAGTTTCTGAGTCCCCTCAGTTATTTTGGGTTTTCCTCAGCTAGTTTATGGCATTTCATGAACTTATTTTTTTGATTCAATGTTTTTTCCTTCATCTTCTTCAAGTTACTTTCTTTCATTGTATGATCAGGAGCTGATAATCTATCCAGTGGAGTTGGCACAATCATAAGCAAAATTAGAGCTAAGGAGGTTTTCTGTATACATTGTCATGCAATTAGTATTTGAAGGTGATCCCGAAAATCTAATACTGTGCAAGAGATACTCTTCTGGCGGGCGTACCATTTCTAATTCCTGAACCAAATGGGCCTCTATCACTATGCTTCCACAAACATATCAGATGACGTAAGTTGATACTAAGCAACAAGTACGGGAAATGTTATATTGAAGTAACTATTTTA
Source organism: Tetrastigma voinierianum (assembly GCA_016808115.1). Classification (NCBI taxonomy): domain Eukaryota; kingdom Viridiplantae; phylum Streptophyta; class Magnoliopsida; order Vitales; family Vitaceae; genus Tetrastigma; species Tetrastigma voinierianum. The sequence goes on from JAEQBH010003523.1 coordinate 348,027, forward strand.
ACAACACAGGTGGTGGTGATTATATTGAATCATTGATGATTTGACTATTAATGTTTTTTACTTTTTTTGAATTTGTTTACAGACCCAGACAATGCAAATGATGTATGAAATCATTGAGAACTAAAATGCGATGGAGACTCATCCTCAAGATCATGAATTTTTGCTTGTGCCAGGAAGAGAATAGGCAAGAAATGACACACCACAAATGCTGTCACGGTAATATTTAATAAAGATTTTCTTTTTCTGCTGGTTCAATTTTACTATGCTCTTAAGCAGTTTGCCCTATGAGTTCAGGTATAGTGTTGCATACAGGAGCCTTACATCTGGGAGTTATCTTCCCAACTCTGTTATGTTTTAGGGACATGATAAAGAAGGATCAAAAGGATCTGGGAGTTATCCTTTACAACTTAATTACTCCGACATGGACATAGTCAAGAGGATCAAAGGAGGGACAGGAATTGCTAAGATGCAGGAATTGAAAGCTAAGCCGAAAAGAATTAAATTAAAGTAGGAATATCCACTTTTTTTAAAGGGTTCTCCATTTTTCTCTAGTGTTTCCCCTTTTGTACCTTTTACAAAAATACAAAAAAAATCACTTTTCAGCTTGCTCTTATTTTTCTCTAGTATTATTATTACTAATATACTCAAAAGAACAAAAGGATATCAATGAAAAAATCAAATCGTCAAACTGAAAGAAAAATAACGAAAATTATATCTTTCAAGTTTCACATACCCACACTCTGTTTAATATTTTCATGTAGATTCTTTATGATGATTGAGAGAATTAGTATCGAATTATGAAAGCTTTCAGTCTTATTACAAAGCCTGAGTATACCATAGTCCAATGACCATTGGATAATCATTGGATTCTCTCTTGTAAGTTTGTCTTTGGAACATGAAAAACCTAGGCCCATAGTAGAAGTGGTTTTGATGCTTGATTGTAATTTTGCATTATTCCAGTTTCAATGTGAAGAATTAATATGTTTCAGGTGCTATGTATCAGTACAGTGGAACCCACCCAATTTCTTTCTAACCCAAACCCAGGTTTCAGTTTGTTTCTTCATTTATCCCAGTTCTAATGAACTTTAACTATACAATTAAAATTTTGTGAAAAAATTTCATAGAATGTGACTGTTTGAGAGTGGGTTTGACGTTCTAGACAAGACAACCTTGGAGATGGGGATGTCAGTTAGTTCAGGCATCTTAAGTTGAAGATCTTTTCTTAAGACAGAATATACGATACCTTGAACAAAGGACCCCACAAACATCGAAATTTTATTTTCTTCTATTTTCTGTAAATAGTTCAGTGTTCTGCCTCTTCATGAACAAACCTCACAATAAGCACACTAAGCCCTGTCATGGACTGTATTAGCAGTTTGAATGCTTCAAAGCTTTTCGAGGAAGAAAATTCATTGATTACCACTTCAGAGATGACGAGGCAGCAAGGAATATATCATAGGCCACCAGGCAACTGGTAGCTCTTTTCTATGGGCTCTAATCATTTCTCATGGTCTTGCTGTAAAATTGTTTTTGAGTCTCCGTCATAGTTGTAACCATATATTCCACTATATAGCATAGAAAGGCATCAAATTCGAGGTGGTTCCTTCTTGTATCTCTGTCTATACTATTAGATCAATCAACTTCCTTGACACTATTTGGGGGATGTTTCATGGCATAGAGCCTAGGTGCTCTGTCGCTTGCACAAGTTGGGATTAGGACAAAAGAAAATGGTTTTGGGCCTGGTGCATCTCAATGATTGTTTTGTCCCTATCCCATCTATCAAGTACATGGGATGATTAAAGACACAACTTGACTGTCCTTTATGTTTTTCTTTGTTTTTTGTGAGGGTCAATTGCCTATAGAGTAGAAAGACTACAATTTACCAATTTGCACAATCTCAAATGGTCAAACATCTAGCTCATTGTCAGAATTCTCTAAGATTTCTGAGTTGCCTTCTCTAAATATACTCCTTGAATCTACTGCCATGTTCCCCAGCCCTCCACATTATTCTATCATTGGACTGTCATTATCCACATAGCTAGCACTCATCTACTAAAGAAACTTCACTGTAATGCATAATACAGAATTTAACCCATGAATTTGTATTTTCATTATATAATAACCTCTCAAAGATGTTGAATTCCATTTGTTTATCTGCTCGTTTCATTCTCTGTATAACATACTTGTTTTTAACACAATTTGTTGATTGTGATTTTCCTACATTCATTAGCATATAGTGTTTTGAAAAATCTTACATGTGGATATTAATTCATATTATTTCATTGAATCTCCCACAGTGTGGAGATCAGCTGGAACATACATTAGCACCTCATATTTCAACATCCTCTTATATTTGGACCAGTAGGAATTCACCTGTCAAAGCAATGTTCATTTCTGCTCTGCATGAAACTCATAAAAGTTTCGTAGTAATTAAAATTATCAATCAGGTTCCAGCTTCAGCAAAATTCCGGAGATTTATGATTTATGTACATGCCAAGGGAATGATAGTGGATGATGAATATGTAATAGTGGGCTCGGCCAATATCAACCAGAGATCTATGGCTGGTTCAAAAGACACAGAGATAGCTATGGGTTCGTATCAGCGCCATCACACTTGGGCTGCAAAGAAGAGACATCCACATGGCCAGGTTTGTAAACTTGTTCTCTTTTAATGCATCCTTTTTCAGCTACAGATGATTTGCAGTCTTCTTCTTTGACTTTTCTCTTGGAGGTAATCAGCTGAACGGTTTAAAATAACACTTCTTTTTGTCACTATATGGAGCCTTAGATATGCAGTCATGGACATGGTTAATACTGTCAAATGCCTTGTTTTCATGTAATTTTTTCTTTTTTGTCCAAAAACTAATAAAATGCTTTTAAACGAAGAATGCAAAACCCTAATGTTTTCTCCAGTTAAAGTTTGTGGCACCATGAGTATCATGACAACAAATTATTATTATTATTTTAATTTTTGGGGTGATGGGTAAATTAGAACTTGCATTAGAAATGGCTGGAGCTGAAACCATAAACCACGAGAAGTACCACAAACCAGTGCCCTCTAACTAGGCAGTAAGGAGGCAGAGGTCAGCAATCCTTAACAAGCAATCAATCGATATAGTCAATCAAGGAAGAAGAAGTATGACCATTCTATAATGTTAATAAAGTGAACATACTTGAGTAGCCTTGATGAAATTGAAGTACATTTATCTTGGTGCCCCCCCTCCCCTTTTTGTAAGTGGTAGAATTTCTTTGTTCTTGGAGTTTATTGTCATTACCTGTGTATGTGCAGATCTATGGATACAGGATGTCATTGTGGGCTGAGCATCTTGGGATGGTAAATAAGCAGTTCAAGGAGCCAGAGAATTTGGAATGTGTGAGAACTGTGAATGAGATGGCTGAAGAAAACTGGAATAAGTTCACAGCTGAGGAGTTTACTCCACTGCAGGGCCACCTTCTCAAATATCCCATACAGGTGATACCGGACAGGGAAGAGTGTACTCCAAGTCGGACGTGAATTTCCCAGATGTTGGCGGATATATACTTGGAGCTCATTCCACCGCTCTACCCGATTCTCTGACTACATAAGCTCCTCCTCCTCCTCTTTACATGTTCATATCTAAGTATGGTACCAGCAAAAGAAAACTACTCTGACATTTTACAGACCCCCCCTTCTATTTTCCTGTGTTCCTTATTGAGTCAAGGTTTGGGTTGGGTTGGATTGGAAATCAATGCTTGTAAATTCTGTGTTTATCAAGTGTACAAACTTTGGGTATATTGATTTGTTGTTGTTCATATCCTGGTAATCCTTGTTCGGATCTTGTAGCAATTACAGCTTAACGTTTGCATACTACAGTTCTGACTTCATTCATTACTTGATCCTTCTCACATTGAATTCCCTTTCTTTTCCCTATATTCTCTTCATTAGAGTTTGCTATTTGAGTGGTAAATTCAATCACCATGCAACATTATAGTTCTGAGTAACACAGGCAATGAGTTTGACACATCAACTGCATACATATACAAAAAGTGCCTCATAACTGTGCTTTTGTCAATCTAGCGTCTTGCAACCAATTCATTTGATAAGAAAATATAGGGAATATAAAGACCCCAGCCACAAGTAGGTACCATTGAGAAGTTCTTGTATATAATAGATGTATATATATATATATATATATATATATAGAGAGAGAGAGAGATGTTTGAGGCCAAGGTGCTTTATTTCAGTGAGCGATAGAAACTTTCCTGATCTATAGTTGTGAGACAATTGGTCAATTCCTCCAAAATCTGAAAGGAAGTTGCTGCTTCTTTGTTAAGGGATGAAAGACGATCTACTCTGGTTTTGAATCAGTGATCATCATTAAACCATCTTCTCTAAATCTTAGCTAGTTCAAAAATGTTTGACTACAAGAAAGGATGAAGTTAGACTGGACATGAGTATATCAAGAGTCTAAAGATCAACATAGAAAGAGATGTGGCATGGGGTAATAGTTTAACTTCCAATTGCTAATTCTCCTATATTCTGGAACTTCTCTAAAGATTTCAATTGTTACTAGACATGGCTCATCTTTTCCTTCACTTTTCCTTTTGTTTCAGGGACAAATTCACAAAATTAACATTGCAGGGGCCAGCCAAAAGAAGAATGCTGGGTAAATTAAATAAGAACGCTTATGTGAATCTTACAGTGCAGCCTTTCTCTATGCATGGAACCAAATTTCCCACTGCTAGCCAAATAAACATCAACCAGAGTGAAAACAACGCACTTTGAAGGATTTCAAACACAGCATCAGTATATATTTCGGCAGAGTTCCTTTAACAGAGCACAATAGGATCTTACGATTCGAAACCTGCGAGCGACCAAAAAACCACTCTCATCAAACTGAACCGCGTACATACAGTCATCCGAACTCTGAATCGTTCTTCAGTTTGATGAAATTTTATATTCTTCATATTTTCTATAAAAGTGAAATCTATCAAAAGATATCCCAAGCAATGGCAGTTGGTTGTTTGCTGTTGTAGCGATAGGGTGAGGATGGCATTGGATTGAGCAGGGAACCCATCAACAATCCGAGCTCTTCCTCCATAATATTATCAACCTTTCCAATGTGTCGAAGATCAGATCTTTAAACGGATGGGAGATTCATCTTCCACTCAAATTGGTGGAGGACACAAGCAACTCGGTGCACTATATCCAAGTGGCTTCTGATGTTCTTTTCTTTCCAGTGCCTTCTCCAGCCGTGCCTTCCCACCCACCTACATCTTCAGCCACATCTTAACAAGAGTATGTACCGACCAGCATTGTCAGGGTCAGAACAAATAACTTCTCTGCTATTTCTTCACAGTTCTATATTATTATGTATTCTACAAGCACCAAGCAAGGCACCATAGAGCTCCTTCCCGATTTTACAGGCATGTTTTTCACAGAAACTCACATGCCTCATGAAGAAAACAGCGACCAAGAGATCTACCACGCTTATAATGTTTAGAAACTTTTCAACTCATGTCCCCATTTCTCAAAAGGAGTTCCATTTCCTTCTTTAACTTATCCACCATGAGCTGTGGATGTAAACATAAGAATATGAACCATCCTGGTTTATAAAACCACTATCATTAAATGAAGACATTCAGAAACTCATGAGCGTATTATGCATTCCATAACATATTATTTCATTCCAGACCACAATGTTTTTATCGTGATCCCAGTCAAAATCCACATCTGGGCACATCAAGCGACCACAGTTGCATACATTCCTGGTCAGTACCAACTCAGAACATCAGTTCAAATGCCCTAGACTTTATTACATACATGTGGATCACGAGTCCTCATGGTTGGCTGCTGTTTGTCTGCAATGAGAGGAACAACAACAAGATGGCATTATCAGTGTGTTGTACCACCTTGCAACATCGTGGAAAAGCACAGGGCACTATCACGTCCATTAACAATGTAGCTAAATCGTTAAGTTCAGAGCAAATATCTTTCCTCAGGGATCATCATCAAACACCTCTGGATGCTCAATTCATTGCATTTGGCATAAAATACACAGGCATTCAACAAACAGATCCAATCAGTCACATCTGGCATGCCATGAAGGCTGTTACCCATCTTTCACTTTACAAGCTAACACGAGGAAAGATTGTACCTATTATAACAACTCATAAGTCACTTTTATCATATAATATTCAATGCTTCAAAAGGACCCAGATTTGCATAACCTGATGATCATATTCACAAAAAGCATCTCTTCAGACAAACAAATCAACACCTGTATCTTCCATATTGAGTTAACTTTCAGATACTTCCCCACTAGCTTTGCACAAGAAATAGGTTCTCCCCAAACCCTCCAATAATTATCTGAGCATGTACGCTCTTGATGGTTTTGGTGCATTTACAGCGCTGTAACAGGTACGTATAATCATATGAATTTCTCTGAGATGCCATGCTCACAAAAATATCTACTCAGTGAATCTGGTTCTTGTTCAAAAAAAAGATTTGGTTTAAGCAAAGTTTATCTGAAGCTTTCCATGGTAGCATTGCTCTTTCCTCCTGTTTCAATTCTCCATTGAACCCCACAAACAACTAACTCAATAGAGACATAATTCACTTCATTATTATTAAGATTAAAGAACTCAAAGTTCAGTGAGTTCAATGTAACAAAGTTAATAACAAATTTCAGGGATAATGTTTCTACTACAACATGTTTCACGTCTTATTTGGAAATTATATATGGAGCTCCCAAAAATCTCAGCCCACCCAATTTTTTAACCTAACAACCTTTTACCCATCCGCCCAAAATATAAAAGATTAAAAATATTTGGTTAAAAAACCTCAAATAACCCAAAATTATAAATCTAACCCAGCTCATGTTGCCCTTAAGTGGTAAAATGGGATTAGGTATTTGGGTTCCAGTTCAAATCCTTGTGAGAATATATTAATATGGTGAATTAATGTCATAAAAATGAAAAAAAAACCTTTGCTCATGTTTTCTTAAATAACTAATTTTTAATAAACATATGTCATTTTTATGTATCTTATAAAAAAATGGTTATTTTTATAAGATCAAAAATTAATAAAATGTTAGATTTTCAAAATTCATTTCCAAATGGTGTTTAATCAAATCTCTCAAAGATTAAAGACTATGATCTTCTCCATAACATTTAAAAGTTGTTAACATAACTAGTGATACAAAATTAAGAAATGACTTTTAAGCTTGCAATTAAAGTTTCAATTAAGTGGATTTTAAGAGCACAAGAAAAATAGATTAAGAACACACTTAATATGTTAATTCGAGTTCTACAAAAATCTATACATATTTGAAATGTTTTCTAGATCATTTTCTAGTTTTATGCGTTATTCAAGTCAAATATTGCAATAGTATTTTATTTTTATTTCATTTTTAGATTATAATTTATAAAAAAAAAACATATTTACAATGAAATAAGAAGATTATGGATTGCCAATAAATCTTAGCTCAAGTAGTTAAAAAGTCGAGGTGGGCTTAGGGATGGAAAGGGTTCAAGGTTGGTCTCGGTGATGGCTTAATTTATAAAAAAGCAGGAGATATTATAATGTGATGAAAATGAATAAAATGCTCCAAAAAAAAAAAAAGAAGAAAGAAGATTATGGATTAAAATTGTGAGGAATCTCCTCCCTTGGTTTCAATTTTTTCAAAGAGCGGCTTTGAATCTATGTCGAGAAGAATATTATCGTAATGTTAAATGCTTGTCATTTATCGTCCAATAGTTTATAATTAATTATGCGTCTTACGTTATTTTTACTTATCAATCAATATTTTCATAATTAATCACGACTTTTATTTTATTCGCACATTTACAAATCGATACGTTATATAATTTATTGTGACGTCTTTACTATTTAAAAGACTATCTTATTGTAGATTGCGTTAATTCATGGTGACCTTGCATGAACTAGACTTTAGTGTGAGATCTCTAAATATCATGTTGCTTTTAAGACCATGAAACACTAGTATCAAAGTATACAAAAGATCTAGTGGTCGACTTCATGTCATATGAAATAATCGCCTAATCCATGTTTAAATATCCAATCAATTGTGAACTATTAGATCTAAGTAAGTGAGACCAGATTTAACAGTAACTTTTAGGTATCTTAAAATTATTTCAACAGTTTTTAGGTATCTTAATATATTATTGCAAAAATTTGAGATATGTTGAGTTAAACCTTAGCCTCCCCTTTATAAACTTTTTATCTGTTAACCTATTTTCTTTAAGTTAGGAATGATGATTTTTTTATTATTCTTAACCTAATATCATCAATTTACACATTTTCCATATTTTTTCTCAATAAAATGATTATTTCACATAAATTTAAGTTTTTATATGTTTTTAAATGAATTTATTAAATGCGTCTTGATACGCGTCGGTGTTGTCATCTTTGTCTTGCGTGTGATTATCGCCCTTCTTGGTCGCGGCGGTGGTTGAATTAGATCTTAGTCTGATAGTTTGATTTTCGTTGATGTTTATTTGTGTTTTAATGATTCAAATAATTAAAGTATATATGATAAAAGACAATAAATGAAATCAATAGTTGTCAGTATTGTAATGTGGAGTGCTAAATTTTAGGCGACTACTTACCTCTAAGCAGGTGGGGCTATGTGTTTATTGTAAAACACGCAGAGGCGGCCGTGGTGTGTTTTTTTCGGTAGCGAATCGGAGGCGCCCGTGGTGTGTTTTGGAGCGAGAAGCTTGAGAGCGACAGCTCTTTGTCTTGTGTGTGTGTTCTGTGCGAGAAGAAAAATTGCGTGACCAGGTTTTTATACGACATAAAAAAATCCCGATTTATCTGACGAGTTCGGGTGAGATCTTAGTGACTTTGTTTTGATTTGAAAATTTAGATTTACTTTATTAATTTTATTCCTTTATATTTAGATGATTTCGTTGTTTTTGGGATCTTGAAGTGCATCTTCGAGTTGTGTTGAAAGCTAGGTGTTGAACCTAGTTTAGAATTGGGTTTTTGTACCTAAATTATTCATGAGTGGATATTTAGGTGGACTTCAGACAAAGGTCCGTGGTTTTCCTCTTCTAACTTTGGGGGAGGTTTTCCCGCGTTAAAATTCTCTGTTATTTTTGTGATTATCTCCTTGGCATATTATTTTTCTTGGGCATTTTATTGACTCTGTGAGGTTAAATCATGAGGAAAATATTGATGTGTATTTATTTGACAAGTGGTATCGAGCAGGTTGTGTATGGGTATTGTGGTTGGTGTTGGTTTTAAAAATGGAGGGAATCTTGGGAGCGTGTGAAGTTAAATTAGCCATATTCTGGTATTACATCTGGAAGCCAGAATAGAAGATATTAACATTGCAGTTTATATCTGCGCTGATGATGGGGATAAAAGTAAGCCGGAGTATCGAGACGGAATGGAAGATCATGCATGAAACGGTGGCTCTAATCGGACGGTGGGTAGACAGGTGTGTTTCGTCACGTGTCGTGGGAGGCCCACGTGCTGCGAGGCTTGGAAAAAATTAGAATCCGTATGCACGAACGAAAGTGCCCACCAGAATCAAGCCACTTTGATTAGAAGGCTAGTAAATTTGAAGTATAAAAATGGGCCTGCGAGCACACCGGTGGCTTTTCGGGTTGGTGAGCGGGTTAAATCTTATGAAGATGAAGATTGAAGAAGATGAGTTGCAAACATTATTACTTTGAGTTCTTTGCCAGATGGTTGGGATACTCTAGTTATCTCACTTAGTAGCTTCGACTCTAATGGCAGATTTAACCGTGGATATGGTAAAAGGCAGTTTGTTTAATAAAGCCGGAGAAAGGAAGGAACAGGAATATCTTAGAGGTAGAGCTCTTGTCATGAGGAGAGCAGGAAAGAGGTAAAAATAGAGAACCCTGGGGTCGTGGTAAATCGAAGAGCGGAGTCGCGATCCGGAAGGAAAGTCACAGTGAAAGAAGAAAGTGTTATCATTGTGGTAAGGAAAGGACATATGAAAAGAAATTGTTATGCTTGAAGCGGGAACAAAGAGAAGGCCAAAAATCAGAGGAAAGATGAAAATAAAAATACTAATTTTGCTTTATCGACGAGAAGATGGTGGGTTATATTTTTGGAGATGAAGAATGTTTACTTTATTCTGGGATAATGTGAGGTTAGTGGATTATTGTCGGCAGCCTCTTATCACGTTACTCACAATAAGGAGTTATTCACATCGTGATGAGGACTTTGAGTACTTGTGAAGATGGGTAACACCGGCTACTCGGGTGTGGGTATTGGTGATGTTTGCATACGGGACGGAGGCGTTGGTTGTTCATTGACTACGAGAGATGCGGCATGTTCTCGACACGTCTTAATCTTATTTTAAGGTGGATCGGAAGGATATGTGTGGTGCTTGATGTAGTAAATGGAAGCTTACAAAGGTTCTTTAGTAGAGGCTGCTAGAGCGAGGTCGAAGCACACTTCGGGACAGATTGTGAAAATATGTGGAGATGAATTAGATACAACTGAAGATGGTTCCTCCCCAATTGTAGCCTGGGTGGGTCACATGAGTGAGAAAGGGTTACATATGCTAGCGAAAGGCTCTCATTCCTTTTACTAAAGGTGGCCGGTCTTAACCACTTGTGATTGTGTTTATTTGGAAGAAATATCATAGTTCTTTTCTAAATCTTAAAAAGGAAATCGTATTTTAGAAATTGGTTTATTCTGATGTTTGTGTAATTAGCTGAGGTGGAGTCATGGAACAGAAGCCGATATTTGTCACATTCATTGATGATGCATCAAGAAAGGTGTGGCATGGGTTTATCATTGAAAGGCCCCAAAAGATCAAAATGTATCGGTTTTTCAGGAAATTTCATGCCTTAGTTGAAGAGACAGAAGTTTTTGAAGTGTCTTGATACCGACAATGAAGTGAGGTAGCCATCAAAGGAGTTTAGAAACTCTTTGCTCGGCACATGGTGATAGACATGAGAGGCAGTTCTTTGGTACTCCTGACACAATGGTGTTGCGGGGAGGATGAACCGCCTTTATTGTTGAGAAGGTCGGATGCATGCTAAAAGTAATACAAACTACCAAAGTGTTTCGGGGTGAAACTATTCGTCTTTAGCATGCCACTTGATAAATAGGTCTCCTCGGTTCCTTTGGAGTTTGACTTTGTTCCAGGTATGGACGAGGAAAGATGTTGTTTACGTCATCGCTGAGTTTTGGGTGCAAGGCTTTTGCACGTGTCCTAAAGCGGTCGAAGGCATTGAATGAAGAACTTTCCATGTATCCTTGTTGGCTATGGAAATGAAGAGTTTGGAGTCGCAGTTATGGGATCGATTGAAAAAGGTTTGAGAGAGTAGAGATGTGATGTTTTTGTGAAGATCGGACTGGCCCCAGTTGAGAGGCGAAAGGTTAAAGCTATCGGTGATGGTGTTAGTACGATACCACCAGTTATTCATATTCCTTTGCGACATTACTATATAGATGGGGGCGGGTGGCGGTGTTGAAACACGAGCGATGGTTGATGATAGGATGCGGTGATCAGGCGTTGGCCAGGGGGAAGCGACCTCCTCGACAAGTCATTTAGAACCTTTCGAATTAAGGACTAATGGGAGAGTCGTCCATCATCCAGTATTCTTCTTCGGTATGTGTTGATTACTTGATGAGGGAGCGAAGAAATTTGAAGAAATGCGAGGCTAAATGCCAGAGATAGGTAAAAATTTGGATGAAAGCATCGCGAGGAAGAAATGCGTTAACTGTTAAAGGAATGACGGTTATGAGTTAGTGGAACTTCGAGACGAGAAAGAGCGTTAAGGAACGAAAATGGGTGTTGAGTTGAAGAAGATAGTGATGGAAAATTGCTGAAGTATAAAGCTGGTTGAGTAGTAAGGGAGTTTTGGAAGCGAAGAAAAAGAGTATTGACTTTGATGAGATATTCTCTCGAGTTGTGAAAATGTCTTATCGAGGAGTTGTTTTGAGTTTGGCCCTTTAGTTTAGACCTCGAACTTGAGCAGTTAGATGTGAAGGCCACTTTCTTCATGGTGATTTGAATGAAAGAAATTTACATGTATCGCAACTTGAGGGGTTTGAAGTAAAGGTAAGGAGCATGGTTTGCAAATTAAAGAAAAGAATCTTTATGAATTTGAAAGCAGCGCGAGGCATTAGTACGAGTTTGATTCTTTATGGTGGCCGCGAGTATAAGAGAACGGTCGCGGATCGGTGTGTTTATTTCGGGAAGTTTCCAGGATGGTAACCCCGTTTATTCTTTTACTATGTTGATGATATGGTATGCGGGGCTGATTCAAAATTGATTGGCGAGTTGAAGAAGAGGTTGTTGAGTCCTTTGACATGTGAAGGACTTAGGGCACACTAAACAAATGTTGGGTATACGGAATTGCTCGAGATAGAAAGGCAAAGAAGTTGTGGTTGTCACGGGGAAAGAGTATGTTGAGCGTGTGTGCTTGAAGGTTGATATAAGAAGATGCTAAGCCAGGTTAGCACACCTACAGTAATCACTTTAAAGCAGCGGGAAGCTTATGCCCTGCCTAAACGGATGAAAAAGGAAAAAGATGGCCTCTTATTCCTTACTCCTCGGCGAGTGGGGAGTGCATGTATTGTATGGTTTGTCCTGGGCGTGTGCACATGCTATTGAAATGCGGTGGTGATTTCTCTCAAATCGGTAGAGGCGTTGGGAAGCCGATTAAATGGATCTTGAATATTTGAGGGTACTTAAAATTGTGTTTGATTTTGGGGTTCAAAACAGTGTTAGAAGGTTTCTGAGATCTTGATATGGCGGGTGACCTTGATGGTAGAAAGTGACTTACGGGTTTTTATTCACTTTTCTTTGGGGAGCTGTTTCATGTGGAGTCTAAGTTACGAGTGTGTGGCTTTGTCTCTGCAGAGGCGGAATATATAGTGACGCGGAAAGCGACAAAAGAGATGTGGATGAAGAAGAGATTTGTCAGTGGGTTTTGATGCAAGATGAGTATGTTGTGTTTTGTGATAGTGATGCTATGGACTTGAGCAGAATACTTAAATAATTACATTACAAATTGATGTGGAATATCATTGGATACGAGATGTCATTGGAAAGAGCTTATAAACTTAAGAGATTCATGTGATTTAATCATACGATATGATGACAAAGTTGTTACCGAAGAAAGAAGTGGCTTTGTCTTAAAGTCGGCCGGCATAGACTCTAATTGAGTTGTTAGAGTGTTATCTCTCCCTTATGTTGAAATTTGGAGGGAGATTGTAATGTGGGTCGGCCCAGAATTTTAGTGACCCTTACCTCTGCTAAGCCCATTAGAGTATATGTTTTGTGTAAAACACTTGAAGCGGCCAGTGGTGTGTTTTTCGGTGGCAGAAATCGGAGCGCCATGGTGTGTTTTGGACGAGAAAGAAAGCAGGGAGCCCAGCTCTTGTCTTTGTGTGTGTTCTGTCTCGAAGAAAATTACTTGTGACAGGTTTTTCTGACATAAAAAAATCCTGATTTATCTGACGGGTTGGGTGGAATCTTCATCGACTGTTTTGATTTGAGAAATTTGAATTTACTTTATTAATTTATTATTATATTTAGATGATTTCATTTGTTTTTGGGATCTTGAAGTCGTCTTAGGTGTGTTGAAAGTTGGAGTGTTGAACTGGTTTAGGGTGATGGGTTTTGTACCTAAATTATTATAGTAGATATTGGGTGGAGTCAAACCAGATTAAAGTGGTTTTAACTTTCACTTTGGGAGGTTTCGCGTTAAATCTACGGTATTTTTGTGATTATCTCCTTGGCGTATTGTTATTTTTTAATTGCGTTTTATTGACTCCCTAGCAGGTTAATTCAACAAAGGAAAATATTCGATATTGTGTTTATTTACGACAAGTATGTTGAGCGGGAGTCAAATATATTATAGTTACGATAGTAATCTGCAGTGTGTATCTTTCATTATCAAATATAAGTTTTAAATTGTTTCATTATGCTATTAACTTAGATGTTGTTTCATCATTTACGGTTTTGTTTTTAACGGTTTTGATTATATATTTTTATCGATATATTGATAGTTAAAATCAATAAAATAATTTTTCTCTTAAAAAATATATATTATTGCTTATAATTACAACAATCTTAAAAATCAGGAAATACAACAGATCTAATCAATCAATAAGAGCGAGCAAAGCATTCAGGGTTTAACGAGAAGATATAAAAGAAAAATGTTTATGTGTTTTGAAATGATATTTTAAAATTTCAAGAATTCATAATACAAATAATATTATTATTATTATTATTATTTGGGCTGATTTTATTTCATTCAACCTTGTTAATAAGGTGATTTTAAAATTTCAAGAATTCATAATACAAATCCATAGAGATTATTATTATTATTATTATTTTTTTTTGGGCTGATTTTATTTCATTCAACCTTGTTAATAAGGTGGGCCATTAATTAGCAGTTATTTTTAGAAGCTACTGTCGTTATTAAAAGTAAAAAAACTTATTTCTGACTTTCATTGACCCACTCGTAAATGGACGAACAGATCATGGCCATTGACGGACCTGATCTCTCTACGAGATCGCATGCCCTTTGAGTGTTTTCCGCTATAAATACAATAAGCCCGGCCTCATCGTAGTGTCTCCTGCAGTTCTTCCTCTCATTGGAAAAGGGAATTGACGGAAGAAAACCGTTTGCTCTAGGGTTTCGATCCTCAGACCTTCAAGGGGCTTTCTCAATCATAACTGCTCTAAAGCCCCCTTTCCATCTCTTGTTTTAAGGCTTATTCGTCTCTGTTTGAATATGGTAAGCGATCTCTTTCGTTTCTTATATTTCCTCCTCCCCGCCCCGTTTTTTGATTTCTTTCAGTATTTTTTTTTTTCTAATTTGGTTTTATTTTTTTTCGAATTTAAAATTGTAGGCGGATTCTCCTCGCAAAAGGTAAGACCTGGTGCTTGATCGTATTTCATCGTTTCATTATTTGGTTTATTTCATATGCAATGCCCCGGTTTCTTTCTTTTCGCTTTTCTTTTTGTTTTGGTGGGGTGGGGTGGGGTGGTGTGGATTTGTTTTTGGTTTGATCTTTGGAGGAATTAGCTAAATTAAAATTGAATGATAGCGAACCCTAACGTACCGGTGTTGGATATGCGCGCTCTTTAGGGTTTTGGATGGATTTTGCTTTATTTTGGGCTTTCTTGAATATTTGCCCTGCATGTGGTTGTCGAGAAAAGGGACGAACACTATGGTTGTTTGGTTCTTAGAAAGCGATGAGGAAAGAAAAAAATGGTATGAAAATTGATTTTCTTATGTTTGGTTGTCTAATGAAAAATCTCACAGAAAACTATATATTTCAAAAATCTTTGATCTTGATAGTAATGAGTTAAAATAAATAAAATGAATTTGAAGTAGCAAAAAAAATAATATTTATTTTATCGCCCTCATGTTTTTCTTTCCTTTTTCTACTTCCTCTTTATTTTCTTTCTCAATCATTTTCCCTCAAAATTTTCTGGAAATCAAACATAGCCTAGTTTACATTTTTTAAAATTAAGTTTTTGTGAGGATATGGATGTGTCTTCTGATGGTGGACGAGACAATATGTATGGTTTTTTATTGCTGGGTAAACAGAATCTTTCAACACAAAGTAGGGTGTTCTGGAGTCGAGAAAATGTAAATGTTTAAAATGATACTGAAAGTTTTGATTTGATTTAGGCCCTGTTTGGGTAAACAGCTTAATTAAACACTTATTTTATAAGATGAAAACTTATGTCATAAGCACTTTATTCAATAAGGTATTTGTGTTTGGATTCATATTTTAAAAAGCGCTTATGCATCATTTTAAGGTGTTTGGATGCATTACTACACAAACACTTATAATAGTTGAAATTACTAAAAAGACCGTTATAAGCACTTATAAAATTGAAGTGATTGGATAAATAAGCACTTATATATATATATATATATATATATATATATATATATATATATATATATATATATATATATTAACATTTATCATTCACCTGTGATCTTTGAAATATAAAAAATATAACTAATGAACCATACTCTCCTCACTAAAATTTGTTTCATGTACAACTCAAGCAGAGGATTATAAACTAAGAATATTATATGTTTTTCTTCATTAAAATATTTAATTTGGATGCTTTCTATAAATTAGAACTTGATGTATCATGTACTTAGTTATTTAAGGTGCAAGACGTACGGAGGCGCAAAAGTCTCTTTGAGGCCTTGAGGCGCAAAAGTCTCTTTGAGGCCTTGAGGCGCAAAAGTCTCTTCGAGGCCTTGAGGCACGGGCTTTTTTAAGTGATACTTATCCTATCTAATATAAATAAAAATTTATATATCTCACTAAATATTGTCTAATAATAAAATACAATAAAGGAAATGACATCAAATATAAAAATCAAACATCACTAGTGTAAAATTTAAATAAAGAAAATCATTATTAATATCATTATTCTCGTCATCAACAGATTTTTTTTTTCTATTCTTTAATTATTTGTCAGAATTTTTCATATTTTTTAATAATTTTCAAAATTTTTACCTAATTTACATTAATTTTTGGAAGTTGTTTTCTATTTTTCAGAATTTTTAACATAATTTTTTCAATAATTTTACCATATGTTACGCAATTTTTTCAGAATTTATTTAATTAATTTTCAGAATGTATCCTATTTCTTACATAATTTTTTGGAAAGTTGTTTTCTATTTTTTTCATTATTTTTCGGAATGACATTTTTGTCATTAAGATGACCAGTTTTTGTTTTTCGTATAAGCTTTTTTGAGTTTTTTTTTTATGAACTTCTTCATGAAGCTTACTTAAATAAGCTAAATAGGGCTTCTAGGGACCATAAGCTATTTTTATAAGCTTTTCCAAACATTTTTTATTTTTGTCAAAAGTATTTATGTGAGAAAGATAGAAGCTCAAATAGGCATTAGATAACTCTCTCATACTTTTCTTAGTTGAGCACTTATGTTGGGAAAAATAAATGATGCTTGTTTTGTACTTGATTGAATGATTTTAAAAGTTTTAACACAGAATCCTGCTAAGGAATGTTTTCATTGTCCTTGATCGTATGGTTGGATGTTTATCTTCTGTTGATACTGAAAATTTAGTTGCAGTGGTCAGTTCTTGAACTTTATTGCATTGTTAATCCCTTCAACTTTTTTTGGGTTGTTTTTACTCTTTCTATATTGATGGTATTTTGGGATGTATTTCAGGTATACAAAGTCTCCTTCCCCGTGGAGAGAGCAATCTCAGTCAAGATCCAGGTCGAGGTCAAGATCCAGATCCTGGTCCAGACCAAGGCGCAGGTCCAGGTCCAGATCAAGGTCTAGGAGCCATGGCAGGTATTTCGTTGCTTTTTCTTCCCCTTAGTTGGACTAGTATCTGAATGATGACACTTCTATTTTACCTTACATTGCAATGTTTGGACTTGAGGCCTTTTTTATTATTATTGTTTACATGGATAGCTGTTCTTCCAAAACTCATGTCTAATGGTTGGGATGATGTTGCAGGGTTGATACTACAAATCCTGGAAATACGCTTTATGTGACAGGCCTATCTACTAGGGTTACAGAGAGGGACCTCGAAGATCACTTCTCCAGGGAGGGAAAGGTTGGTATTTCTCACCTGGATATGAATGTAAAATCTGTTTGTTTTTTGGTGGAAATATCATGTTCATTATCCCATTGTTTTTAAGCCGTTTAGCAACCTCATCACATTAGTAATATAACTGTTATTGTTATGAGATTAACTGGAGATGTACATATATTTTCATAGAAATAAAGAATATTTTGGATGGTTGTGAAATGTGCTTTCACTAGAGATCTAATTTCCTTGTGCAACATTCTTTAAGTTAAAGCAGATTTTGGATTTCTGCAATCATTTTTAGCATATGCTTTTCCTTTTACTGATGTACAGTTCAATTTTCCAATTATTGATATTCTTCTTCCATTTTAGGTGGCTTCATGTTTTCTGGTCATGGAGCCTCGCACACGCATTTCTCGTGGATTTGCCTTTGTTACAATGGAAACTGTTGAAGATGCCAACCGCTGCGTCAAGCACCTCAATCAGTCAGTTCTTGAAGGCCGATACATAACTGTAGAGAAGGTAATACGATTGTACATTTAGTGGTGTACAAGGCAGTGTTTTGCTTTGTTACTTTCTTCTTGACTTGGAGGTTTTCTGGTTATATTCAGAACACCTTGCATCAGCTATATTCGCAGCAATCAAAGATGATCAGTTCATCCATGTCAACTTAACTGAAACAGCTTGATCAGTGGCCAGATTAAACAGCTTTTGAAACGCATCTGATCAACTAAACATAGCAACTATATTGCCCAACAACTATACAACCTCAGGCATTCACTTTCAACATTCAACTAATCAACGGACATTATCAACAACTTTCTAATCAGGCTTTTATGGTACCGCATATGTGGCATTCATTTGATGGATACTAGTCGTATGTGCCTAGATATTATATGCCTCTTATAATAGCCACATCTTTCTTTTCCCCATTTGAGGTTCTTCTCACGAAGGATTTACTCATGGCATACTTTTTTTATTTTTTTAAAATGATTTAGAATGGAATATATGTTATCTCATGGTGTGTGTTTTTACTCTCATGGATAAGAGTCCTATGTGCCTAGATATTATATGCCTCTTATAATAGCCACATCTTTCTTTTCCCCATCCGAGGTTCTTCTCACGAAGGATTTATTCATGACATACTTTATTTTTAAAATGATTAAGAATGGAATGTATCTTATCTCATGGTGTGTGTTTTTTATCTGATTTTGTTGTCATCATTGGCATGATTTGGAAGGGTGAAATATATCCTGTATTTATAGCAAAGGTAAATTTAATAGCGTTATAACAAAGGTAAATTTAATAGCGGAAATTCATAACATGGAGGTGGTTTATTTATCTTTCAGTCACGAGGAAGCGTTAACAGGACACCAACACCTGGGCACTATCTTGGGCTGAAAAAATACTGAGGATTCTGGTAAGTTTGAAAGTTTAACTGTTCAGCAGCTGTGGTTCTGCCATCGGAATGGAAAGTTTCTAAATGCATATAATTTGTATTGGTGAAAGGCTATCGTGGTGACCGTGGTAGATTCCGAGGCCGAGATGACTATGGACATAGGAGATCTCCCAGGCGCTCACCTTATAGAGGCGGAGGGCGAGATTATTCTCCCAGGCGAACACCACCTCCTCAAAGGGGAAGGTCAAGAAGGGACAGGTCAAGGTCTATTCCATATTCTCCTTATGCTGCTGCTAGCCCAGAAAGGGGCTATGGCCACCGCACTAGGTGAGGTTGTTGGGTTTTCAGGAATCCATGTTAGTGGTAAGATAACAGACTTTTTGTTAAAAGACACGTATTATGGTGATGTGTAGGGGACGATATTGACCTTTTGTTGAGAGACACATTGTGGTGAAGTTGTGACCCTAAGATAAGATCTTCAGGTAGCTGGCTTGCTGGGTTCATGTTTATTTGGAAGGTTGCTTTATTTTCTTTCCCGTATTTTGTTCATCGACAGCTTCTATAATATAACTTTGGGTGCTGCTGCTCTTCTTGTTTATTTAATTGTCATGCTTTCTGCTGTGTTCCAATCCCTTATAAAGAGGTTGCTACGATTTTCTTGCTTTAATTTGATTAGTGCTATCGCTAGAGGCGTTTTAAAATGCAGTGGCAAAATGATACACACTCCTTGTTGAGTAATGTTTCCAAGGCCAGGAAAGGACTTCTCTTGGAATCAATGATCAGATGTGATGATTACTGGGTGTGATATATCTTCATGTATCCTCAGATGAGCTGATTTTGTTGGGTGTGATACCTACTCTTCATGCATCCTCGTTGGAGAGGTTCATGAATAAACGATGGTTGAATTCATTTGATAAAAATGAGTTGCGACATATTAAGGCTAATTATGAATAATAGATGATTATTATTCTTTTAAGATTTTAAATTTACTAAATATTATTCAAAAATTTATTTAAAAAATATTGTTCTAAATTTTTTTGGTTATTTCTAAGTTTTATAAACAATCATTTTGTATAATACTGGATATGGATTATTGAAGAAAAGATACGCACAAGACTATAATCTTTTCTTTTTTTTTTTTGTTAGAAATTGAAATGATGCGGTAATGTTAACATGTGCTTTGGCTTGTTCAGATTCCTTTGGCATTGTCATTAACTATAATTGAAACCCAGTTATATTTATGTAGCAATGGCTTATTCGGATTCCTTTGCATTGGCATTGTCATTAACTATAATAATTGACAACCAATTATATTTATATAGCAAGAAACATCAGTCATTATCGTTTGTCAAGTGAGGATAGACCAATGGTCTTTCATATCCCCCAGATTCAAGAGTGATATTGTTAAACCTTAATAATTTCTTTTTTGCGACTCAAAAGTACCCTAAGTATTACACCAGAAATGATCCACTGGACCTCTTAATTCAATGGTGTGCGCTAATACCAAAGGCCAATTAAGAATAGTTGGTGGACGGACATTACGAGTCAAAAAACTGTTTTTTTGTTTTGAAAATTAAGGAAAGGTTCCTACTTTTCTTTTAATACGTGAAACACTTAAAACACAAAATTCATTCCTATTTTTTTTAATATGAAAAACAAACACGTAGAACACATAAAACACAAAATTTAAAAAATAAGAAGTAAATTCAAAGAATATCAAATTAGTGTTATGTGTGTTTTAAAAAACTGTTATCAAAAATAGTTTTTAAAAAATAGGAACCAAACATGACATAGTGTAAATCATTGATTTTATGTATTATTTTATATCTATAAAGTATTTTTTTATCAAAGCCTTAAAAACTTCAAAAAAATATGAAAGTATTTCAATTTCGTCTGAAGTGATTTAGTGAGAGCCCCTTAAAGCTTGGTTTGAAGAAATTGAAGCGGTGGGGCATTCACTGATTTGCTGGAACAAAGGCATTGCTGGAACAACAAATGGGCCCAAAAGTTCTAAAATCGGGGCTAGCCCAGCACCAAACGACGTCGTTTCCTCAAACGATTATTAAGTTAAAAGCTGTGCGCGTAGGGATGGATGGTAGTTGGTACTAGGTAGTGTTCATTTTGTTGGAGCAATGATGCTCCCCACGACTCTACTCAGCCCTCAAACCCCCAAAACCTTCTCTCTTCTCTCTCCTCCTCCTCCTCCTCCTCTCGCTTCCCACTTCACTCTCCTCCGATGCTTCACTCCTTCCAAACCCTAACTTTCTCGAGAAAATCTTCCTCTCTCTCCATTTCTTCCCTCTCTTCCTCCTTTCAGTCCCATTACCAACCGGAAGAGGAATTTGTGGAAGAAGAAGTCGCAATTGGTGATTGCGTTGTGTTCGAAGAAGGCGTTTTCGAAGACCCTTACCTCCATGATAACCTGGATCTCAATGCCCAAAAAACCAAACGCAAGAAACCTAATTTAGAAATCCAACCCGAGAACCTGATTCCAGAAAAATGGAAGGAGGTTCAGGAACAAATTAACATCACAAAGAAAGAGAGGCGCAAGATTGCTCAGCAATTGGAGTATGGTAGTCGTATCGAGAAGAATAAGCAGGGTTTGGTACCAATGAGTGAGGAGGAATATTTGTCGTATAGAGAGACTAAGTTGGCCCAGTTGAAGCCCCTTGTTCTTAACAATCCCACAAGTTTTCCTGTGGAAGAGAAGGAGGCGGAGGCGGAGGCGGAGCCTGTGGAGGAGAAACCCCATGAATCTACTAGTAGCAGAGTGGTGCCGAGGAACCCTCGGCGGGCAGTTTATGGGGGTACATTGGAGGATATTTCCGACTTCTTTAACAGCGGGAGCTATCAACCGGGTGGCAATGCTGCAACTCAAGGTGTGTATGCGTGTATGTATATTGAGCGGTCAAGATGTCTATGCTTTATGGATTCATGTCTCTTTGTCTTGGTATATATGTGTGAAGCATTCATTTTCCATATGATAATGGTTGTTGAACAGAGAGGAATATTACTTTTAAGGAATTTAAAATTTAAGTATACTTTCTGGCAGCCTGCGGGTGCTTATTTTTGGTGGTTAATACACTTTTTGGTCTTTACCCATTAAAAAGTACTTAAATTTGACATGGGGGATTGTCTTCGATCCATACTCCCAACTTATAGAAATGAGAACAGGAAATGTTTTTGCTGCCAATCTGCCTATTAAGATTGGGAGTGGGTTTTACATGTAGTTCGAACATCGTGGGGTGTTGTTACTTATGGGCTTCTCATAGCATTTGCTTAAATGATATAGGAAGTTGACCCTGTGATCTGCCTTTTCAAAATGCTTAAGATATTGAATGTGATACACTCAACTTGTATGGATAGAGTTGCTTATATAGATATTTTTTTATTAAGCTTGATGACACTCTTTTACAGTTGGTGTCTTTTATATTATGATCAATAGGACCCCGTAAATTGTTCACGAAGGAGGAAAAACTACTCCTGAATAAGCGGATACCTGATCTGGCAGCTGCTACCTCTGTAAGTTACAACTGTGAGACTGTGCCTTGTTCCTTGTCAGTATTTATTTTGAGCAAGTGTTTTTTGAATTTTCAGTAGAGTTCTTTAACCGATGCTATTGAATTAACCAATGAGGTTAAGGCTTTCAATACTTATGAAATCATATTTCAGGGCAAATGGCTGCCTCTGCACACTCTTGCTGCATCAGGGGAATTTTACCTCATGGATGCTTTGTTGAAACACAATGTTGATATCAATGCCGTGGACAAGGTAGATGGAAAGAATGGTTACTAGCTGAGTGTATGCTATTTGTTGCCCTTTAATTGCTTTTTTATTCTCTTACTTTTTTGAAGGGAAGTTTTTTGTGTTTTAGGTAGAATTCTTTGAAATCTTCTTGTTCACTTCCTCTCTCTCTCCCCTTTTTTCTACTACTTTTCTTTTCCTTTTAGACCTTGAACCAAACTCTGGTTTGTTAATATCTGCTTTATGCATATCTCCCAGGATGGTTTAACTGCACTACACAAAGCAATTATTGGGAAAAAGCAGGCCATTACAAACTATCTTCTGCGGGAATCTGCAAATCCATTTGTTCGTGATAAAGTGAGTAGCAATTTAGAAAGTCGACACCACTTTAATCATATCTGTTAACAAGCAAAGAGTATAGTCTACCATGCACATTGCTATTGATGTCAGACAAGAGGTGCTCTCCCACACAATTGTTATCCTTTACATATGAATGCTAAGCACCAACTTAAAAATTTTAGGAAAGGCTTGTTTGTAGAAGCTGCCTTTGTACATCTTTATTCTTCATTCTGTTATGCGGTTAGGCTTTGTATTAGTTTCTAGTGTTCACTGTCATTACAGTAATAGATGCATTTTCTTCTTATATGAAATTATTTCTTATATGTCATTTCAGAGATTACTTCTTTATTGGAGATGTATAGTATGGTATTTCTCTTCTTCATTTAGTGGCTTGAAATGTTGACTTCTACCTTTTTGTTTCATTCATGTCTAATGGCAGGAGGGCGCTACATTAATGCATTATGCTGTCCGAACAGCATCAAGTCAGGCAATTAAGATTCTTCTATTATATAATGTTGATATAAACCTGCAGGATAATGTATGTCTAATACTGCTCATATTTGTTTTACATTTTTTCTTAAGCATGCTGGTGATGTATTTGAGAATGCCCTTGTTTTCCATTTCCAGGATGGGTGGACACCGCTACATCTTGCTGTTCAAACCAGAAGAACAGATTTAGTGAGGCTTTTACTAATTAAAGGGGCTGATAAGACATTAAAGAGCCGGGTAAATATGCATGAATTCCTTCGTACTTCGTTCACTGGTTGGTTCATGTTTTTGTTCTTGCATTGATGCTTAAGGATTTCTATAACAACTAAATGCCTATAAAAAAAAAAGAATTTCTGTAACAACTAAACACTGCCACTACCAATCATCTCCCATCCTCACCCACTCTATATTCCTCCATCATACACCAAGAAATGCATTCTAGGAAAGACAAAAAGGGTTGGTATTGAAAATTACTGCTTTGTCTGAGTGAATTCTATCAAGATTGCAGCATAGTGTAAGTATATGATAACTTCAATCACCCATAAACTTTCAATGTTATAGAAGTTCTTTCACAAATCTGCTTCTATGCTACAAAGTGTTGGCACTGTTGTGAGTGTTGAGTTTTGACTCAAACAACTTTTCAGGCCTAGAAACTCCCCAGTATCCGAATGCTATATACATTGTGTGTTTGTGTTTATAGTACAGAAAAACCATGAAAGAGTTAAATAATGATGAAAGTATAACCTAAGGGATAATGCATAGGTACTTATTTACCTTATTGAAGTAAGGAAGTGGCTCAATGATCGACCAGACAGCCTCTGATGTATATCACCTTAACAAGCAAGCAGCCGCACATTAATTTTTAAGAAAACTCAGCTTCTAAAATAGAAATATTTATTCTAAAGTAGAAATATTTATTCTAAAGTAGTTGGGGGATTTGTAGTTGGAAGTTGAAAGAATACTTCTACGGAATTTGAAGATTTTCTTTCCATCATAAAAAAAGGCCTAGCCTGGACGGTGATTATTTTTCTTTATTCCCTAAGTATGAGTATGACAGGACATTGTAGATTTTGTATGAGAATACCAACTGTTGCACTTGCATTGAATGTTGTATTATAATTTTATTAGTTTCTAAAAGCGACTCCCTTGGAACTGTTTGTGTCAGGATGGTTTGACCCCACTTGAACTTTGCCTCTACTCTGGCCAAGACATGAGGACTTACGAACTCATTAAACTGTTGAAGCAGCTTCCTAAGCAACCCTCCTCCTCTACACCACCTGCAGTCCCCCAATGTTAAACCGAGGGTTGCTTTGCTCCCTCCGAAGCTTATTTTACTATACTAAATTAATTCGCGGTTACAAGATTCAAGATCCTGAGGGACTAACTGAATTGATGCAAATCTCTACAGAAATTGCTGTTAAAGCTTCCCATATCTTCTTTTCTGTAATTATTGGGCACCAAATCCTCTAGTTAGCATTCAATCTTCGATTTTGATCCCGGTCTGAAGCGTAATTTCCCGCTTCTTATTAACATTTTCTACGTCCAATCAGCGATGCAATGCAGTAAATATATATATATATATATATGCATGCATAATGTGGGTAAGCTGGAGTTTTAATTACTAATTGGTGTCAAGTCCGCATATTTTTCTTCCATTTGTTCTTTAATTAACAAGACGCGGTCAACATGTGCAGTGATGATATTATTTTGAACTAGTAAGTAGATTTGATTTTTAATGATTATTATTACATAACGTGGTTTCCATTGAAAACCAAAAATCAAATCGGGCCTGGTTCCGCTCCCCCAGCCACTTGTTTGGAAATGGCTCGTCCCTCCCAGGACCCTGTCAACGCTCTGTCGGTCCGGAGATGAAGATAGTATTACCCCGAAAAGACAAATCAGCCCCTTGTCACCTGATACTAGTTTCCAATCAGCTCAGCTGCATAAGCATAATATCTCAGCCACCCACGTGTACCTCTCGGTCTAGCACGCATGTTCCACGTTCCAAGCGTGTTGGGTTGTTGATGTCAGCGTCAAATGACAAATGCAACCGTCTGTATTCTAATTTTAACGAATGAGGATAGTTTGGCTGAATAGAGAATTAGAAGGCAAAAAAGCTCCCAAGGTTATTTGGATTCTTTTGGGGGATATTTTAGACATAACCAAGGAGGCAAACCGATCCCCCCGAGGAAGAGAAAAAAGAAAAGGATGGATTGGGTGGGGGGGAACTGGGAAGTGAGGACAGGACAGACAGGGTCGGGTCGGGTCGGGTCGCCTTATCTAGAAGCGACACTTGTGTTCTTCATAAACTAAGTGGTTCTCTTTCAGTAACCTTTTCATTGCAGGCCCTTTCTCTTCTCCCACCCCGCTTCAGACTCTTCCTACTCCTTTCCTTCCACCTGATTGTTAATATGCTCCGAGCTCATTCTTCCCTTCATACTGTCTCCGTTGCCGGATTTTCCGGCCACCAATTCGAAGGCAGCCGTCTCTTCTCCAATGCATCCTCTTCGCCGTTATCATTCCGATTTGGCTTCAGAGGGCGACGCTGTCGCGGATCCAAATCTGTCATCATTTCTTGTAGAGCTTCTCGTGGAAGCTCCGGTGACACGTCGGTCAGTGGCGAAGATCCCGATCAGGAGTATCTCGAAGCCTTGGTTCTCATTGCAGGTTCCTTTTCATTTCTTTTTCTTCTTTTTTTATTGTTACAGAAAGGATGAATTTATTTTTTGGTTCTTTGGTATTTTCGCCTTCTTTTTCCCTTAGATGCGGCATAGAATTGGATTTAGAAATTAAATGCGGCGGGCTTTTGATGGTTTTTTCAGGATGAGAATGTGCTGTAACCTGGATTGGGCTGGATTTTCCTAGAAACTGTTGAATATAGAGAAAATACAGCGAAAGAAGGTCTAGTTTGACGGTGTTTATAGAAATATTAGTTTGATTCCGTGGTTTTGAAATTTCCTATCCTGTAAATTTATCTCACTGCATCAAATTGCCGATTTCACTGACGCGGAAATGCATATGTAAAGCATCTGAATAATAGTTAAAAATTCTAAAATTTGGCTGGAGAAAGGAATTGATTGTTGAGTGGTTTTCATTATTTTTCCATCATTTTTCTTTCTCCTATTTTCCTCATTCTTGTGGTATTAAATAGAGAGCCTTGGGAAAATTCTGGAACATATACCTTTGCTGAAAAAAGGTTTCTGGTGAATACCTTGTTTACCAAATGCACGTAGGGAAAATCTTGGTACTGTAACTATGTCCTTTTATCAACATTGGAAAAGGAAAACTGAGAAAACATTGAAATACTTGTGTATTAGTGCAGTTTCAAGAACTGCTTTGAAAACATTTCCTATGTCCTCTTTAAAAAACCTTAAAATTTGCCTCAGGTTTTAAGAAAATGGCACCACTTCAACACTAATAGGAAAAAGAAAAAAAAGGCACTAGCCTGTTCGGTATTTGCTGTTGCTAGGAATGCAAAATGACTTGTGTTGGGTTGTTTTTTTGTGTGTGTTTTTTTTTATTTTTTTGTCCATTCCAATGCCTCCCTAACTTCCACTACTTAAACTATTGAAGAAACTATCAGTCACCACCGGATGCGTAAACAAGGATTTCTGGAAGAGAATAAATGGCAACCTTGGGGCCAACTGTTTCCTTTTTCTGCTCAAACAAAGGATTTAAGAGCTGATGTCAGTTCAACTGGACAAGGATTTCTTCATCGTTTTCAGAGTCCCACAATTTTTCTTAAGGTTTCTTGTGATGCAGACTTCTTACTACCAATTATTGTAGGTATATTGATGAATTTCTTCAGTAATCAATGGGTCACTAGCCTCAATCATCCCATTGCCATTTGATGGACAATTCTATAAAGAAGTAACTTTAGTTTTCTCCTATTGCAGGGGAGTTTTCTGTTGAGAGACTTATTGATTCCTTACGGGAGGATGAAAGTGTGGTAACTATGAATTAATTTTCATGGAACCTGTTGTTTCTAAATTTTCATATTAATGATCAGATAAGATGTTGCAGGATTGCCCTAATCAATTTCAGTTTATGAGAGATCTTGTGGAGAATCTTGGCTACGAAGTATGGTTCTTATTTTTCGCGTGTTAAGATTTGATACATGTAAAATGCTTGTATTTTTTTATTATACGACTACAGTGGTTATTTTTCTATGCATTTAAAATAAAGATACTAGTTTTAGATTTTTATTAGCATGATTTCTCACTTCTCTAACCTTGTTACTTAGATTGGATTTGTAGTTATTGTAGTAGTTATTGTAGAAAGAGAGGGAGAAAACCAAAACAGACAAGGGATATAAAGGAAGTAACTGAATAGGTTCTCACTTTTTTAACTTTGCATTATTTACTTCAGCAAAAACACTGTATGCAGCTACTACTCTTTTTTAACTTATTCACAGATGCATTTGTCTAAAATCGTAGAGTGTATTTATAAAGTAATTATGTTGATTATTACTTCATCTGAGATAATTTCGGTATTGTAATGCCTACAACCTTTAACTACCATGTTATATATCACGGTTAATTATTACATTTCAGTTTCTAAACATTATGGTAGATTTACTCTTTAACCTAACCTGTTTTCACAGATTCTTTCCTCTGAAATCGTAAATTTATTTTCAGAGTAAAAATGGGTAAAGAAGATCACCCAAAAGAATTGTTAGTACTTACTTTGCCAAGAGCCATATTTTAGTAGGTAGGTGTGCCATGACGCATATAATTTTGCATTGCTGAAACAACTTGAATTTCTTTATATGTTCACTCAAAGGTTTTATATCATTGCAGCCAGGAGAATAGTGTTCTAAGTGTGGATGCACGTCCTTCAGATGCCATAAATGTAGCAATAAGATGCAAGGTATTTACTTTCCACACCTTGGCTTCCAAACTGCTATAAATGTTATCCCAAAAGAAAAAGCTATGCATTGTGAGCTTAGGTTTTGAGTAATTCTGCAATTTTGAGTGTTTTTTTGCAGAATTTTAATCTTATTAGCAGACAGTTGCCAGCCAAGGCTGCCTTGAACATGACTAAATAGAAGTTCTGATGTCCAATTCTGACCCCAGCTTTCCTTTTAGGAATTGTTTATTATCGGCGATAGCACAAAAAGTATAAAGAATACACTAAAAAAACGGATAGAATTGACATACAAACTGGATTAGTCAAATGGTCAGGGAAGCCTTCTTTGTGTTTCTATGTGCGCTCCTAGTGGCTTATAATTCAAATAGTTTGGATTGATATGTGCAATTTATTGTTTCTGCAGGTGCCAATATATGTAAATAAACAGATTATCTTGACAGATGCGATTAGAATTGTTTATGGGGTGGGAAGAGCTCGTGATACAAAGTCTGTTTATGATGTAGTCTTAGATAGGTATTGCTGTGCTTGCTCAGGCCTTGTTTTCATGTCACGAATTTTTATTACAATGTGCCACTGAGCATGAGTGATATCTTTTCCAGTGCTTCCGATGGTCCAGATTTACTTACTGAGGAACTTGATCTGGTTAGGAATATGAAGTTAGCTATTAAGGAGGAAAGGTACAATGATGCAGGTATATTTCAGATAAGCATGACAAACCTCTTATATGAATGCTTTTATAAATTATACTGTAGATTCTCTCCCTCCTTTTTTTGTTATCTTCTAATATGCCTGTATCCATTTATTAAGTGATGGATAAAATAATCTCATATTTGGATGCAATTATAATGTAGATTCATCTTGACTGATCATTTCTTTCTTCAGCCTTGTGGAGAGACAAACTCATGAAGCTGCGGGAGTCAACACACGAGCTATAGCTGATGGTGTGTCCCTTTGTATGCTTATCTATATTCTCTTATTTGAAAAGCATTTTAATCAAGCCTGGGAAAAGGTTTGTGGGAAAAGTATCATCAATTTACCGTTGATGACAGGATTGGTGTTCAGCTGGGGATAAAGCATGGAATCTTTCATACACTGCATTTGTGCAATACAATTTATGTGAGATGGTAACACGCCATTTTGTTCTATGCTAAAGAAATGACAGAGAGTAACTACCACCAGCATTTGGTGGGGAAAAGGGCTAATGACCAAGTAAATTTCTCAAACAATTGTACGTACAGTGTTTTTGTTTGTGTGTTTTAACTGACGATCTAATGTTCGCTCTGGCCCATGAATGTAAATTCAAAATAATAAATTCCTTGGTGGGTTATTACAGCAAGAAAGAGATGCTCATTATGTTCCTAATTGTTGTATGTATCCATTGGTGGGTTATTACTGCTAGAAAGAGATGCTTCATTTCTCCCTTCTAATGTCAAATACTTCTTTAATCTTTACAAACATCATCTGTTGAATAGCGGTGGAAGAGTGTTTTAGTAAAGAAGAATGTGTGAGCCAATGAGGCTTGGCTAGTGGTTAAGGTTTGGACGGGACATATGGAAAGAACAAGTTCGAATATCCACCAAAGCTAAATATTGCACTAAATTCTGACTTTTAAGTTTACTTTTCTGTTTGTAATTCTTATTGTGGTCCATCCTAGGTCGGAGAAACTGGGCATCCTCGTTTCCCTTGAGGTTTAAAAAAAAAAAAAAATTTGCATCTAAATAAACAGCAGTATTAATGAAAATACCGCTGAGGGACAGGGAAAACCAACTTATTAACAAGTTTAAAAAGAACTTAAACTTGCAGTTAACAGCTGCGGAAGAGTGTAGGAATTGTGAGGCGGCGCCGCTGAGGATAGGGCGGGCTTCTCTCCCCGTCTCCCCAGAGAGCATACGCTTCTTCTCCGTGCGCTGCATCATCACCTATCTCAAGGGCTCCTTCGTCCATTCTGAGGTTAAGAAAGCGGCTTAAGAATATACAGATGAAGCTTGTGATAACCACATTCCATGAAGCCACAAAAACATTCTATAATCTGGAAGCTCATTTGTTTGAGGCCGTCCATTAGTTCACCCTGAATCAAACCATATAATAAGCCTGGTCCACGCTCTGTGTTACCGTAGTATAGCTTCAAAAGGCTGGGTTTGGCCAATAATCCAGAAAGAGTCCTCCCAAAGTGCCAGCCACTGCGTGTGTGTGGAAGGCACCCAAGGTGTCGTCAACCTTCTTGAAGAAAGATGATTTCTTGTGCAAAACCATCATCGTGTACCATGGTATTGAACCCGAGATCGCTCCCATCAACCCGGCTGCCCATGGTTCCACTATCCCTGCCCACCCCCACAAATCAAGACAAGAAGCCAAATTTCAAAATGAGAAAACAATAATAATAGGAAACAAGAAAATAAAAGACGGAACACAACACATAAACTAAAACTAAATAGGGATTAAACGCAAATGAAGAGAAATCCGCTATTACTAAAAACTAAATGCAAGATTGGAGTACTATGGCTATTAATTTATAGGGCTTCGAAACAATAACATATTTATAGATATACCAAATCTTTTGCATGTTCATATCTCTCGAAAATTCATAATGTTGCACAAAACAACTTTTTAAATGGGGTCGAACTCTAAGGCTAGAGCAAGAGTGGATTGTGGGGCATTTGAGGATGGAAAGTGGGACAAACA
Source organism: Tetrastigma voinierianum (assembly GCA_016808115.1). Lineage (NCBI taxonomy): Eukaryota > Viridiplantae > Streptophyta > Magnoliopsida > Vitales > Vitaceae > Tetrastigma > Tetrastigma voinierianum. The sequence goes on from JAEQBH010003523.1 coordinate 379,091, forward strand.
CCTGCAGCAGGAGTGATGCAGACAAGACCAGTGATCATCCCCTGCTGGCCATGACAGGCACTATAAACCAACATGTCCATTGAAAGCCAGACGAACAAGCTGGTGGCTGTGCAGATATGAGTGTTGAGAACTGCCAGTGAAGCGATCAAATTCGCTGCAAAAGGGGACCCGCCGTTGAAACCCGTCCACCCCATCCATAAGAACCCTGCTCCTCCCAACATGCTTATTATGTTGTTCGGTGGAAAGTGTTGCCTGTCCTCTGCCAGCCTTGGTCCTACCTATTCTCACCCCATGCCACCAAATAAAAATCCATCAATTTCATCAAATTCATTAGTGAAGGAAAAAAAGAACTAAGTGTTTAGCAAGCATGATACCCATGGAATCCAAATCCTATAAGTTTGACCTTTTACAAACATGATATCAAAATTTGGTTTGACGAGAGATTAAGTTCCAGTAAGTACTTTTCTCAATTTGAATATTTGTGAATGAGGCCGGATGTGAGGGAGGGAATTAAGAAGCTTGACTCATATTGAATCCAAAGCTTATTGGCTTATGAGCTTAAACTTTTTTAGAAAATTAATTATTTAATATGATATCAAAGCGAAGGTGTGAAAGGTAAAGTTAGGTGTTTCTTTCCCCATTTGCATATGCATATTCAAGGGCGGATTCACCAAGTGTCCAGTGCCCATTGGAAATGTTTTGAAATTTTTTTTCACCAAGTTGCATTGAAGGGGATTCGAACTAAAGTGTTATACTTTGATCCACTGAAACTCAATCCTAGCTTTGCTACTGTGCATATTAATGCATTTGTTTATTTGCCTCTCCAAATACGGAACCACGTTTGAGAAAAAGTGTTAAAGAAACATGATACTTGTATTGAATCCAAATCCTACTAGCTTTAGTACCATTTTTCTTACCCAATAAGCCGCTGTAAAACCAGCCATTCCGGACGAAAGATGAATGACATAACCACCAGAGAAGTCTATGATATGACGTTCAAGAATCCCACGGCCCCAAATAGTAAAGGCTCCGATGGTGTAAGAAAAGGTGAGCCATAGAGGAACAAAAACCATCCAAGCATAGAAATTCATCCTCCCAAGCACCGACCCAGCAAGCAATATAACAGTTATGGCAGCAAATGCAAACTGATAGAACACGAAAGTGGCATTCGGAATGTACCCATTTCTTTCCATCTTCTGCAGATACTTCTGGCCCAATACTACAAATCCGGGCTTTCCCAAAATAGGACACATCTTTTCTCCAAAAGCCATCTCATGGGCCCAGACGACCCAACAAATGAGCACCGCCGCAAAGGCGTAGAGCGCCATGAAGGCAGAATTCACCGCCCATTTCTTCTTCACCATGCTGCCGTACAATATTATCAGCCCAGGAACGCTCTGTATGCCAACCAGAGCCGCCGCTGTCAGTTCCCATGCATTGTCTCCTTTGTTCATCCATTCCGGCGTCGCCTCATCTGACTTAAGCCCGGAAGGAAGAGGCACATCCAGTTGTTGCCAACTCATAATAAAAGATGGAAACAATGAAACACCCACAAAGACGGAAAAGAAATTTTGGAGAATCCTGGTGGGCGTTGGGATATAAGGACTAAGGAGAGATGCAGTTTTGGAGGTATTCATGAAAGGGAGAGAGCATAGAAGTTATCGTTTTGTTGGATGGTCTTGAATGTATAGACAGGATCATAGCTGTTGCTTGCTTTTTAGATTCATTTTGGGATTTCAGAAGTTGGGTGGGACATACTAGTGGCTTAGGAGTGTTTTGTCTGGTTTCAATTGTTGGGTGTGGAATAGAAGTGGTGTGAGCTTTATAGCAGGCGAGTATGTTCGTTTGATGTATAATGGACAGGTGCTTATGGCTAATTGTGAATATTAAAAGTGAATAATTGATACCTACCTGCAGATTCAGAATCGAACATCTACGAGATAGTACGCTGTTGTAGTACAGCAACATTCATTATAAAACTATTATTGGAAACATTTCAAAAAAACAAGATTCATCTTATCAAACTGTTCAAATTTTCACTAATTAAATAATTAGCCGTTTTTAAACAACTTCACCAAAAGTATCCCAATTAAGAAGCACAAGATGAAGACCTTGAAGTCTGACTCAAATCTTAAAGACATGAGTAACTACCTTCACGATTAAGAAGTACAAGATAAGACCCTTGAGGCTTGACTCAAGTGGTAAAAGGGGATAGGTGTATCGAAAGTCCGAAGTTTGAGTCCGTATTTTATAAATACAGAATGATACAAAACAATGATGCAATACTAAGTGAATAGATGAAAAAATAATAATAATAATAGAAAAGCATGAGATGAGCATTCCTCAAAAGTATTGAACCAACTTAATTGGTGATTAAAACTCAACAGATACAAACCCCATCAATTATTGGATGTTTTCAATTTCATTCCATGGAAAACCAAATAAATGCAGTGAGCAAATAAAGAGAGATGGGTCAAAGGCAATGAGCAAAAGCACCTTTATTGGACCAGTTCAGAGGTGGCTATTTGAGTGCAGCCCCAGCAAATACTGCCTGTGTGAGGTGGGGATGGAGTACTGGAGGAGGATGCTAAAATAGGTGCTTTCTCTTAACCATTATTTTCAAATTTTGGGGTTTTACTTTACTTTATGATTTTATTATATTTTTTTAGATTAAAAAAAATCAATCTATTAGATTTTTTCTAAATAGCAAAAATAACATATTAAAATTATCAGCTTATGACTTCCAAGGCTATTTAGGCTTTACACATATTAATAATAATAGGGAAAATAGCAACAAAAAAAAAATCATGAACTTTAGGAAATATTGCAGTCATATATTAAAAATTTTGGTATTTAAATACACGAAGTTTGATTTTAATTGTACTTGTAGTCACAAATATGACAAATCAGAATCTTGGCGAGAAAATAATTCAAAAAAAGAAGGAAAAGGTTGGTGTACCAAGTTTGATGTTCTTTAGGAAAAATATTCCTATATTAGTGCATTGAAATAGTACAACTATCTTTAAATTAAAAAAATCCTCTTTAAAAACTTTTAATCTCTATTTCCTATTTAAAAACCTACAAAAATTTAAAATCAAAAATTTGTTTTTTAAATACAAATCAATTATTTTGTGACTCAATTTTATTAAAATTTACGAATTTCATGAGCTAACTCATTAAAATAAATTAGATTTTAATATAAAAATATTTTTGACAAGAAATATATTAACATAATTAAAATTTAATAAAATAAGTAAACTTATAAAATAACTTATCAAATAATTAATAATATACAAATAAATATATTTATATATTTTAATTTTTATAGAATAGTGGACCCCATATTGTTAGCTATTATACATTTTCTACTAAAAATGTGAGACTTTTTTTTTATTTTGAAAAGGGTTTAGATGAAAAGCCCAGCTTATAGAAAGCCTTTTCAACATTTGATCGAAATATTCTCGATATCTCGCGACCACTAAAAGCCGAGGCACTGGGGACGCACGGTAAAAATCCTGAGCCTTCGTAATCCTCTTTGAAAAACCATTTTTAGAAAACTATCAAAGTAGCCTCCACTTATTTTGCTTTATTTTAAAAGGAAAATAAAATGTTAAATAAAAAACCTTAAACGCCTCCTCATAAGAAAAATGTAAGTTTAGGAAAAACCGAGTCTACGTTCGGAGGTCAAGTTACTTATCATAAAGGTACGGTAGTAAGCCATAGCATCTTTCTAAGCTCGGGTCTCTACTAAACAAAATAAGGAAAATGCGGCTTTTGGCTAATCTATCAACATAAATCAAAGAGAAGCAATAACAATACAACTATACATTAGACGTATAAATAAATAGATAATAAATAAGCAAAGTTAAATGGAAAAATGTGTACCTAGGTGGCATATCCAAAACGTTATCAATTAGAAATAATATTAGTGCAATAATAAAATATAAAATATTCACAATCAATTAGAAAATTAGTCATGATTAAATGCCAAATTAATTATTTAAATGATACATTGAATGTCCAGTCCTACCTAAGCCCATTTATCTTTTACATAAATTAACTCCACAAGATTTAATTTTATTGGAATTGTAGAATTAATCATGTGATTAAAATTTCAAAACCTGTCCAAAATTAAAAATTTGAAAATAAGTTTGGAAAATTTATATTTTTTATATTGGAATTTTGGGAATTCCTTGAATTGGAGATTTTGAAATTCTGGAGATTTAAATTGATAATTTGAAATAGGGTCTCAATTCCTCTTGAATGTGACCTTGAAAATTAGGAAATTTGAAAATGGAAACTTGGAAATTTGAAATTAGGAATTAGGAGACTTGAATTTTGAAATTGGAATTTTGTAATTTTGAAATTTGAAGATTGAAATTGGAAATAAGGGGACTTAAATTTTAAATTGGAAACTTGAAAATTTGGAATTGGAAATTGAGGTACTTGAATTTTGAAATTGAGAATTCATAATTTTGGAATTGACTTGAATTTTGGATTGAGAATTTTGGAAAGAATTATTTTTTATTTAAAAAAATATAAAGTTTTATTTTGGTTCAAGAGGTTTGAATTTTTTTTTTTTTTTTTTTTTTTTTTTTTTTTTTTTTTTTTTTAAATTTTTTTTATTATATAGGAGTATATATATATATATATATATATATATATATATGTTATAAACATTAGATAATGTTGTTGGGATTATCTCTTAAATAATAGTCAACTGGTAAAACATCAACATCTGCAAGCTACAAATTTTGCTCCCAAAAGCGTACAGATTTTTGGTTTAAATTTTTAAATTAATGATTCAATTAGAACAGAGATCTAAATTTCAAGAATATTCTAAAATTCATTCCACCTTAATTCTGATTTTCTTTTTATCATCATATCATATAATTTTCATTCATTTGAGATTTACTCAAAACACTAAGTAAAAATATTTATTAAATTATGTTCCATATCAAGCTAAATATTTTTTAAATTAATTGTGTCCTATAAAAATAAAAGGAAAATAAAATAATTTATCAAACTATGTGGAAAACAATGTGTTGATCACGTTGCGGCCATGATCGTCGTAGTTGATAAATATTTGCTGATGTCTCAAATCATCATATATTAATATTTTTAAAATATATAAAATGAATAAGGAAGATATAAATATTAGATTCTATATATTTTAAATATAATTTTATATTTGCAAATACATCATTATTTATGACATCACCGGGTTCAACCGTGTCTCAACCGCTGTCACTACCGGTCTGAAAGCAATGAACCATGAACCTAAGAATCCTTCCTGCCTGGCCATCGTCCTATTTTTAAAACATTGGAACCGGAGCACCCTTTGCTTTTAGACATGTCATTCATCGACTTGTCAATCACATTTAAAAACATAACATCGCTTTTGAATGACACTACCACTCACCGATTTTCACCCATCGGTTCTAAAGTCAGATTGGTTTCTTTGATGATTTATGGTTTTATCAATCGTGCGACTTGTCAAATCACACTGGGTTGTAAAGCCATAAAGCCGGTCTCCAACATGAGTACGACCACAACACATCGTATCGCAAAGTTCGACAGTTCTGCCTCCATTACAAGAAATGCATCGACTCACAAATCACATCTGGGTCAGACCGATAAAGCCTGGCTTCCAATATAGTAGTGCATTGACCTGTCAAATCCACCAAACATTTGTGTAATATGGTTTCCAATGACGGTACAATTTCAAAAACATCTATAAATCGAGGTGATGACCTTTACAACTTACACCCATCTTACTCCATTTACTCACTCTCTCAAAAACAACTTCTTCCAATCGCCTATCGACGATTCATCTTCTTCACAAGAGTTAAACACCTGTTCACTAATGCCGAAGTTCGAGACAACACTCACAAGGCACGTAGATAGAGTCAGAGGTCACTGATATCGGATCTAGCCAACAATTTCGACCTAAGCAAATGATTACTTTGGTGAGAACTAGCCCCACGATTTAAACATTATTCAGATTTTCAAGCTGTTTAAGCTTCCGCCATTGTTTATGCGGATTTTACATATCGCTACAACAAGACAACAATTATTTCGCAGAAATAAGAAATGCCAACATTAAAGAGTTTATCTCGTGAACAAAATGATTTACCTGATTTCGCATGCTTCAGACACAGATGTCTCACGACTCAATCAATATAGTATGTTAGAATCAGAGCACCACAACCATCGGTACCAGGTCAAACGATTCTTCGCCAGTGGTGGTAGAAATTCGGGGCTCGAATATCAGATCACCAAACGCTGCCGACATCATTAGGTTGTTACGTAAAGCTAATCAACGCTTTCCGAACGCTTTTAGCTGGATCAGATGCGGACGAAGTAAAACTCCGTCTCAAAGAAGATATCTAATGAATGTATATCGCCATGTCCACCGACCGATTACTTTTGGCTTCTGCCGCCGCGTCCCACGACTGCAGGATACAGATGCTTTTGGCATGCCCTGATCCAACAACGACATTAACGCACTCGACGCCCAATCTTTGTTAACTTCATGAAGGATGTGGCCCCCGCAGATTATACTGGCACGCTGACAACCATTACAATATGGGATACTATCTTCGCGTACTGGGAGTATATCCAAATGGGCAACAATTAGTTCAATCCTAATTAACATCCTCAAGATTGCTCACGCATTTTTGCAAATAAACATGAGTTATCATAAAAGGGACGTAACTGTATCCAAAAGCCAAGCCTCGCTTCGCTATCGCTCGAGGACCTACTAGATTCGCATCACCACTGACTTGAGCCATATCATGAAAGCCGCGCATTGTTAGTTGGCGCAAACAGCGATAATCGAGGATGAGCTGGTCGGATGACAATCAACTCGTTTATAGCGTAGCCGGGCAACGGCGACTGCGACTCACAGAACCAATGCCCCGCTGGAAGGGTCGGCGTCCATACCGCGATCACCAGGCGCGAAACCGCGCCACCGAGATTCAACACCCGCCTCATGCCCCTCCGAAACGACATCATTACACATCCTCAGGACGCACTCCGACGCTACTGCGCAATTTGCCTTATTTTGATATTATGTTTTGCTATGTTATATTAGTGTTATGTTATTCTAATGAAAATTAAATTTAGTTAAAGGGCATCTTTTAATCATTTATAACTATTAAAAGTACACACGTGACCTATAAAACAATACATTTCATTAAAGAGACAAATTTCAAATACATCAATATATAAAGCTAGTAATGTAAGTACATCAAAGTCGAGCTACTTGCATTTTTCATCGCTTCTCGCGATAATCGATTTCACAAGCATTGATAATAATGCCATGCTCTCAACAAGAGGAGAAGTACAATTTTCCCATACCAGATCACCTGGGCGATCATTCAATCCTATCTTCAAGACGCCTTGCAACTTCTAATCGCATCCTCCCATCGCCGCTTCCTTCCGTGACCGCTTGCCTCATAAAAATTCTTTCTTTCACTCCGCCGTGATAATTCATGAATCGTATCCGAAATAGAATTACTAAGATTCGCTGGACTCGCCTTACTTTTCTGGGCTCGCTTTAAATTTTTTCCTTCCCGGGGTCTTCCTCGAGAGCTAACTGCTGTATCATATACTGGGATTCCTGATCCGAGCCAAGAGATATACGTTGCTTTCATTTAGTTTCCTCATAAACAGGGAGCTGGGTCTGTGGTCGCTTATGGTATAATCATCCACTTATCACATTTAAGCACCTCCCAACAACGCATCATAAATCCACTGACCCTAACTGCCAACATATTCATAGCTCAGACACTACAAAAAAATAAAATTAGATAAAAATAAAATTATGGTTTAAATAATTGTTATACAAAAATTATAACAATAGATAACCGACCGCCGCGATGCTCTTCGCTCCACTTCGCGCTTTATTCGCGATCCGCGCGAGTATCCCACGCCATTTTGTACAATAATGCTCTGATTTATCCCACTCCGCTTGCATGCAATTACAAAGTCCGCGTGGGTCAACTCCAACACGGCTCTCCAAAAACTCGCCATCGCCGATCCCAAAACTTTCGACATCAAGTTGCCCAATACCGATCACCTGATTCGGGTTACTACTAACCAAGATACGCATCAAAGGCTAATGCCTTCCTCGCTAAGCAAAGCCTTGCCCCGCCCAGCCCGTATTGGAGGAGAGATGCCATTCGCCTACAAATCAAAATTAAATTAAATATTGGTATGCTAAGGTGGAAAAGAAATTCACAAAAATAATTAGAATTGAAAATTCACATCAATTTTATTTATGGTTTAATAATTTTATAATAATTAGAAGTTAATGAAAAATATTTGTAGGCTAATAAAATAAATTAATTCATATCAAGTAAAAGATTTTATTCTAAATTATGCACAAAAAATATGATTTATGGTTTTTTGTATTTATTAATAATATTTTATTTATAATATTATTTTTTGAAAATAATTAGAAGTTAATTAAAATATTTCAGAGGGCTAATAAAAATAAATTAATTTATATAAAGTAAAATGTTATTTTTTAATTGCATTTTAAAGTATTTAAAAAAAAATATTTAAAATAAGATACTGCTTGATTTTTTCATTTCATTTTTGTAAAATCAAAAACGAAACACATGCTGGGAGGCTTCCTAAATGATCTACAGAGACGTGTGTTGGATCTGTATCGATACTGGGAGGTGGGAAGGATCTCAGCGGGGGAGGGGGAAGGGATCTCAGCCAAGGTGATCTGAATACAGGAGGGGACTCACACAAGAATGGGATGGTGGGCGAGATCTGGGCGTTTGGGAGGGGATCTGAATGCAGGGTGGACGGCCACGGAAGGAGAAAGACACTCCGCCATCGCGACGGGGCCCGCGATCGCCTGGAATGATCAAGAGGCCACTGCTTCTGAGATTGCACGGCGACGCGACCTCGACGGCGAGCTAATCCGCGGCCATTGTGTCACCCGTTCTTCCCTTTCTTCTTCTTCGCTTCAATTTTAATCCAGCTGTATTTAAATATCAAGTTTTTTGCTATTTATAAATAAATTTGTATCCGCTGGGAGTTCAAATGCATTCCGCTCGCTTGGCTTACCGATTTTCGTGCGACCCTCTCGTTTTGGAGATTTCTTCCGCTGGCTCAGCTTTTCAGCCTCGTTTTTTGCTTCCAAATCCGCTAGAATCTCGAGGGTATCACTAAGTTTTTCACACTGTCGATAACAGCCGATCAACCATATTCCATCGATTTTACCATCACTCGTATATCCTCCAAATTTCGCTCCAGCCTTGGTCGATCATGGAGCTATTTTTTTGTCAAAACAGCCTAAAATTACTTTCATTCCTCTATTTTACCATCACAAAGTGACGCTTCTTACTTCTAATTGAAGGTTAAAGGTTCAAGCATCGAAGATGATTTTATTTAATTTCTTATTTACAATGGAAAAAAAAGGAGTGACATGATCCAATATATATATATATATATATATTTTAAATAAGTGAAAAATTATGAGTTCAGTGCATATGTGGGTAAGAGAAAGTGATAGCATGTGGATGATACATGAAAGTGTGTGAGTGAGTGAGAAATGATAACGTGTGAGAGAGTGCATGTAAGTGTGTGTGATTGAGTGAGAAGTGATAGTGTGTGTGAGAGTGCATAAGAGTGTGTGTGTAAGAGACGTGGACTTTAAGTGAATGAGTTGAGCTCAATTATGAGCTCAAAAGTTAATGGATTGAGACTTGGTTTGGCTTAAGTGAATGAGTTAAACCAATAAAGTAATGGGTTTGGCTTGGTTTGAGCTAATTTAGGTGTTAACTAATGAAATAATGGGTTGAGTAAACTCGAGGGTGGTAAGTGACCAAATCGAGGAAGCATGAAATCAATACAAAAAACCAGATAAAAGAGGTATGAAATTAATTGAAATAATGAATTACAAAAATCCAAACCAAAAAATCATATCAAAATCATTGAAAAACATAGACCCAGTGAAAATTTTAGATTGAACCTATTTTCAAAACCGTAGAATAAATCAAAAGGGTCTCGATCTTCTCCACTTGAATCAACGTTGTCACATTTTCATTTTTTGAATCGTAGTTTCATAGTTTGAGTTTATAGGTTTTGTTGTTTAGAAAGGGTTTTTAGGTCATGATTCAAGGCTTCGGTAGTTTGGGTTTATAGGTTTTGTCGTTTAGAAAGGGTTTTTGGGTCATGGTCCAAGGCTCTGGTCCGGCTAAGGGTGCTATAGTATTTTAATAATATAAGGATTTAAAATATATAAATAAATAATTTTTATATTTATATATTATAGAAAGCTTAAAATTTATAAATATTGTATTTATTTGTTATATTATTAATTATTTGATAAAAATATATTTTATAGTTCACTTATTTTATTAGAATTTTAATTATCATATGTTAATATATTTTTTGTCAAAAAATATTTTTATATTAAAATCAAATTTATTTTAATGATTTAATTACCATGAAATTAAAGTAAATTTTTAATAAAAATTTAGAGATAATGAATAATTCATTTGTATTTAATTTTTTTTTAATTTTTTAGGCTTTTAAATAGGTCATAGGAGATGAAAAGTATTTAAAAATGATTTTTAAAATTTATAGGTGGATGTATTGTTCCAATGCACTAATATGGGAATATTTTCCCCAAAAAAACAAATCTTTTAATTGCTTCCCTTTTTAGAATTATTTTCTCGCCAAAATGGCGATTTGGCATATCCGAGGCTACAAGTACAATTATAATAAAACTTTGTGCATTTAGAAACCAAAATTTTTATTTCAGAATATAAATACAAAATTTGCTAAAGTTCAAAGATTTGTTGTAATTTTCTTAATAATATATGAAACTTTTAATAGATAATGTTATATTGAAGGCTTGTCTCAGGGAATCACTAGCTTGTGTTCCAATATTTAAATATCCTTATAAATGTGTTCTTAAATCTTTATAATGCTATAGAGCTATCTATGGTTTCTAGTGCTAAAATACACAATCCATCACCCTCATCTAAAACAAGGCCTTGATCACATCAAGTTTGTATTGTGTGTCATTACTCAATGGTAATTCGATTTATGATAATCATGTCATTAATAATTATCACCTGATTGAAAATCATTAGAAAATGTAATTATCTTCAATACTTTCTATTGTTTCTTCATATTTTGTAGGGTGTTGTTAGTATCGCTAAACGATCACCTGCCCTAAAAGTCTAATGTTTCGCAGTGATTTGCTAGTTACGGTATCATCACGCTCGACAACAGCTCCAAAAACTCAAATCCTCAGTATAAACGAAGTTTAATACGATTCACGCCTTTTAACACCTTCACGCCACACGACTTGCCGTCAAATGCAGAAATGTTTTTTGTCATCATGAACTTCTAAATACTGTAAACAAATAAATACCAAAATATAAATATCATATTTCTTCAAATAATATTACTTGACCAATACAATCACAACTAGCATTCCAACTTCTCTTAACACCCCATTAGTGTCACTCCTCTTCATTGTCCCCATCACTATCATTTGTTAGAAATTTTGTATCTTTAACTGATCATCAAGATCTCCGGATAATCGTTATCGCCGACACACCGCCATCATTGTTTAGTGATCTGGGCAGGCAAATTATCCTAGCGCAAATCCCTCCGCGTCGATTCGCTAAAATTTCATATTTCAGCCGTTTGTTATATTAGCGTAAACGCCTAATGAAGACATTTAATACAGAATCCCTTCCTCTTCTCAGATTTACATGAAGAACTCTTCCTTCTTAGATATAAGAGTATATATATATATGAGTATATATATGATATATATAAAAGCATTGCAAAAACACATAGCTCCAAGGCCTGATTGAAAGTCAAGAATCAATCAAGCCCCATATATCAATGCAAGGCTATTTATGTTAATGATCCTTATTGGGAAAAATGATGTGAGAGAATATTATTATTTCTGATATTCATCATCGGATGCACCTTCAAGTAAGTTTCTTTTCATTTTCCTCAGAATTATGCCGTTAGGCGATTGTTAAATGGTTTGATGAATTTGTTCTTATTAGAGATCCACCAAATCGTTTCCTGAAATTTTCTTGAACAATTTTATATCTATGTTTAATAGAAATTAATTGCCAATTAAGGGTTTATGAGAATTTGGGGTATTTTCTCATCAAAGTGTATCCCGAGTTAATTGATGTTTAAATTAACTGCTATGGTATACATTAATTCCGGGGTTTTTTAATTTTTTGAATTAACATTTCGCTGAATATTTGAATTGACAGTTCGCGATTCTATCGTGAATTCAATTATTCTTTATAATTGTGATTTTGAATAGTTTTATATAAACGCTACGCCGGCGACCAACTAATTGTCATCCAAAATCGCGTTCTAACCCTAATTCAAGCCATTCCACGTGGTCATCAATACGATTAACCCGGCTAATTTTGGTCACAAATCATAGTTAATCGATATGCATATGCATATATGACTCATGCAAATAGAATTGTATGCAAATCTTTTCACATAAAACCAATTTAATAATGTAGATGTTATATATTATTATTTGAGCTTTAAGAAATAGGTTAATGAATTAAAAATAAAAGATAATAAAGAGTAGTCTTTATATTATTAAACTTAATAATTTAGTTTATATGATTTAAATCTTTAATATTTTAAAGTGGTTAGTCACCAAAGTGGCCCACTTATTTCATTAAATGATTTAAATAATATTTATAAATGTTTATTTGATATAGCACTCAAATGACATTTAAGAATAATAAATGATTTGAGAGTAGTTATTAACATGTACTTATACGATTACCCAAAGGTAGATCTTACTCATGTTAATAACAATTGAAGTAGGTTATGAACCTGGCTTAATTAATATATAGTGCAAGAATTCAAAGATGACTTATATGTTAAATTAAATTTTCAGGATTAATTTCAGATATGTTATGAACACACTGGCATTTCAGGATGTTGGTCGTTTAGATTTAGCCCAAAGAATTCAATGCACGCTGGGTATATTTGTTATAGTCCTAATCGGTCAACTTAAAGTAATTAATATGATGTAAACAAAGAAAAACATCTTTAATGTGATCCGCCAATGGTATCCGCTTAATGGCTAACCGCGATGACTGTGATCGAATATGTCAAGCTAAATGTCAAGCCTTTTTTAATCTTATTCAAAATTTAGTTATGGATGAACCCACTAACCGACTCGATACTAGCTCGAGGCGCATAAGAAAAATGGGAGAATCGAGAGTCACCGCTTATGATGAGCTTAAGCTTAGTATAAAGGCTAATGTTGCTTCCTTCCAACTCAAGACTCGAAAAATAATGAGGGAATTAGGGTCGAAATTAAGAAGTGTACAGACATACATCAGGGTAAGTCTACTGGTTGGCCTTATTAATGATTTATTCTAATAGAGTACAATTCATGTAGCTCGCCAATGGAGGAACATATTACTCACATGGTGAATACCTGCTTAGGCTTAGAGTTTGGATATGGATCTTAGTGAGGCCGAAGTGTTGGTTGAGTTTACTTGTTGAAATCATGTAAGGGTGATGATTTCAAGCAATTTGAGACTTACAACCAACTTAGGAAAAATGAGAATTCTCTTTCGGATACTAAGGTCATGCTCATGCAAGATGAGGCAAGGCAAAGGAAGACCTTGGGTCAAAACTTCCCCAGGCTTGACTTTGCTATTATGGTAAATCAAATCTTTGGTTCTAGTGGCGTGGCTCAGTAAGAAATGGAAGAAACGAGAAACGGCCATTTAAGGGTGCGGCTTCGGTAAAGAGACGAGAGAGGTTGAAAAGATTATGAAATGTTTCTTTTGCAACAAACACAGGCACAAGAAAGCAGGTGCAAAGAGGAAGAGCATGGTTTGAAAAGAGAGTATACATTTTGTTTTCGTATGCTTTGAATCAAATCTGATTGAGGTTTCTTCTAATCCTTGGTGAAACTGACAGCGAATCTTGACCACTCATGTTTCCTGTTATGCGGGGGTTACTAAGCTTCCACCAAATGGGAAGAGTAGCTTTCTATTTATGGGAAACGGGATGAAGCTAGAATTGAAGGTGTAGGGACATATAGAATTGTGTTAGATGCGGGCTATTGCCTTGATCTAGAGAAGTGTTTATATGTTCCTGATTGCTCTAGAAATCTTGTTTCTGTTTCTAGATTGGATGTTTTAGGATTTGATTTTAGGATTGGACATGGTTGTTTTCATTGTATCATGGAGCAGGCCTTTGTGGCTCTTGGTTCGTTGCCGGATACTTTATATTGTTCAATCGAATTCTACTTTTGTTAATTCCTGTTTAATGTTGATGTTAAATATGATGTTGGTATGAAAAGGGGTGCACTTAATGAGTCTTATGGCGACTTATGGCATAAAGAGCGATCGCCTATCGAAGAAAGGATTTTGAGGCTAATTAAAGCGAAGTTTTGCCTCGGTGGATTTTACCAGATTGGAATATTAATACTTGTGTGGATTGCATTAAGGGTAAGCCAAGCGAGCATGTCGAAACAAGGATTGCCCACGAGGTAGTGGATTACTTGATTTAGCCACATCTGAGATATTTGTGGTCGCTTTCGATGTACCATCTTGGGGGCGGTGAGAGGTATTTCATCACCTTCATTGATGATTACTCTGAATACATTGCCTTTATTTGCATGAAAGAACTTCCAGTCGGTTGATGTCCTTGAGACATTCATTTTCGAGAGGTTGAGAACGGTTAAATAGAAAGGTTAAGGTAATGCGTTAGATAGAGGTGGTGAATATTATGGAAAGACATCGGAGTTGGACAAATTCGAGGCCCATTTAAAAAACTCCTTGAGTCAGGGCATTTGTCGTAGTATACAATGCGGGATCATACAAAATATGGCATACGTAGAAAGGCATGTCGTACATTGATGGAAATGGTAAGGGTATGAACGAGATTATTAGTTACATTACTGTTTCATTGTGGATGTATGCATTAAGGACAACCACATACATATTAAATAGGGTAACTAGTAAGCCGGTTCTAAGACACCTTATGAGTTGTGGACATCTAGGAAACTTTAGTTTGCAAGGTACTTGCATCTTCACGTGTGGGGCTGTCAATGCAGAAGTGAGGATATATAATCCACATGAAAAGTTGGATTCGGGACCAAATTGAGTGGTTATTTCATTGGATATCAGGAAAGGTCAAAGGTATAGATTCTATTATTTGTAACCATAGTGCGAAATTGTAGAAATCAGAATGCTCGGCTTCATTGAAAAATGGCGAGTGTCGGTGGGGTGGGAGCACGTGATGTGGAGATAAGAGGAGTCATTGATGGACCCGAAACCCATCGAATGATCCATCTCAAATTGAGAAGTTCCTATTATTGTAGCAAAGCCCTGAGGGCATGAATATGGAACCTGACAACAAATGGATGCTCGAAGCCCGATTATGGATGCCATTGTTCAGAAGAGAGGGGGAAAAATGCTTAAGTTAATGAAGCGAAGTCTGCGACCTCAAAGAAGAAATATCAAGGTCTGCAGAGAGAAAAGATGGCTATTTCAAATGACTATATAGTTTATGCACTTTGAGCATGAAAGTGACTTGAGCATTGATAATGGCCGATCTTTTGATATAAACCATGGCGAGTGAAAATTTTGATAAACGGTTAATGGCCATGAAGGAAGAGTTGAAATCCATGGATGACAATAATGTTTTGGGAAATATGCGAATTCTAGAAGGATTCTAAAAGAGTCGGTGTAAGTGGGTCTTTAAGACCCAGCGAGACTCTAAGGGCAATAATAAAGGTACCAAAGCCATACTTGTTGCCAAAGGTTACACTCAAAAGGATGGCATTGACTACAAAGGCTTGTCTCTCAGGTTTCTAGAAATGACTCTTTAAGGATTATAATGGCTTTGGTGGCTCATTTGATCTTGAGCTTCGCAAATGGATGTTAAAACGGCCTTTCTCAATGGAGATTTGGAAGAAGAAGTATATATGGATCAACCTCAAGGTTTTGAGACCACAAGTAAAAGAAATCTGGTATGTAGGTTGAAGAAATCAATCTATGGATTAAAACAAGCTTCCAGACAATGGTATTTGAAGTTTAATGATATAGTATTGTCATATGGATTTGTAGAAATGACCGTTGACCGGTGCATCTACATGAAGGTTATTGAAATGGGTTCATAATCCTTGTGTTGTATGTAGATGATATTCTTCCTTGCCGCTAGTGATCGTGGGTTATTGCATGATGTTAAGAATTACCTTTCTAGTAACTTTGAAATGAAGGATATGGGTGAGGCTTCCTATGTGATCGGAATAGAAATATTTCGGGATAGATCATAAGGAATTTTGGGATTATCTCAAAAGGCTTACATCAACAAAGTTCTAGAAAGATTTAAGATGGAATCATGTACACTTAGTCCAGTTCCCATCCAGAAAGGAGACAATTTCAGTATATTCCAATGTCCCAGCGATTTGGAGCATAAAGAAATGGATAATATTCCTTATGCTTCTTTAGTTGGGAGTTTGATGTGTCTTTCGGACTGTACTAGGCCGGATGTCTGCAGCTTTGCGGTCGGTATGTTGGGTGGATTATCAATCAAATCGGATTATTTCTGGAGAGGCACGCAAAGAAAGTTTGAGGTACTTGCAAAGGCCTTGGGATCACATGCTCACATATAGAAGAAGTAGTAACCTTGAGGTTGTTGGTTACTCGGACTCGAGACTATATATCTTGGGATGTAAGGATACCCAAAAAGTCCACATTTGGCTATTTGTTCCATCTATGCGATGGAGCTATCTCATGGAAGAAGTGATGCTTGATCATCATTGCTACTTCCACTAATTTGAGGGTATAGCATGCTTTGAAGCTACGAGTTCAATCGTTGTGGCTGTAAATTTAACACAATGGTTTAAGTATCGTATGGTACCATTGCTAAACAAATGAAATTTATTGTGATAATGCGTATTTGTATTCTTCTCTAAGAATGATAGATACTCCAAGGGTGCCAAGCATATGGATTTAAAATGTCTATGTCCGGAGTCTGAAATCAAAGAGTTCAAATAGTGCATGGCA
Source organism: Tetrastigma voinierianum (assembly GCA_016808115.1). NCBI lineage: Eukaryota > Viridiplantae > Streptophyta > Magnoliopsida > Vitales > Vitaceae > Tetrastigma > Tetrastigma voinierianum. Next base: position 396,160 of record JAEQBH010003523.1, read on the forward strand.
CCCATGATATGATTGCGGATCGTTGACTAAGGACTAGCTCTAAAACATTTATTGGCCATATTAGTAAAATGGGAGTAGTCATGAAGTCCTTGTATATCGGATGATTGGTTATACATGTATGAATTTATGTTTATGCGTTTATGTTTATTTGATACTCACAGATATCGATGTTTGTTTGGATTTTGCTTATCTATGAATCATATTTTCGAGTTATGCATATTTTATTATGATTATAGATATTAGGTCTTATTTAATGTTGTGGGATAAAGAGTATTTTCGGGTGTCTACCTTATCAAATTGTGGCTTGCTTGAATTGAATTGACTTGTGATACATGGAAGGAATCGAGCGTTTGTGGGGCTCGTGATAGCCATGATTCGATCGAGTTTAGTTCTTCTGAAGTTGTGACTTATATATAACATTTTAAGTGAGCTCAAGTTATGTTAATATGTTGTATACTGAGTAGGTATATGAATCAAGTGGGAGAATGTTAAATTTTAATTTCTAATTGATTCATATAATTTGTTATTGATAATTGTTATCGTCGTACACACGGTGATGATTAGTGTAGTATCTAAGAGACAATTATCGGGTGTAAATCCCACTGTGCCGATTCGTTAAAATTTAAGTATTTTAGTGTGTTTTGTTATATTAGTAAAAGTCTTAATAAAAGACATTTAATATTAGTAACTCTTCCTCTTCCTGCCTTTAATAATATTTAATATTAGTAACTCTTCCTCTTCTGCGCTATTATATATATATATATATATATATATATATATATATATATATATATATATATATAAGGCATAGAAAAATGAGGCTTTGCAGGGGTTTGAATCGAGAGAGTCGAATCAATCGAAGTCCTTATATCATTAAGAGCGATTTTTTAAGTGTTACCGGATCACGGCATAGGAAAAACATATATATATTATTACTTAGGATATTCAATTATCGTGATGGATTCTTCAAGTAAGTTTTTCTTTTCATTTTTTTGTAAAATTATGCCATGATTGTTAAATTAGTTGTTAATTGTTCTATTAGAATCTAAATTGTTAAATCGTTTCAGTACCAACATAAGTATCCTCTCTGATGACCGCCACTATCACCGCCATTATCACAACAAAAACTTGAAGAAAAGCGTTTTAGAGCCTTACCTTAATAACAAAAATCAACATCACTTATTTGGTGTGGCTTGCACATCTATTAAATTTTACGACTTATGGTCGCATCATCATCTTCATCATGAGTTGCCTCTCTATCATTTTCATTAGAGTGAAGACCTTGATTTAACCAATCCAAATTTTTTGATGATAAAATAGGTGCATGTATCTCCTTATATCCGCTCATATTTTTTATCCACTTATCTAATATATCATCAAATATGATTCATGTCAATTGAATATTTTGTTGTTCGATCAAATTCTTAACTTGAAGCTATATATTGTGATACAAATAAACTTATGCAACTTTTGTTGGGTTATTTAACCCGATAATGGGTTTATAAGTAGTTATTGTGTGTTATGCACCCAAATAAAAAATAGAAGCCTTTATTCCAAGTGATCCATTGCAATTTATCTTTTGATAGACTTTTATGCACCAAGGTTAAAATGTGGTCCTTAAATATGTATAGAGACATTTTGTTTTTTGTTTTATTGATGGGCTAAAACAAAAAACCCTAACAAAGAAGTGATGCTTTGTGAAACGTATAAGAGGGGTTTTGGTCCTCAAATTAAACGTATGTTCAATTTTGAAATTATCCATTGATTTAGAAAGAAAATAGAGAAAACTTGTAGGAATTCTTTGGAACCACGATGCAATTTGAAAGGCGCGTGCGATCTACGTCATTTAGTGCTATGGTCAGGGTATGCTTCCTTTAATTGTTTATGATTCTTAATGATAAAACATGAATGATCTTAGGGTTTCTAGGTAATGGTTTTCACCATAAGGATTCAGTTTAGTTTATACAACTTTTTCATTACCAAACAGGTACGTAGCTTTGTGGAAATCAATGACAATGTGCTTCGATTTCTTTTACACGTTGATGATGAACATGTTTGTTTTAATTGCCAATAATCACATAAATGTGGACCTTCATCTCCATAGTTATTCCACCCCATTCATCTAGAATAAAGTAATTAAATGTATATATATATATATATATATATATATATATATATATATATATATATATATATATATATATATATATATATATATATATATTAATCACCATGATATATTTAACAAACTAATGACAATTCTTATTGTAAATGTAAGACCCGAGAAATTCCAATTTCTGGAAAAATGGCAAAATCGTAATTTCGGTTACAAAATTGTAATTTCGGTTAAAAATCCGAAATTTATTCTCTGGATCTTGGATGTGAGAAGCAGTTTCACGCGTTGAATAAATACTGTGAAATCCCAAATTGCTTGCGTAAAATTCGTGGAATACGAGGCAGTCGGATTGTGTATGTGGTGTTTTCCGAGGCGTCGTGGTTCGGTGTGGTAAAGCGATTTTCGATGCGACGAAAGTCGCATATAACACGTGCTCATGTGCCATGAGTGGTATGGTGAAATGATGATGAAAATGGACGTAGAGATAAGTAGGAATGTGGCGCAGGGAAAATAGCAATGTATGAAGACGGTCATTTAAATTTGATTGATGGGGACGAGGCCAAAGTACTCAGCTGGTGTTTGTCTTCTCAATTAGAAAAAGGGAGCAAAAAAGCATTAGTAGAAAGAGGACTTACAGTGGAGTTACGGAATGGGTTTTTAAGTGTGAAGTTGACTCTATCTGAATCATGGTAAATCAAATAGTCGGCGATCTTAGGACAGAGGCTTCTCTAGTCGGAGGCACTGCGGCGTGGTGCTTTGGATTTAAGGAGTTTAGACAAACTCCGTGAGGTATGGGATTCTCCTACTTGGGTTTACTCTTTGTTTTTAAGGTATGTTGATGTTTAGGGTTGATTGAGCGTGGTGTGGTTTGATCGGTCCAGCTTTGGGACCGAAATGTGAGAATTTTTGAAGCCCTCTCTATGCGGTCGGAGTGGGGGTTAGGAGTTTGTTTGGGCATCCTTGGTGATGTTCTATGCTATAAATGATCTTTGATGTGTGTGAATTGATGACCGTGAAATTTGGGTTAAATTCAGTGAACTTAATGATTGGTGATTTCTTAGGGGCAATAATGGCAGGGGTTTCACTATTCCCAAGAATAGTGTTCACAAAATAAATTTTGTGAATTAATGTGTTTGGTCGAATAATTCAAGTAGAATTGCTCGTGTTTGATCATTAGCCAATGTGAGCTAATTTTGATGAAATTGATGGTGAACTTACATAACATGATTGTGTGATTTAATTTTTATGTGAATATATGCATGTATATATATTTGCATGTGTTTCAAAATGTAATGGAATTGACATCTATCCATTCATTATCTTATTTGGGCCTTTTTCGAGGGCGGTAGGAGTGAGTCACGTAGAGATGAGTCGAAAAATTGGTTGGGAGGCCGTACAAAAAAATAATTGCTCCGGAGGGTAGTCGTCTTAAAGAAATATCGTCGTCGGAGGCCTTGATTGATATACATCGGAGGGTAATCCGCCACATATCGGATGGACCCAGAGCGACCCGGTGATATATACATTGGAAGGTTGTCCTGAAAACAAATAAAAAACTAAGGTTACCATGCGTGGGCACGGCGGGTGTGAGGAGTCGTGGAGGGCTGGGATATGACGATCGGTTAGGCGTTCAAGTAGGATAAATGCGTTCTTGAATGTGTGTTTGACGGAGCATTGCATATGCCTTGCAGGTGGAGAGTAGCCAGCAGGGTGATTCATTTGCGACGTGCTTCAGCGCTGTCGAGGGATAACATTTTGCAGTACGAGGGCGTGCGAGGGCGACTCGTCTGAAAGTAGAGCTTTAGAAAAGCGGGAGTGTGGCTTTGAGATTCTTACGGTATACATATATTAAAATTTTTGATTTTATTATGTGTTGTATAAAGTAAACATTTAACTCTTGAAAACATGATATATGTTGATGTATGATGATGGATATTGTAGTATGGGCTGGCTTGGTTTTATATCTTGTGTGGGGAGTGATTGATATTGGAGACAGGATTTGTATCGGTAGAGCTCATCACAAGAGACTTTGCCGTTACCGTGAGAAATAATAGGTCACCAAGTGTCTAAAGTGTTCCACGGGTTGGCAGGTAATCCATGGACCCAAGGATTTGGGCGTCCTGATAAAAAAATAAATATGAGTTTAAAAGGGAGCTAAATTAAGTCTTTCTCCAAAAGAAAAAAAAGAGAATCAATTTGGTCATAAAACCTAATATTCGGTTGGTTAGAGAGTCGATATTAAAATTCTTTGGACATGGGAAGAAATGAATTAAATGAAGGCAATTTACTACATTATATGTTATAAAAATGATGGCTTTAAAAAAAGTGAATTTAATGATTTTCTAATTAGTGTAGGTTCCCTTTCAAAAAAAAAAAAAATAGTGTATAAATTATATTGTACATTAAAGAATGAAAAAGAATATAATGACAACTAGAAAAAATAAAATTTATTCAATTAAGTAGTATTTTGGCATTCGATAAAATTAAGCGTATTAATGCGTTTATCATTTTTAGGTCATGTTTAGATTTAAATAGTTTCAATTAAAGATTTATTTTATAGAACTTATTAGATAAAGGAACTTATATGTGATAACATTTAATACTCATTTGTGTTTGGATGTATATTTTAAAAATCGCTTACCAGTTCAAGATAGAATATAAGATGAATATTCACACAATTATAGAAGGACAATTTTTCACATTATTAAGATGAAAACCAGGTTTTAGATTTCGTATAATAAAAGGGTTTAAGGGGGTTATAAGTTAATTTTATAATTGTAAAATCCTTATGATTTTTATTTAAAGGGCACCACGTGAAAAGAATAAGTTAAATAAATAATAAATATAAGTTTTTAAAATGCATTCTTATTCATTACCACTAACTTAATTTTAATATTTTATAATGGTTAAGATACAAAATATTAAAACATTCTAAAAATTTAATTATTTATAAATATTTTAAAATTATTTATATTTAATTTTTAATAAATATAAATTTAGATTTATAATATCACAATATAATCAGTGATGTAAAAGAGTGGTTGGGTGAAGAAAGAAATTCATTCGACAATAAAAATAAAAAAACAAAAACAAAATTAAAATTTTTTACATGCATCACATTGCTACAGTAAATGTGTTACTACATTGCTACGTTACTTTGCTTGGATCTGGCATGCACCCAGGCCTTTTATTACTTAAGTTAGGTAGTATTACATTGTTAAATAGTTTGTTTTATAAGACTCAAAGTACAATCTCCGTAAGACTCATGATTTAAATTTAGAGGCATAATCTATTACACATGGGCACGTGGTTTTTTGACATAAGACCTTAAAATTTGAGGGGTCATGACATATGTCAACGGTTCGATCCACAAGCCAACGAAGGTAAAAATTTTTGAAAAAAAGAAAAATTGAGGTGGGTATATAACGCCTGGGCTTTAATTGGGCTGCCGAGCTAGGCATCAGGGACTCCTCGAGGTATTCTTCAAAATATATAAAACACAGTACAGATCTGATGATGCCAAAGATGGATATTTAAGAAAAAGGATTAAATTGAACAAAAGGTAGCTTTGAATCGCTAAAACCTCAAGCGGACTTTGACTTTTTAGGTTAGAACTTAGAACGAACTGCATGCGCTGAGTTTGATTTATTATCTGTTTGGTTGAAAAGATTAGCTGGAGCCAGAAAATAAAACCACGCAAATCGGTTAGAGTTTCATTTCACACTGGACTATTGACCCCAAGATCCCAAAAAAATAGGATCCTTACAGAATTCTGGATTCATCCCAAAATCATCACCCTTTCATTTTTCTTTTCCCTTCAACTGTGATGCTTCTGTTTAAGATTTCATAATAAAATCTGTACTTTAATCTTTTCTTAATTACATAAAGAATTAAAACACAAGGAGAAACGAGTACAGGTGCGCATTTCAGCTATAAACCCAACTTACGAATAATTGCAGTCGGGACAAGACAAAAACAAACAAATAAATTATTATTATTGAAGTAATTATTTACTCTTTTTCTTTTCTTTTCTTCGTCAGGGACAGAACAAGACAAAAAAATCATTTTTTCTTTTCTTTTCCCCACAATCCATTTTCTTCATTCAGAAAATGATCGAATAGGTCCTGTGCATCCCTCCCCAATCGCATTGACATCCAGAAAACCGAAACCAACAGAGAGGAGAGAGAGATCAATACTTGCCATGTTTATGCCAACAAATCAGCATCACCACACATCTCCTAGCGATATAAAATCTGGACCTCTTCTCCTTGGCTATGGCCATCAACCCAACACTCCTCCCCTTCGCCGCAGACGATATCGACCGGGAAACACATTGACCCATTTCTTTTCCACCCAGAATTAATCAAAAAAACCCTGTTGCGGAAGCTCCAATGGCGTAATTCTTTCTTCAAACAGTTCGTGCGCGTAGAATCGTCTCTTTGTGTCGTGTCGTCATAAGGGTAAGGCTGTTCTCTTAATCATAAACAGCAGTTCTCATCAATCATAAGGGCTGATCTACACTTCCACGCGTCCGACCTCTTCCTTCCACGTTGCTTCTTTTCATTGGCTGAACCCACACTTCACGGTACACACACGAATGACCAATCTCATTGTTTATTCATCTTTCCCGTGACCGTCTAAGAAGGAAAAATAAAAATAAAAGAAATATATTTGTTTTTCAAGTGATAGGATTTTAAGGATATATTACCAAAATTGAAAATTAATTTTTAAAGGGATTTCGTGGAGCATCCGCCTCCACCTCCCTTTATTACATAATTTGTTACTATATATGGTTAAGATTTAGTAAAAAAATTATTTTTTGTACATCTATTAACTTTACATTCCATTTTGTAATGCTATATTCTTATAAAGACTATAATTTTGGACCTATTATAGAACCATCCATTTTTACCACTTAAACCTCTTGTCAAGGGCAAATAGAGAAATTATTTTACAAAATTCATTTGTTAGATATAATATATAATATTATAGCAATAAGTTGCCATCTATAAAGTTTAAAGTAAAATTATTTTTAAAAAATCACGTGTTAAATTTATAATATAGATATGAGTAATACGACGGAACATACCTATGACAGATTTTTTAAAGTAGGATCATACTGAAGTTACCATCTATAAAGTTTAAAGGGATGATAATCTCCTTTAATCCAAAGTCTACTTGATACCATTAAGATTTAAGTCAAAATTAGTGCACTTGAAAATAGTTTTGTTTTGTTTGCTTTTACAATTAGAAATAGTAAAAGAAAATATTAATAATATAATCAAATTAATTTAGAAACTTAATATTTTATACTTAAATTAAAGAATTAAAATAAATAAAAATATTGGAAATAGAATGAGAAAGAATTAAATAAGATTGGGAATGAGAATTTATGATTTTTTTTTTTTTTGGATCAAAGGGAGCGGGGCTACCGCGTAAACAATAATTCAGCGTAGTTGAACACGACGGGGCCAGAGAATCCCCTGACAGTCGTGTTGTAGCGCAACGTTCCGGTACCTCTTGGAGGCACTCAGCCCGGGGGTTAGAATCTCCATTGATAATCCAGTAAGGTGATTGACTTGCACTTCCCATTCTTGTTGGAGAGCTTGATAGCAACGGCTAACGAGGCTGGCAAATCGCAGATGCACATATGAAGTATTCACAAGCCACTAATACACGAGAAGAGAATCAACATTCAACACCCACAACCAGCCTTCGAATCCCTCGATCCCAAGCAAGTTGAAGCCCATGCTGCAATGCTCATAGCTCAGCCTCGACCAAGACAGACAACGAGAACCCACACAACCAATGGCCTAAGTGATCCCTAATAACACCTCCACCACTTGCCATCCTCCCTTGTTGCTTAACACACCCATCAGTATTCAACGCATGCCAACCTAGAGGTGGTGGAGACCACCCCACCCAGGCAGAGTGGTATTCTGGCTCCCCATGCAGCGCCTGGAGTAAGGAGAAAGCCCTGGAGGACTGACGAGCAAAACTTCGCACCATATAAATTTTAGTTTCTAACGTCGGCTCTGAAAGCCATGGAAAATTCTTTCATTTCTCCACCTCCAAAGAAGCCACAAGCTAATGACAAAAACAGTTGAACAATTATCCGTCGTTCCCAACTCCCAGCGAGGTTGGATATTCTACACTAACCATTCACCAATTTAGAACATAAAGAATGATATATATATGATAAAGATTACCAATTATAAAGATAATAAATAGAATAATGATGATGTCAAAAAAATAGAATATATTTAAGTAAATATTTCCATGAATAAAGAGTAATAGTATATTAAAAAAAAAATTCAATTTTCTTAATTTAGGAAATATTATTTATTTTTCTTAATTTTATGTTTTTTATATTTTTTTGAAGAAAAAAAAAATATTTTTATTGATTTAAACGAGTTTGATAAAAAAAAAAAAAAAAAAGTATTCCGGGCCTTAGAGGCAGCGGCTGGAGAAGCTTGGGAAAAAGGAAGACCTTAGAACAGAAGTCACTCGACCAAAAGTACCGAGCCAAGCTGGAAGCTGCTTCCTCTGATAAAAGTCAAGAAAACAAGAACAGAGTATTCCGTCGATTTTCCGAAAAACAGACAAGAGGACTACTTCTAGCCCCGAAACCGTAAAAGCAAATGTTTAGTTTTGGTTAATGGTTAGAACAAGTTTTGGTTAATGGATTTAGAACATCACACTCGGTGAATCGCCTGGTAAACCCAGATTCTCGTCTTTCAACAAAAGCTTCAAGATTGAAAAAAACATAAAAATGAATGAATAATAGCATAATGAATACAAATAGATGATCACATGTCAAATCAAATTAATGACAATCATAGGCCATACCAAGACAATGATACGGAAAAACAAATGAAAAAATAACTTGTGGAATAAGTACTAAGGAAAAAACATGGTAGGAAAAGGAATAGAGATATGATTTTAAGTAAAAAAAAAAAAGCTAAAAAATCATATCTCCTTACTTACAATAAAAATGGCTAAAGAAAAATTTATTTTTTTTATTATTTTTAAAAAATAGTATGATTCAATGTTAAATTAGGAAAGGCGGCTACAACTCAAGCCTTTTTTATCAACGGTTTGGTAAAAAAAGCGGAAAAATCACATTTCAGCGAGTTTTAAGCCCAGAGGTTGATAATATGGTTGAGGATTTGATGAACCTGATGAGCTTTAATTAAGTTTTGAAAGGTTGAGTTGTAAAATATAGTGCGAATAAAAGCAGGATCGAATTTAGCTCGACCGTTTTGGTCATGACCCATGTGGGTTGGCTAGGTTGATACGATTGGCAGAGCTGACCCCCAATTTTTTTTAAATAAGCTGGTTTAGTATTAAAATTTTCAGGATTCATCTATCGGAATTTAATATTTTAGCTATCTATTTTGTAACATAGAGGTTTTAAAAATAATAATAATTATTATATATGATTAATATATTAAACATTGTTGTTTTAACTATTTTATTTTTAATTTTTAAATGTTTATTTTTAATACAATTTATATGATAATTTAATATTTAAAAATATTGTATGAAAATTTAGGAATGCATTTGAATTAAATAAATTACAGTTTTAATATTGAATATATTTTTCTCTTTAATCCTATTTTAAATATTTAAAATTTCATTTTTTTATTTATCCTTTAAATTTTATTCAGTTATATATGTTTTTTTTTTAATAAAAATGAAGTTGTACTAGTTTACAAATTAAATTAAATTAAATAATTAAATTATCATTATATTTTAAATAATTTTACTACTTAAACTAGTGTTAATAACAAAATAATGTTATTTTCTAAAATAATTAAACCAAAATTATACACTAATTTCTTTCTAATATGATTATATCTTTTAGGAAGATTGATTTTCAAACAAATATGATCTTTCATTATTATATTGTTGACATGTATTTTGAAAAAATATTTTGCATTCAAACATAAATGAAATTTATGTTCTTATCTAATTAATTAATAGATGATGAAAAATATTTTTTATTTCAAACATAAATGAAATTTATATTGTTAACATTTTAATTAAGAATTAATTAATAGATAATGATAGCTCTGACTCAACATCGAGAATATACATATTTCTAATGTGGAATCATTTCTAATGTAAAATCACATGTTATTATTGAATATAATGAAGATGAGGATACAGATTAGAGTCATATGAGATTTTATTTGATACTTTAGAGTTGTTTTTCTTAGATATGCTATTAAATTGTTACTTTATTGTTTTGGTACTATTAAGCTAGTTAATTGGATATTTGGGTTATAACAGTGTTCTAACATTATTTATTTATTTAAGTTTGTTTACTATTATTATATTGTTTAGACTCATTCATTTTATATATTAATTATTATTATATATTTGCATATTATTTATTTTATTTGAAAATTATGAATTGTAAATTAATTTTTAAAGTTTTGACTTTTTAGTTTTGGCCATGGCTTTACTTTATAATTTAAATTTAGTTGGAGTTAATGCCGAAATAGAAATTGATCCCTTTCATAGTGAATTTTGTTTTGTAGCCGAAATGGGTTAAGGGTTGGCTGTTGCTTCGATTTTAACAAATTGAATATCACAAAATTCAATTCTTTTTTTTTTTTTTTTTGAAGCATCACAAAATTCAATTCCTACCGATATAGCTCGGCTACAAAGAATACTAAAATTGAAAGAAAACGAACAAAATAAATAGAACGAAGTTCTCAAGTTTTCAATATGATATCAAGTCTGCCCAAAAAACAATAAGATAAGCGCTATATTTATAGGTACCAAATGTAAAACCCTAATATATATGGACTGGGTCAAGGTGCAAGTACAATTAAATAAATAACTAATAATAATAAAAATCATCATTAGATCGCTCCTTATCTCGTCTAAAGCCTGGGAGCATGAGCCTACTTACGCCCCATCATTCACTTTGAGTTGAAAATACCTTGACTAAGAGTGAGAGAAGGTACAATCTAATAACGAAAAGATCAAAACGCGACGAAGCATCATCCTCCCACATCCAAATAATAGCATCGTAATCAGACGACTCATGCCGATTAACAAGTAAACAATTTAAACCACCATCTCTAAAAAAGTTACAAACTCATCATCAAGGATAATATTCACCATCTCCTTATAGAATATTGCAAAGAAGGCAATAACCCAAGACCTTTACTTCAAATTTCACCGTTGCACACATTCAACGCAGCAGCTCGTGCAAGTTCCTCGATAAGGTAGCAATCCTCTATATTGAAAACGGGCTAATATACACTGTCATTATAAGAAAATCTAAGATATGACATCTCGCTTTAGGAATGGTAGAATAAGGGTCCATGACTCTTGCATAAAGTGTTTTTGAAAATGTTTTTGGAATTTTTTCAAGACGAATGCGAACCATGACATATTCACCAATATTAAATTCTTATATCTATAATGCACATTAGCAACCAGTTTATACTCTTCTTTACTTAGAGAAATCTTTTGCCTAATCTCAGCATATAAGTCATGGATGTGTTTTTCAAAGTTTTCTATATGTTCAGACACACGCATGTAAGGTGGTAAAGGAACAAGATCAACAAAGGTGAGTAGCCATTAATAATTTGAAATGACTTTACCGGCTGGAATGGGGCTAACAAAATCGTTATAAGCAACCAATCGTTGACAAAATTAAAATCCAATGACCTTATTTTACTCCAAACCAAACACTCCATATCACCCAAACTACGAATAACAACCGCAGCTTTGACCATCACGAGGATGAAAGGCACATTAAAAATTTCAAAGTGGGGCCTAAACAATTTCCAAAGAGTTTCCAAAATAGCTTAACAAATCTCCATATCCTTATCGACAATGGTGGAAGGCAAACCATGCACTTAACAACTTCTCTAAAAAATAATTTAGCAACATGTGAAGCATCATTGATTGTTACACTAAAATAAAATGTGTTAACTTAGAAACCCGTCAACAACAACCAAAATATAATCATGTCCTGTTGTTATGCCTAACAAATCCTCTATCGAAAAGCACTTCACTTGCCTCTTCAAATTCTCCTCTCTCTAGATTCATCATATAATGTGGAAGGTTAGATAATCGAGAACCTGAACTAAATCTATAGCACGTCAAGTGTCTCTTAAAGGTGGTAGTTCACTAGGCAACTCATCATACACCATATCAACAAAATCATCTAGCAAAATCTTCACTTCTAGAGGAACATCGACAATCGGATGGAACTCCTTTTGCCACTAATGCTAAGCACATACCAATCTCAATTCCCTCTCTCAAACTTTTTACATTTTAAAATATGCAAATTTCGTTCAAGAAGTTTAGAGATGTCATGTTTACCCTTGCAACCTTTAGGCTTAGCATGTCTCAAAATAATGTTCTTACCATTGTCCTTAAAAGAATAAATGTTATCTTTACCAAAATTGGTAACATTAAGATCATAAAGCAAAGGACGACCTAAAAGAACATGGGTAATATTCCATAAGGTAAGATATCACAATGTATTCCATCCTTATAATCTCCCATTTGAATAGAGACTTTACACTGGAGCAAATGCACAAAGTATGGTCATTCACCCAAGCTATTCTAAAAGGATTTGGATGTAGTTATACTTTTAGGTTCAACAATTTAACAACATCCTTAGAAACTACATTCATTGAACTACCCATATCAATCACTAACTTATATTTCCTCTTATCTCCACTGTAGATTGTGTGAAAAATTCACGTACGCTTCCAATTATCATTATACTGTGGGATTGGCACACACCCAACCACATCAACATACACTTCAACATCACAATCTTCATGAAGATCATCTTCATCACCGTAATAATTTAAAGGATCGACAATTTGGTCTTCTTCATCCTTCAAACTACTCTGTTCAACATCTAATGCCCATGCATCGTCAGCCCTCGTGATGACACTTATGACGCATAATCGATGAATTACTAGCCTTAGACTCAATAGAGGCTAATAGGAAGGAAGTTAAGCAAATTAAATTTCCTTAGCCTTAATGGTATCAGCCTAGTATCACCGTTTGATGGCATGGACTGTGATTTGGACTGACCTGTGTGCAAAAGAGAAGGGTCTATTGAACTTCTCAACATCTAAGGCTTTTTTATATGCATCCTCTACAGTGTGTGGAGCATGTAATTTAACCATCATTTGAATGTCGAACCTGAGACCATTAACAAAACGAGTGTAGACAGCAAATTGATCCTCAGCATGGAACTCACTACACCTAAGCTTAGCTTCCTCGAATTTAGCAGAATATTCAACTACACTAAGAGTAATTTGTTTTAGATTAACTATGTCGAGAACAATCGCTCTTATATGATGGAGTGAATGTATTTTTCTTGCAACTTTGTTTCATAATGCCTCATCAGGTGATTGAGGTTCACTCTGCACGAATCACAGCTCAGAACAAGTATTCGCAAGATATCAATTGAATCGTTAATTTCCATTTTCGCAAACCGAATCCGTTCACTATCAATCATTTCATACCAATCAAAATATTCCTCAATAGCAACTAACCAATAAGAGAAAGCATTAGGATCCATTCTACCATCAAATTCAAGAGCATTAACCTTGATTTTTTTTGTGATGTCCCTTTGAGGTTGTCTAACTTGTCTATCCTGATCTCTACCCCAATTACCATTAACCCTAGGCTAGTATCGCTAAGGAGCGACATCTTCCTCTACGATCGCTGGTAATTTTGGCTCACGGGTTCTGAATCTAACGAAGTCGACATTCGTAGTCGAAACCGATCACCCAGTTGAACCGAAGGTCTCCTATTGCGTAAACTCGCAGGAGGTTGAGCAATCAATGACTACCCAGTCTATTTCAACGGCAAATTGTCATGCAAACCATTTGCGACCATCGATTGATGCTGACCTCCAAAAGACTCAACCCCCAATGTGTGGTGACCCAACGTGTTTTTTAACAGGTTCATCAACATATTCACTTATCTCATGTTTACTCCAATGTTTTAAAAAGAAATTCATTTTCAATCTATCAGATGAGCTCTGTTATTCGATATCACTGCGCTTGAGTCAATTGACCACATTGAATTTAAATTACTTACCGTTGCAGTAACTTAATCAAATTATGCTTTATTTGCATCATGATGACTTGCACAAAGACTAGACTAACATTTAGATCTCGAGGATAAACTCGGTAGTCTTAAAGTCAAATGATAAGTCTCTCACTTAGACTTTATTAAGTGAAGAAAAAATCTCACAGTATCACTTTCGGGATGATCTGTATATGTCAGATAGAATCTAAAATTTGGTATTGAGTAAGAAAATTTATACCAGTATACTAATGCAACACAAATCTAAAAAATATAATGCTTAATATTATATATAATAAATTGCACCTAATCACAAAATGACCTAAAAGAAAACAAAAGCTTTTTTAATAATTCATGCCCTATCAAATAAACTATAACCTAAAATAATCAAACAAAATATACTTAAATATCGCGAAAGAAGATATACCCCATTACAAAATACTGAGATCGGATTTGAAAGCAATAACAATGATTCCGTGACGCCGCTCAACCTGGATTCGGCGCAAAAAAGAGGCGCCGTAGTAGACAAAACGATGAACATCGTACTCACCGCAATCCAATCACCGTCATCACTAAGTTAACACCACCCGAGCATCATATTATCCGGCATTGATTTCCTCGTAATTTACGAACTCCAACTCACCACTCTCACCGTATTCTACTTAAAAACCCTAAAAACGGCCTCCCCATGTAATACTCAGATCATAGAGTAATTTAGGGAAAATAATAATGACAGAAATTTTTATAGGTATAAGTTAGGAAAATAATAATGATAATTCAATTAGCTATTTAATTAATTAATTTAATGGAAGAGGGGTAAAAAGGTAATTTTTCTAATAGATAATTCTATGTATAAATTGAATAAGAAAGAAAAAATCCTTTCTATTCATCTCGAATCTCCCTTTTCCTACTTAGAATTCCGTATATGACAGATTTGACTTTCATCTGCGCTTTGAAAGAACAAATTCTCTGCGTAGCATCTTCCTATTTTATTTTTCTAGATTTCTCGATAGATTATTTAATTTTTCTTTCAATTCTAGACTAACCTTAAGAAGTCAGATTTAATACACTCTCGTTTCTTTAGAAATAAAAATTAAAATAAATATTTCTTGTGGTGTCATACTAATTACTTTGAATATGAGAATGAAAAGTATTTAAGGATAATTTTGAAAGAAAATAATAATAAACAAATAAGATAAACTTGAAAAGGTTGAATTTTAAAGGAAATATATGTATTTGATAAGTATTTAAAGATATATGTATTTCTGGCAAGTAAATATTTTATTAAGAATTCAGAATTTATTAGATATGAATATGATTAGAATAATTATTTAATAATTATAGGAAATAAGATTCGTTATCAATACTTGTTGTCAAGTATGATAATTGTTGTTGTGTAAAAGGCCAGATGAGTATTGTGTAATAATATACTGTAAAATATTAATATTTAGTTTCTTTATAAGAAAAGATTTAGTCTTGACAAGAGCATAAAAATAAATAAATTATTGCAAAATAAGATCCCGAAAGGAATATGAGTTTTATAAAATTTGTAAAAATCACTAATTCAAATAGTTATCATTTAAACAGTTGTCAATATGTCAGAGTGAACAAAAATTATGTTGATAGAATAAACTTTATAAATCACAAATTTTATAAAATATTTAGAAACCATTAACTTTATTATTATGGATAAAAATTCAAAAAATAATATAATTATAATAATATTTCAATTAGGAAAGTTTTAAGAATAAACAAGTAATGATGATAGTTTCTTTCTTTTATTTTATAAATATTTCATTTAGATGAATTCTTCTGGACACTTCTTCTCAAAGCCAGCATCTCTTCAAGTAAGGGATATTAATGCTGATCTTTAAAAAGAAAATTGTTTGTTTTTACTTCACCCGAGGATGAAAATTGTTTTAACTGAATTATATATAATCTTGATTTATGAAAAGTTTTACTTTTTTATTTATTTGATTATCCATGGATCAAAAAGTAGTTTTGTATGATTGTACTTTTGAGATTTGTTTTGTTTATGAAAGAAACAGATAGCGACGTTGCACTAAATTTCAATGAAATATTTTACTTTGAGATATTCTACTCATTAATCTTAATAATGATGCATTCGACTTTATCAACTTAATAATAGTCGACCTTACAATTCTCGACGCGAATGTAATTGATTTGAACCTCAAATTCTATAAGAGTTTCAAGCTGTGGTGCTACTAAGATTTAGCGAAACGCTTCTCGGCTCCAGTCACCTAAATGAACTCATACAAATACCACCATTTAAAAGTTTCACATGGTCGGAAAGCACCATTTGATATTTTGGGCGATCAGTATAAAAAATATATCCAAACGTATTTGATTTTTGGATTTGATATGAAAGTGTTTGAATCGAAATTTAATATGGAAATTGTTTGAATCACATTTGATATGAAAACTAATTTGAAATGGATGGAGAAATGTTTTGAAGTATATTTTGTTAATGTTAACTAAACTTATTTTTGAATCAAAAGTTTTGATGAAAAACATCTCCTATTTCATATACGATCAAAACTTTTATCCTTAAAACGATAAGATTTCTTATCGGAGCCTTTTAAGCTCATCCTATTCGTCGACATATTTTCGTATACTTTTGGGCTTCCTCGGAGCGAGTGATGGCTAGTCAGAGATACGCTATCATTAGGATTTGATTAACTTTATGTTGGATCATGTTAAACTAATAAGTTCTTGCTTTATATGAAATGTCGGGTTTTGAAAGTAATTTTGAGAAAGTCACTTAGATAATAAATATTCCTTTTTATATTAGTACACACAAATGGATTTGAGATTCCAAATATCATATATTCTCGAACAACTTTGTATTTAACACGATAATCGATTTAGATATTTGTGTTAATTTTCATTCAAGCACTAAGCTAATTCGGTAATTTACACTTGTAAAGTTAATGATTTATTTTAAACATGTCGCTTTCACACTTCAAACCTTCAGTCAAGGCTCGAGGCGCTAATCGATAATACGCCCCTATGACGGGTTTCTGTACGACACCCCACCAAGCATGTTCTAACTTCAATTCTACTCTCCCATTGCCCATCCTCAAACACAAACACAAACACAAAAAACCTTCAACAGTTCATCGTCCCCACCATCACTCCCTTTTTTCTTAGTAATCTCTTTCGAAGGAAAAAAAGAAGAAATCAAACCGCCTCCTTTCTGGTCTTAGATTCTTCTCTTCACAATCTCTTTCTACTCAAATCGTGCGTCCAGCAAACTTGTATAAAATAAATTGCGCTGTTGAGCAAACTATTTGAATGCTCAAACCATCGTAAAACGAAAATTTGACGGTTTTAATTTTTCATCACGTTTAATAACAAAATTGTGCAGTTCTCTTAATCAAAATTTTAAATCGAAAAACTGTCAAAATTATGTTAAAGAAAGCACCTACTTAACGAATGGGAAGATGTCAACAAAATTTTTTTTAAATGAAATGTTCGACTAAAAAACCCTTATAAATAATATAATATTTTGCAAATATCTCTTGATTAGTTTGGATAGTTTTAAAAAGTTTAGATTCTATTGATTATTTTTTAAACATATTTATGTCTTTTTTGATAATATTATTAGGAATAAATATTTTTTACATATTTTAAACATGTTATTTACAATAATTAATAATTGTAGTGAAAATAAAATATTATTAAACTCTATTTATTTCGATAATATGTAATCTGAACGATAATAAGCAGAATATTTAAAATACATAATTTTTTAGTATTCAGCATTTACCGTTATCAAACAATATATTTATCATCAGCATTCAATTGTTAATAACTTATCAAATAGTTTTTATAGTACATATTCAATACTTATGAAATTCAACACTTAATTTTTCAGCACTTATTTTTTAATACTTAATTTTTTCATTTTATCAAACATAGCCTAAATATAAAACGTAATCCACACAAAAAAATCACAAATTTGGTGAGCAAGCTCTTCAACGCAGTGGTGGCGGAGGATCTGATTATAAAGGCCGCGTTTTCTCCTTACTTTTCTTTTCTTTTGATTTTTTCGGCTTTCGGATTTTGTTTGGTTATTGGGGGCGTGGTTCGAAGGTCAGTTCTTGCAGAAGACCTGTTGAATAATTGCACTTTTTCTCTCTCTAACTTTTTTTGGCTTTTGAGAATTCAGATTCCAAAGACGAAAAAGAGAAAATCGACTCAGGATTCGAAAGAGACATAATAAGAACTTGTAAACAAACAAAAAGAACTTCATCTCGTATCTCATATCAAATTGATATAGTTCGATTATAAAGAATATTAAAATAAAAACAAAAAAAAGTAGGATAAAGTTTTCAAGTTTTCGCTATTATGTCAAGTTTGTCCCCAAAAATAATAATATAAGGGGTTATTTATAAGTAGTAAGACCAAAATACCATTAAATAAATAAATACTTAATAATAAAAACACTATAGCATTTTAAGTTTCTATCTGGTCTAGACTTAGATATGAGTCATTTCTACGTCTCATCATATACTATGATAAAATCATACCTACTTCATACAATCATTTAATCTTTTATTTCATACAATATTCTAATCGTCCATTAGCGTATCTTCTAATTTGATTTCAATTAAATTAAACATTAAAATTTCCTACAAGCAAAATCAAATCATTCTCTTAATTTAAAATATGGTGTGTCCAATATATGATATATGACTTAAAGATGAAGATAAAAGGTATGATTTTGTTTTCTTTTTATTTTTTTCCTCTTTGGGAATGGGAAAGGGTGTTGTTACCATGCTAACTAAATTATTTTTATTTTATTAATATTTCTTTTTTGAAATAACTAAATTATTTTTGATTTAATCTCTGAATTATGGGGAGGGGTCTTACATTTCCTACATGTATAATTAATTCTATTAAATTTGATATTTTTATGAAGTCTCACTAAAAGTAAAGGATGTTTGTTTATCTATCTAGGTTTGTATTCATTCCACGGATGAAAAATCAACTTCCATTAATATTTTTAAATTAAGAGCAATTCAATATTAATAATGTTTTATTCTTAACTTTGAGAGGGAATAATTATTTTTATTTTTCTTAATTTTAAAATATTTATTGTTTCTTTCATGGTAAAATTTTATTACGTTATTGTATACATTTCTGAAATGAAATAATAAAATTCTAATGCTTCCATCTTAAATTATAATACTCTTAAATTTAAAAATAAATAAATAAATACATTTCATTATTGAATTATTAATTTCACTAATCAACCTACGATAGGAACTCTTTTTTTTTTTTTTTTTTTTGAAATACATTTTAGTGCCTTTAATCAATTTGTATATGGCTACCAAGTTAATAAGTTCCTAAAATTAAAAATATGCACAAATCTTAACTCTGATACATAATTGAGAAGCCTGACCATCTCCAAGAGCGGAGCAAAAACTGGATTTTTGGGATGCCAATGTGTTAAAAAGGGCTCTCCAAAGAAGGGAGCAATCCGTGGAGTAAAAGGATTGTTCTCGAACAAGAATCATTTGCTGATCAACGTTTCATCAAGAAATGCACTGAAACCACTTTTATCATCGCTTATAGTCATTGAGGTGGTAAAACCGAACCAAAACTGAAAGCATTTCTTCGTAGACTTCGACATTTCTTCGTAAGCACACCGTGGAATCATTTTGAAATCCAAACAACTGAACAACATTAATAAATAGAGAAGAACGAAAACGATTTCCATATCGAGATTTTGCAGATCTGAGGGAAATCTCGCAAACGATCTTTAAGAACTAAGAAGAGGAGGAGCCAACCTCGCCGCCGCCACCGCCGCAGCTGCGGCCGCAGGTCTCTTCCCGCATCACGCCGCCGTCACGGGCCCATCGCCCGCACCATCGCCGCTCATTGCCGTCCAAACCCTTAGCCACCAGCCGCCGCTAGTTTAGACATCGCGGTGCATTCGATCCAAACGAATACCGTCTTCCGCTGCCGGCCCCCGCTCTTCTCCCCGTCGCGAACTGGAAGAGAACAGTTCCTCTATTCGGGCATGAGGGTCGGTGAAACGAATGCCGTTTGTCTCTCGAGGAGTATAAACGACGCCGTTTCATTTTTTTTTTTTTTTGAAATACATAACAAAATCACGCCGCTAGGATTTCTCGTCCAAACAACGGCCGCTTTTGAATAAGTCGCCACTACCTAAACAATTCGCCGCTTTGAATAAGGTCGCCACTAACCCAAACGACGCCGCTGGGTATGTGAAGTCGCCAAAACGACGCCGCTTTGGACCAGCCGGTCCAATACAAAGTCATTTTTGATGCAGACCCGTGTGGCACTGCAGCCAAACGACGTCGTTTTGGCTCAAAAAAGGCCAAAACGACGCCGTTTTGACCCAAACCCATTTTTTGCCAAATAATTAGCCTACAAATATTTTTATCAACTTCTAATTAGTTTCAATTTATAATATTATAAATAAAATAAGATTAATAAATGAAAAAAAACCATAAATCATATTTTTTGTGAATAATCTAAAATACAAATTTAAATATAATGTTTTACTTGATATAAATTAATTTATTTTATTGCCATTAACACATATCTTTCATTGAATATTCTATTAACTATTTAAATAATTTGTTTTATTAATTTTTCACCTTAGTTGTCTATACTTAATTTAAGTTTGATTTTGTAGTCAGAAACTACCCCCTCCAATACTGGTAGTCGGGAAAGTCTTTCTTAAATGAAGAAGACGTGGCACTATGCATATATCGATGACCATAAATCCAAGATCCTGATCTTATCGGGCAACCGATGTCAAAGTTCGATCGAAAGTAGATGTCTAAGTTTCGGCACCAACGCTTAATCGACCCACCACGATTTTATGCTCGGGCCCAAAATCGACGGGATAGAATCCACATTATCAGACAAAATGACTGATACTCGCACGCATCTCAACAGCCTTGCATGAGCTAACATCAATGACGAGGTCACCATCTATTGTTATAATTTTCACAACAAATACATTAGAAATTTTATTTATTTCTAATTTTATTTGCAACGTGGTGCAAGCTATGAATATACTCAAGTGATGTTAGAGTCCGTGGATTTATGATCATTGTCGAGGTGCTTAAATAATCGTGATAAGGATGATTATACCCACAAAGCAACCCTAGGCCCCGCTCCCTTGTTTATGAGGGAACTCATGAGCACCAGATCTCTCGACTCCTGACGTGATCCATATAACAATGCAAATGCGCCTTACAAGAGACCCTCGAAGAAAAAATGAACAAAGAAAATGTATATAAAAAGCAAGATCTAGTCCAATGTATACTAGTAATTTATTTCATAATATTCGTGAATTATTTGGGCAGAGGAAAAGAGAAAGAATTTTTACGAGGTTGAGTGCTCTTCACACATCAAGTGATAAGCACAGAGGGAGGATGCACTGTATATCATGGGACGCTACAAGATATGTGTAGAAGTGAGTAAGATAGTTGCAGATAATCGCCGACGATGCCATTATGGAAAAAAGACATCTCTATACGTCCGCGAACATCAACACTATTATCAACTACATACATGCAATTGGGCCAAGAAAAGCAATGAAACGGAAGTAGCCCAACTTTAACGTACTTCCGCACACAAATTTTATTCTTCAACGTAATTTCAATTTTTGTCTACTACTTAAAACAGAAATGTCTAATTATCTATGTACTTTTAATAGTTAAAAATGATTAAAAGATGCAACTAACTTAAATTTTCATTCAAAAAACATAATGATGTAACTGAAAATATTTATATTTATTTTATTTTTAATTAAATATTTATTTTTATTTTATTTTTAATTAAATATTTATTTTTATTCTAAATTTTAATTAAATATTTACTTATCTTTTTAAATCAAATTTGAGAGTGTATGAGTGATATAGATGAATGAAGGGTATATGATGTACTTATTAAAGAAGAGAAAGGGTAAAATTGGAATAGATTTTGGATAAATAACTGCATGCTCATCACGAGATGCTTCACTAAAAACTTTAAATTAAATCTCAAAAGTGACTTTGGGAGCAAAAATATGCCTTTGGGATGCCTAATTTACGATCATTGAGACGCTTTCTACCGCTCTTGATTTTTTTTTCCATTCTTCAAAAAAATAAAAAAATAAATAAAAATCCCTCTATACATTTTTTCTATCAATTTTTTTTTCAATAAAATGGTTCTTCCAGACATATTTGATTTTTAATTTATTTTTCGTGTTTTCGTTGTCATCTTATTGTGACATGTGATTTCGTCTTGATACGACGATTTGTTTTTTGTCAACTTGTTTCATTGTTTACTTGTGTGTGACCGATTCAAATGACAAAACATATTCGATTAGATATAAACATCAAATAAAATCATGAACATCAATATATTGTAAAATTGGAGTCATGAATATTCTAGTCATAATAGAACTATCAAATATGTAAACTTCAAACAAATCTATTATGCCATTAACTCAACGTTATTTCTTCAGCCGTAGTTTTTAATGAATTGACATGCAGAATATACTGTCAATTTGATCAATAAAAATTATCTCTTTAAAAAAAAAGTTCTCCTAAAATTCATATAATACTTTAAAATTTAGGTCATCTTGTAATTCCAATTATCCTTTTATTGTCTTTCCATTGGATTTAATTTGTAATTTTTTTAATGTGTATAATATAAATTCAGGGATAAGCTCTACAAATATACCCAAGGTTTTCGTGCATGTACCATTTTCCCTCATAATTTTTTTTTGACATAGCTCATTCATGTCCCTCCCATTAAAAAATTAATAATTTGGTTGGAAACTATGACATGTGTGAGGTGTTAAACGGAAAGGACATGTGTAAGTTACGATAGTAAATTTTAGGGGTATCTTGGGACTAAAAAATTTTTTTGGGGCAAAATAGGACATATATGAAAACCTCGGGGTATTTTTTTTACATATATTCACTTTGCTTATTCCATTTGATGGCGCTCTTTCTCTAGATACCGGGCAAGAGCCTATATGGGGCTGGCTGGCATTTGATAAATGCATTTGGATCGTGCCTGCAGCTTTGCATTGAGCGGATGGTCGAGCGGGTGCGTCTGTAGAATTTCTCGATGCCTAAGTCCAGGTTCTTTCTTATGGAAAGAAAAGAATTCAGCTATTGATAGTTATGATCGCGTGCCTTTCTTTGGTGCGGTTACTTGATTTTTATAGTGGATGATTATGATGAGACTCGCTTGTTAGATGATGATATGGCAATCTTACGATTAGATATGAGATCTTCTTTTTCCTTGTGCTAGCGTATATTGGGGATAATTGGAGAGCCGTAATCGTGGGAGATCTTTCTTTCCTTAAAGGGTAGATGGGATCATGAAAGGTGGGGGTCTTTCCTTTCTTTGGAGAACGCTCGGGTGGTCCAGCAGTTATTCTCGTCATCAGTTCCACCCACTGGGCTTAGTTTCGACTTTGGGCCCAAGCCTCAGGGGGACTAGGACATCGTTATGGGCCAGGTTCCCTGGTGAGGCTTTGCCGCCTCTTGAGGATCTTAAACCACTGCTTTAAGGCTGCCACGGGCGAAAGTATTTTGGGCTATGGTGCTTTATTTTAGGCATCATCACCATTATAATTGTATGCTCATCTCACCCTTTAACACTTGAGCAGCCATACTTCAAGGCATGCTATGCTAATTTGTTTATTCTTTTTATTAACATAAACATCAACCATAGGATGAAATACTTTTAATTTGCATTTGTCCTACCTTGTGGCGTTTACACACAATCCTAAATCATCAACTAAATGAAAGAGTATTGATGTAAGTGATGTGATATCATGGATTTAAATATTTTAATTACTAATTTATTAATAAAAAATAGAAAATTACTAATTAATTAGTAGGTTTTAAAACAATTTTTAAATGATATCAAATATGAACTAATTATACTTTTTAAATAGTGTGTAATAGAATGTAATGCAATTTTACTTTTAAATAAGTATAATATATTTTTATTTGTTGTATAGTAAATATAAACATAATGTAATATAATTTTATTCTAAATAAGTATACTATATTTTTTAATCTTTAGTTGTAGGTTCTGGAAATCATAGTTGCCCCTCCCTTTATTCTCTTTTTCAGGTCCTTATTCGTTAAAGGGAAAGGGTGATTTTAGGCATTTTTTGCTTGAATCACTCATTTCTTCCTTATATTTGGATTTTCTTTTGCAATAAAGTGGTTTCTTCTACATTGATTTGGGTTTACCTTCTTTTTTTTCGTGTTTTTGTCGCTAATCTATCGTAGCGTGTTTTGTCGTTGACTTATTGCGACTTGTTTTGTTGTCGACTTGTTGTGGAGGGTAGTTGTGTTGTCGACGGTTAGCTTCTTTATGGGTTTTCGCATTGACAGGTCAGATGATAAAATTTGATTCGAAAGAGTCATTAGATCAAATCATGTTTATCAATATGCTGTAAATCTAAAATCTTAGGTATTCTAAGCATTTTTGGATTATCAAATGTATGTAATAAGTGATATTTTTGTCAACACATGATGCGTCGTCGCATCTTGATTATGAGTTTATCCCATTGTATTGTTAATCTGGATAAATAAATTTATCTATTTTTTTAAAAAAGTTTAATATATTTTTATTTATTTTTATATAAATCAAATATGAACATAATATATAACATATCTCTTTATACAAGATATAAATTTTTTTATGTCATTACAAACAATATCATACGATGCAATGTACCGTGTCACGCCAATCAAACACAACCTTAGAATACGTTATCACGCCATCAACTTCTCAACAAAGAAATTCTTCCAGAATAAAGGCAAGTCTATGATGTAATATGGTGGTTTCTTAAATGTACTACATTATATGGCATTGGTAAGCATTCTTATTAGGTCATGAAAGATATGTGCATTTACGAATAGAACAACAAATTATTTAGCTATCTTATGATCAAAATTTCTTAGAGACATCAAAAAAATTGGTTTAAGAGATTATTAAAGTTCTTCATTTAGGATGTGTTTGATTGAGCCTAATTAAGAGACTGATACCTGTCACCATATTATTTCTTATAAGTGACTTGGTAAAGAACTCATAATCAACTAATAATAATTGATTATGACTAAATAATAACAATAGGAAAAAAACTATAGATAAGTAGCTAATTATGATTTACTTTTCTTAAAATATCAAAAATTTCCTTTTCGTAAAGATTCATACGTATCAAAACTTCTGTATTGACTCATCATCTGCTATGGAAGTATTTTTCTATGTCCCGCTTTTACATTTGATTACTCTTATATATGAATTTTTATATTTTCCTTCTGGCGACTCTATTACTTTGCCTATCAACTACCAGCATGGTTGTAGTTGTAAATTACTAACACCTACCATCTATAACCACCAATATATTAACATGGAACAAAACTTTACCAATTTCCCTCTAATTTTATATGATATTGCACATTAGCACAGTATTCTCAAAAATTCATTTCACCATACATCTCAATACTAAACACTATTCTGACCCACCGACTAAAATCGTCCTACTGAGTAGATCTTTGGAGGAGTTAATGTTAATCAGGAAACACACACCATGTGGTAGGTTTTAGTCTGTCTATATCTTCTAGGAACAAGGGAATGTGTTTGTCTATATATATATATATATATATATATATATCACTCTATATATATATATATTGGGAGTTTAAGTCATGTGTCATTTCATATGATTTCACAAGATAAAGTTGAAAGATATATGAAGATTCCAGATTATATGCGTAAGGTGGACAATGAAGCTGATTCATTCAAACCCCCATAACAAGGACTCGTCCATTCTCGAGATATGCCTGAGTCTGTTCATTAAAGTAGCCAAACATATTCATATGCCCTTCCATGAAATTTCTTTCTTTTCTTTTAAGGAGATCACGGATAATGAAACCATTTCACTTCTATTTTAATTTTTTTTTGATAATTTCATTTATTTAAACTTTTATTTAGATGAACAAATTTTACACCAGTATTTTTATTATTGATATTTTTTATTTAATACAATATAAAATTTTCTTTTATTTCATGACTAAAGCTAATAATTGGTTATTGCACGTACCTCCTAATTGCTCAACTTTTGTCCAAAATGGAAACAATTAAATTAGATTTTAATTAAAAGAAAAGAAACATAAATTTTTACTATTAATTCTTATTTGGAGAATCATATTGAGGAATGAAGAGGATAGAAGATAGAGATGTCCTATTAATCCGATTTTGGACAGAAATAAATCTTCAAATCACCAAACGTTTCGCAACATGCGCTGAGTCAAAGATAACATGCTGTGAATTATTTTATTTTATGCTATTGATAAGAACTTAATTTAAACGAAGGTGGTAGAAGAAAGATGGAGTTTTGATGGGGTTTGAAATAATAGGTGCGCGTGCAGAGACATAAACTTCAAAATGGGATTAAAAAGCAGTCCGATCTTAGCGATAGGCGCTTGATGACATCCCGAATATGGAGGCAGGAAACAGGGTCAGTTGATGGCACAAAGGCTAGCGACTGGGATGCATATTAGGGAAAGCAACTATCTGTACGTCCCCGGAAAGTAAGATATTTCGATTCTTTGCGTCAATTATCCGTAGTAATTAGTTTCTGATAAGGAAAGAAAATCTGCTAGAATGGAGATATTGTATCGTCCTCGACAAGGCATATTATTCGTTATGCGTCGATACGTAGGAAGCATGCGGTGTCATCATTATTTAGGAAACATGCTATTGATATCATCATCCGTAGGAAGCATCTTGTCAGTGTCGTCATCGATTGAAGGTTGTGCGTGATCATCGAGACATAAATACAGGGCCGCGTGATGAAGGTGCAGCGAGGAAGCACGCCTGGAAAATTCATTCTGCACCTGGCGGTTGATCTTCTCTTCCGGAAAGAGGCGGCTTAGGCATCGGGTGTAACCTTGGCGAGCCCCACCCGATCCTTTTTTGTTTCTTGTTTTTGCGAGAGGAGTCCAGCATTATGGGTGGTGGAGTAGGCGGCGAATCCGGCTGCCTTTGTAGCCCGGTTAAGTTGAAAAAGCATCATCGATTTGGCTCGTACGTAGGGCAGCGGTTCCTTTACAAATAAAGTGACCTCGTAGATGATATCGGCTTCGAACGCCGCGGGGTAATGTCAATCCTCGGGATCTGAGGCGGCCGAAGCGTGGACCAGTAGGCCTCACGGAGGCACGTAAAGAGCTGTCTTGGCCATAGCGGACCGGAGTGGAGGCGACAGTCGCAATACGGCCTTCTTTGAAAAGTTAGGAACAGCTCGCCGGCGAATCTGGCGTCCCGGGGAGACCACGATAGGCGGCTGAGCCCGAAACCACATTGCGGAGGAGAGCAACGCCGACCCTCGTCGGTAGAATTGAGGAAACTAGCCTGCTTAGGGAACGCCAGTCCTCCAGGCCCCACGGAAGGATCGCGGTAAAGGAGATTTCGTGGGAGCAAGGTTCGGGGACATCGACAAAAATCGGCTGCCGCACGAAATTATACCCTAACAGTTTTAAAATGTTTTGGAGTATAATAAACGTAAAAAGTATATTTTCGAGGAATAAAATAAAGATAAAACAAAAAGTAGGAATATGCATAAAATTTAAATTACAAATAATAAAAGAAAGATATTAGAAGAAATGAAATTTGGCGTTAAATTAGTCACGTGAGAGTGTAGCCACAATAAATGAACTTGATGTTAGGCTTTTGAATTTCTGGTCGGACTCACGTAGACCAGTTATGGTCTTTTTATTACGAGCAGTCAAATGGGGAAGAGGTGCGTCAAATAGAGAATTCGTCCAAACGATTACTTCGTCGAAGCGATTGCTTTCGTCGAATAGTACTCGTCATGTCGAACATTTTTCGTCATCAAAGCGTACTCGTCATCAAGCGATTGCTTTCGTCAAGCGGTATGATCAAATGGTACGTCATCAAGCGGTACTACGTCATCAAAGCGTGCCGATCAGCGGTCTTCGTCAAACAGTAGTCGTCCACCAACAGTGGTATTCAGCGATGAAACGAGTGTTAGATCCACCCGGCGGTAGTGATCACAGCGGTGGTGTCCAACGGTGAAGCGATGGTGATCGGCGGTGGTGAAGCTCGTCGAAGTTGTTCGTACCGACCGATCATAACTTCTTCGTTGAACTCGTTTGAGTGTTCTTGGACTCTGGAAAGCCCATGAGTCAGAATCCATCCATATACATGGAAGATAGATGTCAGACCAGGTGTCAGACCGGGCTGCGTCACTTCAGTGCGGCTCGTCGATTCGAATCAGCTCGTCGAGGCCCGACTACGCATGACCTCAACCCCGAGGAGGTCATAACTTCTTCGTGCGAACTCCGATTAGTGTTCTTGGATATGACTCATTAGTCAGAGAGTGCATCAATCAGATAGCATGATAAGATTGGAACTCATAGTTCCAGAAAACACGGGAAAACAGTAGGCAGTACAGGTAAACATAGTTTTTTCATTTTATAAATGCCTATTATAGTTCATAATGACTCATAGCATACATGGCAAGCATAGTTATTTATGCATATAAGGAGATATGAAGAGTACAACGATATGAATAAATGATTGTAGATATATATATATATATATATATATATATATATATATATATATATATATATATATATATATATATATATAT
The DNA here is from genome assembly GCA_016808115.1 of Tetrastigma voinierianum. Taxonomy (NCBI): domain Eukaryota; kingdom Viridiplantae; phylum Streptophyta; class Magnoliopsida; order Vitales; family Vitaceae; genus Tetrastigma; species Tetrastigma voinierianum. The sequence goes on from JAEQBH010003523.1 coordinate 425,061, forward strand.
ATATATATATATATATATATATATATATATATATATATATATCACCTATGATTACCGAATAACAATAATTATTCGGGAATAAGAGATATATACTAAACGAAAAATACACGTGTGTTTAATGCGCTTAGAACTGGTAGAGGGATAGATGGACATGCCTATTGGGGAAAAACAGTTTTGCTGTACAGATATTCCGGCCACGTTTGGAGTCGATATTTATAGATCCTAGTTTGGATCGGTGAACCAGAAAGGGTCACCACAGCGCCTCCGGGCACTCATGGATAGTCACTGGTTCATACAGTGATGATACCTTCGGGTTTCATATTACCGGGCACTCATGAGATGGTCCTTGGCTCATACGGTGATGATACGCCGGGTGTCACTCTTGCAGGCCTTGATGGATGGTCATTTATCTCGTACGATGGTGAAATACGCTGGGTATCATGTGCAGAACACTCATGGATGGTCATTTTGTCTCATACAGTGATACCTAAGTTAATCATATTAGGGCATAATTACATTGTCTCATACAATGATAACAGCACTTTTAGACCCTCATGGTTTCCTGTATCCACTTCTAAGGTTTATGCAGACATGAAACATAAAGAATGACGGAGTATATGCAAAGGAAATGTAGAGAATATGAAGAGAATATGAGAAGCATAACCTTGCTATGTGATGATAGTATACGATTCTGAGAACAAGAAGTAAAGTAAAGTAACATGATAAGTATATAGATGAAAAATGATAAGAATGCGTGGCTTGTTATATACTTGTTATATACATTTGTAGAAAAGTGGGGTGACTGTAATAGAGGTCATCCATGTGTATTAATTCACTTAAAGGCGTAAAGAAACATGCAGTGTTCAATCCGTGTAGGTATAGAAGAGGAAAGCAGGAGGAATTTGAATGATCCACATCGGCGGTCAAGGCCACACATCGGAGGTGCCCACTTGGAAGACCTTTAGGTGTATATAAATTTTGTAACTTGATGTAAATATTGTATAGGTTGAACATTTCCATATTTGGAGCTTGTAATTATATTTTGTAATCCCGGCTGCTTTCACAGAATGTATCACAAAGTTAAGTGTTTTAACATTATATGAATATGTGAGTGTAAAGGTTATAAGTTTAAAAAAAAAAAAAAAAAAAAAAAAAGAGTGACCCTCATGACATCCTATCTTAGAGTTGGGCGTCGCCGACCATATGAAGGTAGCGGTAAGTGGAACTCCGGTGGGTCTCAGTGGGCGCCACAGTATAACAAACCGAATCCCGTTCACCTCGAGTCTTTGCACTTCCCCGCCAGGCAAAGTTCAAAATCTTGCGAGATCGAGGCGTTCGGCGGGACGAGCCCATAGACCACCTCGTCGTCTGTCAGTTGAACTATTTGGGTATCGGGACCCCATATGATGCGAGCCTTTCATCACTAAAGTGCGGCGTTGCGGCAGTTGCGAGACTCCATTGTCCTCCTTCTCATCATTCACAAAACTCTCTATCGCATTCGTCTCCCACTTTGTCGAACAGGACGTCTGAGGCGGTTATCATCTCGACCATACTTGAGCTCCCGAAAACTGGGTGTTTGGGTTCAACGCCAGGTCCTTGAAGATTGGATATCCTCGGCGAAAAGTTAGTCAGTTCTTTGCTCTCATTAAGGGGTTGGGAGTGCGATCCAAAAGATCTAATGTTTTCCATCTCAAAGAACCCTTAGGCGGCATGGTAGAAGTCTGTAGCAGAGAAGTATATCAACGGCGAAGAAGCCCTCCTCTCGAAGCAAAGCTCTTACACCTGAAAAAGCGAGGGGTGACAAAAAAGAAAACGGCCCAGACCCGGCGAGACGGGGCGGATCCCCGAGGAGGAAGCAAGAAGTGGTCCCGATAAAGCGGCGTGGGGGTGCGTGGGGACCACCTCGACCTCGGCTGCGGCCAGTAGTATTACCTCGTGACCACCCTCCCAGCGACCTCCGGTGTCAGATCCCCTCCAGCGAGGCAAGGTGAAAGGTTCACGGTGGCCATCTAGATGGTCGGACCTCACGAGAAGGGCGACACCATCTTGTGAGTTCCACAGGGACTAGGGACGAACGGTGTTGCATCGGTAAGGAGATTGAATACTTGATCCGACGTGGACACCTCAGCCGATATGTGGCCCCAGAAGGGCGGGAGCGAGTCCAACCACCACCACCTCGTCAGCCAACCCCAGTTCAGCATCAACCGCCCTTAGGAGAAATCCATGTAATCTCCGAGAGGGTTTGCGGGAGGCGGAGAGTCGGCTGACCGGGGAGAGGCCCACTGTAGCGGCCTTAAACCATAGAAGTACAAACAGTATCCAAGCTTCCTCGGCTGGATACTACCATAACCTTTTCAGACTTCGACATGGAAGGCTGTCAACATCCCCATGATGACCCGCTTGTGATAAAAGCCATAGTAGCTAATAAAACGATCCACAGGGTCCTCGTCGACAACGGAAGCTCAACCGATATCATCTTCGCATCCGCTTTCGACAAAATGGGCATTGGAAGGGAGAAACTAGAGCCAGTCAACGCCTGCCTGCGCGGATTTTCAGGGGAAAGAGTACTGCCCTTGGGATCGCGCATATGCTCACCCCGAGACCCCATGCCAGGCCACAACAACGGTGAGATTCCTCATAGTAGATGCCCCATTGGCCTACAACATGTTACTGGTAGGCCCTCTCTCAATGCCATAAGGGCCGTTCCTTTCGCTTATCACATGGTTATCAAATTCCCAACCGCAAATGGAGGAGGAATGGTCCGAGGAAACCAAATAAGATGTACCTGTGGAATGTTACTCAGCATCGATGAAGCAGAATACGGTCGACAACATTTACATGGACGAAGCCTCGATACAAGCGCATAATTGTAATCCATCCTCGACCGCGCTTCAAAGAATTAGAGCCTATGCATCCTGCAATCACCGTAACACCTCGTTTCAAGATAGGATCCACTCTAACAAGGCACGTAAGCTCTCTCATCTGTTTTCTAAAGCAGAACATGGAGGTATTCGCTTGGAAACAGGAAGACATGGGTGGGGTCGACTCGGCAGTGATCACCCATAAGTTAAATGTTAATCCCTCCTATAAGCCAGTCAAGCAAAAGAGAAGGAGTTTTGCCCTAGAAAGACAGAAGGCGATCAATGAAGAGGTCAGAAGCTCCTAAGCACAAGCAATCGTGAGAAGCAGTAGGCAATCTAATGGTTAGCCAACTTTGTTCTCATCAAAAAAGTAAACGGAAAGTGGCGGCTTTGCATCGATTTCACAGACCTCAACAAGGCCTACCCACAGGATACCTTCCCGCCCTGATTGATCTCACAGGGAGACGCCACGGTCTGGCCACGACTCCTCAAACTTCACGGACGCCCTTCCTGCCAACCATCGCATGACCCCAACGACCAAGAGAAGACCTCATTTGTCATCTGTCAAGGAACATACTATTATCGAGTAATGCCCTTCGGGCTAAAGAATGCAGGAGCCCAACAACTCAGTTTGAACATGCCATGTAGCCACGGAGCCAAGTAGCTCAGGAGCACACCAGCTTAGTTCAAATAGGCCATGTAGCCACGGAGCCAAGTAGCTCAGAGCTCCAAAGAAATTTTAGTTCGAACAGCTATGTAGCCACGCGGAGCTGCTAGCTCAGAGCCCAAAGAAACACTCAAACAGCCATGTACCACTGAGCCAAGTAGCTCAGAACCTAGTATTCGCCCGTAGCGGTATCGGGCCTCAACAAAGCATGTGTACCATGGAGCCAAGTAGCTAAGGAGCCCAAGAGGCTTCGCTTGCAGAGCGAACTCGCCAAAAGGCCATGTAGCCACGGAGCCGAGTAGCTCAGGAGCCTAATAGCCTGGGCCAGAGCATAACCACTAAACAGCTATGTAATGCATGTAGCCAAGTAGCTTAAGAGCCCAATAGCTCGGGGTCAGAGCGTAATACCAAACAGCCATGTAGCCACGCAGCCAAGTAGCTCAGAGCCCAAAGAAATTTCGGCCTACTAAGAGTGGCAGCCACTGAGCTATACTAGAGCCCAACAACTTAGTTCGAACAGGCCATGTAGCCACGGAGCCAAGTAGCTCAGGAGCCCAACAACTGAGTTCGAATAGGCCATGTAGCCACGAAGCCAAGTAGCTCAGGAGCCTAGTATTCGGGTCGCAGAGCGTGAATCGCTTCAAATGTGCCATGTAGCCACCTGAGCTAAGTATTCGTGAGCCTAGCAGTCGGGCCGACAGCCATGTAGCCACGGAGCCAAGGTAGCTCAGAGCCCAACAACTCGCCCAACAGCCATATAGCCATGGAGCCAAGTAGCTAGGAGCCCAAAGAGCTTAGTAAGGCCAGCAGCCACGAGCCAAGTAGCTCCGGGAGCCCGGGTTCGGGCCGAGAGAGCGCAATTGCTCAAAAGGCCAGCAGCCACGGAGCCATGTAGTCAAAGAGCCTAGAAGCCTGGGCTCGCAGAGCTGCACCGCCGTGGAAGGCCAAGTAGCCACTGAGCCATGGCTCAGATCCTGCGCCTCGCTTTTTCGCAGCTAATCGCTCAAAAGGCGTAATACCAGCCAAGTAGCCACGAGCCATGTGTACCTCAGAGGATCTTAGCGCCTGAGAGCCTAGTAGAGCTCGCTCACGCTAGGAGGGTCTTAGCCCCCGTGAGCCCAGGCCCACCCCCGTAGCCTGGGCATCGCAGAGGGTCCCACACCCGAAGCCCGCAGCCTCGCCTCTGCAGAGAGTCTTAGCACCCCGGGAGCCCAATAACCCGGGCCTTACAGCTTAATCTGCCTCAAGAAGGCCTCAACGCCCAAGAGCCCAACAGCTCGCCCAGGTAGCGAGCCAGCTCGGGGAAGGCCTCAAAGGCCCGCAGCTCGCCAGGTAGCCAGCAGCTCGTGACGCGCCTCAACGCTATGAGCCCAAGAGCTCGCCTCTCAGAGCCTAACAACTTTAGGGAAGGCCTCAGAGCCCAAGCCCAAATACTCCGGCCAGGAGCTTAATCCGTGAAGGCCTCAGCGCCTCAGAGCCCAATAGCTTAGCTTTAGAGCATAATGCTCGTAAAGGGTCTGAGCCCCGAGCCATGTAGCTCAGAGCCTAATAGCTTAGATTACGTGAGCACAACTGCTCAAGGCCAGAGCTGGTGATTTCAAGGTAGCTCAGGAGCCATGTAGCTCAGGAGCCATGTAACTTAGTTTCAAGGTGCCATGTAGCTTAGGTTCAAGAGAGCCTATGTGCCTCGCTTAGAGAGCCTCAGCCTCGCCTCTCAAGGAGCCATGTAGCTCAGTTTTAAAAGAGCCTTGCATCAGTTTCAAGGGAGTGAATAGCTCCGTTCAAAAGAGCATAAACAGCCAGGGAGGCAGAATAGCCCAAGAGCCAAGTAGCTAAGTTCAAAAGGCGCACAGCTCAGAGACAAACACCGCCGTGAGCTCTACGCCCGTTTGTCGGACCAAAAGACCTATACAAATTTATGACACTATTACCCAAGGACTATTGTCTAATCCCCAACAATAATGCCATGAAACTTGTTAATTATATTTCTTTGCAATTATACTGATTAAAAATGGTTTCCTTAAGGCTAGATAAATTTCTTCCTGGTTTTGATCCATGATTTTGCAAGTGTACAGATCGAACAAGTAATAAAGTGGATTTAAGTCCAGATATCGATCCCACAGAGATCTCAAGAATTCACAATCAACTACCCTGACTACTCAAGCTCTATACTATTCGACTATGATTTGCAATTGATATATTCCTAGCAACCTTGAAAATAATGAAAGAATAACGATATAAATCCAAACAAAATGAAATAATGCTTAAACTAAAATAAAAGAAATTAAAGAAATAGATCTATCAGTTAGTTTTTAAAGGGAGCATTGAAAATACAACTGTTGTGAAACATCAATTCCTGCAGACTACTATGTAGCTTTACTTCATGAACTTCTCGATTTAGAACTTGGCCCAAGGAGAAGGTAATGCCATGTGATCTCTCCTAATGACATATTTCATCATCTAATCTTCCCCGTTTCTCTCGAATCAGGATTAGATAACTACTTTAATCTTAGTTGCCTTGTTATGGTATTTTTCTTTTCAATACTTCATACCCGTGAATACGGATCGTAAACCTTAGCTCCTAAGACATAAAGCAAACATTGGTTTTACACTCCTATATCATTTCATCCTCCAAATTGGAACACCCATTCTTTCCTTGATTAGATCCTTGCCAACACCCGGATTGAACTTACTATTCGAATCGAGGCGAACTCTCTCAAGCCATTTTGACTCGATAAGTCATTCAACTCATTCTAAGCCAAGTGAGAAGAAGATTTATCGATTAGAATTTTTACAGAGCCTATTAGGATTCCCAATATTAGTTCGTGATACCCTTCAGATATTGTCTGTAACTCTCAGGAATGCCTTCCGTGGTCACTCGAGGGCCTCCCGGAAATCGCAGCATGAAACAATCCTATTACAGTATATAGGACACTAATATTTGATCGATACAACAATAAAACAAACTAGCTAGTAGATTCAAGTCTCAAGTTTAGTGGACTCGATAAATTTATGCGTAAAAGATAAATTCTGAATAACAAACAGAAATTAACTAAGTCGGGTTTCTAAATTACCATTACACTAACGGTAGCTCCTTGATCAAAAGAACTACATCAGAGATCGAACTGAAGTTTTGAATCTAAAATTTGCTTTGATCAACCAACCAGCAAAGTAATTTGAAGAAATTAACATTCCAGATTCACTTCAACTTCAACAACTATCATCCGTATCCGTAAATTCAAAAGAAATAACAATCTACTCTAATCTAATCTAAAAAACAACAGCAAAAAAAAGAAAAAGAAAAATAAAATTAAACTACACCGAGCCTCTCAGCCACCCGCATTTCCTCTTCGAAGTCGCCAAGAGCGGCTTTCTTTCAAGAGCAAACACAGATTTGATAGGTTTGGAAGTTGGGCCCACTTCGATGCACCTATTCGTGGATTTCCAAAATAACCGCCCATTGTTTCATGTCGCGACTCCATTTGTTTGTCGCGACCTCGACTTGATGTCGCAACCTCTCTTTCACGTCGCGACTTCACTGTTCTGCTTATTGAGTTGTTCTGATGTCGCGACTTCAATCATACGTCGCGACTTCATCTTTCTGCATTGTGATCTCTTCTGAGGTCGAATTTCAATCATATCACGCGACTCGCTTTTTCTCGTCGTCCCAGAGCGTGCTTTTATCCGCTGCAATCACTTTAACACCCTTTGGTTCTCGATGTCGCGACAGCCGAATGACGCCGCGACATCTCCTTTTAAGCCTTGTGGAGTTTCTTTGAGGTCGCTACTTCAATTCATACGCCGCGAATCTCAATGTTATGCTTAAGAGCTCTTTGATGTCGTGCGGGAAGTTTTACTATTGTCGTGACTCGCCTTCGCATCTCGTATGATGTCGCGACAAATCTAAATGATGTCGCTGAATTCCATTCTTTGCGTACCGATGTCGCGACTACTAAAAGCATCGCTGACTATAATCCCTTGCAACGGATGTAGTGACCACTGAAGGACGTTGTGACCTTCTTTCATTGTAACTGATGTCGCGACTACTAAAAGACGTCAGCGATTTCACCTTATTGAATCGATGTCGCGACCACTGTGCGACGCCGCGACATCTTCCGATTCAAAGGTTTGATGTCCTATCCGCTCAACCGGCCGCGACTTCTATGTTCAGCCTCTTTGAAAATCTTTTGTAACTTCTAATTAGTGTCATGACCTCCATGTCTACCGCTGCTTCAATTCGTCATGACTTAAATGGTGTCGCGACATATTGTCTCGCTTCATTAGTTCCCGGTCAACTGATTTGGAGTTTATGTTGGCGACCTTGGTGTTATTCTCTCTTCACATCGGGCCAAAGTCGCGACATCAAGTCCTTTCTTTCAAAATTAGTTGTGACTTCCTTTACTTGAGAAGGCTGTTCTTGTGGCTTTGTAGTCAGCTCCTTGTCGCGACCTCATGGTGGTATCACGACGTCATTTATCTCCGTTTGTGTCGCGACGTCGCAATGATGTCGCGACAGCTGAACTTCTTCATTTGACTCGCTTTATTCTCGACTCAAGTCATATTTTGTCCTCGACTTCCTTCAGTCACGACTTCACTTATTCACTCTTCACTTCTTCTTCAAAGCCACTGTTTGCAACATCGAACATTTGAAATGCAATTCTCCTGTCGCTGACTCGGGCCCAGCTTTTGACTTAAATTCACAGCCGATTTCTTATGATTTTTGCTAAAATTTGATTCTCAATAGATTTTCCTCGCAAATTGGAAGTTGATTCAATTATCACTTTTCTGCAAACAATTCATCATTATTCTCATTATAAACTCTAAAAATGTATTAAAAATCTCATGGGTTGACTCCATCAAATTCCCCAACTTAAAATTTTGCTTGTCCCTACAAAGAAAGAAGAAATTGTTTGTCCTCAAACAAATAAGCTTAGAAAATTTTTAAGGACATTTTTATGATTTATTCCATAGTCTTTCTCATTCCACCCTTCTGATCTGGAATTAAGAGATATCACTATTATTTCAAATTTCAGTTTCGATGCAAGAACATGGCCTCGGTACTTCTATCACAAAATTTTGATAAACTAATGTATTTAAACAGCTTTATTTAACAAGTCTTGTTCTGTAGTGTATGCGTGTGTCATCAATCCTTTTCAACTTCTCATGAGTCCAGTCGATCTTTCCTCGGAAGTTTTCTTAGGTTGTTTATCAAAAGTCCTATATGCTTGTTTTTCATATTGATCTCCACTAATGTGAAAATTCAACCTTCAAAATCAATGAGGCTTTTCAGGCTTGTACGTCAAGCCTAGTAATTGGGTAGATAATGGAAAATTTAGGTTGTAAATTACTCCAGCCTATCTTGTCTCTACATTGTTGCCTCCAACTTTCTTCCTTTTTTTTTTTTTTTTTTTTTCTTCATTCCTTTATGATTATCCTTAATCTCAGCCTGATTCCTCTTTTTGAATTCTTTTTATGGAATCTCACTTTCCATATGTACTTGATTCAGGTAGATTCATTTGTTCTTTAACTCTTTTGCCTTTACTTCTATGATTCGAATAAAGGTAATGTTTATTTTCTTAGCTTTCATTATTTCCCCTTAGAAAACTTTACTAAAGGCAACTCCTATACCAATATATTAGGGTGCTAGGTGTTAAAACACCCCTACGAGCTTAATTGTTCAAGGAATAGGCCACAAGACAAAACTTATTCCTTATTTCACTAGCTTCCCGCTCTTTACTTCTTCAACCTCTTTTTGTCAAAATCTGGGAATATTATTCCCCCAAACTTGTTTCTTCCTTTATACTAAACTTTTCTGAACTAGAAACTGGATAATTTGGGTTCTTTACTGCAGGTTTATTGCAAGGAAGGGAATTTCAGTTTTCAATTGCTGTTTGTTGAAGAACTAAGGCTTATTTGGCTCAAATCAGGAACTAGAGAATATGCTTAAGCATATTTTGAGGGTAGGCTTAAAAAGGCCTGCTGCCAAGGATGGCCTCTTATCATTTCCTGTTGGTTGTTTTCACCTAGGATTTCGCCTCAATCAATAATCAAACAAGTTCTAGGACTGTGGATCTAAATCTTGAATTCCCCAGAAGATGTTCCTAATTCCTCTCAAAAGTTTCATAAGTTTTGTTGACCAATGTGTATTATTTCTTCAAGACTTGTACTTATTCACTGTATACTTACATTATTTTGGGCAAGTATTTTGTTCTATCAAGAATAAACTAATTTTCCAATTTTTTCAACTAAACTAAATCTAAACGTATAAGAATGTTCCTAATTCCAGCTTTCTTTATTCATGCCTTGATTTTGCAATTTATTTGTGTTCAAATTTATCTCCTAGTCAACCATTTTAACTAGTTCAGGATTATGATGATTAACATTTTCATTCTTGAACTAACCTAAATGTTATTTTCTCCTTAACAAGTCAAGGCAAAAGTAAAAACACGTTAACTACCAAAGAAACAAACATTTCCTTTTTCACAAATTTTTGTTTTATTTATGATGTAATGCAACGCTTGAGGAACAACAATCGTGAAGCAGGGGGAAAAGAAGGATAAATCAAATGTGGGAAGGTCTATTTTTTCTTTTTGATGGAGGAGTAAAGATGTTTGGGGATCCAGACTTTTGTAGCCAAATTAGATTGAATTTAGGAAATTTCATTTCGTTTCTCTTCTCTTTTCTTGACATTCTCCCCTTTCAACTCAAGCCTTCAAGGATCAATTCATTTGTGAGATCAATCTTTGTCTAGATCATCTTGTCTCGTGCCTAGTGTGTTCAAGTAGCGTTCCATTTCAGTTATGACTTCTAAAAATTTGGAAAGATTGTTGTTAATCAAATCCAAATTTTCAAGCCAGACCTTTCTTCTGTAGGCATCCTTATCATCAAGCTCTTGATCTCTGTCCTTCATCTTCTTTTCAAAATCCTTGAACATTGAAGTGTATAGGAACTTGAATCCTTTGATCTCGCTCCTTAGTCTTTGCTTCGACCGTATCCTCGTTTTATGAGTTTGGAGAAGTTGAGAATCATCATACTGACTGCTTGTAGAATGATTCATGGTTTAGCTTTTAACTTCTTCAGTAGATTCTGATCTCTTTCTTTCCATTTCCTTTTTAAATTTCTCCTCTTGCTGCTCTAGGATCTTTTTATCCAATGCTCCTCCTTTCTGCTCATCTCTTCTTTTCATCTCAGCTTCATGTACTTCTTCTCTTCTGTTCATCTCTTCTTCCCAATGTTGATCCTTCTCTTCACCTCCTTTTCATAAACCTCTTCTGAACTTTTGCTGGAGGTTCCATTTCCTCTTCTCTTTCTCTTCCATGCTCAACTGAACTGGCATCGCATTATTTGATTGACGCCCGCCCTCAGCTTCCGTGCCCCTTCCAAAACCACTGCTCTTATCGGGGAGAGCTGCTGGAGTCAGAAACTACGGGCTTCTATCTTCGCTTCCTCTATCCTCTGGGAAACATAAAAGTATCCTTATTGATGTGCTTCTACTCTTTCTCTCGCCTCCGCCACCAGAAAAGTGTCCTCTTCCTGTGTTGCATTTTCATTTTCATCTTTTGAATCTATTTATACTATGACCCCCTTTTTCTTTGATTCTTCGTCCCTCGCTTACTCCCCGTCAGAGTGAGTGGTGACATTTTAGGCATTCTTCTTTCTTCTTCTCCCATGTTCCCTTCACACCAGCCCTAGCTACATACCTGTATGTTGTCAAAGTAGGGATCAAACCCGTTTATTACCTTCAAGATACCTCATTATAGAATTTTCAATAACTGCTCCAACATCATTCAGATCCCTTCAAGATGGCATGTAGAAGGATTTGCTTCTTGTTCTCTTACTGTGCAGACGTGCTTGGTAGGGACCAGAATAGATGATAAGAAATAGAACCACACCTTTGCCTCCTTTGTCAAATCTCCCCTGCTCAGGGTCTTTTGCTCTCCTTTTCCTTTCTTCCACTGCCCTTTACCGTCTGTTAATTTTCTCGCAAGCTTCTCACGGTTAGGGTTGTTCATCAGCTTCTTGAATTTTGATCCATTTTTCTATCCTTCCATCCCATACATCTCATTAATAGTCTTTGCTCCATAAGGCACCTTAATTTCTCCGACATAAATGTAGTTCTCTTTCCTCCCAACCGCATTGAGTAAAATTCCTCTGACGACTGCCGCATAACCAGACCCGATGTTCGTTGCACTCTCCCCACCCCCTCGTTGCTCTATCAACCTTGAACGGTGAGATGAGTCATCGAAACCTCTTTCTCCTACAAATCCCTTCCAAAGATAGTGTTTTTCCACACGAGAAAGCTTCTTCAGAGACGAACTCGTTCTCCTCTTCTTTCTCAAGGTTTTCTCCTTTCCTTCTTCCTCTGCCGCTTTGTAACCGGCTGAACTTCCGGTTGTTCCGACGACCGCTCTCCCTTCAGTTCCGTGATGAACTCCTCTCTGCATGAGTATACCTCCATGATTTCGCTCAAATTTGGGATGAGTTGAAGGTTCGGCCATTTAGAGAAATCGGAAGGTTCTTAGGAAGAGTTCGGGTTTAGGGTTTGCAAGAATGGAAAACCAGAGAATATGCGAAGACGAAAGGTTGTATTTGCTTCAAGGAAGGAGATGATAGTGGAGGGAGTTTCTCAACAGTTGCAATTCAATTATTATTATGGCTCTTTATGACTTCATTTATTTGCGCATGTCGCGACTTTAATTAAAGGTCATGGCCAGGTGCTGTCATTAAATTTAGGCACACCAAAATCAAGCCAAATTTAGCATACTTGTTTCTTATGTTGCGACCTATTCTTGTTTGTCACGACATAAGTAAACTGTGGGAAGACAAGTTATCATCGGGCTGCGACATCAGGTATTTTATGAATAATTGAGTTGTCGCGACCCTCACCACTCTTTTGAAGGAATGGTTCTTTATGCGACCTGGCAGCTCTGCCGCGATTTCAATTGATGTCGCGACATAACTTTTGGTCGGACTGTCCCTTTGTTCTTCCTTCAAGATCGAATTAAGTTAAGTGACTAACTCGTCGCGACATCAATTTCTCGTCATGAAATTTGTAGTCCGTACTTGCCCTAAATTCCATGATCGACTCACTATTAATTTGTACATTCTTAGCATCCATTTAATCCTTCCCATTACGTAATTCAAAATGTATTCTATTCAATTTTACGTAATCTATGTAGGAGAAAATTACTCCCTTTTCGATTTGGTTCGCTCGTAAAGGTCAAGAAGAATCCCGAGCTCAGTTCTCTCACCGCGCCATTTGATTCTTCATCTGCATATTGTAACAATTCCAAAAAAAATTAATCTGATACTAACCTAGCAATTTCTAACAAATCATGACTAGAACTAAAAAAATTCAAAAGCGCGTAATAATAGAAAAATTTGAAATCTAAAAAATATAATACTATCTGGGTTACCTCCCATGAGCTGCTCCATTTTGAGTCCTTAGCTGGACTAGCTGTTTTAAGCTTTCTCTCTTTCAATTCACCAGCTGGAGTTCTTCCTATTCTTTCTCCTCGAGATAGTGTTTCGGGCTTCTTGCCCATTAACTTTGAATTCTTCCCAAAGATCGGCCCCGAAAGTGTTATCGCTCCAAAGATAGTAATTTACACCACCCGTATATGGTCCACTCCATTTGATTTCGGCCTTCCCGAAATAATCTTAATCTGGAAGTTAAACAAAGAAGACCTTATCCCCACCAACTCTTTCCTCGTAACTTTGATCATGCCATTTCTTTGTCTTGTCTTTGTATATTCTAGCATTGTCATAGGCTTCTGCTTCGCCTTCCAATTCATTCACTGAGAAGTCTCTCTTCCTTTGCAATTTTGAAATCGGGGTTCAAATTCAAGCTGATGGCCCACATGGCTTTGTATTCCAGCCAAGAGGGAGGTGACATGGTTTTCCAAAGACAAGTCCAGATGGGACATTCCAATGGGGAGTTTTAAAAGCAAATTCTATATGCCCATAATGCATCCTCAAGCTTCAAAGACCAATCTTTCCTACTAACTCACAGCCTTTTCTGCACTTTCTTTTATTTCTCTGTTGGAAATTTCTTAATCAGCTTCCATTTACTGAGGATGATAAGCCAAGCTCTTAATGTGTTTGATACCATATCTGCTCATGAGTTTGTCAAACACCTTATTTGCAAAATGGCTTCCTCCATCACTAATTATAGTTCTGGGTGTCCCAAATCTGCTAAGAATATTTCTTTAGAAAAACCCCACAACTATATTGGCATCATTCTAGGACAAGTCGTCAGTTTCTACCCATTTTTGACATAATCCACAACTAGTAGTATGTATATATATTTCCAAATGACACTGAAAAGGCCCCATAAAATCAATTCCCCATACATCAAACAATCACACTACCGTGATACCTCGCAGGGCATCTCATGCCTCAAGGATATTTCCCATTCTTCGCATTGGATCACACAACTTTACCCATTCGAAACAACTTCCTAAAATTGTAGGCCGCAAACTCGACCGAGAATTTTGTGGGCTGTTTTATCTCCCGCAAAGTGTCCCCTCCATAAGGTGATGCACTACATCTTTGTAAAATCTTGCCTGCTTTACTTCGTACACATCTCCTTATAATCGATAAGTCTTCTCTTAAATAAATATGGATTATCCTGCATACGTACCCGCTATCAGTCCTTAACCTTTTCTCCTCGCTGGTAGTCGACCTCGGTGGCATAATTCCACAAGCTAAGAAATTCACAATATCAGCATACTGCAGGATCAGAGTGACAAAATTAAATAACTGCCATGGTAAAATTTTCTCTGTCATTTTCCGCCTCTTTTCTTTTACAAGGTTCCTCTACTCTTGAGACAAGTGATCAGCTATCAAGACACACGCCTTCTTGTCTTTAATTTCCAACAAATTCTCGCAACAATAATACCCACCTGATCAATCCGCTCTTTCCGTCTTTGCCATTAAATATTTAATCGCGCATGATCGCTGTGTATAACAACATGGGACCCCAAAATATATGGCCTAAATTTTTCACATAAACACTATTGCCAAAGATCTCCTTCGCAGTAGAGCACTTTCTGTGCTTCACACAGTTGCCTTTAGTCGCATGTAGATGGCCTTGAATACTTTTTTCCTCTTTCATTCCAATACAATCCCATCGCAAATCAATTCTGCACGCGACATGATCTCAAATTCTTTGTTCCAATCTGGTTTTGCCATGATGGAGCTCACTAGTCTAGATTTGATTTCTTCAAATGCTTTCTCAAGCAGATTCATCAAAATAAAATTTACTATCTTTCTCCAAATAATCCGCATAATGGTCCGGCAATTTTTGAGAAATCTCGATAAATCTTCTATAAAATCCAAGATGTCCCTAAGAAACTTCCGATTCCTTTGACTGTAGCAGTAAGTAGATTAGGGTCTCTTTATAACTGAAACTCTGTTTGGTCTACTAGCCCGTCGTTAAAACCATGTGCCCCAAGATAATCCCTTCAGAACCATGAAATGGCATTTTTCCAATCTCAGCCAGGATTTTTGTCTCGCACCTTGAAGTAATCGTCTCGTGTTATGTACTTGCTCAAACCGGATCCATACACTCAGAAATCCATCCATGAAGATCTCCATAACTTCTTCTCGCAACCGAAAATATAGACATCATGCATCTTTACAGTAAACAGAGCATTACACACCAAATGGCATTCTCTTTAAAAGAAAAGTACTAAACAAGTATGTAAAGTGGTTTCTTCGATCTTTCAAGTGCAATAGCTATTTGGTTATATCCAGCATCCATCAAGAAAATAAAATGAGGGTGTCCCGCTAACCTATCCAGCATTTGGTCAATGAAAGGTAGGGAAAATGATCCTTCTCGTCGTAGATTCAATTTTCTCGTAGTCGATACAAACCCTCCATCCCGCTGCGCTCAGAGGGAATAAGTTCATTCTTTTCATTTCAATATGTTGAATCCACCCTTCTTCGGGGAACCACATGTACCGGGCTTACTCCAAGAACCTGGGCTCCCGATATAGCATATATAAAACTCGCATTTAACCATTCGTAACTTCTTTTCGACAACTTCTTTCATGACTGGTTCAGCCTCGATGCTCAACTGAAGTTTTTGCATTATCTTCCAAACAATATTTTATGCATACAAATAGAGGGGTCGATACCTTTCGGGATCTTAATCAATTCAAGCAATTGTTTCCTTATATTTTCTCAAAATTACTAAATAACTGCTCTTCACCTTCTACCAATGCGTACCTGATATGATAACCGGTTTTCTTCTGCTCTAAAACTCATATATTTCAAATGACTGGGCAACTCCTTCACATAACCCTTCTCACTCAGTTTCCCGCCCATGAGTTTGCCGTGTCCGGCTGCTCACTTCATCTCACCGTTTCATTTATACTTGAGATCGTTTACTATTAAACAAATTTGAAGGCGTAACTTCACAATCAAAACTCTCAAAGATCGAAAATTCACTCCAATTTCACATATTGAACGATACAATCGTAATTCACTTCATCATTGAGAAGGCTATTGCTTACAGCCATACAATCGCCTTCCTACATTAGATGTTCCGTATCTCTATGAATACTAGAATGCACCGCCCATTCCCAACTCGAGTGCCACCACCTTTCGTACGGGCCGATCAAGGCAGCCCCGTCATAAGAAAGGTCTTCCCAAAGAAAAGAGGAACTTCGAGATCTTCCCTCCATCCTCGCGATGATAAATAAAAATCTACTAGGAAAATGAATTTCCCAACCTTGACGAGTACATCTTCCAAAATGCCCTCTAGTTGTGCCATTGATCTATCAGCCATCTGTAAAGTAATTGCTGTTAGGGTTAGCTCCCCCAAACTAAGTCTCTGCACCACCGATAGAGGCATCAAATTTATACTTGCTCCAGAGTCACATAAAGCTTTGAACCACATTTCCCTATAGAATGTAGTGGAATAGTGAAACGCTGTGGTCTTTCATTCTGAGCTTCGTTGAATAATGGCACTACATGAAGCAAGCCAAGTTAACTATACCTCCTAGCTATCTTTCTTTTCGCTGAAGACTCCTTCATAAATTTTGCATAAAGAGGCATTTGACTGATCACCTCTGCAAATGGGATATTTATTTCTATTTTCTTGAAAATATCCAAGAATTTAGAAATCGTTTTCTTTCGACTCAGTCTCGTGGGAATGGCACCAGAGCATAAGCTGGTATTTCCTTCTTTCTAGTCATTTCTTCCTTCATCCGTTCAATCAGCCGTTTCCTTCTCTTCTTTCGTAATTCTTCTTTCTCCGCCTGCCTCTTCAAGTATCTCGTCTTCTGCTACTCAAATCCTTCCCACTTCCTCAATTGAATTGCCATGCGCCTTTAGTGGTTCTTCCGTGTCACTCGGGAATGTCTCTGTTCCTGATTGGCATATTCAAAAATAATCGCCTTCTACTATGTCTCTAGATTTTCAGCTGAAGCACTAGCATTCTTTTGAAACATCTAGGTATCAGACTTGAAAGTTTCCAAGTCATATAGTTTCTGTTCATGGAATTCAAAATAGCCTCTTGTTATCCTCTATGAACCGCAAAGATCCGATCCTCAAATGGTCAATTCTCCTCCGACCTCAGACCATTTCTCGCCCTCACCTCCTTGCCGCCGGAACCTCAGGGTCAGCCGATATCCCTGGCTGAGGATGCCGCCCGCCTCACTATAATGCCCCACCCATGCGAGAAATCTCATGTCTCGCTATCGATGGCAGTGTACGGGCGTGTTAGGATTTGGCTTGAAATGATAACTTCTTTGCTCGTTCACGTACTTAGCCTCTTCAGCACCATAAGAACCTTCTTCTGTGAACCTCATCAGCACTTCTTCTCATCAATTCTCTTCTACTCGCTTCTATTTCATGAGCAAAGGTGTATCTTCCTCTCTCTTGTTTGTCCATCTTATGCATTATAAAGATCCAATCCTAGCTTCTCCATGGCTGTCATCTTGCTCTACCAATGCACTCTTTCCTCTCCTCGCATTACCTCTTGAAACTCAGATGGAGCTTTCTTATTGCATTTTGCCAGGTCTTCTATCATTTCTCTTGCCTCTTCAGAACTTTTTCGCTTGAATGCTCCACAGCATGAAGCATCGAGCACACTGATGTATCATTCGCAGCATGATACACTATATCCATCCGGGTCTTCAAGTCTGACCCCATGCATCGGGCATCTCTTGAGCACCAATCTTTCCGCTACATACAGTTTCATCTTCCCCTTGTTGGAATACAATTATCTCTTCGTCTTTCGAAGTGATAAGATGGAGGAAAAATCGCCAAGTAAGCTTTCTACCAACTCTTCCTGCTATCAATGATCCATATGGTAATGATTCATACCATGTATCGCGATATCTCCTCAAAGAAAATGGGAAGAGATGTAGTTTTATCACCTCGTCTCACAATCGCTCAAATTCTTCACTCAGACAAATGATCCCGAGAAATCTTCCTGTGTGCTCATTTGATCTTCTGGTGGATGACCAAGAAACTGATGTCACAATCATCAGGAATTAAGGTCGGCTTTAGTTCAAAATTGTTTGCATCCACTCGTAGGCTTCCGACAGATAATACTCTTCAACAATGTGCCCCTGCAAATCCTCCATCAGGCCGCAATTAGGGGTCTTCCGGGTCATGTCCCATGTTCCTCCTATTCGTCATGTATCTCTTCGCCCATAGCATGCTTTTTCGCTCTTGTCTTTCTTAAGCTCCCCGAGCGCTCTCTCCAATTCACGTCCGGAATCAAGCCGACTCCTGCTTCTATGCATTAAAGGTCTTTCCTCGAAATAAAAGAATACTACATTAATAGGATTAGTAAAACCTATCAAATATTTTCAACATGGCTTGTTAAAAATTAGCACTAATGTAGTCACTCGCTGGAAAAGCTATTTTTGTTCTTTTCTTAAAATGTCCAAATTAGTATTTCCTTCTTCGCTTAATATCGGGATCTAATTAATTCTTTCGATCCCTGAACCCGCGCTTTAAAAACTTGTTTGTCGGACTAAAAGACCCATACAAATTTATGACACTATTACCCAAGGACTATTGTTCAATCCCCAGCACAATGCCATGAAACTTGTTCAATTATATTTCTTGCAATTATACCGATTAAAAATGGTTTCCTTAAGACTAGATAGCCTCTTCCTGGTTTTGATCCATGATCTCGCAAGTGTACAGATCGAACAAGTAATAAAGTGGATTTAAGTCCAAATATCGATCCCACAGAGATCTCAAGAATTCACCATCAACTACCCTGACTACTCGCTTTCCTCTATACTATTTGGACTATGATTCGTAATTGATATATTCCTAGCAACCTTGAAAATAATGAAAGAATAACGATATGTAAACTAGAACAAAATGAAATAATGCTTAAACTAAAATAAAAGAAATTAAAGAAATAGATCTATCAGTTAGTTTTTAAAGGGAGCATTGAAAAATACAAATCTAGAAACATCAATTCCCGCAGACTACTATGTAGCTTTACTTCGAATCTCAGACGAATCCGGGCCCAAGTGGAGAAGGTAATGCCATGTGGATCTCTCCTTAATGACATATTTCATCATCTAATCTTCCCTGTTTCTCTCGAATGCAGAGGATTAGATAACTACTTTTAATCTTAGTTGCCTTGTTATGGGTATTTTTCTTTTTCAATACTTCATACCCAGAACATGGACTGTGAACCTTAGCTCCTAAGACATAGGCTAAACATTGGTTTACACTATACCGGCTTCTCATCCTCCAAATCGAACAATTCATTCTTTCCTTGATTGATCCTCAACACTGGATTGAACTTACTGCCTAATCGAGGCTAACTCTCCTCGCTTCATTTTAATTGATAAGTCATTCAACTCATTCTCGCTTCAAGTGAGAAGAAGATTTATCGATTAAATTTACAGAGCTCATTAGGATCCCCTATATTAGGTCTCGTATACCCTTCCGCATATTGTTCAAAACTCTCAGAATGCCTTCTCCGTGGTCACTCGTGAGGGCCTCCGGAAATCAGAGCATGAAACAATCCTATTACAGGTATAGGACACTAATATTTGGATCAGATACAACAATAAACAAAACCAGCTAGTAGATTCAAGTCTGAAGTTCAGTGGACTCTGATAAATTTATGCAGAAAAGATAAATTCTAACAACAACGAAAATTCAACGGAAGCTGGGTTTCTAAATTACTTCATTACACTAACTAAGAGTCTTTGATCAAAAGAACTACCGTGAAATCGAAACTCGGAAGTTTGAATTCCAAAATTTGTTTGACTTCAAACTAACCAGCAGCACTTGAAGAAATTAACATTCCGCATTCAAACTAACTTCAACAACTATCATCCAGAGATCCGTAAATTCAAAAGAAATAACACCACTTAATCTAATCTAAAAATAACAAAGAAACAAAGAAAAGAAAATAAAATTAAACTACATGAGCCTCTCTACAATCTCGCACTCTCTTTCCTAGTCGCCAAGAGCCGCTTTCTTCAAGAGCACTCACAGATTTATGGTTTGAAGTCGGGTCTCTAACTCGATGCACCTATTTGTGGATTTCCCAAAATAATCGCCCATTGTTTTTTCATGTCGCGACTCCATTTGTTCACGCGACCTTGACTTGATGTCGCAACCTCTCTTTCACGTCGCGACTCACTGTTATGCTTATTGAGTCGCTTGATGTCTACCAACCACGTCGCGACTTCCATCTTTATGCATTTTGGACTGTTCTCCGTGTACGATCACCCACACCCCACACTCCTATCCTCACCCAGCATCATGATTCTGAGGATCCCGCCACCTACCACATCACATCGTCCCACTGCAGTAAGCTTATCCGGATGCAACTTGCCTTTAACACCCCTTATTCCGGCGTCGCGACAAATAATGACGCCGCGAAGACTTTCAAATTTTGTGAGCTCTTTTAAGGTCGCTTACTCAATCATACGTCAGCGACTTCAATGTTATGCTTATGAGCTCTTTGATGTCATGGAAGCGATTATTGTCGTGGATTCGTCTTCAAGATCTCTCGCACATGATGTCGCTATAGTTTGGAATGATGTCGACTTCCATTCTTTGCAGCCGATGTCGCAATTACTAAAAAGACATCGCGACCATAACTCGCAACTGATGTAGCGAATTAATCAAGGACGCCGTGATCTTCTTCATCAGAATCGATGTCGCGACTACTAAAAGATCGTCGACTTCACCTTTAGCCAACCGATGTCACGACCACTGTGCTGACGCGCGACATCTTCCGATTCAAGATTCGATGTCTCTATCCTGCTCGAATCGTCATGACTTCTATGTTCAAATTTCTTTGAAAATCTTTTGTTGCAACTTCTAATTAGTGTCACGACCTCCATGTCTACTGCTAAGCTTTCAATTCTGTCGCGACCTCGAAATGGTGTCGCGACATCTTGTCTGCTTCTTCATTAGTTCCTGGTCGTCTGATTTGGAGTTTATGTTAAGCACTCGGGTGTTATTATTCTTTCACATCACAAAGTCGCACATCAAGTCCTTTCTTTCAAAATTAGTCGCGACTTCCTTTACTTGAGAAGGTCGTTTCGTGGGCTTTGTAGTCATCTCCTGTCGCGACCTCATGGTGGTCACGACGGTCATTTATCCTCGCTGCACGACGTCGCAATGATGTCGCGGCGCTGAATCCTTCATTTGATCGCGCTTCTTTATTCCCTCGACTGTCATACTTTATTCGACTCCTTCCCGCAGTCACGACTTCACTTATTCACTCTTCGCTTCAAAGCCAATTTGTCGAGGTCGTGACTTGGAATTGCTGGAAACCGTACTCCCGTCGCACTTCGCCCAGCTGACTTAAATTCACAGAGACGATTTCTTATGATTTTGCCAAAATTTGATTTTCAACAGATTTTCCCGCAAATTGAACACTCGATTCAATTATCGGTCTGCAAACAATTCATCATTATTCTCATTATAAACTCAGAAAAATGTATTAAAAATCTCATGGGTTTTTGGACTCATCACCGCCCAAAAAGGTAGAATAGCCCAGGAGCCAAGTAGCTCAGTTCAGAAGGCGCAATAGCCTAGGAGACAAGCAGTTTAGTTTTCGTGAAATGGCCGCCCAAAAGGTAGAATAGCCCAGAGCCAAGTAATTTCGCCTCAAGGCACAATAAATTTTAAACCAAGCAAACTAAATTGGCAAGACAATAAAGAGCTGAGAAAACGACCAACCTCCTCAAGTAGCCATGTGGATATCACGCCTGATCCGAGAAGCGATACAGCCCTTGCCTACGCTCGCTTAGTCAAAGGCTGGGGGGGCAATTGATGGGGTTTGAAATAATAGGTGCGCAGGCCCAAGGCACAAGCCTAAAACGGGATTAAAAAACGGGCCCAGTACTAGCAATAGGCCCTTGATGACATCTCCCAAATATAGGCCCAAAACAAGGGCCCAATTCACCCCTTTAAAAAGTCATGTTCTGCTGAATCCATATTAGGGAAAACACTCAATCTCCACCAATCGGGAAAGTAAGATATTTCCCAATTATTGCCCATCAATTATCCCTTATTAATCGGTTTACGATAAGGAAAGAAAATCTCCTACCCAGTAGGAGAAATATTGTATCATCCTCCAACAAGGAAACATACTATTCAATGTTATCATCCAACTAGGAAACATACTATTCAATATCATCATCCAATTAGGAAAGTTGTCACGATCATCCATTATAAATACCAGGCCACCCCATCAGTGAAAGGTACGCAGACTTACGCATAGAAAGTTCATTCCCTAAGAAATTGATCTTCTCTTCCCTAAAGAACCTGATTAGACGGAAACAAGAATCTGAAAACCTCCCGCCTCGATCCTTTTGTTTCTTGTTTTGCAGAGGAGCCCGACATCCAGAGTCAGCTGACCGGCCCAGCGATTCCAACACGCTCCAGCCCAGTTCCGATTGAAAAAGTATCATCAAGTTTCATTTACATTATAAACAATAACAATTTTATTTTATTTTATTTTTCTTATATATATATATATATATATATATATATATATATATTATATGAGATTTTTTTTTCTCCACTTTCTTCCTATTTCTTTTCCCTTGTCACACCTGGGCTTTTTTAAAAGTTAGAAGAAATACTTTACTACAATCTTCCTTTTTCCTATTGATTCTTATTCAATATAATATTTTTTTCTTCACCCCATAAACTCTAGATAAAAGTTTTTTTTTTTAACTTTTATTCATTCGGCTTATTACATTATAGTCCTCTATTCTTAACTTTAGATAAAACTTAAAAAAAAATATTTTCATAATTTCTCATTAATTAAGGAAAATATGTGAAAGTATTAACGGTATAAAACTACTAGAAGGTGAAATTAAATTCAATTAAAATCATATACTAAATAGACCAATAAAATGCTTATTTTTTAATTTTTTTTCATAAGGCAATTTAAGTAGACGTAGACGTATATGAAACCCTAGTCTAATTTTCTCTCAAGTTTCTCTTCTTTCTTTTCTAGCCACCCATTTTTTTTAAGCAATGAGAAGTGATTTTTTTTGTTATTCTTAGTCTGAAATCGTTCATCTACATTATTTTTTATCAATATATTTCTTAAATAAGTGGTTATTCCATAGAGATATGAGTTTATTTTGTTTTTTGTGATTTGATTGTCTTGCTAAGAAGTTTGGTTTTTTCTTGTTGTTTCGATGTTTTGTTTTTTGTTATCTTGATGTTGTGTTTTATTTGTTTGTGAACGATTCAGAAATGAAAAGCACATTTAATTAATTAAAGAGACAATAAATCATAATATTGTTTGCCCAATGTTGCAAACTGCTACAAGTATTCTAATCATAGTCAAAGATATCAAATTTATATGCTTTTTGGAAATTGCATTTACTATGCTATTAATCTGAGTGATGTTCCATTTTCTGTCTTTAGCAAATTTGTATGTTTGTTTCTATTATTCATTTTATATCTTTTGGTTTTATTTTTTAATAAAAAATTGCTTAAAATTAATAAATTATAATTATATTATGATATGCAATCTAATCCATGAATAAAATATATATATACATATTTATGATGCTTTTCAATCTAACTGGCCGGGAGCGTGGTCAGAACTCACTAGCAACCCGATTCCTGATGTCATGCTCCTCTCAAAAACAAGAAACAAAAGGATCACGGAGTGTGGCTCGCCCATTTCTCTCCGATACCTAAGCCGGCTCTTTCCGATATAAGATCAACTCCGGTTAGGAATGAATTTTCTATGCGTAAGTCTCGTGACTTTCACTTGTAGGTCGTTTGGTATTTATAATGGATGATCATGACAACTTTCCTAATCGGATTAAGTGATAATCGGCTATATGTTTCCTAGTCGATGATGACACCGAATAGCATGCTTCCTTTGTCGATGATGACATCAATAATATGTTTCCTCATTGATGATGATACAATATTCTCCCACCGGGTGATTTCTTATCGCAAACCGATTAATAAGGGATAATTGATGGGCAATAATTGGGAAATATCTTACTTTCCGATCGCGGAGATCGAGCTGCTTTTCCCCTAATACGATTCCTCACGCCAACCTTTTGCAAAGGGGTGAATTGGCCCTCGTTGTGGTCTATATTCGGGATGTCATCAAGTGGCCTATCACAGACGGCCATTTTAATCTCATTTCGCCATAGCTCGGGCCCGTGCACCTATTATTTCAAACCCCATCACGTCTGTACTTTCGACTAAGCGAGCGTAGTAAGGGCCGTATCGCTTCTGATTAAAGCGTGATATCCACGTGGGCTACTAGTAGCGGTTTGATTAGTTTTATCTCTCTTTTATTGTCTTGCCAATTTGAGCTGCTTGGTTTCTGGGCTCTTGCTCCTTCTGAACTGAGCTACTTGGCTCTTGGGCTATTATACCTTTTTGAGCGGTTTATGCTCTTTTGAACTGAGCTATTCACTACCTTGAAACTGAGCTACAAGGCTCTTTTAAAACTGAGCTACATGGCTCCTCAAGCATTTTACTCTAAATCGAGCTACATGGCTCCTTGAAACTCGAACTCCGCAAGACTCTCTTAAAATCGAGCCGTGCCTCTCTCTAACCTAAGCTACATGGTACCTCAAACTCGAGCCGGGCCTCTGGCCGAGGCCTCGAAGGTTTGCTCTGAACCGAGCCCCTGAGCCACTGGCTCCGTGACTACTGGGTCTCTTTTGAAGGTTAAGCTCGCAAACTGAGCCCGGGCCCTCGAGCCATACGGCCCGTGGCTACTTGGCATTTTTAAGCTGTTACGCTCTGTGAACTAAGCTACTAGGCTCCTGAGCTACATGGCTCCGTGGCTACTCGCCTTTTGAGTCGTTACGCCTCGCGAACCGAGCTTCCCAGCTCCCCCGAGCTACATGACTCCGTGGCTACTCGCCTTGAAGTACGCCCGCAACCGAGCTACCGGGCCTCGAACTACTGGCCCGTACATGGCCTGGCGGTTACGCCCGCGAACCGAGCTACTAGGCCCCCGAGTTACTTGGCCCGTGGCATATGGCCTCGTTTGAGTCACATACTCGCTTAACCGAGCCATCGGGCTCCCGAGCTACTGGGCCCGTGTTGCTACGGCCTCGCTTGAGCCGTTACGCCCGCGAACCAAGCTACCGGGCCCCCGAGTTACTCGCCCATGGCATGGTCCGTTTGACTTGCTACGCCCGAACTCCGAGCCACCGGGCTCCCCGAGCCATGGCCCGCGGGCTACTCGGGCCTTTCAGCTGTTACTCTCCGCTCCCCGCAAACCCTCCCGAGATTACATGGATTTCTCCCAAAGGAGGCTGATGCTGAACTGGGGCAGGTTGACGAGGTGGTTGGGTGGCTTGACTCCTCCCACCTCACAGGCCACGTATCTACTAAAATGTCCACGTTGGATCAAGTATTCAATCTCCTTTTAGCTGGAGGTAATCATCCGTTCGTCATCCATGGTCCTCGTGGAACCTGGGCAAAAGATTCGTGTGGTCTCTTCTCGTGGGGTCTAACTTCATCTGGGATGGCCACCTCAGGAACCTTTCATGTTACACTTCATGTAGGACTTGTGACACTGAGACTGTCAGAGGGGTGTATTGCTGAGGTGAATACTGCTGCCGTAACTCGGGCTGAGGTGGTCCTGAAGGTCTCCTCGACGCCCTCGCCTCCCTCGGGGATCGCTCTCTATCCCTTCGGGGATCTCGATCTCCTCGCTCTGGTCACCCCGCTCACACCTCGCTCCTTATGGGTCAAGAGCCTCTCTCGACATGAGGGCTTCTTCGCCATTAATGCACTTCACAGAACACCCATAGTCACCGAGGATTCTGAGACGCAAAACATGTTTTCGACCATACCCTACCTCAAATGATGAATGCTGATGATAACTTCTCGTCTGAACATCTACCTTTAATGACTCCTGTTAAACCTCCGACATAAGACTCGTGCCGGGCTCGCTTTATGAACAACAAGTGATAACTCCTAGCCTCCTCGTATGTCCCGCTCCAACGGCTGAGACGAATGCGACGGAGAGCTCTCTAAATGAAGAGATTGACGATGGTGGGAGCCTGTTAAACCAAGCCAATGCTGGGCCTTTTAGTGTGATAACGAAGGCTCTGCATCGTACGGGGTCTTAATATCCATGCAGCTCCATCTGGTTCTTATAAATATTAAGATGGTCAACTGATCCTCTGCTCCATCAATGCTTCTATTCGCGATATCCTCGAACTTTGGCCTAAGGGGAAATGCAAGACTGACCGTGAACTGGGACTCAACACGTGACCAGTGGTGTCCATGCAGTCCCAGCCCTACCACAACTTCCTTTATGTGGTCGAGCCCGTCGATGCCCCCCGAACCCCGCTCCCACAGATCGCTCCCATTCCCTTGCCGATGAGGGAGTCGCTCATCAAGCTTCGATGTTCCCCGAGTACGCTACAGCTCCTCTCCGGCAAGTAAGGCCTGTTCCTCGCCCACTGGATTCTCGCGAGTATTTCACTTCCTGGAGGCCAAGGTGTGGCCGTTTTCCCGAGGGGTGGTATTGCGGGTCTTCTTGGGCCTTCCGTCGCACTTCCCAACCCGCATTGCATCCGCCTCGGGCTGAGTCGCCAATTCCTCATCACATCGGGCCGTGAGACGAGCTCCATCCTGCCAGGTTATCGTGCAGCAGTTTCCAATGCGCTCAGTAGAGGCCTACTATCTACGCGTCACGTCTTGCATTCTCGGGGGGGATCGCGTGACTCGCCAGGTTCCAGCTGATACCATCGCCATCGATCACCTTTATTTGTAAAGGAACTGTTGTTCCCACAGAGCGCCAAACTGATGATGCTTTTTCAACCGAAACTGGCCGGAGCGTGGCCGAATCATTGGTCTATCCAATGACTCTGATGTCGCCTCTCAAAAATAAGAAACAAAAGATCTATGGGGTTCGCCTGTCTCTCCGATGCCTAAGCCTACTTTTCCGGGAAAGAGAAGATCAATCGCTTAGGAATGAATTTTCTTCGTACGTAGTCCGCGTAACTTTCACTCGCATGGCGGACTCCAAAATATTTATAAATTCGCGATCATGATAACTTTCCTAATTGATTGCGATACCGACAGTATGTTTTCGCTGGATGATGACACTGACAAAGATGCTTCGTTTATGATGACAATATTTTCCTAATCGGGTAGAGATTTTCTTCCTTAATGTGAAACCGATTAATAAGTGATAATTGATGGGCAATAATTGGAAGATTCTACTTTCCGATTGCTTCGGAGATTGGTTGCTTTCTCCCACATTATTCCACACAAATTTTTAAAGTTATGCGACCAGCCCTTGCTTTCTTTGCCTATATTCGTGATGTCATCAAGGGCCTATCGCTAGTACCGGGCCCGCTTTTAACCCGCTCATCAAGGCTCGCCAAGGTACCTATTATTTCGTAAATCTCATCAGTTATTATGAGTTAAATAAAAATAAAAATGTAAGATTTAAAAAGTGAAAATTAAAACAAATTAATTTAAATTTAATTATAAATTCAATTTTATTTACTTTGTTTTAACTCTTTTATATAAGAATTAAATAATTTTAAAATATATAAGTTTTTAATAAATTTAAAATATACTTGATAATTTTTCTTAGTTTTAGAGATAAACAAAATAAGAAAATTCCTATTTTTAAATAACATTTTCAATGACCAAAGATAGCCTTAAATAATAAGTTTTCTCACAATGCATAATTATTCATAAGAAGTTAAGTTATTCCCACAATCAATTTTTAACTAAATGCTCACATTTCCAGAATCAAAGGGAAGAATCAGGGATGAGCATGTCCTGTTAGAACAATGAAGATACCAAAAGTATCAATTTAAACTCTTATACGGAAACGGAGAAACCCAGTTTGACAATCCCCTGTTCCAATTAACGGCTCTCATACACATATTGGATATATATTCATAGGACTTGATTCTGCCATTGTCGTTATGGCTCGTCCTCCGTCAGAGATTCCCCATTAATGTTGTAACCTTTCTGGGTGGCTACCCTACTGCTGCTCTTTCTGCTCATCCCTGACGCTCTCAGCACCCGCCTTTCTAACGAAAAGACACTTTTGCCCTTGCTAAACTCCTAATCTTCTTCATTCTGGAAAGGGTATTTATGGGTTTTTGATTTCCATTTAGTGTTTCAGGTCAGTTCCCTTAACTAACGGGTCTATGGAGTTGTGGGGGAGAGAGAGAGAGGGGGATGGATGGGAGAATAATGGGTTTAAATGCAGTGGCCCGGTTTTCTGCTTTGGTAGCCTTTGTCTTAAATGCATTTGCAGGCGTCTCTACCCTATTTAATTGGGCCCAAGACATTCTCACCTCTCCTCACTCACAATTCCAAGTCTGCTCTCTCTCTCTCTCACTAAAAATCCACTGGTTGTGTGGGTGTGGAAGTGGGTGTTTCCGTATCTTTCTGTTTGGATTTGTTTCACCTTCTCAAATCTTTGTTTCCTCAAAATGGCAAGGGGAGAAGGCATGGGCGAGTTCACGTATTATTTGCATGAAATGGTTGCTGCGATATTGGCCCGGTTCACTCAGACACATAGGATACAGCCAAAAAAAAAAAAAGCTGTAGTACTTTTGATTTGATTGAGCCGTGCCAATATCTGAGTTCCCTTTCATATTCTACCATTCCGATTCGGTTTTCACATGCTTTAAGTTGCTTCTTCTTTTCTCGGTGAATGATTCCGTTCTTCTTGATAAACTGATATTCAGTGTTTCAGGCCATAAGGGTAGTACGAAGAAAGTTTTGCAGCAGCTCGTGAACTCTGGAAATGGAGATGGTGCATTTGCAACTCTAGAGTTGTTGTGTAGGTGAAGGTGAAGGTGAAGGTGAAGGTGAAGGTGAAGGTGAAGGTGAATGATATATTTAAGATCTTTCTCCAGTCCGTCCTGTTTATTTGGACCAACAAAACATCCTGGTGGTTAAATTATTTTTCTTTCCCAAAGTTCTCCTCAGTTGAAGCATGAAGGATGGATGTTATCAACTCATTTATTATTTAAAATATTATTTCTAGGTCCAACTGTGGGATTTTGTTTGAATTTATCGTCAAGATAGTGATCATTTACAAACCTTTCTTATAACCGTTGACAATAAAAATATATATTTGGGCTGAGTTGTCTAAGTGCCACATCGAAGTTTAATAAGAAAACTATAAGTATTGTATAAGCATGGTGAGTTGTCTAAATGTCACCCCAAAGCTTAATAAAAAAAATTAAGTATTGTCTAAGTGCCACAGCACGGGAGCTCCAGT
Organism: Tetrastigma voinierianum; assembly: GCA_016808115.1. Taxonomy (NCBI): domain Eukaryota; kingdom Viridiplantae; phylum Streptophyta; class Magnoliopsida; order Vitales; family Vitaceae; genus Tetrastigma; species Tetrastigma voinierianum. The sequence goes on from JAEQBH010003523.1 coordinate 454,312, forward strand.
GAGAACTAATTCCGTGACATTATATGTATATCCAGAGGACTTTTGTGTGTAAAGGGTTAAAAAAAGATTTATAGACACTAACGTCAAAGTTTTAAATGGGACAACTGATAACAACCGAACGTTCTAGCAATTGATATTTGATATATGATGAGAATTATTTTTTGAATTGAAGCTTTCGAAATTCCTCGAATAAACAGATGCTTGAAGCCTTTGAAATTCCTCGAATAAACAGATGCCATAAGCCACATAAATGCGCTGGATGAACAGAACTCGACGTTTCATGTGGTGTTCTTAAATACTTTTATGATAACAATGTCGTATGTACACAGCAGGCTGTGCCCTGTAGATGCTCTTTTAAAAGGCCATGCATGAGAAGTCAGAACACTTTTAATGGTCTTCATTGATTGCATAAAAATGGAGGAGAGGCTGCAGTACCCATATTAATTGTCGTTTCCATCATCAGCTCTAGTAAGATATAATTAGGGCGGGTTGAATGACATTGTCCACAAATGTTTTTTTTTTTTTTTTCTAATATGTTTTATAGGCTATGTCACGGAAAATGTTAGAGAAAGAAAAATATAGGGAAATGAACATAAAATTTTTCTCTTGAATATCCAAGCAAAACTCAAGTTGAGAAAAAAAAATGAAAAAATTATGAACGCTGTGAACATTATAAAACTATTGATTTTCCTTACTATTTTTCTTCTAAGTTTTCCATATCATTCAAACACAGGAAAATGATTTTTCATACTTTTTTTTTCTCTTTCTCTAACATTTTCCGGTTCAAAAACATACCCTAATTATTTAGGCGATCAATATCCGCGTATGAGGTCTAACCTATCTTTCTATTTCCATGATTGTTTTTGCGTTTTGAGATATGCATTCTTTTGCCCATTCTCACTTGTCTTTTCTGAAATTTGGTTTGGTTGGTTTATGAGAAGTTTAAATCTCTGGGTCAGAATCACCATTTCTTGTTTCTTGTCTGCTGCCAATTTATTGATGGCCGTAATTATGTGGCCAGCAACAAAAGCCTGTTGAGGCCTATTCGTCTACCTGCCTAGTACCTAACTTATATTATTATTACTGTAGTACATAGATTTCTAGTAGACTTCAAACTGCTATCCAACATTTTATTGTTCAAAACCTCAAAAGTTTTTCAATGTTATTGCAGCATGTAGAGACAGTAGTACTAAAGGTCAGATGACGTGCCAAGAAGGGTATGTGTTTACCGAACTAAATGCGATTTGGAACGAGACAGGAGGAAAGTAAAATCAACCCATAGCCGTGTATTTAGTGTGATAGGATGCATTATGCACTTAATTAATTTCCTTATAATTATGTTTCTCGTTTACTTTACTATCCCATGTGGATGATGTGTATGCTTAAATAATTTGTGTTGTATAGAATTTTAGTGCATTAAGGGTTGTATAATATAAAAAAAACAACAAAAGGATTGGATTCTTTACAAAATTATAAGTCGTCCATAATTGGTTTATGAATTCGGGTAACTCAGTGAAATTACACTGCACTATCTTTTAATTAGGGCATATGACTTGTCTTATATGTTTGAATGAGTTTCTTGTTGGATACGATTTCTAACAACCTAGATCACCATGGTAGAACATAAACAAATATTAATGGAGAAAAACTGTAAATTACATACCTTTGGAATCCATGGATCTCTTTCTATTGATGAACCGATGAAGAGTCGCAAAGAGAACCGATATCGCATCTCAAGATCTTCTCCCAAACGACCTTTGAACCCACTTACAGATCGGGCTGATCACTCTCTCGGAAACCATTAAACTCGTACGCGATTTAAACGCATCCCAGTGGCCTCGGGGAGGACTCGAGCTTCCCTTAAATAGAGTTCCGACCACCTGCCCTCCTACAATCCGCCCAAGCGAACTCACCCACACACTACCAAATCCCATATGATTTGCATAAGGTCTCAATAACCTCACTTAATTAGGACTGAACTTAATTCAGCTTTTAATCTAATTAATGAAGCCTCCACTTAATGAAAACCTTACATTCTCCCACTCGCGATATTAATCAAAACAAAACTGTGCGCACCTTTATGCTGGTCTGTAGATTTATTCTTAATACCAATCCGATCCTATAAAGTCTCAACACTCGAATCATGGCTAGAACAGATGTACTACGCTAAATCCCTTCCATGGTCACGAAAAGCTTCAACTTTACCGAGCATGGATTCACACAGAGCGTGGTTAAACGGACAATACCTCATAATGAGTGATACTACAAGTATCCATTCGTTACCCAAATTCTTCTCCTTAAGTGTCACAAACCTAAGTGTGTCACCGCAGAATATCCATTACGGTTCCAACGACTCACAGAGTATATGTTACCTTGATAGGTAACTTTACTTAATGTGTAATAAAATATGCTATCAGGCCACGCCAACAATGCCCCATACTTTTATTCAAGGTTTACACAATGCCTTGATATTTTCAACAATTATACGTACTAACTCGATAAACCTACATTCACAAATACCTTATCATGCAAAGAGTTGATACAAATTCAATTATTACTAAAATGTAAATGTAATCGAATTCAACTCTTTATTAGAGCAACTTAAAACTTAATAGCTCCCACTAATTCACAAGATCCCATGATACTTAAGCCCATGCGTTAATGACATGTCGCTCAAATACACAAGGGCTAAGCGCCTTTAGCTAGCTGGATTCAAGAATCATATCATCCTCGTTGATATGTGTTCCTAATCGTAACGTCACCGCTTTGAATCCTTTTCCTTTATACGTATTCAATCTCCACGCGGCTTGCACTTCGAGACCTCTCGCATGTTGTTAATAAACAACACCTGAGAGTTACTCACAATATTAAATTGTATGGGCCTATCCACAAAATCAAACACCTAACTCCTTAATAAGGTTTCTGAGCCAAATTGCTTCGAGCAGTCATTTTAAAAGACGCTACAAACTCCGCTGCATTCGTATGACGTAATTAATTTCTGCTTTCACTTTCCACGACATCGCACCTCCTCGCTAACTTAAAGATATAACCGCTGTTGACTCTTTTCATCCCGACCCAAAGAAAGTCCTAATCTAAATACCCGAATCAGGTCAGAGGTCCCGAACATGTTTGTAAATCAACATATAGTTTTATCTCTTAAGCAATTTTCATAATCCTTCTCGCGTAAAGAAATCTAATAGATATGTTCCGGGTTTGACTGACATCTCAAATAGAAGTCCTTGCTACAAAGGCAATATCAGCCTAAGCAGTATACCGAGCATACATAAAATACTCCCAAGTGCACTAGCATAAGGTATATTCTTCATTCGGGGCTTTATCCGAACGAGGACATCAGGATGTGACTCAACTTATCACCTTTACGTACAGGAGCACACCCCGCTTACATACCAGACGTCAATCTTTCTAAAACACGATCAACATATGCCCTCCTCGAGATAAACCCAATAGTCCAAGTAAGAATCCATCCCTATGAATCTCAATGCCCAGATAAAAGACGCTTCACCAAGGTCCTTCATATCAAAGATTCGACAATATCCGCTTGTCTCATGCGCATCAAGGTCATCGCTATGCGTGTGATATCATCTACATGTAAAGACAGAAATGAATTCCCTCCCACCGACTCCTTGGCAGCATATACATTTATCTACTTTGCTCAACAAAACCATATGAAGCAACAACACTATGAAACTTCAAGTACCATTGTCTGTAAGTCGCTTTCAGACCATAAATAGACTTTTTTCACTTCACATAATAAGCCATTCTCGAATCATTTGCCACAAACCTTTCTCGCTGCATCATATATCATATTAAGGTCTCCACGGCAGCGCTTTAACATCCATCCGTAACTCCATATCAAAATGAGCAACTAATGCCATGATCACTGGAAAGAATTCCAAGAGACTCCGAGAAAAGTCGCTCATACTACCTTCCGAGTGAAACCTTTGGCTACCAAATGTCCGGGCTTCTTTAAACTTCTCAATCTTTCCTTAGAGTCCCTTTTAGTCTTATAGACCCATTTCGCGTACCTGCCCTGCCCATGACCTTCGTAATTCAATAAGTCTCAAACTCCAAGCACGCCTCATAGACGAATTTCATCTCTACGTATCCAACCACGCTTCGACGAGGACAAGAAATGTAGCTTCCTTTATAAGGCTGGGTCGGCTGGCGTGAACCAATATCGTAGTCTGTTTCCTATATAGACTGGGGAGTAGTCCAAGTGGTATACCGACCGTTCCTCCCCCGGGGCGGATCTCCCCATCGAGTAGTAATAGCCACATCCTCGGTGACCAGAACCGATGAACTCTCACAGAGTCAGTCTCAACAACAGGATCCCCAGTCTCAATGTGTTCAATATGATGTGGGAGTTTCCACAAATTAATCAGATGAGTGAGATACAGATACCACATTACTCATCGTACTATCATCCTCAATAGTTCGTGAGTTAGCCTACTCTCTTCTGGCCACATTAAACTCCAAAAATCCACTGCCTCAGATTCCACACCGCCCATCGGGATTATAGAACCGATATCCCTTCGAATGTTCGTAAGATACAAAATAACACCTACTGGCTTCCTTGTACCCAACTTACTTAATGTCGATTATATAATCCTTACTTCCAAGTAGACATCCCCAAACCTTAAGATGCATGGTTAGGTTTTCGCCCCGCCCATAACTCAAAAGGAGTCAATGGAACAAATGAGTACACGATTCAAAATGTACAAAGTCGCTTTTCAGCTTCACCCCATAGAAAACTCCGTAAATTGTCTCTACTTTTCATACACCTTACCATTTCCATAAGAGCGATTGCGCTTTTCGGCTATACCATTTTCGCTGTGACTCCTGTGCACAGAATCGTGCCACTATCCCAGTCCTCTAAGCATTTCGCGACGGCCCCCTTTGTCGCCCGAAAGATCGCCATGCTCTATTATAATACTCTCACTCTGGCCAGATCTTAACAACCTTTACGACTTTTCCCAATTGTTTCGACTTCATCCGAAAATCCCGAATTTTCAAGAGACCTCAGACTTTTCTTTAATCAAGCACAAATAACTATATCGAGAATAATATCAATAAATGTGATGAAATAAAATTCTACACAAGGTTGCCATATAAGGTCCACTTATATCAAGATGAATGACTTCCCAACAAGCCGAACTACTGACCGCGCTTTCTTCTTATTCTGGCCATTTTACTCCCCTTACAATGCTTCACGATATCTCTAAGTCATTTTTAAGAGTATACAGGATATGGTCTTTGATGTACTTCTTACTTATCCTTAGAGATATGGCCAAGTCAAGTATGCCATAACAATGCATAAGACTCTTCCTTAGGTAAAGGGTCTTTAGAACAACTTTTTCAAATTGTGAGATAAGCTAATACGTGATATGTCATCTGGGAGATAACCAGACCAGATAATCCATCAGATGATATGACAATACCTTAACCTTATTTGAATTAAGAAATATTGAAATAATATTGCTCTTAATTTCAAAAGAATAATCTATATGAATCCAAACATGATATCGAAACTAAATTCCTTCTAAAAGAAGGGGTACATAAAATGTGTCTTTCCAACATCAACTTAAACCTAATCTAAAACTAAGATTACATCTCCCACGAACATGACTTCAAATTTTTCTCGCTATTTCCTGCGCTGAGCTTCGATTCATCCTTGTTCGTTTCCTCCCGCTTACGAATCCCTCAGGGACAGAATGCACGTGATTAAATACCCACTATCAAGCCACCAAGAACTCGGATGGTGCTTCGTATAGGCCGATCTCTACAAACAAGTATTAAAGAATCATTACCTCAGAAGCCCACGCCGACATCCAAGCTCACTTCTTGCACAAATTCTTCTTCATGTGACCTTTCTTCTTACAAAAGAAGCAAATATCACCATCCTTTTTCAAGCACGTCTTTTTAATTCATATCAGTTTTATCAATTTAGTTTCATTTAAAGCACCTCTATGAGTTCGACTAACTTTATTCTTCCTCTTATAGGACTTTGCGCATATAAGGCCATATGCTCTCTTTATCCTTCCTTAAGCTTCTCTTCCCTCTCGCCACCCACCCCTTGCTATCAGTCATTTTATCGACCAAGTTTCATCTCGGGAATTGTATTGCCTTTATAATCCCAAAATCAAATGGAAGGGTGTTCAGGCTTGACAGCCAATGCAAGCATCGTGAATGGTAACATTAAGAGCTTTGAGTTTCGCTTTTAGGTCCACCATCCTCGTGATATAATCTCTAACCCCCGTACTGCATTCCATCATATTTCATGTCAAGAGCTTTCAAGAAGTGTTCCAACCTCAAGATCGATGAACTCCGATTTAAATTTCTATGGTCACATCATCTCCCTTAGCAAAGCATTTCACCGGGCAAACCACTTCTTCTGCGTTCTCAGGAGTGGATTTTTCATCACAACAAAGAAATCCTATCGCTTCCTCTCCTGTGCAAAGATACCGTTTCACCCAAGATTGGGGAGTGTCATGGAGATCTCGCCGGCTTTATCCATCAGGAGCGCCATGTGAATATCCGGCCGCTCCATTCCAAATTGAAATCCTCTTTCCATTTCTTGAAATTCAATCCGGGCAGTGATCCTTGCACTGAAATGCAATTTGTCATCACGTAAAAATTGATCAAAAAATAAAAAACAAAACAATACAATCAAGATTGCGTGAAGTGTTTTATAGAATTGATAGTACATCATCACACAATCACTGGGCGTAAAAATGTGACATGCAATGTATGACTCCACATGACACAGCCCATAAATATTCTAATCCTTCGTGAAATCACTAATTCTGGGTGTACGAACCACTAAGATCGCCATCTCATCGTACGCCATCATGTATCCCTCCACGAACTAACACAAGATCACCTCCTTCGGGGGAGTATGACCATGCATTAAAACAAGACATCCCACCGTACAACATGAGATCGATATTTCTCAAACCCAATCAAGTGTGCCACTCACGCCACACCAACTGAATCTTAAAACATACCAAGTGGGATATAAACTATGCATTCATATTCAATAGGTATATGTTATACAATTATATTGTTCATTCATTACATTAATAGTCAACGAATTTAAATCCTACATTGTCCTTATGCAAAAGGATATGCATGTTAGTTTACTCCATATGTATTTCCAAAACTATAGAGAAATACCATGAATGACGCGGAAAATAATTCTGAATATCTACAGGTGTACTTAGTGGTCTCATACTTATTTCATATCTGTAAAAGCTTCAAACATGCAAAAAGTCTAGAGGGCTGTAGCATACGTAGAGAATTTCGATACGAATCAAGAGTACCAAAATAGCCCGTAAAGTTATTCCTCACATCGCCGCTTCACGCCACCGGCGTCACAACAAGGTGGCAGTGCGGCAACAGAACTGGTCGGCCGACTGCCTGCTTCGACTGGGCTGACCAGACGCCGACCAGGCCTGGCCGACCTGAGGCGGACTGCATGTCGCCGATCGCGACCGGTCGACCGCGATGAGGTCGGCCGCCATCGGCTCTCGGCCACATCCCGCTCTACGGCCTACCACGGCGAACAGTCGACGCCATCCGGCTGACGTCATCCGACGCCATTATCACCACGTGCCGGTCACACGCCGGGCCGGCGACGCTACTGCGACACGCTGGGGCCAGACACGCCAACAGACATCGCCAACAGATAATTAATCGAATCGCCAACAACGACGTGATCCGCTTCGACCGCCTGGCGAGCCGATTGGTCACGCCGACGCCAGACACAGATGCCAATACCTGGCTGGAATGGGCTCGCGCCAGGTGCCGCGACGCGCGCGCCGCCTTCAACTGGTGGCCGGCGCTACTGGGCGGAGGGCGCGCCGCCACACTCTTCCCCGGAAGCGTATGCCACCCACCAGGTGATCGCTGCTGCGGTAGATTCCAAATATGCAAAAATATTTAATTGATTTATCGAAAACTCCAACCGGGATAGACAAAGGGACATTTTCTATAAATCCAAAAATTTTCTCCAAATCCGCATGTTTTGAGTTCTAATCCATGGTCAGCTCATACTGGTCCGTTTGACATAGCTTCTAACAACCTGTGATCACCACTAACATAAACAAATACAGCAGGAGAAAACTCCAAATTAAGCATACCTTGGAATTCATGGACTTTCTTTGGTTGCGCGAACCGATGAAGAGCCAAAGAGAACTGATATCAAGATCTTCAAGATCTTCTCCTAAACGGTACTCTTGAAATCGGTTTTCTTACTAGAGATTGCCATCACTCTCTGAAACCCGTATGAGAGAAAAACCGAAGGTGATAAATGTGATCTCAGTGTCGAGAGACTGAAGCTTTCTGGGGCAACAGTTCCGACCACTGCCTCATAACGGCCGTCAATCCAGCCCACACACTCAGCCAAACCAGAGCCAGCAAGCCTATGCAGTCTGGTCACTTAATTAGACCAAACTTAATTCAGTTTTAATTCCAATTAATGAAGCCCACTTAATGAAAACCTTACAATTCTCATATTGAATGTACCAATGTGTATAGTTATATTTTAAGTAGGATTTATCACGATGTAAAACTATTAGTTATTATTTATAAAGTTATTATATGAGCATGAACTTTAGTTTTGAAAAATAGAGGCTGCATTTCACAATCATGAATTGCTTAATTTGACCAATGTGGGATCACGTAACCGTACATGGATTGATTTTAAGGGATGACAGCGACATTACAGGTATTCTTTAATAAATGTATTATGATATTTCAAATGAGTATAATAACCTTTAGTGATTTAAATGATGTTTGATCTAGACTTAGAAGATTATGGTATTTTCATGTATTTGATGGAATTGAACATATGCTTCTAGAAAACCAGTTAAATTATGTTGAATTGGACCATATAATAGGTATCTTGTAACTTAAAGGAATAAAGATGTGATTTTTGAGAGGTTGGAGTCGTAATTGATGTTATTCATAACAAAATACATTGAGGCTTATTGACCCGCTCCAACAACACCAGGATGATTATCAAATCCTGAAAGATTACTGTAATTGCAGCACGTACAAATAGTAGTGCAGATGACGTTAAGAAAAGGCATGTATTTCACCCACCAATGACGATTTGGAATAAGACAGGAGGAGAGTGAAATCAATTCATATGTTGGACAACCCACCCCTAATGAGACATGCTGTATATTTAATGTGATGGAATCTATCAGACACTTAATTAATTTTAGAATAGTTTCTTGGTTACTTTAACATATCCTATGTGTGTGACTAGCTACACCAAGGCGCCATGCCTGTTTAAACACATTTGTGTTAATAGAATTAAAAATAAAAGTTGTTGTTTTAAAATGATAAGTTGTTTATAATTGGTTTATGAATTTGAGTAATTCAATATAAATTATAATGTACTATCTTTTCTTTTTGAAGATGACTTGTCTTTGTTGTTCGAATGAGCTCATATTGAGTGAACCAATGTATATAGTTAGTTATCTATAAATAAGACTCCATCACACAGATAAAAATTATTAGTTTTTCATTTATTGGGGTTATTACATTGTATCAATTCTTACTTTTGAAAAAATAGTAAATCTATACTCAAAAATTAATATAAGTTTTGACCAATGGGTGAGACTCAATATGGTCATATATCCTTATAGATCGATTCACATGAGATAAAAGGACGGTGACATTATATAGGTACTTTCAAGAAATGCATTATATCTCGTGATATTGACAAAATGTAATCTCCTTGAGGATTGAAGGAGACATGTGGATCTGATTCTAGAAAACTAAGGAAAACATAGCAGCATTTCATTTAGTGATTCATTATATAAGCTTTTTAGTAAAGGGTATAATATATTAATTAATTGAAGAATAAAGTGTATCTGTAACTTAATTAAGGATTAGAATAAACTTGCTAGTGATAACGCCATTCATAGAATAAATATTTGAAGGTATTTTAACCACAAAATTCATCTGAGATATATTATAAACTGTTTTTCAAGTAATTTAACACATGTAAGAAGTCTATTACTTTTATAATATCATTCTCAATAGAAATTTTTTTAAATTGGCCCTTCTTAGAGTTGGTAATTGGGCGAAGCCAGACCTGCAGCTGTGCTCATATCTGCCAAGGAAAATGATCTGAATTGGCTGCAAAGCTAATTATACTTAAGATGTCATTTTATTAGCCCGACTGTGACTCAGTGACTACAGGCTAACAGCATCAATTCTGTAGAGGATTACTTGCTCGTTTCTTCAGACGTCCATTCCTCCTTCTATTTCGATTCTTGCATATATGGGATCAGATGCGGTGAGAGAGAGATAGAGATACCCCCGTCCACTACTGAAGGGGTTTTTAGACATTTAGTTTAAAAAAAAAAAAAAATTCTTCAAATACAATAGGTTTAAAAATGTTCCTAAATCTAGTGTAGTTTCAGGCATCAGAAAGTGTCTCTTGAATGTATTAATTTCTAAAATTACAAAATTTCAATTTGGTAAGAGCAAAAGCTTCCTCTCTTGAAGATAAATCTTGCACTATTTCCGATGAAAGTGTTTTTAAAGAAGATACACTTTCATAATTTTGAAAATTTTAAATTTACACTAGCGTCTGGGGGTACTTAATGCACAGAAATGTCTTGGGTAGAGATGCTACAATTTTTGTACTCTTCTAATACACTAAAAGTGTCTTTAAAGAGACGTCATAATTTTAGAAATTTCACCTTTATATTGAAAAGTGTCTTTTGGGGCAGAGACACCTCATAATTTTAGAAATTTTCAATTTACATTGAAAGTGTCTTTTTAAGAGATACTTTCATAATTTTGAAAATTTTCAATTTACATTGAAAGTGTCTTTTGAAGAGAAACATTTGCACTATTTTATTGAAAGTGTCATTTGAAGAGACACTTTCATAATTTTGAAAATTTTCTCAAATATACACCTAAAGTGTTAGTGAATTAATACTTTGGGAAAATTTCACTTACATTGAAAGTGTATTTTAAAGAGATACCTTCATAATTTCCCTGGTAATTTTAATTTACATTGAAAGTGTCTTTTCGTTGAACATTCGGTGACTTTTTGCGCTGGAGCGGATGAGAAGAGACATTTTACAATTTTAAAATTTTTACACCTACACCGAAAAAGCAAGCCTTTGAAGAGATACCTTAGTTACTAAAAGTGGAAAATTTCACTTACATTGAGTGTTATTCTTCAGTTATACACCTTCATAATTTCAATAATTTATTAATTGAAAGTGTCTTCTTTCAAGAGACACATTTGCAGAATTATTTAGTTAAAGTTTTGAAGAGACATTTCAATTTGGGAAAATTTTGAATTTACACTAAAAGTGTTCCTTTTGGAAGAGAGATACTTTTATAATTTTTGAAAATTTTTCAATTTAAGGTACTGAAAGTGTCTTTTGAAGATACATTCACAAATATGTTAAAAGTGGTTTTTGAAGAGATTTACCTTTCATACTTAAAATTTTTAATTTACACCTGAAATATCTTTGAAGAGATTACATTTGCATTATTTCATAAACAACAATTATTCTAAAAGTGTTGCTTTAAAGACACCTTCTATCATGTTCCTATAAGACAATCCTTTTTATCAGAACACTCATCTGACATAATCATAATTTATCACTCGTGATACATCAAGATCAACATTTAATCCCAATATCACCAAACCAAATTATCACTAAGTCAACACCTTCAATAGGACCTTCATAACAACATCCAAAGTACCAATAATATCATAAACATGAATTATAAGTAGAAGTATCCAAAATACACATTACATGTACCAACATAAAAAAAAACTAACAATATTGGAAATACAGGTCAAATGTAGTAACATCCTCAATGAGTACCGCGACGGCTCTTCCTTTCGCATCGATCATCCAGAGGTGCCCAAACTACTGGTCTATGGGACTAGAGTGCACCTTCTCATACCTCGATGACCATGTCTCCTCCCACATCTCCTACCACGTCCTCGGCCATGATCATTATCTTGTCTCTCATCAACATTGACCGTATGAACTGATTTTATCATCGGACATAGCCTCCGTAGGTTATGATGATGCAAAGCGGTTACATAAGGGTGGATGGAACTCGCCGTGGTGACAGGAGAGTCCTTGGGGAAAGGGCAAGAATGCCACCAATGGTGCACCCAGAAGATCAGATGTATGATCATATCCTCATCTTATGAGCCTCTCCTCTCCTCGGTTCGTGGACCCCATTGAGGCCTGTGATACGGTGCCCCAATATCAATCGATATGTACGGAAACAATCGAGTATGTCTATCTTCTCCCATGCGACTCGCTCCTTGTCTGCACGCCAAATTAGTTGAGCTGTGTGAATCACCACATTATAGAGCACAAGGATCCATCTCAAGGATAGCCTCCATATAAGAGAGAGAGTTCTTGTTGATGAGACATTCCTCCGAAGGCATAATATCATGTATTTGATGGCTGCTATTAGTTTGCAAACTGTCAAAGATGAAAAGATGAGTTCAGATGTTAAAAAGGAAGGGGGCTACTGATAATAAAATGTATAAGACAGGGCGAAAATTTCACCACATAACAGCCTGAAGACCCAAGATGAGTAAAAATCGACAGCAATCGTGGAAAGCACACTAGACCATGTATGGATCACTACGCCGATATCCCGCGACCGAATAATATAGATCCAATCAAATAACATCATGCTCTCATTCTCAAAATCACATTTATAAAGTTTGAATCATTGTCGCATGGCTCGAGGAAACTCGGGAAACCTAAATTGTCGCAGACAACACGATCAAATCTTACGCCATTCGGTGGAAACACACTGTCAATGGTGATATAGTACCAAAGATCTTTCCTAATCACACAACAATCTAGAAGGCCACCACCTCACATCATCATCATATAGAAGCCCATAACATGCTGTTAAATTAAAAAGTTATTTGTAATCAAGAATTAAATTGTTCAAAGAAAATAGTTAAAGTAAAGAAGTCAACGCTTTATCACCCGATCAGCTAAGCTCCATCGTCGGCACCATACTCACATAAACACACAGACATAGGGTCCAATTTGTATTTATCTTTCCATCTAGGAGCAAAAAACATAGAATGAACCCATGTGACTTGAAATTTGATCTGCATATAAGATGATCGAATTTGACCATGGTATGCCAAACATTAATGTGGTGGGCCTTGGAGAGGAGGACAATGGGCTAAAGGGAAACCCCGCAGTAATTCTTTCTCGATCAATGGGTGTGGAGCAGAAACTATTTTGAAAAGCAAATAAAGTGGAAAATATCCAATAATGGTATCTGGCAAGATCAATAATCCTGAGAGACAAGGGAGTAGATTTGAAATAGAAGTTTTGATAAAACTCCATTTCCAGTCACTAAACATGCACTACCCAACCCAGAATCTATAATTAGGTAGCCTCAAAATCCCATAGGAGCCAGAAACATAAGATGCACCTTATCGCCAGACTTTCCGAAGAGAAACCCCAATGTCAGAAATATGTCTTAGGTATATCGCTTAATAGATTCCCCATCAACATCATGCCAAACTCAAAGTCTCGACTCAACCACAAGATATAAGAAGGGTGTTGGGTCTGAATAAATTGGCGATCTTGGAATGAGTCCCACTGTATTAGACTCAGCGATTTCAATGTAGAGATGGGCTGCGGTCACTACTTCATCACACAAACTGTGAAGAACATAACGTCTCTGAGGATCACCTCCCTGGTGGGAACGGCCTCCAGTCATGCACATTTCCTCAAAATGCAGACATAAAAGCCAAACAGAAATGAACCTAAACGCGGTAACACCATGGAAACTCCGTCATAAAAATAAATGAAATGATACGTACTTATACTACTTTGAAGAAAGCAAATTTCTCGATTTCTTCTCGATTAAATGAAGCTCCCTTAGCGTGCACCTTCAAAGGAAGAGAAGATCACAATGTATGCCATAATCATAAAACCTGAAGGATCAAAATCACAGCTCCACTCATGGGTAAGACTTTGGCATAATAGAGTGAAAGAGAGTCTCAATATTAATCACATGGTCATATAAATTAAATTGTATTGGTAAACATATACTAAGAAACAATGGGTCTGAATACTTAATTTCTCGAGAAGCTGGACTGGAGACTGCTCCATTTTGGGAAGACACCACAGAGATTATGCCTCTATTTTGCATGTTTTCCATTGAATCCTTAACACTGTTTCTTTCAAATCCATTTATTCCTATTCTCATGATCTTGTATATGCCTTTATCCCTAATCATTTGATAATCGAATGAGAATAGGAAAATGGATATACGTGAGTTAATCTTCACATGGGAATAGATTAAATTCAACGTAGAATGCTGTACATATGTGTCCATCATGATAAGATTTATAACAATTGCCAATCACATCCTCAGTATGAGTGCAAATTTCAGCAAGGGGTGAGTGCTGGATACTACAAATGATCGCTACTTATTATAAATTATATGTAATTCTCATTCAATTTAATAACTTGTTTGTTATGTCCTCTCACCCCGAAATCCATGTGTAGAGATATAATTACTTCAAACATTTGATTATTTTAGAGATGAGGTGACATAGATGTCCACTAGCCTTGAATGTTAGCTTACTGGGGTGGTTATGTGTAGTCAAGATGTATATTTCACATGTCATTCTAGCACGATCTCAATTTACGCAAAGATGGCATACATCATAGAAACATCGGAATGGCGCGTCGATAAATAATATCATTCCTTGGCTGCAACTTCCACAATAATGAGAGATTCAATATTATCAGTCATCCAACGGCATCGAAAGTAACTTGATCATATGTCGGTTTCATTTTTGAAATATCTAACTTTGAAAACCAGGTCATATTATCGCATTCAATTGCTTTAGCTCTTCCATGCAAATTTTCGTATATTTCGGGTGGGTTTTCATGTTGCAATCAGTACTTCGATGTGCCATGTATTTTATCTTGTCTCTAAAGCTCACATTAAAATTATCAATACTGTCTAAGATGAACATCATATGGGGTCATAGATATGACCTCATCTAATGGTATTTTTGGATTTGTAACACCGAAATAAATGATTATTTTTAAAGATGATCACATGAAATTGCTATTTTTCTTTCTTTGTGCAGCATAAGACATCTCTTAAGGTAATAAGAACCAATATTCAATCATCCTGATTCCTCCTCAACAAATCAGAAGGTGAGGAACATGGTAGACTATTTGCGCCAATCAAGTAGTACCAAAAGCCTTCTTGTATTTTCCATATGAGTCCTAATTAATTTTAAAGTAGGTGAATTATCTGTACAATGCTTAAACCTTCCAAATATACATATTCAAAAGAATAAAATCTCTGAATAAGATAGTTTAACTCTTATTGTGTGTTAGCTTTCTCTTATTACTTTTGTTCTCTAGGATTGCTTCACTGGCTATGATTCATCCATCAGCAATGCTAGAGTAATAACACAATCCACTTACCAAATGCTTTAATCATTGCCTTTTTATTTCCCAAATTTTTATATGTGACATCATAACTCAAGCCCTATCTTTCACCATTTGACAATGTAAATTCAGATAGAGGGCCTGTTACTGTGTCCTTTTAAAACCACATTGATCTCTGCAATCAATTTTAAACACTGAGTTAGATTCTATGATAACTGGTAAAAGCACAAGTGTGTGGATTAAAATACACTTACACAAACAAACCACAAGTTTTTATAAACAGGTTACACCTAAAACCTCCACTGGGCATCCTTCTATCCCCATTTCTTGTACCACGCATGTTTCGTTTTCTATAAATGGGTGGTTTTGTGATTCATAAACAAACTAAATGTTGATTATGAGATATAAATTACAATTTGCAAATATTATATTGCAAACGCCTTTACTCAATTTTCAACTCAACAATCCTTCCAATAGATCAACTCCACAACTCTCGGGCCAGCCGTATAGGGCCCTTAAGGGTATGTTATTTATTAATCCTAATTAAGTCTCCCCGTTTAACATCGAAGAGCGACATAAAAACGGTCGAATACCAACCAAAGAAGTCTTGTTTATCGAAGTTCACATCATAGCTGGCTGGCGTCGGGTCATGGGGCGTAGGCCGTTGTAATAACTTCAACGGGTACCACACCATCATCTCTACTAGGGTGGGAGAGCATCAACGATAGTTCCGTGAGGCTATAATAAATCGGATTGAGTCGCGAAGGTAAAGTTCCCCACCTTCATCAAACAAATTATCCCACATATTTCCTTCTCTATGGCATCACTAGCTGCTGCATTCCATATCATTAGTAGCATTCTCTTCATTAAAATGATACTGGGTTCGAAGGAGCAGTTCATAACTGAGAGGTACCAAAGATTTCAATATAGTAGATCACATGGTAATCAAGTCACGCGCCACACATGTCGATTAATTATATCATCACCATCCACCAAACCACGCGGGTTAATGAACCAGATTCTGGTCTGACTCAAATAGCTTCGGAAGATACGAAAACTGGGCGGTTAACTTCCAGGTGGAAATGAGCTCCGACGACATGACATGACAACTCATTCTCAACTCATCATATATTATCTGATTATCGATAAAACTTCTCTGAGGACAACTATAACCATGACTTAGTATGGACCATCAATGATTCTACCCATTCTCGATACAAATTGTAATTAAACCATCCATTCATACCTATAAAATATAATCACAACTCTAAGAATATAAGATCAGAATAAATTAATTTTGTTTTACCGCTGTGTCAATAAATTTCATAAAATTTTACTATCACATATAATACATTCTTGTTCACATCAACTATAAGTTTATTATAATTTTAAGTAATGAACAAAGTAAACAATCACACAACCGAGGATTGATTCTCCCTATCAATGATGTTAAAAAAATAATAGTAAAACTATGTAATGAATAATGTAATATAGGCCCCCACAATCTATACAACTAAAGAATATGCAATAATCCTAACATGACTCTATGAATGTATGCAATGATAAAGAAAATAAAGAGATTTTTGGTGAATGGAAAGGAGATCCGACCATAGTGCATGTCATAAATATATAATTTATATGGTGTAAAATTTGAATGACGCCAAAGGTGAGAGCACTAATATCATACCTTATTTACTTATTTTATATAGTTATTAGAAAATACATGTAAATGTAAAATTCAGTGAAAATGATAGAGGTATATTATGTTTTTAATTATATTTATATTTATGTTATAAATGCATTATATTTCTAAATGGATATTATAAAGCTGTTATTTATACTTTACTCATGAACCTATTGTAAGGCAAAGGGCTCAGTTCCATTATTTTTGACGTAAAATTTTTAAATCGACACCAAGGGCCTTTGATTTTAAACTCCCTCCCTTGTCACACATCTGGAAAGTATGACATTTACTACCTTCCTTATATATCAGTAAACCAAAATCGCAGAAACACTGGTGGCGTAGAGTCAGAAGTGTGGTGCCAACAATGTACTGGGGCTACATTGAGCTTTGAATGTACTTATAAATGTATTGGCCAAATGGATCGGTCGCAGCTGTCTGCTAGGTTTCCAAGAGCTTGGGTCGATTCACTAGCAGGGCCTCGCAATACAAAAGTCAACCCAGACTGGAAACCGACAGGTGTCGACGATCGTATTGTGCCACATTGACAGAATAGCTTTCTTAAAATATCGATCACCTGCAAAAATTAAGCTTCATCGCACTTCAAAGGATCATCCCGCTTTAAAACACGAAGGCCTCGATAAAACTCTATTTACAAGTAATAATTAAAATTTGAATCAATCATGAATCAAATTTTCTATAGATGATACTTCCAAAAATTTTCAGAATTTCTATATTTTCAATGAATATGAATTAATCTTCCATAATACTTAGATCAAAATAAAAAGTAAAATAGAAAAAAGAAGTAGTATAGGTAGGCTGTCGCCTCCCAGCCCTAACCCACTCACCGCCCGACGCAGGAAATCAGGTTCACCTTTCTTCGCAGTCATCCAGAGTCAAACCACTCGCTCATCCATTTTCTGCACCCCACCCACCTCGCTTCTCCCCTAAATGGAAACTCAACCCAAACCTCATTTTCCCTTACCAATAGTGTGAACCCCATCACCCTTTCCCTTCATCTTTCCTTAAAAAAAAAAACCCAACAAAATCAAATCCAGGACCACCTCCTGCATTGAAAAAATCAAAATGCAGGACCACCTGACCCTCCATTGTTCCCCACTCCACCGACCAAACCTTTCCCAAAACAAACTAAAATACAAACAAGAACTTGTAATGGAGAAAAAATAGAAGAGAAAACCTCACCTAATCACAAAAATCGATGCTTGGCATTGGCACAGTTGGGGAAGAAATCAGATTTTTAAGAAACCAGTGTTTGATGGGCAGGGGTTTTTGACCAAACCCCAAAACTACAATTTTTCAACCCTTAGAAATGATTTGGTCGGATACTGTGTGGAGAAAACTACATTCAATGTAGGATTATTTTTCAAACTACTTTGTCTCCGCACAGAGTCGCAGCCAAAAAGGGAGGCCAGATTGACTTGCATTTAATCCTAAATCTCGTTAGCTGACCAATTCTGTATATAAATATAAAAACAATTTATTTTCCCTAATTTAGGACCAAATTTTTAGGATGTAATTGTATCTATATATTGCCTCCGCTTTAGAGAAGAATACATCTTTGAAACTTTATGCGTAAACTCATTGTTCGACATGGTATCGAGCCGTGCTCGATCCCAAAGAAGTTCAAGAAACAATCGTATATCGTGACGTATTTTCCCTTGAAACTCATCACCTCAGAAAGTCACGTGAGCTCTGATGCACACCACTATAGGTGCATCAATCGATTCACTCACAAAGCAGATTACTTCAGACACCAAGACAATTCTGCTTTTCCAACCTGAATCATCCTCGATGAGCCCAATTACTCATTATGGTCTCAACTCATGGAGATGCTGACGCACCGCAACAAGCCGAGATTCACTGAAACAAAAACCAGAACTGACCCAATCTTGGAGCATGGATTAATGGGGTGCCTCATGAGTGAGTAGTTGCTTTATCGACCAATGAGTCTCACTACTAATGGCATTTATTCGCTTCCACCACATATGAGATATATGGGAGGCCGATAAAAAAACGTCTATGATGGATCGATTAAACCTGTATTTTATGCTGAACTGTAGATCTTTTTTCTACCAAACAAAATGGTCGACTCATTATCAACATACTATAAGACTCGTTATTTTCCAGAAATTGATCATGTAATCCACCCTCCTCGTGAACGAAATAGTCGTATGGGTAATCCAAACAGACCTCGCGGATGGCTAGGTTTCAGTTCGTATTTTTCATATGACTCGACTTTGAGTTTATCAAGTTTATGGAGAATCTTTATAAAGACCCAAAACTTTGATTTGGAGAGTACATATGCATATGTTGTGAAAGAATATCACCAGAGATGTACAACGGAGCTATCGCCCAATCTCTCGAACTCGATCATGCTGCTAACCAAACTCGACAAGGATTGTCGCCTAGACCACACCCAATCGAAACAATCGTCATCTAGAAAGGCTAACAACTCGCATGCACTCACCGCGGGGAAAAGGGTCACCCGCACGCCATGTTACCAGATTATCGCTATCCCAGTGGTGGGACTTCGTGAAACCTCGTGAAAAATGTTGGGTCGGGAAAGCCATGAGAGACGTGCAGGTCAAAGAAAATCAGCCACGCCATCGCAAATGTCGCCTGGCATCCACATTATCAGAAAACATCTCAGATTTTCTAAAATCTTAAGAATAGAACTGGATTATTGATATTGTGTGCATCCGATCAAATGACGAGGGACTCAGCTCAATAAAATATGTTCTCTTCTTCTCAATAAACAATTATTTCCACCACTATAACCTCCCTATTAATGGAAGGATTCGTTATCTTGTCTAATACTCTCACATTAGATATCACCTCATGTTCCATCTCGAATACAACCTTTGTCCTATTAACCATTTCCTAACTCTCGCCAGATGTCTTTCGCCCTCATTTTGTGTCTTTCAAGACATTCTAACCTCGGGAAGATTCTTTGCCATGGGGTCAGATCGGCAAAATCTCACTACTTGAGCAACGACAGAACGGGGATCAAAATGTCATCAGCAAATCAAACTAGCAAAGTAAAGACAAGGGTCGAGCAACAATATGATATGTGGCACTATAGGATTAGACATCTTCTTTCGTTATCTTGGGAAGAAATTGCAACCACAACTTCAGATCGAATGATGGGAATTTCATCAGACACTTAGAACCGCCAAGAGCCACCAGATTTATTCACGTAGTCTCGAAAAAAAGTTCAACCCTTTTTTCAATATTGTAAAGTTGTCACTGAAATGAGCTGGGTCCAATATGCTGTGTTCCCTATATCTAGAGCTCACATTCAGATACTATCGATGATTAGATTAGAATGACTCTGGGGTGTCCATTTATTAAAAGAGTAATGTGTAAATTCAGCATTCCGTAATTTTCTCACAAATGACACACCCAAAGATCAAAGGACATTTGTGTTCGTAATCCGACAATGAATATCGAGCTGCCTCTCTTGGTAGGCTCTTGAGCAATCCATGGAATTCCTCAACAATGCGACCTCGTTTACACCTATGTGTGTAGTTCCACAACAAAAATGGATCGCAGAGAGAAAGAATAGACAACTTTGGAGGTAGTGCATGTTTTCCTCTTCGCATGAATATTACTTATCTTATCGGGAAGGTCAGAACTACGCCACCTCATCAATCGAACACCTTCTCGAGTAATGACTCTCAAACTCTCAAAAAAAATCGCAACCTTACTTCATTCCCATCTTCAAGTCAACCCCAGCCTTGGCGGTATCTTAGGTCAGTATCCCCAAAATTCAAGGCACAAAGTCTTAACTACGTAAGGCAAATGATGTGTTTTGTCACACTAATCTTAAAAAGAGGATGGTAGGGTACTATGATCCACAAACCCAAAAGCTATATGTGACTCTAAATGCCTCTTTCCGAGAATTAGAGCCTTATTACTCTGGGGGAGTCTTAAGAAATTTTCTTCAGGGGGAGAGCTCAAGTGAAGAGAATGGCGAAGGTGCTGAGTTTATCGAGTTTGGGGAGAGGGTGGAACGGAGAGAATATTCGGGGCCTGGGGATTGTAGCGGAGGAGTCATCGAATGAAGAGGAGTGGAACATTTTAAGCATGTTGTGCAACAAGGCTGTGATCACAACCATGAAACCAAGAGTGAATCACCACCGATACCCTTATAGTTACCCCCATCTACACCATTAATTGAAGAATCAACCCAAAATGTTCCTCCTCAAGTAAGTATGAATCCTGTGTTTGGAGAGTCTAATGAAACATATGTTCCTGTTAAAAATACGCCCTAGATATCCAATAAAGATCGGTCAGTGGAGTTCCAAAAACAATATGAACCCCATCTTCGGAAGCTGGACTGGGTGCCACCCAATTAACAACTATGTGTCATCTCAGGTCGATCGAATCGTGATGCATTAATGCTAACTAATCGGGTCCACGCTATTCCTAGTAATGCGTGATGCATCACGATCCAAAATGGAGAAAGTGAATATAGAACAAAGAGAGATGATAGCTCTGACAAAAGAATGCCATTGGGAACTTGTTCCACGCCTAAAGGAATGAAGCTAATTGGATGCAGTGTGGGTGTTCACAAAGTGAAACTCAAACCGTAATGAAGTATTGATAGACATGAAGCCCTAGATTTAGTTAATGGCGGATATGCACAAAGGTAATGGTTAGACTATCAGATACTTTTGCACCGGGCTGGCTAAGATCACACCCCATTCTTATTTTTATAGCAGCATAATTCCAGACCCGCCTCTCGCACATCGACGTTAAAAACGCCTCAAATTGGGGATTTATAGAAGAAAAGGTCCCGCACAGTAGCCACCACTCTGAGTTAAAAATGGTTCTTCATGTAAAGGTGAAGTATGTAAATTGAAGAAGTCATCAGATTTTATCAAACAAATTACCTGGTGTTATTAGCTCAGAGATTCTCGACTAAAGAATGAAGGAGTTCCACTATAAGCAAAGTAATCCCGTATCACAATTTGTTTATAAAACATAAAGAAGGAAAAGTAACAATGACCATATGTTGGATGATATGGTTCGATAGAGATGACCATGCAAAATGAAAAGCTTTATATGTGAGTAGTTATGAATACTAAATTTGAAATGAAGAATCTTCAAGGCAACTTAAATATTTTTTTAAAATTGAGGTAGCAGATCTAAACATGAGCTTTACAGTTAAAGGGTCATTTAAAAATATGTGGCAGATTTTCTACTAAACCTAATGCTTCGTTGCAAAACTGAAGAGAGACGCCAGTGAAATTATAAATCAACTTATGTTGAAATTCCTGCATCAGTTCTACAGTACAAGGTCGCTATCAGTGAGTTCAGCTGAAGATTAATCTACTCATCGTTACGAGTAGCCAGATAGCAAGATATGCAAGTGGAGCGTTAGAGCCGTCACATGCACCGAGTGAAGAAATATATGGAAGCAAATTTCATCACTTACATTACAAAGAGTGCTCCATAGAAGGTTTGTTGTTCTCAAAAATGGTATATCTAACATTGGGAAGCAGGAGAGATTCTCGATTGGTATATCAAACAACCAAGGTCCAGACATCCGGGACATATTTTTACTTCGTACGTAATTCGTTACCGGAAAAGGGCAAAGGAGGTAGCAAGATCAAGTATTAGCCGACTTTATGTGCGGCTCTATGCGTATGGTTGTTGGTGGATAAGGAATATACCGAGGGACTGGGATTGAATATGCGCACACAAGGTCTCCACTGTGATAATAAGGCAGCCATCCGCATTGCATTAAAAACTCGTCTTCAACATGATCGTACATTAACATGTTTTCTGAAGTTGGATTTGCCATTTCTCACTATGAGGAATCTGGCGAAAAGATTATACAATTCCTGATCAATCTTGAGTTATCATGGTGTCACACAAAGGCAATTTCAGGGAAGGTATTTCATGAATAATTGATGTTGGGTATGATAGACATTTATGCAACAACTTTGTGGGAGTGTCCGCATTAGAGTCATGACGCAATATTAGGTTTATTCTCAATAATCAGTAAATCTTAATGAATTCAATCTTCGTATATAACATGTAAACAAATATTTTCCTAATTTAGGACCCACTTTTAGGATAATTGTATCTAAGATATTGCCCCCTGCTTTAGAGAAGAATACATCCGAAACTCTATTGTTTGACAATTTTTTTAAGATTTATTTTTAACTTTCTTATTATTTTTCAGAAAGTTCCCACTACCGAAGAGGTGGGGGATGGATAAAAAGCTGTCATTCCTTAGACTACCATCACTACTAAGAGCATCTCCCAACCCACTCTCTATTTCTTCTCTGTACCCACTCTTAACAGCTAAACACAAAAATTCTCCTGGCATCGCCTCAATTCCACTTTCATTTTCATGAAAGAACTGGCCACTGACTCACTAAATGTGGTGGCATGAGCTTCAAATTCTCTACTTTTTTCTCATTTCTCTCTATATATGTTTTACTTTAAATTATTGAAGCAAGTGAAC
This sequence comes from Tetrastigma voinierianum, assembly GCA_016808115.1. Classification (NCBI taxonomy): domain Eukaryota; kingdom Viridiplantae; phylum Streptophyta; class Magnoliopsida; order Vitales; family Vitaceae; genus Tetrastigma; species Tetrastigma voinierianum. The sequence continues at coordinate 477,968 of JAEQBH010003523.1, forward strand.
TAGAGAAGTAAATTGTGAGAGCGAATGGAAATGTAATCTTAAAAAAGTCACAAATAAAGTGGTAGTGAATTCTAATATTTAACATATTTTATAAATATTTGTTGAGTGTGGTTAGAGATGCCCTAATACTAGATAAACTCACACAGCCAACAAAGCCAACCCACTCTCCTCCTATATGCATCAAACTAAAATTGGACAGACTGGACAGGCTAAAAAAAATGGAAAACCCATATGAAAAATCTTTGTTTTTTGTTTCTCGCACCAAATACAACTATTGCAATTAGAAGAAAATCATCTATCTCATACAAATTATAGTCAGCTGGGCTGATGATAGAACCAGAAACAGGGCAACAAGAAACCCATCTGGAAAACTCATTTTCTGGTTTTATTCATATTCAAAGAGCTTGATCTACAGGAGGAATAAGGAAATTGAAAAATAAAAAGGGTGGTTTCAAATGGCAGCAGCAGCAGATCACTACCAGAAACACACGAGTGGTGCAGCAGCAATGTGAACAAATAAAAAGAGTGAAGTCACTGCCAGCAGCAGATCACTACTCCTCAAACAATCTCAATAAAAATCTCTTACAAGATCTTTAAAGCCCATTTTAGAAGATTTACTGAAGTTGATCCTCTTATCTTTCTCTCTCTCCCACCCAAATCCGCAGATGCTTAGGATGGTCTGCAGGTAGATCTTCATTTCTAGTTCTTCCCTCCGTATCCTCCTCCTCTTCTCCCCTCGTTGCCTCCTTCCAGCCTAGATATCCCTCTCGACAAGGAACCTCACCGCCTCTCTGACTCATAATAAAAATGGTAAGCTCCATCAACAAAGATGCCCCCGAAGAACAAGAAGGAGAAGCTCTGCCTCAGCCATGCTTGCTAGAAAGAGAAGGAGAATGCGCTTGCAGCTTAGGTGCGTTTTGGTGTAACAGGATTTGATATATTAATTAGGTAATCGCCAACGCCACTCGACTGAGGTTGTTTTTGACTAGTAGGTTAATCGAGAAAACATACTAATAAAATTAAAAACAATTCATCTCACTTTGGATGGTCGAATATTTAATGGGTTAGGCTAATAATATTAGCTTAGCTCATAGTACAGATAAAATTAATCAAAGAAAAAGCTATAAAAATGATTTAATAAAAAGTGGTCCAAAATGATGATTGGAATGTTGCTCTGTTAACATTATTGAATGATGACACTTCTTTATGGTAAGTGATTAATGATGAAGTAATTAATAAAAACGATGCTTTTAGAAGTGTTAATATTGATTAAAACATATTATAATATGATGGAAGATGACATTTTAGGGAATTCAACACTTTTTACTTTTTCAAGGGTATGTTTGAATAGAAAAATAATAGGAGTTAAAAATGATGAAAAATGATTTTTCTGTAAATTTGATGTCATGAATACTCATAGAGGAAAAATATATATATAAAGAAAGTAGGAGAAAGAATAGGTTTTGTTTTTAAAAAGTGAAGAAAATGTGAGATAGGAAAATCCAGTGAAAAAGTCAGGGAAAATTATCGCCATTCTTCTCTCCTCCCTCAAATGGAATAGATGGCTGGCCTGGCCCAAAATATTCAAGTCTCCACTCGCCATGACTACATACAAGCAAGCCCAAAGCCGGTTTAAAACACTAAACGGCTCACATACTAACTCAATGGGTGGAGGCCCAAATGACTATTAAGTATTCTAGGGTTTGTACTCTATAGAACAGAGTAAGATAATACAACCCCTGTATCTGAATCTAAATCTGAATCAAAATCAATTAGGTTTAGAGTAAAAGCGAAATCATTTCTAGTGATCTGGCTTGCTACTACTCCTCTTCCATCACCCTTATGGGAGGCTTGAAAGATATGCGTGCCTTGCGGTATACTGCAAATCCACAAGGTACGATCTGACTGGTTATATTAGTTCAGTAATTAAATTGAATATTCTAAATCACAATGATAATTTCATTCCGTTGATTATCTTATAATTGGAATCGTAGCATGTGTGATTAAATTTTCAATTCGAATTCAACAATTTCCAATATTTTGGTGTTTGATTAGCAATATGACACCTAGGTTTTCTATAGTATTTGTTGATTCATGTTTGAATGTTTACGGATGGTTACTCAATAATCGTGGGCTCGCCCCTTCAATCCATGGTAGAGTTTTCTGTGCATTTCACCGGTTTGTAACAAGGGGGCTAATCATAAGTTTAGGTTTCCTTCTGGATTTATTTTTTCCATCATCTAGAATTCTTGTACACCCTTTTATTAGGGTATAAGATTATTTTTTATAAAATTTTGAAGACTAATGAAGAATAGAAGCGAAGAAGAAGAAGAACCTGTGGAGAACACTCAGACTCGTGGATTTGCTCAGATTGTCAAGGGAGGGCTACAAGACATCCAAATGACAAACGCGGCCACCGGAATTAGAAGCAGCAAGGAAGAGACGATGCCGCCGGACAAATTCTGCCAAATCCACCGTCTGACGCGCCCCCAGCTGCGCGGGCTACAAGTGGGCTTCACGCGCCCACTTAGCAACGGTGAGAGCGCAGGGAGAGTGGTTTCGCCGCCGTGATTTTGCGCATTTTCTCCTCCGTGACGCCGCGCTTCTATGGGCAGCAATTCATTTTGCGGCAAAGACGGATGAACGACGGGCTCGACTTCGCTAGGGTTTCCATGGTTCGTTGTAGCTTGGTTTTAACTCAAATCTCTTCACTGGGCCTCCAAGCCCAGTAAATCGGAACCCAAATGCACTTACTGACCAAAGTCAGATGCGATTAATACAACAGCCGCTCAAGTGTTATCAGTTTGGTGTTTTTTTTTTCTTTTCTTAGGAAAACTGGATCGGGGCTTTTATATTTATTTATATATTATTTTTTATTCATGGATGATTAAATTCATATATGGTAACATGTTTTTAGTTGTGATAACATGACATATAGATCAGGTGGTGCCATATTATCTTGCATCAATGCTATACATGTGCATAAATTAAATTCGACTTTTTTAAACTAGATAAATATAATTATGAAAATCCTTTACCTTGGTGGGTCCATAATAAAAAATGGCTACATTAAGCCCCATCTGGATGATTTCATGATCAGTTTTATCGATCGACCTAAATAATTTTAAAATCTTAATTAGATTGACCGGTCCACCACCGGCAACTCTTAGAGATTAAGAGAATTTTGGGGTAAGTAAACAAGGTTTCAAACTGCTGAGTAATTTCTGGCTTAACCTCCCAACGAGACTCTACTAATATTATTGCAAGCCATAAGGAACAATGATTGAAATGAAAGTGTATTATCTAGGAAGGTTCTATCTAAGAAAATCGGGATATAAGTAGTCCGATAAGTGACCCCCCAATTTTTTTTTTTGGGACCTAACTTAGTTGGATACTATTCATTTTATGATCAAGTTTTAGTTTTGTTATAATGTCTCGCTCACCTGAGCATTTATTATGGAAACTAAATTATTGTTTACAATAAAACAATAAATATATTTTGTTTTGGGGTTTACTAAATATATGTTTATTGTATAATATACGAGTTAATATTAGTGCAATAATGTATAAATTATTTTCTTCTTCTTTAAAATGGCATCTTCAACCCTCTATCTATGATTTTGAATCAAAAACCATTGGATGGAAATAACTTTGAAGATTAGAAAATGAACTTATACATCATTCTGGATTATGAGAAAATCAAGTTTGTCCTGGATACCCCTAAGTCAGCTATTCCGGAAGCTTGTGCTAATGATATAACAAAAACAAAACATGCGACTTGGGAGAATGCAAACACTTATCCCGATGTTATATTCTTGCGGTGTTGTGGGTCATTTGAGGCGGCAAATAACACCTTCGACGGTGGAGTAAGTACTGAGCTCTCGAAGGGATGTTTGCTAAAAATGCATACGAAAGACAAGTTGCTATCAGTTTGATTAACACACGAATAGTGGTGGCGTGTGAAGGATCATTGTTTGGCAATGATTTCACATATCAATCAGCAGTGATGAGGCAAAAATTCAAAAGGAGATGAAGATAGATCTCATCTTGCGATCGCTTTGCCTAAAAATTTCAATCGGTTCGAAGTCGGTCAATATGCATAATATGGATCGACTCCCGAGTTCAATTGATGCATGAGCTTGAGAGTGATGAACAGTCTCTCAAGAAACCGGGCGAGTATCAATTTACGGAGGTTCTACATTCAACCTAAAGGAAACATGGGGTGGAAACAAGAACAAGAAAAAGAGGCAATGATACCAGTTACCATCGAGCGTAATGAAGAAAGCGAGAAGGCAAGTGCTTCCAGAGTGTGAATGAAGGACCTTTGGAAACATAATTGCCCAAAGGCCACCAAAAATCTAGGTATGGGTGATTTACTTGATGTTGAGGCTTGTTTAGTGGAGAATTTTAATGATAAATGGATCATTGATTTAGGAGCCACTAATCATGTTTGTTACTCTTTGCAGTGGTTCAAATGTATACGTCTGATGAAAGAGAAGGACAAGATACTTGAAACATGGGAGCGGGAAGCTAATGCCTTAAAGGCCATAGGACCAATTGTTTTATTTTTTGAGAATAATAGGACTTTATGTTTAGAAAGATTGTTTTATTTGCTCTAAGTTCAAGAGGAATTTGGTTTATGTCGGTTGTTTAGTTATTGAACAGGTTTGTGATACGGTTTAATTCCTTAGTTTCAATAAGAAGTAAATCTTCTTTTATTTGTTCCGGTGATCTTATGAATAATCTTTATTTTTTAAGTCCCTTGTCCTATGATATAAATGTCATTGAAATTGTTGAAAATGAACATAATCACCTTGCCCGAAAAAAAGAAAGTATCGAATGGAAACTTACGGCATTTTGCGATTAGATCATATTAATCCTAATAGGATACATGGTTTGAGTGAAAAGTGGGATTTTAAATTCCACAGCATTTGAACCTATACCAATGTGTGAATCCTGTTTGGAAGGTAAAATGACCAAGAGGCCCTTCAAGGCCTAAGGATATCGCGCAATCAAACCGCTGGAATTGGTGCATACTGATGTATGCGGCCCAATGTGTGTTCAAGTCAGAGGTGGGTATGAGTATTTTGTCACTTTTACAGATGACTACTCAAGATATGGGTTTGTTTACCTAATGCGCCAAAAGTCTGAAACTTTTGATAAATTTCGAGAATATAAGGCTGAGCGACGATTAAGGTGTCATATCAAGCGACCACCGATCGGCCAGGGCGTGAATGCCTATGCGGAGTTTAAGTTTTACTTAACTTAGAGGATAGTTTCACGGTTGTCGATACAGGAACACCTCAACAAAATGGAGTTGCAGAAATGAGAAATAGAACTCTCTTAGACATGGTGAGATCGATGCTTAGTTATTCATCTCTACCTATATCGTTTTGGGGATTTGCCTTAGAGACTGCTACATACTTATTGAACTTGATTCCTTCTAAGTCGGTTTCTAAGACACCCACTGAATTGTGGAACGGGCGCAAGCCTAGTTTAAACCATATTCATATCTGGGGTGCTCCGGCGCATGTCTTGAGAAAGGAACTACATAAGTTGGAATCTCGTACTAAAGTATGTTTGTTTATTGGATACAAAGGAGCGAGAGGTGGACTTTTTATAGTTCCTCGAGAGAAGAAAGTTATAGTGAGCACTAACGCTAAAATTCTTCGAGGGAAGACTATGTATAAACAATTTCAAGCCCAAGAGTAAGGTAATTCTTGAGGAGCTTGACTCAGCTCAAGAATCGCCTAAACCACCTGAATTTGGACCTATTATGCCATTGTTTCCAGTGCGTGTTCAACAGAGGGAAAATGAAAATATACTCGAAGGTGAACAAGCACGAGTGGAACCAATAGTAGAACAACAGGTAGATATACAAGTGGAACTAGAACAACTAGAAAATCAAATTCAAAATGATCAAGAGGATCTTCTTGTAAAACCACAACAACTAGTGAAGCTTCGGCGTAGTGGGAGAACGACACACAAGCCATCGAGATATCTCTTGTTGGGCGAATCGTACCCAGTATAACCATTGATATGCGAAGGATCACGTAAATTACAAAGCCTTTGGATGATGTTGATGCACGGGAGTGGCTCAAGCCATGGATAGTGAGATGGAGTCTATGTGTATTCTAACTCGGTGCGAGGTCTCTTGTAGAGGCACCCGAAGGGGTAAAACCTATAGGGTGTAAGTGGATCTGTGAGAAAAAGACGACCAGATGGGAAGGTAGAAACCTTCAAAGCTAGATTGGTGGCAAAGGATTCTGCCAAAGAAGATAGATTATGAAAACCTTTTATGGCCATGCTTAAATCCATCCGGTCTTAGTTTGTAGCGCGATCTGGGTCTGGTGGCGGATGGATGTCAAAAAACAACATTTTTAAATGGCGAGTTTAAGAAGAGGACATCTACATCTGCGACAACGGAAAGGGTTCATAGCTAGAGGCAAGAACACATGGCATGTAAGTTGCAAAGGTCCATTTATGGACTAAAGCAAGCATCGAGAACATGGAACATTAGGTTTGATCAAGCCATAACTTTATACGAATTTTGAGAAAAGTCCTGATGAACCTTGTGTTTACAAAAGGTCAAGGTACAAAGTAGTTTTCTAATTAAGCACTCGTAGATGACATTTTACTAATCGGAAACGACATAGAGGTGTTATCAGTCATAAAAGGATGGTTGCAAAAGCAATTTGATATGAATTTGGGAAGCCAACTATGTTCTTGGAATCAAACTTCTAAGAGACCCGGAAGAATAAGGTGTTGGCATTATCTTAAGCTTTGTATATAGATAAAATTCTGGCTAAGGTTCGGCGTGAAGATTCAAAGAAAGAAGAACTTGCCCTTCAGGCATGGGTTCATCTTTCTGAGAGCAATCACCAAAACTCTTGGCTGAAAGAGCATTATGAGTAGGATACCTTTGCCGACGGTAAGTGTCTCATGTATGCCATATTATGTACCAGGCCAAATATTTGCTACGCAGTGGGAATAGCTAGTCGGTATCAATCTGATCCAGGAGAAGAACATTGGATTGCAATGAAGCATATTCTCAAATATCTAAGGAGAACAAGAGATTATATGCTAGTATATTCTAGTAAGTGCGAAACTATTGGTTATCTGATTCGGATTTTAAGGGGATATTGATTCGAGAAAATCCCACTTATGGATATGTTTACATTAAATGGTGGAGCCATTTGTTGGAGAGTGTGCCCCTGAGAACGAGGTCAGTTATTTTGTCGACCATTTGAATACTTTCGTGGATGTCGGGTAACGAGCACCACTCCATATCGAGTCTCCTTTGTACGGGAGCTCTGCCCAAGGTGCAAGCCTGTCCCTGACAATTTACATTGACCACCACAGGGTCCGCATGCAAATAAAATAATGGCCATAGATTTGCATTAATACTCTAAAATACATCAACTATACTATAGTTCAAGGTTAATAAATTACTCTTTACGAACATATATTAAAATGTACAATTTCTAATACATATTTATGAAAATGACAATACAAAGCATGACGGCTTTCTTCGCGACCTCTAGTGAGGAGCCGTCCTCTATGCCTCACATTGCACGAAATAGTGATCCCTTGATAGGGTGAGCAAAGCCCAATAGTGATAATTTCCACCATGGGTTGCTCCTACCCTAGGTGCACATGTCTTGTGTTTCATCACATCAATGATTATATGAACCTACTTGAATATACACGCAGTAATCCCGTGTCTGATTCCTCACCAACTCTCATGTGCCTAAGCCAAATCTGCGAGTAAAATACGATTTCAAAATAAAGGCTTTTGTTCGAAAACTTGCTATCGAGTTCGATAAAATATTAGACTACCCAGCCGAGGCGAATTCTTGGATAACGGCTCAAGAAAGCAGTCATAGTCCTCATCTGAAGTGATCTGTTGGATGACTCTCCAAGGCAATTCTTGAATCTTCTTGAAATTCTTTCACAAACATTTCGTTTTTCTTTCAATTTCATGTCATGCACTCCTCCTAATATTCTGAGGTGCCCAGTGCATGTAAATGCATGATGTCAATCGACAAACTCATGCTAATATAAAACATGTATATACTAACGTAATTAATCCACATAAATCATGTTATGCAAATTCACAATCAATAACTTACGAGAATTAGCTCATGGGATATTAACAAGCACAAGCAATTCATTTGAATCACTCAACATCATAAAAATCACACAAAAATCACGTCACTATTCATGAGCAGTGAAACCCTCGGTTAACTTGTTCCACGACCACAATTGGGATTTTCTCACTTGGTTCTAAGGTTTGAAACGAATTCTGGCTAAATCAAGCCTCGAATATCCTAACCATAAACGCATGGCTCTTAGCCAAGGGAATATCACAAGTAGAAAGATCCTACCTCTTGGAGTTATCGGAACTCCACGAATCGGATGCCGCGTGGTAGCCTTCGCCGCGTAGAACAACTTTGCTTCTTGCTCCGTCGAGCCGGCGGTCGAGCGACCATGGAAATCTAGAGAGGAAAGAGGCTCATTCTCTCTACAAATCCACAAAACCCCAAGCTCTTGCATCTCTTCGACCTCTTGCACAATTTGTCTCAAAAATGAAGAAGAAAGGCTATTTATATATTTGTCTTTATTCATTAACATTTGTATAAGTTATCTTGTCCTTCGTCTTGATTTTGACACTTAGCTTAATCTAAGTCATTCATTCCCATTCTCTCTCTAATCATGTAACATGTGTCACATGAGTACATGTAGTAAGTGACTTTTGTCACATCACATGTCGTTTTACGGCACCTAACACTCGATGCCTTGAAAAACGTGAAATTTCGACTGTCTCGGGTGGGCGAATTCTCACGTGGTAGCTGAATTTATGACGATCCCAGCGTGAAGTCGTTTAGGTCATCAGAGAGATCTGAAATTTTAGTTTTACCAAAATTACCATTTTTCCATTTTTCAGAAAATTGGAATTTTCTCGAGTCTTACATTCTCCCCTCCTTAAAAAGAATTTCGTCCCGAAATTCTGGACAATCACAACAACTCACATGCATATGCAGCGTGCACTAGACCATGCATGTAAACTAGTCATTTAAATATTAAACGACTAAATCACGTACCTTCATCCCTAAACAACGTTGACTCCTCCACTCCACGGTCTTTGCCATAAGCACCCTCCTAGCCTCCTTTGTCTTGCGTCATGGCTTGATCCGGCTATCCTGATACTGCTTGGTCCCTCCTCGAGGTCCTCCGAGTGTCAGCCTCAATCTCTCCCCGATCCCTTTACATGAGCTGGATGTGGAGTGTACCTCGAACATGGAGCGTGAAATACCTCATAGACACTGGCTGGCACAGGCGAGTAAAGCCAGCTTGATGCACGCTCGGTGCCTACCCGAGGCCCATAAACCTCGCGATAGCTTCCGCGCTTGCCAGGCAGCCACTCCTCTCTTAGGCATTACTTTCCAAGAAGAGCGTGATCACCAACCTCGAGCTCTGGGGTGTCGTATGTCGTATAGCTCTTACGCGGCTCGAGGCTATGAGGAGACGTTTGTCGTGTAATTTCGCCTTCTCGGAGGTGTCTCTGTCGGTCGGACCGGTGATGGAACTCTCCCACCTTGGTCCAACATATCGGTGATCTGCATGGCCTCCCATATAATGCCTCATGTAGTGCTTAATACGTATGCTAACTTTGATAATTTTGTTGTAAGGCGAATTACACTGAGGCAAGTGCTCTTCCCAGCTACCCTTATGATCTAGGAAGCATGTTCGCAGCATGTCCTCTAACACTGTCTGAGTCCTCTACGTGACCATCCGTCTGTGGGTGGAAAGCGATGAGTCATGGTATTAGATGTGCCCATAGCCTTTTGAAACTCTTCCAAAGTCTTGTAGTAAACCTCGGTCTCTGTCGGAGCACTATGGATGCGGTACTCATGTAGGGACTATCTCATAAATATCTGACCAGCAGAATCTCTCGATGTGAAGGTCATCGCGCGACTAGAAAATGTGCCGACCGTGAGTGTTCGATCCACTATCACCCGTCGCGTCATGTCCTGCGGTGTCGAAGTAGCGAGTGGGTCACAAAGTCCATGTTGACGTGCTCCCCTTCCGCTCGGCCACCTCCGTGGTGAGTAGCCTGTTGGCCGGTGCTTTCGACCTTAACTTGTTGACGTGAGACATGGTCGAACAAAGTCCCCCTATGTCTCTTCATTCCGCTCGATGAATCGCGGCGACGAAGATCTGTACATCTTCGTGCCACGGATACGTCAAATCGAGGAAGCGATAGAAACTCCACTGATAATCTCCTCTCTCCAAATCCGTGTGAATGGGGAACCCGCTACGTCCCCTATCGCGAAGACTACCATCTCGTGAATGGTCGACCCTCGTCACGCACTGTTGTACCCGATCCTTGATGGACACTATCTCTGCGTCCTTGCGGGACTTAATTACTACGCTCCAGAGGCGGTGTAACCAACAAACTCCTCAGCGTACCTTGAGCACCTTCGTTGTCTTTGCGTAACAGTATCCGTAGTCTCGAGCATTCGCCACTCTCGGGAAGCTATATACCTTGATACTCCCGCGACCTTTCGGCAGCGCATCGGCCACCACATTTGCCTTACGGGGTGGTAATGCAAAGTGAAGTCATAGTCCTCTAGGAACTCATTCATGCGTTGCCTCGTATTTGAGGTCATTGCGTGAATATACTTGAGACTTTATGGTGCAGTACACCTGAAACTCTCGCCATATAAGTAGTGGCACCAAATCTTCAAGGCGAAGACTCGACCGCCAACTCCGTATAGTGGCCAGGGTAGTGCGCTCATGATTCTTCAGCGCGGGAACCTAAGCTACTACCCTCCCGGATTTACATCAAAAACACATCGATCTGCCCTCGAGACATCATAATACACTGTGGCTTTATCCCTAATAAAGACTATCAAGATAGGGCCGAAGTAAGCCTCCTCTTCAACTCTGGAATGCCTCCCCCTCGCATTGGTCATCCCAATCAAGCTTGACCTCCTTAGGGTCAATCTCGTTATAAGTCTTTACTTGATCGGGAGAAATCCTCGATAGATCTCTTGCTGGTGGCCAATCCCGAAACTCGTATCTCGGCGACCCGGCCTCTCCCCAGCTCATCACGGCCTCGGCCTTCTGCGGGTCGCGGCACGCCGTGCGACTGCATTATTCCCAAAATCTCTCACCTCGATGGCCCAGAAACTCGCACTTGACTGAACTTGGCGTCTAAGCCAGTGGTCTCTCGGCAAAGCGCTAACCGCAATCCTCAAATGATCCTCACATTCTCCCACTTTGGCCCGGAGTAGATCAAAATGTCATCCGCGAAGACCGACAAGCAGTCAAATAGGAGTTGGAATACGCTATGTAGTCCATGAATCTGCTAGCGCATTCGTCGGTCAAGGGCATCACTTGTAAACTCAAAGTGCTATACTTGCGTCCTAAACGTTGTCTTAGGGATATTTATGCCCTTTAACCCTCAAGCGATGGTAACTTGATGCGAAGAGTTTATCTTAGAGTAGACTCGCGCTCCTCTCAACTGATCAAACAAGTCATCAATCATCGGCAATGGGTACCAATTCTTGATCGTAACCCTGTTCAACTGTCGGTAGTCAATGCACAGTCGAAGGGTCTTGTCCTTCTTCTTCACAAATAGAACCGGAGCGCCCCATGGTGAAGTGCTCGGTCTAATGAACCCCTTGTCCAATAGCTTATGTAGCTGGACTCTGAGTTCCTGCAACTCAACCGGTGCCATCCTATGCAGAGTCATAGAGATGGGCGAAGTACCAGGGTGTAACTCGATATCGAAGTCTATAACCCTCTGCGGAGGCAATCCTGGTAGCTCATCCGGAAAAACATCCTCATATAGCCAAACTACTCTAGAGGTAGATACAGTCGGTCTCACCTCGTCCTCCCGGGAGTGAGGCTTGCTAGCCAGCCCGCCAGCTGTTCATGACACACGGACTCGTACCTTTATGCAGGCGAAATGTCATGCTTGTCCTTAAAATACAACACGATGCGATCCTGCGTGTAGGCGGTAGCCCTCATACGCTCCTGTTCGATGCAATGACTACGTAATTTGTCGTGATCCATCCCAAGGATGACATCGGACTGCTCATGTCCATGATCCTCAAGTCCCTTGTGACGAGTCTGAGTCTCACAACTTCGCCCAACCCACGACTATCATCCCTATTCTCGCCACAATCCTAGGGGAGAACTCTATCTGAGGCTCCTCACAGGTCTCAACCTCTAAGCCCGACTCTATCTGGCTGTGCAACAATGAATGAATGCGACACACCAGAATCAAATAACACTCTTGCCATAGGCGAGATAGCAAAAACGTACCCTGTATAACTGGCTGATTCGCTGACTCAGCCGGTGGTGTGATGGCGTAGACACGCCCCTGAACCCCTGATGTCCCTGCTTGTAGGCCTCGTCCTCTGCCTCGGCCCATAGTCTGGCCTCTCTGGCCTGCCTGTGTAACGGAAGGTGCTTGTACAACTCCTTGAGGTAAGCTGGCTCCTCTGCTTTTGTCTTGGCATGTGGGAGGAATATCTTTGTATTCTCTCTGTCCCTGTATTTGGGGCCCCGCAGCAATTACGAGCCACAGGATCCTTGTCTCTGAGGCAATCCCTCCTCATGTCAGCTGCTTGGCAATGATAGCACCATTTGCTTAGCACATTTGGAAAACCTTGATCAATCCACGGCACGGATGCGCGACCTTAGAACCTGAAGTGAGCCCAGAAGCCCTCTGCCTTCTTTCCGAGCTAGAAGAAAGTGACTCTCCTTCCTCTTGCTACTAACACATCACGAGGTGCTCAGAGCATCCTTGATCTCTCTCTCACATGGTCGAGGCGGTCAAATCATAAGTCCATGTCCTATAGGCAAAGTCCTATAATCATGCCTCGAATGGACAAATTCAGCCCATTCTCAAATCTCCTGACCTTGGCCGTGGTGGCCATGATCATCAACAAAAGCGACCTAGCTCGTGAATGCGCCACATAATCCCATCACGGTCATCGTCCGTGCTCTGAAATCACGAGCCTTCGCGTGACGAGCAGTATCCGGAAAATACTTACCTATGAATAGCTCCTAGAACTTTGCCCATGTCATTGCCTCTAGGTCTCCAGAGGTCTTTGCCTAGTTCCACCATACTTGGGCCTCACCCTGCAAATTTGGGCAACGGAGTTGATCTAATCTGAGTAGGTATCGGTAATCTCCATAGCCTCTAACACCTTCTCGACATGCATGAACCAATGGTCTGCCACCATCGGATCTCCTCCCCTTGTGAATGTTAGAGGATGATGTGTCCTAAACCTCTGGAGATTACTCAAACCTCCTGGCTACTGTTTGCCTTGCTTTGTGCAATAACGTGACCATATCTATCTGACCTCGGCAAAGCCTGCTAGTTAAACAGGTAGTGCTTAGTTGCTTACCCCGTGGAGCGACCTCTACGTCCTTGCCATTAAACTAAAACATACACATATCCAAATAGCAGAGATTAAAATTCAATGCAGTATCTCTAAGGCTTAATCACAGCCCCGAGACACTATTCATATACAGAAAACATTTCATACACAATGTCCATGCATTCATAGGTAATGCAAGACAATAATTCAATATATTAAATCATATGCATCAAAATTTTATTTTAGAAAATTTCATTTTAAAAGAATTTTATTTTATTTTTTTGAAAACCTCGTGAACAGTGCTCATGAATAGTGTTCATGAACAGTGTCCCAAACAGTGACTCGGAATAGCACACTGAGTCAAAATTGGGTTGGGTGCACCAGGTGCACACCTTGACACAGGCTGCGTGCTGGGCCGTGTAGTGGCGCGCACTGGCGCCGTGTCGTGGCCGTCCCTCGGCCGTGTCGCGCATTATCGCCGGCGAGGCGTATCACGGCGCCTTCTCTGGCCGTGTCGTGGCACATCTGCTTGTTTATTATCATTAGCTAGCCATTTGCAGTATGGCGGGCATGTCGCGGCAGCCCGATAGCCAAGCCCTTCCTCTATGCGATACAATCATTTGTATCATGACCGCATCTCGCTAACGGACCGCGCTGTCCGCGATGCAAGATTGTATCGTTACCACGACGCCTGCGACGAGGCCCTCGCTCTTGTCCGCGTCCTGAAACTTTTGTATTTGTGACACTCACCCAGCTAGGTAGCGTGAGCCGCCGCGAGCCCTTGTGCCACGTTGCCTTCCGCCTTTATAGCAGCGGTGGCGGTGTCGTGGCCTCCCTTGGTCGTGTCGCAGCCTTGCCATGGCCGTATCGTGGGCGTGGCTAGTCGTGTCGTGGCCCTTCTTCGCTGCGCCATATTTGCGTATCGTACAATTCCTTGTATTGTAACTCGAATGGGCGTGGCCATCAATCTGCCCACGAGCAAATATATATATTTTTTTTCATTCCAACTCTTTGGAAAACCCTGATATATATATATATATATATATATATATATTTTTTTCTAGTAAACGAATAAATTTATTAAAATTTTATTTTATCCATTTTTCGATTTTACACTGCTTTGTAAAACCTTAGAAAATTTTTCTTCACATCGTCTTTTTTTTTTTCATTAAATTCTGAACTATTTGCCCAAAATTTCTCAACCTCCTAAGGTTTTAATTTCTCCTATGCTATTTATCAAGCATACAAGCACATAACCACACATCATACACAACATTCATCAAAATGCACAGTGTATGCATGATCTTTCCGTTCGGTAGTCTGGTATGTAGCATACCTAACTACGGAATCACTAATTTATAACTCTAGTATCCAACATCGAGCTATACTAAGCTGTTATGCTCTTACACCTTAATGACCATGGCCTAAGTCCAAGTCCCCCAAGCCCTAGGTACTCGTATACCTAAGCTCTAATACAGTGTGTGCCACAAAGCGGGAAGTCGTTGACGGCCGTCGGCGTGGGTATCTTCGTGGATAATGGATGGCAGAAGCGCTCATGAAAATCGGGCGAGTCTCCTTTGTATGGGAGCTCTGCAAGGTACAAACCTGTCCCAGCAATTTACAATGACCATGGCGCCACGAAACCGAGGGTCGTTGGCCATTTGTGACCGCGAATACTTGTGAATGTCGGGTAACGACACCACTCCACGAAAATCGGGCGAGTCTCCTTTATGCGGGGAGCTCTGCAAGGTTCAAACCTGTCCCGATAATCCAGCAATGACCACACGGGGTCGAATGCGAGTAAAATAATGGCCACTTGGGCCTGCATCAATACTCACAAATTAAATATCTGACCAAATATATCATGGTTGAAGTTTTTACATTACAGTTAACACAAACATATATTAAAATTATAAAATTCTAATACATGTCATACATAATAATACCAAAGCCATAACCTGGCTTTCTTCTAAAACGGCCTCTAATGAGTGCCGCATTCCCGGTCGCTCCCTGTACCTGAAATGGTGATCCCTCGACAGGGTGAGCAAAGACCAGTAGAGATAATTTCTTACATGGGTTACTCCCCACCTAAGTGCACATGCATGGCAAACAATCACATTCAAGCAATTTCATGAACCTACTCGAATGTCTATATGCAATCCCATGTCTCGAGTCCTCAAGCTCCTCACATATGCACACAAGTAGAATGCGAAGTAAAATATCGAGTTTGAAAACAAAAAAGGCTTTTTGTTATAGCTATTCTGCATTCGGTAAAAATATTGGACTACCCTCCGAGTCGAATTGGCTGGAGAACTTCCCGAAACAGTCATGGTCCTCATCCGAAGTGATAGATTGGACCGTCTCCCAACACAATTCTTCGAAAAATCTTCGGTCGAAATTCCTTTCACAAACATTTTCATTTAACTTTCAATTTCATGTCATGCACTGCTCACCAATATTTAGGGTGCCTAGTGCATATGGAATGCAATGATGCGATTCCAACACATTCATGCTAATATATTCACATGCATATATATTAACATAATTAAATCACATAAAGCATGTTATGTAAATTCGACAGTGCAAGTGGCTCACATGGGTTAATTAACAAACCTGAAATTCATTTGAATTACTCAGCACCATAAAATTCGAGCAAAAATATTCCACGGCATATTCACATGAAGCAGTAAAAACCTCGGGTTCTTGTTCCGACCTAAAATAGGAATTTTCTCGCTCGGTTCAAAGCTTTTTGAGGCCAAAGTTTACGTAAAACAAGCCTCGAAGCGTTCCC
This sequence comes from Tetrastigma voinierianum, assembly GCA_016808115.1. Classification (NCBI taxonomy): domain Eukaryota; kingdom Viridiplantae; phylum Streptophyta; class Magnoliopsida; order Vitales; family Vitaceae; genus Tetrastigma; species Tetrastigma voinierianum. The sequence continues at coordinate 494,159 of JAEQBH010003523.1, forward strand.
CAACCATTTATGGTTCTTAAACAAAAAATTAACACAAATGGAAAAGATTCCTACCTCTTGAAGTTATCGAAACTCCACCGAATCGGTGTCTGAGAAGCGCGTAGCCTCGGCGTGTAGAATAGGCTTTCAGCCTTTGCTCCGTCGAGCCAGGGCGATCAGGTAAATTTGGAATCTAAGAAAGGTGCTCCTTCTCTCTCTAAAACAAGAAAATTCCAGCCACTGCACCAACCTCCAGCCTTCTACCCATTTTAATTAGCTAGAATTTGAAGATGACTGTGCACTTTTTTGTCTTATTCATTAAACATTCTTTTATCACCAATCCATGTCCTCGAGTCTTGGATTTTGACCTTAGCCTTATCTGGTAGTCTGTTTCCATCATCTCTCTAATCTCACAACATGTGTCACAAGAGTACATGTTATAGGTGACTTTTGTCACATCACATGTCGTTTTACGGCACTTGATACTCGGTGTCTCGAAAAATGTGTAAATTCCGACTATCTCGAATTTGTGGTCGGCGTGGTAAGTAGATTTCGCGAGATGATTCAACCGATGAAGTAGTTTCGTCATCGAGATCTAGAAAATTTTGGATTTTTACGAAATTACGATTTTGCCATTTTGAAAATTAGATTTTAGGGGTTTTAAAGCCTTTGAGGTCCACATGAGAGTAAAATAATGGTCATTTGGGCCCTTGCATTAATACTCACAAAATACATCAACTATATACAATAGTTCAAGAGTTAATAAATTACTCTTTACCAAACATATATTAAAATGTACAATTTCTAATACATGTTATACCAAATGACAATGCAATATAGCAGGCTTTCTTCTAAATGCGAGTCTCTAGTGACGTCGTCCTCCTGTACACTCCTGTACTTGAAAATAGTGATCCTGGCGGGGTAGGCAAAGCCCGATAGTGATAATTTCCTGCGCCCAGGTTACTCCTGCCTAAGTGCCTGTGTCTTAGTAACCGATCACGACCCGTGTAGAGACCACGGAAAAATCAGATTCCACGAAGGTAAAATGGTAATTTTCGGTCAAAAATGCGGAATTTTTCTAGATCTCGAATGTGAAATGGGCCTTGCCGTTGGGGTCGTCTCATGAAATCTAGCTACGTCCGAATTTCGTCGAATTAGGGCGATCGAAATTTCACGTTTTTCGAGGCACGTAGAGGAATGCGGGACACTTGGCACCTTATGAGTGGCCCAAGAGGTGCCACGTGTCAAGCTGAGATGCAGTCAAATATGGAGCTCAAGTGGGGCTCACATGTGACACATGGCATCATGCCATTGGAAGAAAATCTAAGTTAGATGGATAAGGATAAGGGTGTAATCCAAGGTGTCCAATGAGAAATGGACATGTGGCGATGAGAGGACTTTCCTCTTGACCAAGTCTCCCAAATCCCGGTTTGGGGAGGGGAAGAGAGAAGCGGGACGGAGAGAAAGAAGAGAGGGTTTTTAGAGAGAGAGGCTCCACCTTCTCTCTATAATTCCCGGCGATCGGATCGTCGGCTTCCGACGAGGAAAGGAGCAAAGTTGCTCCCCACGGCAAGGACTACACGTGGGTACCAGTTTTGGGGAGTTTCGACAAACTCCGGAAAGGTAGGGGTTTTTCTCCTACTTGCTTTACTTTTGGCTTAAGGGTCATGTAATGGATAGGGTTTGTTGAGGCTGGATGGCGTGGTCTCGGTTCCCGAGATTTGGGCCAAGTGAGAAATCACTGGAGTGTTTTGGAGCAAGCCAGAGCATTTGTGTGATTAATGTGATATTGTGTTGCCATGAGAAAAATAACATGTTTGTGTGAGATTGTGGGCGGTTCAAGATGGTTGTTGGATTATTGCCTTAGCCCATGTGAGCTAAGTTTATGTTATTAATATCATGAATAACATGATGTATGGATTTAAATTTTGTTGTTAATATATGCATGGTGATATATTAGCATGTCTTGTTGCACTTGGGTGGAAGTAGCTTGTAGGAAATTCCACTCTTGAGCTTTGCTCACCGTCGGTAGAATATATTTTCGGGTATTGAAGGCGCGATTAGAGTTAAGACCATATCAAGGTTTAGAAGCGGCAGTAGATAGCCTTATCTTGTATTTTGTTTTTTGTAAAATTTTAGACTAGAACCCATTTTTTGTATAAATTGTAATTAAACACAATTGTAAATAAATCATTTTATAAAATATATAATTGTGTTGAATGGATATACGGGCTGATCGAGTACATTTTGCACATGTACGTGCCTCACGGCGTGAGACACGTAGATTCCATGAGTTGTGGGTGAGTCAACGGACCCCGAGTTTTGGGGCGTCACATCGAAGCAATTACATGAACTTACTTTCGAATGTCTACGCGGCTAATCCCATGTCTCGAGTCCTCACCCAGGCTCCATATATGCTAAAGCCCGGAAATGCGAGCAAAATCACGATTTTCAAAACAAAAGCTTTTTGTTCGAAAACTTGCTACCGAGATTCGATAAAATATTGGACTACCCTCCGAGGCGGGTGCTAGGCAACACTCAGCTGATCATGGTCCTCATCCCCGTGATCACATGTTGGGCGTTCCAAGGCAATTCTTGGAAAATCTTTCTTGAAATTATTTATAAACATTTTTCGTTTCTTTCAATTTCATATCATGCACTCACTCCTAATATTCTAGGGTGTACAGTCGTATGGAATGCGTGATGTCATCACAACAAACTCATGCTAATATATAAAAACATGTATCTACTAACATAATTAATCCACATAAATCATGTTATGTAAATTCACAATCAATACCTTTGAGAAATTAGGCTCGCGTAAATTTAATTATAACTTATGTGATGCATTTTAAATCACTCGACATCATAAAAAAATCACACAAAATCCTCATTGTGTCCTTATTCACGTGAGCGAAACCCTCGGTTAGCCTTGTTCATAGCCCAGCCTGGTAGGATTTTCTCCACTCGGTTCAAAGGTTTTGGGATCAGTTATAGCTAAATCGGCCTCGGAATATCACTATGTAAACATGGCTCTTAGCCAAAGAATATCACAAGTAGGAAAAGATCCCTACCTCTTGGAGTTGTCGGAACTCCACCAAATCGGTGCCCATGTGTAGCCCTCGCCGCGTCGAACAACTTTACTTCTTGTTCCGTCGAGAACCGACGATCCGAAAGACGACAAATCTAGAGAGAATGAGCTCATTCTCTCTTTAAAATTACAAAACCCCAGCTCACGCATCTCTTAGGTCTTTGCGATTTGTCTCCAAAAAAATGAAGAAAGAAAGGCTATTTGCTATTTGTCTTTATTCTGTTAACGTTTGCAAAAATTCTCATGCTGTCCCTTCATCTTGTTTTGACACTTGGCTTAATGCAAATGATTCGTTCTCATTCTCTCTACAATCATGCAACGTATTATCGCGTAGTGCGTGTATTAGGTGACTTTTGTCGCATGCGTATCGTTTACAACGCGGGCACGGAGCGATTAACGCCGGCGTGTTTATTGTCTCGGTCGACAAAATTCAGCGTGGTAGCTAGATTTGTGACCAGTCAGCGGTGAAGTCGGTTTAAATAAGTCGAATGCAGAAATTTTGGATTTTTACGAAATTACCATTTTGCCTTTTAGAAAATTGGAATTTTCTCGGATCTTACGAGGAGGAGTGTCAAAAACGCATCAAGGAAAATTTAGCATACCCCATTTATAAAGACACTGCACATTCGAGTTTTGAGAAAGCATGTAGATTATATGAGTGTTAAGAGTCTACGGACTTGTTTTAAGGCAAGTAGGAGTCTATTTGTGTTTTTAAGAACAAGACGGATGTGTTATTATATTTTAAGGTTTAATTTTAATACGATTATGAGATATTCTTCATATTATTATGCACACTTATATTTTTGCGTAGAGAGGTCAGGATTAATTGTAGAGTATGATCACATATGAATCGTTCATAGAAGACATGATCATAGGTTATCATAATTAATGAATAAGATCACAGTCATTAAACAAAGTTGAGCGCTTTATTTATACTGCAATATTTTATGAAATAATATGTCTTGGTTATTATAAAATATTGGTGCAAATTATGCTTGCATTGATAGGATCAAAATGATATTTATTTGAAGTTAAATTTCTGTAAAAGGAAATAAATCTCAAGCAATATTTTGTTATTATTATTCTCTCAATCCTGAGTTTATTATAGATAGGTATTTAAATGATTATTGTTCTTTGAATTAGTGAGGTCTATTTAAACGACCAATATCTTGATGATTTGGGAGCAAGATTGTTTAATTGCGGTATTTATGATATAAACAATATGGAATTTGTAAATATATCATAACCCAATATGTTCGATCTTGGATGTTATGAAGTCACTGGCCAATGCATTTTATCCATTAGAAAGCCCGATAAATCAAAGAGAATAAATAATTGATTGATTGATAGAAAATCTTATCAATTAATTATTGATATTTTACAAAGGAGAAAATAATATTAATATTTAATATTATTAATCTCGGAGTTCAATTCTGGACTTTTAGTGGATAACATCGGATTAGATAATTGTTTGGCAATTATTAGGAGCCTTGATTATAACCGTAGGATCCCCAAGCTAGCTCAGGATAAATGGTGGAGCATGATATCATAGTTTACAAGAAAGAACCCGGACTTGTTTTTATAGCAAGTGGGAGATTGTTGGATTTTTGCTATACAAGCAAGTCCAAGTTGTTTAAAACACTAAATGAGTTCACACATGGACTTGGGCCCTAAGGTGTGGAGGCCCAAATGGTTATTAAGTATTCTAGGGTTTGTACTCTATTTAGTAAGATAATACAACCCTAGATCTAGATGCGAGATTAGTTTTTTAGAGAGGCAGTGAAAAATCCTTTGTAGTGATTTAAGTGCATCACTAAGTGCCCACACGCTACTCCATCACCTCGAGAGGATAGTTTGGAAGATCTGCGAGTTCTTATGTGCATCTTCTCTGCCAAATCACTGGTGCGATCGATGGTTATATTAGTTTAGTAATTAAATTGAATATTCTAAATCACATGATGATTCTTGCTTCCGCTGATTATTCCTACACTTTTCCAATACATAACAAGATGCCTTCGTTAGAGTTTCGAGGTTCAGTGCGTCTCTCTATCTATAGTAAACATTGAGCCCTCCTCATTTTTTCATCATCTTCTTTTAAGGCTCTTGGAGCCAATCTCGATCTTAGCCTCAATCTCTTTCTCACCGTTCCTTTTTCTTGTTAAGCACAATCGCGCTTGCGTTGTTTCGTTCTTCTCTGAATTGGGTTTGTTGAACAAGTCAACTTTATCATTGTTGTTGAGTTTCTTTCACTTCTTCAGTTAGCAAACATAGAGGAAGATCATGATAATAATAGAGATGAGGTTTTTTGGGGTTCCTTTTTGATCGATTTGTACTCCAAATGTGGGCAGGTAGAGGACGCTCTAAAGGTATTCACGACATAATTCGAATAGAGAAGCTTAATGTAAACTTCATGATAGAGGCCGGGTGGATTTGTTGTTAAAGGGAAGCAATTGAGTTGTTTAGGAAAATATAATTTCTTATGTTAATAACAATTTTTTAACTATAATTATTCTAGAGATATATAATTAATAATTAATAATTAATATATTTTCCTTCATTTTTTTTCCTTTTATATAGTTCACAACATTAAAAATTTTTCAATAATTATTAACTATTAATTATATATCTTTACCATTTCAAATATATATATATATAATAAATATTTTCTTCAATTTTATATAGTTCATAACATTAAAAAAAATTTCCTTATCTTTTACCCTTGGGTTTTTGATAACCAAACAAGGAAAAATGAATTCCTCTTCTTTTTTCCTTAGATTTTCCATGGATAACCAAACAAGGGAAAAAAAAATTCATTTTCCTTTTTCTAGTTTTTTTTTCCTTCCATTTTATCTCTCTGTTTTCTTTCCTTACCATTTTTCTTCCAAATAAAGCTTAAGAGTATATGTTTTCTTATATTGTCATTTTCATAGATGACATCAAATTGTAGGACTAACATTTTTTTAGTTAAATTTTTTCCAAGTTTAGTGTTTTTTTTCCTTTCATCAATTAACTATTGTAAGATATACAGGGTGTTTAGTAAAATTTAATAAATTAAGTAATTTAAAATTAAATTATATTTAAATGGTTGGTTTTAAACTCATTACTTAATTCTTATTTTAAGTATTAAGCTCACTTGATAAATTTAATTTAAAATTTATTTCAAGCTCCCGTTTGGTCATGTTTTTTTTTAAAGAAAAAGAACTTCATTAAGCATAATCAATTAACAGAACATCATCGACACAAAGAGGGCGGTGGAGTAGCATAAAAGGAGATGCAAGGTGACGCCCAAAAGCACTAGAGGGGGTCAGATTGACTACCCGTCAACCCGCGAAAACACTCGTGAATATCGGGTGACCCGACATTTCTCACGAAAATTGGGCAGAGTCTCCTTTGTACGGGGAGCTCTACGGGATACATAACCTGTCCCAACAATCCAATCTAACAATCCATGAGTAAAACGGTCACTTGGGCCCATAAACCAATATTCATCCTAATAATTCCCAACTATATACAATAGTTTCAAGAGTTAAGAAATTACTCTTATACAAGCATATATTAAAATGAAAAACATTCTAATACATGTATACATAATAAAACCAAAAATACAACCGGCTTTCTTCTCAAACTCGGCCTACAGGGCCGGCTGTCTCCTAAATACGCTCCACACTTTTGAAAATGATATCCCTCGATAGGGTGAGCCTAATCTTCCGGTAGTGGAATCACCCTAAATGGGCTACTCTCCGGCCAAGTGTATGTCGCGATGCTCGAAAACACACATTCAGTAAATGCATGATCCTGCTTGAATGTCTACTGAGCTCAACTCACATACAGAATTATACGACTCCTCACGCACCTAAGCCACGTATGAAACCTTATTTTCCAACAAGATGTTGTTTGTATTTGTGAATGACCCTCCGATATAAGTAGTGGACCGACTCCGATGTTATATTTAGTGGACTACCCTCCGATGTATATCAATTAGGCCGACTCCGACGATTGATATTTTATATGGACTACCCTCCGATATAAGTAATGGACCGACTCCGATGTTATATTTAGTGGACTACCCTCCGATGTATATCAATTGGTCCGACTCCGACGATTGATATTTTATATGGACTACTCCGATGGTATTATTATTTTTTAGTTAACCCTCAGAAACCATTCTCTCAAAGAATCACCTCATGCACTGGCACTCCTATCGTTCTAGGGTGCCCTAATGCATATGGAATGCATGATGTCAATTCCAGTACAATTCAATAACACATGTAAATATATAATCATGCATATATTCACATAATTAAATCACACAAACATGTCATGTAATTTCACAATCCATTACATCAAAAATTAGCTCACATGGGCTAATGATCAAGCACGAGCAATTCAACTTGGATTGCACTGGAAGCCAAACGATTTTCACACAAAACTTTATTTTGTGTCACTATTCAGTGAACGATGAACCCTCGGGTCCTTGTTCACATCCAATACCAATATCGGACCACTTTGTGAACTTGAAATATGTATAGGCCTCATACACATAAATAAATTTATTTCATAATTTATGAAATAACACCCAAAAACAACCCCTGACAATCACGATTTGTCGCTGGGCCATCCATTTGAGCTCCATAATTTTCTGCACTCGGGTCCCAGTTTTGGGACCGATCAACACCGTTGAGGCCTCCCAGGCCAGCAAAACATTATAGAACACTTAAATAAAGTGTAAAACTCAAGTAGGATAAATCCCCTACATCTCGGAGTTTGACGAAACTCCCTAAAACCGGAGTCCACGCGTAGGCCTCTCCGCGTAGAGCAGCTTTTCTTCTTGGCCCGAAGGATTTCGACGGTCCGATTGCTCGAGAATCTAGAGATAAGTTGGATATTCTCTCACTAAAACTCTCAAAATCGGCTACTGCATCTAATTTCTGGTTTTCCTCACGTTTTGGTCTCAATTTCTCATTTGTAGGAGACGGCACTATGCATGTTTTATCTTATTATCATTTAAAACAATTTCCATAATGTCATTTATGTCCCCAAACTTGGATTTTTGACATTTGCACTATCTCGGCCGTCCCGGGTTTGATTATTTCTGCTCATCTGACATGTATCGCGTAGTGCGTATTTTGGTGATTTTGTCGCCTCGGATTTCGTTTGCGTGGCTGAGCTTCGATCGTCGAGCAGCGTGTAAATTCGATATCTCGGGTCGTGAAATTCAACTTGTTAGCTAGATTTCACGAGACGATTCCAACGGTGAAATCCATTTTGCCATCCGAGATCTAGAGAATAAATTTCAGATTTTTTTTTACCGAAATTACGATTTTACCCTTTTTCCATAAATTGGAATTTCTCGGGTCTTACACAAGGACATAAGACTCTCTAGTTAAAGCATGAACAACCTTGTTACACTATATTTTAGCAAAACAATAATAGAAATGGATTCCCTGTTGGCAAAGAACTCGACAGTCTCGAATGGCCCTACCAAATTCCGATTCATTAAGGTGGGAAGAATGAAACGAATCAACAATAGAATTGGCATTGAATTCGAATATAACTGAAGATAAATTCAAACTTATGACCCATATAATAGCTTGATGTAAATCTTTATACATCTCCTTTAGGTAACACCTCATGTATTTTAGAAGTGAAATAGTTCCAAAAATGACCTTGACTATCCTGTAGCACACACCCCATATCAATGATCCCTTTTTGTTCAAAAAGAGCTGCATCACAGTTACCTTTGATTGACTCCATAGATGGTCTTCTCCATACACTAAAATCAATCAACACATGAGAGTTGTGTGGACCCTCCAGTCTCAATTTCTTTGGTGCAAACCATTCCTCATGGTATTTTAGGCAAGTTGCAACTATTTGGCTAGGGACAAGTGCACTCGGCCATTCTCCATTTTTGACTCCATCTTCATATTTGGAGATGTGAATAATCTTCACTCTTCTCATATTATTTTAATATTAACTATTATTCTCTCATTATTTTATTCTTATAATAATAAAATATTTATTTTAATAATATTTTTATAACATATTTTATTTTTAAAAATATATTTATTATTTATTATTTTATTAATTTTAAATTATTTTCCATATATAATATAGTAAAATGATTTTAATAAACTTGAATAATTTAAATTTTTTATTAAAATTATTTTTTGATAATAATATAATACATTTTTATTTATATTGTAAATATAAGACATTAAAAGATTTTAATTAACTAATTCAATAATTTCCTTGCCAAAATGTTTAGAAGCTAAGTAGAGTAATTTCCTTGTCAAAATGTATGAGGGAAATAATGAAATCATTGGGATATTAAAAAAATGAGAAAATAAAAGAGATGAAGCAGTTTATGACTAAGGAGTCGGGAAGCATTCTCATAAGTTGATATTATTCTAATTTCCAAAAATGAGCCTTAGTGAAATATGAGTTGGAATTTGAAAGACAAAAAAAAGAACAAGCGTGAGTATTTCAAAGTGAAAAAAATGGAGATTATATTGAAAAAATGACTCGTAAATGCAAAACAAGTGGATCATAGGGTCATAATGATGGTAATTTTAATGAATATGACGGTGTAAATTATGAAGGTGGTATAACACCGTATTAGTTTTTATATTGTATTTTTATCATTTGGTTAATGTAATTTTATTATGTAGCTTTTATTAATGTTGTTTTATTTTCTAATGTAATATGACGCTCTATAATATAATAATTATTAGTTTAAAATGTATTTTTAGGTTTTTAATATATTTTTATTTATGAGAATTTTATTTATTTAATATAATTTCATATTTATGTTTAAATAAAAATAAAAATATTTCATATATCATATTCTTAATAATATTTTAATTTGATTAAATAAAGATTAGAAGAATGAATAATGATTTGGAGTTAAAAATGAAGATTGTTGGTTGGAGTTGAACTCCAAAAAGTGAGCCTCATCATCTTTGTGTAAAAGCGCGAGAAGTGATTTTGGAAAAAGGGCAAAATCGTAATTTCGATTACAAAGTTGTTAATTTCGGTTAAAAATATGTAATTTATTCTCTAGATCTCGGATGATGAAACGGATTTCACCGTTGGAATCTTCTCGTAAAATCTAGCTAGCACGTAAAATTTTGTTGAATTACGGGAGCGTTAGATTTCTGCAGCGTTTCGGCGTAGCGTTTCGGTGCGAGTAAAGCGATTTCGATGGTGAAGTCACATATAACATGTACTCATGTGCCATAAGTGGTATGAGTAGAGAAATGGCAAAATGGACGAAGCTGAGATAGTCTTCGAATGTCAAAGAGCGAGAATAGGGACAAGATTGGCATTTTAGAAAGTTTAAATCATTAAATGACAAAAGATGGAATAGTGCTCTTCTCCTCAAATGGAAATAAGGCAAGCGTGGGGAAGAAGGAGGCTCTGGGGAGATCTGACTTTTTTGAGTTTTCTTTTAGAGAGAGAGAGACTTATATAAGAATCTGGCAAATCCGACCCAGTCGGCCGGTCTTGGAATGAAGGAGAAGCGGATTCTACGGAGCGGCCTGGCGTACGGTTGTGAGTTTTAGACAAAGTCCTTGAGGTAGGGGTTTCTCCTTACTTGGAGTTTTATTAACCGTTTAAGTCTTATGTTAATGTTTCCGGTTGGTTGAGAGGGGCAGACATTAATAGTTTAATAACAGGGCCAAGATAATATAATTTTGGAACATCCAAATGGAGCGGTAAATATTGTCTGAACTGTTTGGGTTAAAATGGATGATGAATTGTTCAATAAATCATGTATTGGTTTGTTTGAGGCCGTGAGGGGGCGTTGTCAGTCTGAAAACTTGGGACGGGTTAGTAAATTTTTGAGAATTTTTCTTGTGTGTGATCCGGGGTGTCATTGCCGTGATGACATTATGCATTAAAATGTATGCTTGATATGAAAAAGGCAAGGAATAGTGAAGTGAATTTTGGGTTCACAAGGTGAAGCCAGATGAATTAATGATTTTTTTTTGGAATAATAGTAACCGAGGGGTTTCCTTATTCGAAGCAGTGTTCTCAAAGAAATATATTTTGTGAAAATATGTGTTTAATTAAGTGATTTAAACTAAATTTAACAAGTATTTGATCATTAACCTAAGTAGGCTAATTTTGATGTATGAAATGAGAATTTACAGCACTTGATTGTGTGAATTGAATGTTTTGTAAATATATGCATGTTTATATATTTACATATAGTCAAACGTATTGGAATTTGCATACATGCATTCCATATGCCTTTGGAACACCTAGATCATAGAGGTGAGTGCATGAGATGAGTCTAGAAAGCGGTTCGGAGGGTTGACAAAAATATTAATTATCGGATGGTAGTCAATTAAAAATATCAATCGTCGGAGGCGGCGATTAAATATCGGAGGGTAGTCACGAATAATATCGATCGTCGAGTTCTTGATTGATATATATACACACATCGCGGGTTGTCCACAAACAAACAAAATAATAATTCTCATACGAAGCTTAGGCGAGTGTGAGAGAGTCGGTGAGGACTCGGGATGCGAGTTAGTCGTAGACATTAGTAGGATCATGCATTTGCTTGAATGTATGTTTATTTGGGGCATTCTTTCTGTGACAGGTGGAGTGTAGCCCTTAGAGGCGATTCCCTCTTGACATTGGCTCACCACGTCGGGGATGTTATTTTCTGAGTTTAGGGAGCGTGCGAGACGACTCGTCCCAGGGATTGAGGATTTGAAGAAAGGCGGGTTGTGGCTTTGGTTGATGATATACATGTATTGAAATGTCTAATTTTAATATATGTATTGTATAAATAAAAATATTGTAACTCTTGTAACTATTTGGCATATAGTTGGATTCATAGTTAGTATGTATTATAATTATCGTTTGTGGGCCCCAAGTGGCGTATTACTCATGTGATTGGATATATTGGATATATTGCCTTTATTTGGAATGACGGTATATGCGAGGTTTGTATTTGGTGGAAGCTCCGTACAAAGGAGACTCTGCCGTTTTATCGAAATGTCGGATCACCCAGGCATTCACGAGTATTCAGCGGGTTGTGGGTAGTCAGCGGACCGAGATCGGGGGTGTCACATTAACTATGGAGAATATCCAACTTGGAGTTGGAAATGGAGATTTATGGTTGGGAGATGCTCTAAGGATTCCTCATCCATTGTTTGTATACTTGATTTCATATACTCCAAAGAATCATATTATCTTTGATAACAATAGATGAGTTACGAAAGCAATTTAAGAATTACCACTCCTCTACTATTTCAACGAATGTCGGTCGGGAGTGATAGCAAACTACCTCCCGATAAGCTTGAGCAAATGGACATTCGAAGAAAATATACCACAAATGCTCCATATTAGTTAAACTTACATTAAACAAGCAAGAGGGATAGTGATGTTCTTTTGGAGCAACTGTACCCGGGTAGGAAGAATGACTTTGCATAATCGCCAAATTTTAATTTTAATTTTGGATGGCACCTGGCCATATCTTTGCCCAAATTCCACCTAAAGTCGGACTAAAGCATACTTGATTGACATTGCAAATGATTCGGTACCCCGATTTCATTGTATAGCAACCGTCATTGGTGAAATTCCAAATGATTTTATCATCGATGGTCTTAGGCGGAAGTAATATCTTACAAATTGCTTTTACACCATGTTCATTAAATAAGGCTTTTAACAAACCAATATTCCATGATGGTAGACCATTGAAACACAATGTTGATACCCTTTCCAATCCATCGATAATCGATGCAATAGGCTTAAAGGTTGGGATATCTTCTATCCATGGGTCTGTCCACACATTTACACTCTCCCCATTACCTATCCTCCATCTGCTTCCCGAAGTAATAACACTCCTAACCACCCATACACTCACTACAAGAAATTAACAGTTTACCTATTAAACATTTCAATAGGTAATAATTAAAATTTTGTAGGTAATCCAGTTTATCTACTAATTTCCTACTAAACACAATTATAGGTAATATCTCTGTCGATAAAAAAAATTACCGACAAATAAGTGAAATAGTAGGTAATACATACAAAAATATTAGTCGGTCAGTGGTAGGTAAAACCATGTCATATTTTGTCGGGAAATGACTTTACCTGCTTTTTTTTTTGTAGGTAATTTTATAGATAAATTTAGTGACTACTATATTGTAGGTACTTTCCATTCTTTAGTTGCTATATTGTTAGTAATCTATAGGTAAGTTGGTTGTCTAACTTGCCCGATTTAATGGAAATGATTGTCGAGTAATCTATAGGTAATGGTTAGATTTATTGGTAATTTGTTGGTAATAATTTCATTCATTGATACTTTTAGTAGGTAATCTGTCGGTATTAATTTCATTCATATTATACTTTTAGTAGGTAATCTATTGGTAATAATCCATTCATTAATACTTTTAGTAGGTAATCTATAGGTAATTTAAACTTATATGAATATATTTTTACATATTTAATTTAATTGTAATCCTGATAAAAACATAATACATTTACAATAAAAGTAGATAAATATATGATTCAAAATGCTAATAAAATAACAATAATAGTGCAATTAAAATATTTAAAATTACATAAAAAACATAACTAGAAAGTGCACTTGAAATATAGTCTTACATAAAATAAAGTGGCCAATAATAACAAGTCATAAAACATGTTGATAGCTGCATAACATAATAGATTGAAACTTGAGACAACAATAAATACTACTTTGGAATTGTATTGTTGTCATCGTCATCATCTGTATCATTATCATGAACAAGGTCACAAGCTTGAGGTTCGTGCAAAATCACAATCTCAAATCTGTGTCTACACACTTCGATTGACAGAAGACAGGGTGTGGCTACATGCATATCTGAAGAAACCACACATATTGGGTCGGAACTCTTGTTGTAGTCGTTTCGAGGAGAGCGGATTTGGAGCAATGCGAGTAGTCCTAAAGACAAAAAAAAAAAAATCATGCCCACGAAATCTCGGTGGGTATCATCGAACCTAAATCACTTGGCGTTCCTCTCTCATCATTTTTGCCTGAATAATCTAGTTTCTTCTCCACTACCATGGATGGTCTTCGAATAGTGAGGGATGCATCGGGATGAAAGATAGGGTTTGAGTTAATAAATTTTCCTTTTTATATATTAATATAACAAATTAATATGTTTATTTACCTACAAACCCGAGCAATAGGTAAATCAATGATAAATAAAAATAGATATTTTTGCCTACTGAATAGTTTCGTAGATAAATATTAGTAGGTAACTTGCAAGTAAATAGTCGCTAATATCTTCGATAAAAAATAAGCATTGTATTTATCGACTGAATAGTTTTGTAGGTAAATATTAGTAAGTAAATTATAGGTAAGTTATTAAACTAATAGATCCCGCTAAAATTTGATGCTAGTAATTACCAGATGATCATTTCTTGGTAAATATTAGTAGGTAAACTGTTGAAAATTAATTTTTGTTGATTTAGTAGGTAATCAATCAAAAAACTCTTATTCTTACCTACAAAATTGTTTTAGTAGGTAAATTGTCAAATTCTTGTAATGAGTCCTCCATACGAAACTAGCCTAGTTTAGCCGATAAAAAGCTATCATTGGGATAATATTGAGCTTTGAGTAATCAAGTGACCAAAGAGTTAGGATTAGTCAATGAATTCCAACCATGCTTGCCAAGTAGTGCAAGATTGAAACTATGTAAATGCCGGGAACTCATACCTCCGCTCCTCCTTCCCCTCTGACATAATTTTCCTAGGTTTTGATGAATACTGCACTACCGTCCTTATTTGTAGAGTTAGCAATATGGGTTAAGCTAGATGGAGCCGACCACTTCCCACGACCAATTTCTTGGAGGGTTGGGGTACATAAATTATAGCTTTGAATAAAGCCCATGCCATGGTTTGACACTTTTTATTTCGTAGCAGTAATGGGTTTAGTCAGGATTAGTGCGATTATTGAAATATTTATTTTAATCTTTTAAGTAATTAACTTGAAGTAATTAAGATTTTTCAAGGATTTATTTACAAAAATTTGATATTTGGATCTTAATATGGAGTCAAATCTTTTCTCAGCATAGGGTTTTAACAATGAAATATTATTATAATATATTAATCTTTGTTGTTCTAACTATTTAACTTTTAATTTTTAAATGTATTTTTTAATATAATTTATATGATAATTTAATATTTAAAAAATCTTGTATGGAAAATTACAGAATGCATTTCAATTAAAAAAATTACAGTTTTAATATTGAATATATTTTCATTTATCTTATTAATCATATTTTAAATATCTATAATATCTTTTTTTTTTTTTTGTATTTATCCTTTAAATTTTATTTAATCATATTTCTATTTTAAAATTAAAGATATGATTTAAAAAATTTTAAATTTAAAAATAGTAAAAATAAAGTTATACTACTTTATAAATTAAATTAAGAATTTAATAACTAAATTATCAATATATTTTCAATAAATTTATTATTGAAACTAGTGTTAATAACAAAATATTGTTTATGTAAAAAAAAACAAAACAAAATATTTTATTTTTAAAATAAATACCAAAAAGTATACACTTATTTCTTTCTAATATGATTATATCTTCTATAAAAGATAGATTTTCAAAACAAATAAGATATTTCATTATAATAAAATTGATTTTTATTTCAAATATAAGTCATTTATATTTATTAATATTGTAAAAAATTAATTATTTTAAATAGAAAAGATGTAATTATATAGAAAAGAAAAGATGTAATCATATTAGGAAAGAAGAAAATAGAAAGTATTGTTTACATTCTTTCATAATCTATTTTTTTAATAAAATAACAAAATATTAAATATGTTCAACAACTAATAAATTTTTAAAAATTAAATATCAAATAAAATATTTTATTTGAATATTTAAAAATATTTTATTTTTGTTTAAAATGAAACAAAACATATTTTAACATATAGCCTTTAATTTTTTAAAATAAAAGAAATATACATATATCAAAAAGAAATTTAAGATAATTTAATATATATATATATATATATATATTTGAAGATTATCATAATCACATAATATAATTACATGAAAAACAATTTAACATGTACATTATTGTTTATTTAATTATTTTTTGAAGATTTTTAAATATCTTCATAAATTTTAGATAATTTTTAACTCCTTGATATTTTGTCAAAATATTCATTTTATAGATATTTTATTTTGAGACTATAAATTTTAATTTGCAAAATTAAAATCCCCACATCCTAAATTGCAAACATAGAAGGAGAAGAAGGAGAAGAGAGATATCTGACTTACCATCACCGTTATGAAGCACAAATTAAGTTTCGTATTATTAATGTGTTATTTTGGTAATTTATGTGCAGTAACAATATGACTTCCTCTAGTATTGGAAAGGGATCAAATATTACATGTATTAATTGTGATGTTGAAGATGATCAACAAATGTCACAAAATCCTAATTTTGTGAGTAACTCACATAAATAATGTTTGAATTGATTATTGCACATGATTTACCTTTTAGTATTGTCGAGTGGATGGTGTTTGTGACACGAACCTAGGGTCCGTTGACAACCGGTCAGCCCGCGGAATTCTGTCTTAGGTAAGTCTTGCACCTAGAAGTCTTGAATGCCGAACCCGGTGCCAGCTACCCCATGGACACGGAGTTGCTGGAACCACTTCATACGTCCGCTTCACGGGGCCCATTCATTCATATTTAAATCTAAAATATGAAGCGAATAATTACGATTCGTAAAAGTCGATCACGACCCTCTTACATGATCACGTGCCATTGTTATGCAATAATCCAAAATAATTTTATAAAAATCCTTTTATACAAAACACTTTTACAAAAAAAAAAAATACTCAAGGTCACATGTCGATCTCCTTCGCAAATCACGGCCTTGTCGGAGGGCCGTCTCCCTGTACACTCCTTGTACCTGAAAGGGGGTCCCACGACGGGGTAAGCAATGTCCAGTTGAAAAATTCTTCTACAAGGGCTACTCCTGACCTAAATGCACATGCAATAGCATACCTACATCAAACCACATTCCATACAGAAAATGCAATCTTATATGGAATATTTCATGTCATGCATGAGATGAGACTCCTCATGCCCATAACCTGAGTCCTGACCAACTCCTACGCATGCAAATGCAAGTGTGAAAATCGATCGTTGTGTTTCGCTGGCTGGCTTAACCGGTCGACGACTCCCAATGTTGGCCCAATTTCATCCAAATCCGGAAGTGTGTTTTTGTGGAGTGTGAATTTTTCGGGGTCTCATCGCGGGCTTTACCGCCTTAGAGCACTTGTAAACTCATCGGATACATATGTCTAACTAAGAATAAAATTTGGGTCTTTCACCAAGAGGGGGAGATTTATCCCCATCTTGCTTTACCCGAACACGAAATTTATTATTGTTATTTTATGCACCCATTAGTCTGATTTTGGACGTCGTCCATTTACGGAAGCTCACTACATTAACCAAGAATAGTGAATAATCATACCATGCACACACACACCCGACTTGACGTGATGTCCGTGCATATGATAGAAATTATGTTATTTCATACTATAACATGTTACATGCAACATTTTTCAACACATGGATAATTATATTTTTACATATAATTATATGCATCATAAATTCGGTCAATACATCCATAAGCATGCATTAACATCAGTTTTCACACAACCAACATGTTGTTCAAATTTTTATTAACACAAAATCATTACACACGAGTCCAGAAAATTGGTGGGATTACTGAAAATAGTCTCGAAAATCTGTTGATTTAATAAAATAGTCACAGAAAATTAGCCAGAACTATCACGAAAAGCAATCTAAAATTAATTCCTAAGCGTCAGCAGTCCGAAAATTATGTCGAACTATTCGAAAACGGTCTCGAATATTCAATGGACCCCAATAAACAATCCCAAAATTTATTCTGAATTTATCATTGATCCAGAAAATTCATGATCGGTCCCAGATTTTGGGACTTAAATTTACAGCCTCTCATGACCTCAAAGAAAATCCCAAGCCATTAAATGACCTTTAGGCTAGAAATAACCAAAGTAGAACTACAACAATTTTTTAATTAGACTACGTCTAAAAAACATAGTCTTTTATATATAGACTACGTTTTCTAAACCGTAGTCTAGGTGAGTGTAGTTAAAAGTGTGAGTGTAGTTAAAAGTCCCATGTTTGGATACGTTTTTTGAACATAGTTAGAGTAAAAAATGTAGTCTTTAAATATATTTAGACTACGTTTTTATCGAGAAAATGTAGTCGCATAAGCTATGCAAAAGACTACGTTTTTAGGCTTTTAACTACGTCTATTATGAACAAAGACTACGTTTTTAAACGTAGTTAACTGCACAACCACATTTTTACTTTTAACTACGTCTATTATGTACAAAGACTACGTTTTTTACTTTTAACTATCTACAAACGTACAGATTACTTTTTTTATTGAAAAACATAGTCTACTATGAACATTTAGACTACATATTTCAAAACGTAGTATAATATCTAATCCTGTCATACAAACGTATACTTTCAATTCCAAAAAAATACCAAAAATATTGAATTGAAATATCCAATACTGTCATACAAATATCCAATACTATTTCAAACAAACATCCCATAACATTCTTCAAATGAAGCCTTGCAAGTACTAGAGCCCATTCTCACATATAATCGATCTGCTTCTTGTTTATAAGTTTTCTTCTCGCCAAACTACATATATACATAAGTTACTTAGAAAAAGAGTACTAAATAACACAACATAAAAATCTAAAACCATAAAAAAGTACTACTTATATGAATCACGTACGCAATAATAACCTACCTTTTCATCGGTTGAAATGATATGATTTTCAATGATCTCCTTCATATACATGATGACATAATAATACATTCAACACTGATGATTGTAGGACACTTGAAAATGAATTATAAGTTTTTATAAAGAGTCGAGCAAATAAGATCCTAATTTATAAATTATTAAAAGAATGTGCAACTCCAATATACCTTAATAGACTCACAAATAAGTTTTTCTTGCTTCGGTCGGCTTTAGCATTGTATATTTTGAGTGCACTAATTTAGCAAAGGAAATATAATAGTGTGAGACTCAAATGATATAATTCGAGCAAATTACTATAAAAATAAAAAAGAAATAAATATTTACGTATTAACACCTTTTCCGATTCTTTTCCGTGAGCGTCCAGTAGAATCACAAAAATATACTTTGTCCCCCATGAGGGTCAATAACCTGAGACCGATTATCCTTCATAAATATAATAACAATAATCAACAACTTATTATCAAAAATATCTATTTTCATTAAAAAAACTACTTACCTAGAGTTATAAGGAGCTAGAAATAATTTATCCACATAACAACGCTCTAATCTTGTAATCAAATCTATTCGTGCTCGATCGATCCGGAGTGTCTGAGACTTTTGTCACAGGAATACCCTGAAGCCATACATGTTGAAGCGGTTTGATTTCTTGAGTTGGTTGTACAAATAGCTACACAAAATCAAATTATTCAATTCCCACAGTTTTTATTAGAAACTTGTAACATATAGTAATTGCATATGAAATGCAAAAAATATAAAAATATCTTATTACCTCACATATAGCACAATACAACTAGAAGTAATCTTCTCCATTGAGCAAATCAAATCAAACAAATCAAAAACATTTTATATCATTTCAATGCACAAAACTTATCACTCATAAGAAATTAAATATGAACTTAAAAATTGTAGAGTTTTGGACATATTTAGTTTTTTTTTTTTAAAAAAAAAACAAATTAATAAAATAGTTTAAAATTGAAAATAATACTCAAGTAGTGCATAGCAGTAATGCATGATTAGTCAACTACGGCATTCACTTAAAAAATTTTCAAAATTGTAAGCTAAAAGTTCATTAATGTAAAAGAATCCTCATACTTATCTTGTTTACAGCATCCAAATAAGCACATTCAGGATCACAAAATCAGGTAGAGATCTCACATGTATTTAATAAAAATCAAAATGGTCAAGGGGATTTTAAGACATATTAACAAGTGTACCCCACATTCAAACTTTCTGATGGTAACATTAGATTTGAAGCATAGGCTACCACACATCTAAGCGGTCAAAAAAAAAATTTCACACATCTACAATCTGATGACGCGAGTCTCTGGAGAAAATGAAGAACTCACCTAGATTTCCAAAGACTCGACCAAGTTAAATCTTCCAAATCAATAGCTTAAGAAATTCATATCTATCACGCTCAGAAATTTCATTAGCAAGTTTGGATCTTTAGCTTTTAGAACTAACCTCTGTCAGAAAATTTTAATAAAATGAAGCAAAAACAAAACCATTTAGGGCAGCCATTGTTGAACTTACGTACTAGGGTTTTGAAGCTTCTCTTCATGCGCAGTACCTAACCCATACTTGATCGGTCGAATGATGATCATTGAGAAAGAAAGTGGGAGGTGTCGGGCGGAAAGAAAAGAGGGATAAAGATATAAAGGAAGCACATGTCTAACCGAATCATGTTATGTCATTAATTCTATATTTGAATGTAATTGTAACAGTAGCTTAATTTTAGCCTTACCGTTAACCAACTTTATGTAATTGTAACAGTAGCTTAATTTTAGCCTTACCATTAACATATTTACTAAATTAGACTCTCAATCACTCTGTATATATTTAAAACTTCTATCAATGAAAGGTATCGGAATACATTATTTTTTACATGGTATCGAGCCACGAGATCTCATAATGAGTCCACCTATTCAAGTCCCTGCCATGTCATCCTCCTCCGATCAAAATCCAAACTTTAATCTCCACACAGCCTCCTTCCACTAGCAAATAAATATCATTACTTCAACATCACTTGCTTGAAATCAATGAAAGTTAACTCCCACCACCTTTCCTCAATATCGGTATAATTCGAAGCACTCCTCATTGGTTACTATGTCCAAGGCACTCTTCGGTGTCCCTCTTCCGCTGGTACCGCCGCTGATGAGCTACGCAAGACCCACTGGGTTCGCCAGGATAAACTTATCTTGAGTGCTATTTTAACGTCTACATCTCTCCGTCATCCCACTTATTGCTCTGACCGCAAAACCTCTCATGGCGGCTTGAACAAGCTAAAAGAATTTATATGCTAGCGTTCCGAACTCGGGCTATGCGGTTAAAGGAGAACTCTGCCAATCAGTGGAACTTTGCGATTCGATCACGAGAATACCTCCATCTTTGTGAAGGCCTTGGTAGTGAAATAGCCATTATTGATCATCATTTAGGATGATGACTCTTTATGTGTGTTGAATGGCTTAGAATCGATTTTCGGGAAGTGCGGCGCTGTCGAGCCAGGCCGTCATTAGTGCTGAGGAGTTGCGACCTTCTGGTTGGACATGATGCATATACGGGGCGGCTTGGAAGCGCGACCGACGGCTGGTTGTTTACGCGGCTGAAGCGAAACGTGCACCCGAGAAGTCAATCGGCGTGGTCCTTCAAAAACATGATTACGCCCATGGGCCTTTAGGTTCCAACAGCGAAACTTTAGTAGGCCCCGGCGTGATGGTCGTCAGCTCGATAACATCTACGGGAGGCCCGATTATTCCAATCGGTATTCTTGTAGCCCAGTCACGACTCATGATCGGTTGAGCCACATTACTTAGAATCTGTCACTCAATTCCATTCTCGAGTGTTTCAATCAATTGTGCTACCGCATCCTAATGGAAGGATAAAAAATTGGTTCTTGATTCGATTTTGCTTCTCATAATATCAGTGATCTTTCCAATTTATCTATTCATTAAGATATGATGCAGGCCCGTAGTAATTCTCGGTGATGGCTCAAGTTTGGCAGTCTCACATATTGGTTCTTTGGCTTTGCACTCTCCTCACCAAACTTTTACATTGCGTGATACTCTTTGTGTTCTAAACCTTTGCAAAAATTTAATTTCCGTTCATCATCTCACCAAACAAAATAATGTCTTTGTTGAATTTCATCCTTTTTATTTTCTTGTGATAGACAAGATCTCGGGGGCGATTCTACTAAAAGGAGCATGTAACAATGACATCTACACCTTCCCAAAATCAATAGTAGCATCAAAAAAGGTTGCTAATGTGCATGAATGGACTTCTATTGATGGATGGCCTGGCGTCTTGACATCCTTCTATTAAAATTGTCCATCATCTTGTTAAAAAATTTTCTCTTCCTATTTCATCGACTAAAACTTTGTCTTCACTATGTCATTCATGTTCTATCAGTAAAGCTCATCAACAACCCTTTCGTGTCAATAGTCTCCAAAGTCATGAGCCACTTGAACTTATTTACACTGATGTGTGAGGTCACCCTTTAGTTATCTTTGGGGTGTGGATCAAGATATTACCTTATTTTGTTAATCATTATACAAAATATCTATAGTTTCCTCAATGGTCACTAAATCCAGTGTTTCAAAAATTTTCACATTTCAAACAGTTTATTATTGAATCTAAACTTTCAAAAATCAATCAAAACATTATACTCAGACAATGGTGGTAGTTTGTTGCTTTAAATCATATCTCTGTTTATGGCATAACTCACTGCACTCTTGCTCCACATATAAAATGATCTCTGAGCAGTGTCATCATCATCTCGTTAGAAAAAGACCTTACACTCCTTCATGATGCCCATCTTAGTTTCTCTTATTAATATGCCTTTCAAACAACTTCCTACCTTATAATGGGCGACCCGCTACCTCTTCTTAGGAAAAATCACCTTTTGAAGTCCTTTTGGTCATACCAAATTATTTGAGGTAAAAATTTGGATGCATTTGTTATCCTCACAGCCTAGCTCAAATAAATGCAGCCCAAATCAAAGCACATCTTTTTCTCGCTATTCTAACTCAAGTATCTGAGTGTCTTGAACCTCAAGCAAAAAAAATTTCTCTTCTCCGGCACGTCTTTGTTTGGCGAAACCCGAATCAATCCAACCTCTACCAAACAGATATTGGTGCTTGCTAGCTTGAAAGCCCTCGGACCCTTTACATTTCTTCCTCTCTTTTTCGGTGCCCACCAGTTCGCAGTGCCGTCATCACTAGCGCGGCGTATACCGACCTCCTTCTGTATGGAAGGTTCCTGCCCATTGTCGCGGCCTCTGGAGGTACTTTTGGAACCCCCTGCGGTTCTTTACTTCATGATTCCTTTTTGTTATAAATCGCCCCCCCCATCTCATGAAATATGCTCGTGATACTAGGGTATCTCCCTTAAATCTTCATCCCACTCTCCACATTCCTACTCCAGATACCTATCTCGGTCCGATTTTTCTCCCTCCGTCTTGGTTAACAAACCCTCCCAATGAAATGCTCCTCCCAGCGCCTCATAACATGACCCTGAGATCAATAGACCAAATCCCCGAGCCCAAGCAGTCCATACGGTGTCCGACATCCTCTTAAACCATTGGGCCCAGCAGGTGTAGAGCCAAGCCAATTTCTCAACCTCATTTGGCGTCGGAGCCATGTCACTTGAGCTCCTTTGCTCACAATGAAACATAAGACTGGGACCCTAGTTTACCACGCCTCAAATTGTACACGTGGAGTTGTAAAGTGGATTCCAGAGTAAAAGGCATCTTTGATGGATCCGTGGAGCTGATTCAAAGCCCGTCTAGTTGCTAAGGGTTATGATCGATGCCACGGTATTGATTCTGAAAATAGCCCCAGCCACAGTAGTCAAACCCGTAACTATTAGAAGCTGTGTTATCTATTCTTGTCATGCAAAGGGTGGGATTTGAGGCAAATGGATGTCAACAATGCCTTTCTAAATGGTGCATTAAGCGAAACATTTTTATACTTCTTTGAGGGGTTCAAAGGACTTGTCGAACTACGCCATGTTTGTAAGGTTAAAAGGCAATGCGGGCTTAAACAAGCTCCACTGGAGAAGCAGTACCTGACACTCAAAAATGCCATTCTTCAAGCCCCAGGTTTCACGAGTTCCTAGAGCCGACTCCTCCCCTCTTCATTTACGGTCAAGGCCCCAATCTTTGTTATTTTCTAGTTTATGTTGATGATCTTGTTTATTACTGAAATAATTCGATTCACAAGTGGCTTGATATTATTAAGCGGTGGGTGATATGTTTTCTCTCAGAGGATATGGGTTCTCTTGGGTTTCTTCTTGGGGATTGATAAATTCTACTCGAGGTGGGTTATTTCTCTCACAACATATTAGCATTGCGTGACCTTTTTAGCCTGAGTATGAGTGGTGTAAAGATGTCTCTGACCCTCTCTACCTGACTCAATCCTTGATTGATTGATGGCATTATTCTTGTGGATAACTCACGAGTTTCATGAATAGTGGCGCGCTAATGCCTTTCCTTGACGCGTCCGACATCTCATTTATAGTCAACAAACTTTCGGTTTATGCACAAGCCAACTGCAAATCTTGCGCATCAGCAAAAAACTCTCAGCTACTTAAATCAAACCATTTTTCATGTGTCCGGATCGACAAAGGCGGCGCTTCCCATAGAACATACTCCGATGCAGATTAGGTTGCGTCTTGGATGACCGCGTCGACCTCTGCCTATAAGTTTTTAGGCTCTAATCCCATTTCTTGGAGCTCGAAGAAACAACACGAGCGTTGCACGATCCTGGCGAGAGGCTAGCGAGGCCTAGCCAATGCGACTTCGAGACAATGTGGTTGTCCACTCTTCTCCAAGGAACAGCATTTCCAATCACGAATCTCCTCATTTGCTTTGTGATAACCTCAGGCAACATTTGAGTTTTAGCTTGAAGTCAATCATTCGCGCATGAAACATATTCAAATCGACATTCACTTTGTGCGTGACTTAGTGCATAAAGGAAGCCTCCAAGTTAAACATGTGCATACTCAAGACCAAATAGCTGATCTATTAACAAAGTCATTGTCAAGACAGCGCACGGAATTGCTACGTAACAAGATTGGTCTTGCTGATGGAAGCTTCAGTCTTGGGGGCATATAAGAGAAGCATGTCACAACTCAAATCATGTTCTGTCATTAATTCTATATTTGAATGTAATTGTAACAGTAGCTTAATTTTAGCCTTACCATTAACATGTTTACTAAATTAGACTCTCAATCACTCTGTATATATTTAGAACTTCTATCAATGAAAGGTATCAGAAAATCTATTATTTTACAAAAGAGAGGGATGGGATGGGTGGGAAGGGAAGAAGTAGGATTTTGTGGAGAGGACCCAGAGATAGAGAGAAAGGGTGAGGTAAGGGTTTGAGGAATGAAGGAAAGAGGCGAAAGTGTTTTAAAATTGTAAAAATATTTATTTATTTTAAAGTTGATTGATTCAAACGAAAATAAAATTAATAAATTTTTCAATGGTTTTTATTTAAAATATATTTATAAAAATTATATTTATATTTTAATTATGATTTATTAACACTTAAATAAATATTAAATTTGAATAAATATATCATAAAAATAAATTTAATTTGCTTTTTTATTTAATATTTAGCTTGAGATGATAATTCAAAATTTTAAAATTTATCCAACTATACTTTAATTAATATAAAAATAATGTTTTTCATCTATTTATTAATTTATGTTATTATATTGATTTTGATGATAATTTTAAAAGCTATTTAAATTTTTTGAATTCTTAATTTAATATATGAAGGGTTTTGTGGAATGAAGGAAAGAAATGAAAGTGTTTTAAAAAGTATTAAAAATATTTATTTATTTTTAAAGTTGATAAGTTAACTTGAAAATAAAATTAATAAAAATTTTAATAGTTATTTAAAATATATTTACATAAAATTATATTTATATTTTTAAAAATATGATTTGTGCTTACTTAAATAAATATTAAATTTGAATAAATATATCATAAAAATAAATTTAATTTGCTTTTTATTTAATATTTGGCTTGAGATGATAAATTCAAATTTTTAAATTTATCCAATTATGCTTTAATTAATATAAAAATAATGTGCTACATCTGTTGTAATTTATGTTATTATATTGATTTTGATGATAATTTTAAAAGCTATTTAAATTTTGAATTTCTTAATTTTAATATATAAGGGTTTCGTAAATGAAGGGAAAAGAGGGCCAAGTGTTTTAAAAGTATTAAAAATATATATTTATTTTTAAAGGATGAGTTGATTCTTAATAAATATTAAATTTGAATAAATATATCATAAAAATAAATTTAATTTGTTTTTATTTAATATTTAGCTTGAGATGATATTCAAAATTTACAAATTTATCCAATTATGCTTTACTTAATATAAAAACCAATGTTTTTCATCCTATTTATTAATTTATGTTATTATATTGATTTTGATGATAATTTTAACTATTTAAATTTTTTGAAATTCTTAATTTAATATATAAAGAGTTTAGTGAATATGAAAGGAAAGAGAGGCGAAAGTGTTTTAAAAAGTATTAAAAATATTTATTTATTTTTAAAGTTGATTGATTCTTAAATAAATATTAAATTTGAATAAATATATCATAAAAATAAATTTAATTTGCTTTTTATTTAATATTTAGCTTGAGATGATAATTCAAAATTTTTAAATTTATCCAATTATGCTTTACTTAATATAAAATAATGTTTTTCATCTATTTATTAATTTATGTTATTATATTGATTTTGATGATAATTTTAAAGCTATTTTAAATTTTGAAATTCTTAATTTAATATATTTTGCGTGTCATTTAGTGCAGTCAAGTTACTAAGACGGAGATATTGAGACGATATCGTTTTAAGATTACCGATTTAATGATTGATACCTCGACTTTTGTTGTGTTTAAGATAGAGGTAGATAAAGAAGTGAGCTTTTGAGACAATGAAATAAAAGGCTAAGTGGCCCTTTATATACATTAAAATTTACCTTGACTTATAAATTAAATGTTAAGTTATGTTTAATAAAATGTATCATAGCTTATCAATTTTAGCACGACTTAAAATATATTGTCAGTAAACTATCTTGCATGTCCAATACTATTGCATAAATTGAACCTGCAATCAGGTAAGCATCAAGAACTCATGTATGTAGTTGTTTTCAATATTAATAACTTACAATGACTTATATTTACATAAGTAAAGAAATTATCTATCATTAAAACCTTTTTCTTTTAGTGATTATAGGCTACATTCTTAAGATAGGAGATAAAATAATGATTTTTCTCTTCAAACATAGCTAGATAAGGGTGATAAGAGGGTTTCTTAAAAGAGATGAAATTTTTGAAAAATGATAAATTTTTAGGGAAAGGATAAGGCCATTCTTAGTTAGGAGAGAAAAATAAATAATTTTTTTCTATTCCAAACGTGGCTAGATAAGGTGATAAGAGAGGTTTCATTTTAAAGAGAGGTTTTTAAAGAAAAAAATTAAAAAATTTAGGAAATGATAAAGACTACATTCTTAATTTAGGGAGAAAAAAAAATAAATCAATTTTGAATTTTATATGAACTACGTCTTAAATAAGGCGTAATCTTTATATTATAAGATAACATAAGACAATATAAGACTACGGCTTCATTAAAAAACGTAGTCTTTTATATTGCCATATAATATAGACTAAAACTCATTAAACGTGGTTTTATATTATAATATAATAATATAAGACTACGGCTTAATTAACATGTAGTCTTTTTATATTATAGATAATATAAAACTCTGGTTTAATTAAAAAAATATAGTCTTTGTATTAAAAGATAGACAACGTTTTAATTATAGATATAGTCGTTTAATTTATGAAAAATTGTGAACGTAGTCTAAAATATTAGACTACATTTATTACTAAAAACGTAGTCTTTTTCAAAATAAATGCATTAGTCACATTTAACTTTTTGTAGTAGTATAGGAAAATTCTATATAGCAGGTTTGTGAAAGCTCTGAATTTTAGTACCACGTGGCTCTGATCGTGGTTGGGCCTCTTTATATTAAAGCGTCTGATCATTGTAATGAGATAGTGGAAGCCCGTTTTCTTTTCTCTCTCTGCTCGTTTCCTCCATCTCTTCTTTTTCCTTCCCTCTTTTCTCTACTTTTTCTCTTTGTCTTATCCTGAATTTTCTTAGTTTGCTCCTTCTCATTTCTCTTCTTTCTTTCTTTTCTTCTTTTCTTTTCCTTATTCTTTGCCTTAATTCTTTTTGTTTGTTCTCCTTCTTTCTTTTCATTTTCTCTTTATTTCATTTTTCTCTTTTCTTTAATTTTCTCTTCTCTTTCTTTTTCTCTTTTTCTCCTCCCTTTTTGCTTCTCACTGCCATGTGATCAAAGTGAAAGCAAAAACTTTGCGCACCACCACTTGTTATCTCTGATTTTTCTTTATTTTTTATTCTTTTATCATACATTTAAACACTTGGCTCAATGTGAGCCATTCATCAAAGTTACTACACCACATGGCTTCTCATTCCATGTGCTCCATAAAGTGTCATCTTTAACTCTTTGATCATGACAAGTGTCTTAAATGCAAAATCTCTTGAAAAGCAGTGAAATTCGACTATGTCGAGTCTAAGTTAGATCTCAATGGGTAACTAGATTTAAGACAAATTCAACGGTGATGTTTAGTCATCGAGATCTAAAAAATTTCCGGTTTAGGCCAGTGCAGATTTCATAATTTTTAAAAAAAATTGAATTTTCTACTGATTTTGATTCTTCCCTCTTATGGAATTTCGTCTCGGGGAATTCGCACATGCGCCTTGCCGTAGCGTACGTATGCGATGTATTACAAGTGCCAAATGTTGAATACGCGCACCTTCATGTCAAATAGGAAGGAAAGGATAGGTGCTTGCGCATCATGTCATGCGTTCCCCGGTTCCCTCACTCATACCGGGTGTTGCCACGGCCACACTTTCCTTTAGCATGGTCTTATGTAAACCACGATCGGTTATCAAGATCGTCTTGATTATCTCGAATGTCCCATTAGTAATAATAGTAATCCCCCGATCAACACATGAAGTGGATCGGAGTATATGGGACCGTGGAGCGTGGAACACCTCATAGACACTGTTAAACTTGGTATTGGCATCAACCGATATACAATTGTGCCTACCCTCTCGAGGTACCTCCGAAGGGACCCAGTATACCTCGCGCTGGCTTCATAAACTGCCGAATCGCCATCCTCTCTTGGGCATCGCAGCCGAGAAGGCGTGATCCGCCACTTATCGGACTCTGGGGGTGCGGAGTGCAATCGGCGTGGCGCTCTTCGTGCCTCACGGTAGTAAGGAGCGCTTCGAATCAAATTCACCTTCTTAGAGGTGTCTCTAGTCAGACTTGGACAAGTGATGGAACTCTCTCCCACCTCTGTTCAACAAATCGGGATCGGCTTTTAAGCTCTATAGTAGGCCTCATAGAGGTGCCATCTATATACTCTTTGATAATTGTTGTGTAGCGATTTCCACTAAGGTAAGTGCTCCTCCAACTACCCTTAAGATCCCGGGACTCATGCTCACAACATGTCCTCTAAAATACATGTAGTCCTTCCAGGCGACCATTTGTCTGCCAGATGAAGCGCGATGCTCATCGTCAACTGTGTTCCCATAGCCTTTTGGAAACTCTTCCAAAAGTGTGTTATCAAACTCCAGGATCCACATCGATACTATGGACACTAGTACGTGTGAGACAAATCTCTTGAATCACCCAACCGGCGAGAATTCCTCAGTGTGGAAGTCGTCGTCTTGCCCGAAAATCACATCGACTTAATGAAACAGATCATTATCCCCATACGCATCATGCCTCGGCGGTGTCCATGGCAAGTGAGTCACAAAATCTTATAACGTGCTCCCACTTCCCTCCGCCTCTAATGGTTGAAGTAGCCTGGCGACATGATACGCTAGCTATGACTTCTGGCGTACGTGAGACATCGTCGAACAAAATCTCAAGTGTCACTTCATCCCGGCTCTATTATCACGGCAGCGAAGATCTCGTATCTTTGTGCCACACGGATGCACAACAAAGCGGGGCTTGGTGGAACTCCCGAATCGGTTAGTGGGGAAACCGACCGCCCACCTTCGAATTACCATCTATGTGGATGACCCAACCTTCGTCACCCGTACCTACCTATACCCTATCCTTAATGGACGATATCTACGCATCACGCGCGGGACTCAATCACTGCGCTCGTGGGGATGGTGTGGCCTGAAGACTCCCAAAGTACCACTGAGCACGATCCGTCACGTAATCGACTGTATGATCTCGGCATACCGCACTCGGGAAGCTAAATAGCCATTACTCCCTCATGTCTTATTGGCGCGTAACCCTACATTTGCCTTACTAGGATGGTAATGCAAAGTGAAGTCATAGTCCTCCAAATACTCAATCCATCTACGTTGCCTCATGTTGAGGTCCCGTTGTGTGAAAATATACTTCAGACTTTTGTGGTCTGAAAACACTTCGAATTGCTCACCATTCAAATAGTAGCGCCAAATCTTTGAGGCAAAGACAATAGCCGCCAACTCCAAGTCATGTGTAGGGTAATTCTGCTCATGATTTTTTAGTTGTCTGGAACCATAAGCCACAACCCTCTCGGACTGCATCAAGACACATTCCAGTCCGTCCACCAGAGCATCCGCGATTACATCGTGTACCTACATCCGCTTGTTTTAGGACTATCGAAATAGGAATTTGTAGTAAGCCTCATTTCAATTCTTGGAATGCCTTCTCACCTGGTCATCCTCAAACTTGGCGCCAAATTAATCTGATGTAAGTCTTTGCTAGTTAGGAGGAAATCCTCAATAAACCGCTGTAGTACCCCTCACAGTCCCAGAAGCTACGTATCTCGAAGGCCGAGCTTCGGCCTCCCCCAGCTCATAATAGCCTCAGCCTTCTTAAGGTCTCTTACCGACACACTTAGGCCAGACACGATGTCCCAGAATTCACCTCAATAAACCAAAATTCACATTTGCTGAACATGGCATACAATTGATGGTTCATGAGTGCCTGGAGAACAATCTGCAAATGATCCTCATGTTCGTCCTCAGACTCGAAGTAGATCAAAATGTAAGTCGACAAAGACCACTGACAAAGCGTCCCCGTAGGGTTGGAATACCTATTTCATGAGATCCATGAATCTTTGTTGGCGCATTACGTCAGCAGAAGGGCATCAGCGTGAACTTGAAATGCCCATGCGCGTCTACTTCTCTTAGGGATGTCAGTCTCCACAACTCTCGGCGATGATAACTTGTGCGAAGGTCTATCGCCCAGGTAGACTCGCGCCTTCGGTGATTAAACAAATCATCAATCCTCGGTAATGGATGCAGATTCTTGGTAAGTAACCACTGTTGATTGTCTATAATAAATGCCGCGATTGAAGAGAGTCTTATCCTTCTTTTTAGCAAATAGATCCGGAGTGCTCCATGGTGAAGTGTTCGGTATAATAAAACCCTTGTCTAACAATTCCTACAGTTGGACCTTGAGTTGCTGCAACTCAACCAGTGCCATCCTATGAGGAGTTATAGAAATGGGCGACTGATGAGTCTTAAACTCATCTATTTTTAATCAATTTTTCTGGCTTATTTTTAGTATATTCAGATCTATTTTAATGTCAAATTATGGATTATTCACCAACTTTGTGTTTTCCAGGTTTTAATTCAAAAAGGAGAAAAATCCAGCCATAAAGAAGAGAAAAAGAGCAATTGCAGCAATCTATGTCGCGACAGAGTTTTGTATGTCGCGACAAACGTCCAAGCAAATGGCTAAGGAAAAATGTCACGGCCGGTATTTCTATTTTTTAACAACCTGAAAAATTTGAATATAGAAGAAGGCTATGTCGCAACAAAAGGCGATTAATGTCGTGAGAACATGAGGAAAGAAAGTAACAAGTCGGTGAGACAAAGAAGATAATGTTAAACCAGGGTTCTTATCTTGGATATCCAAAACACAGAGGAACCTGTCGCGACATAAAAGCTCCTATCGCGACACTAGAAACAAATAGAAGGCAGAATCTCTATCGCGACATAATATATCCTGTGGCGACACTAATTATTGCAACTTGGAAAATCCAGTTGAGACACTATATGAAGAAGTTATGTCATGACAAAGTGATGAATGTTGCGACACTAGAAAACAAGGTTTTTGGTCCTAACAGAGACACCGGTTCTAGGCAAGTGATCTTTGACTTGAGTGAGCTTGACTGATTGCAACATAAGGGGTTTAATGTTGTGATGTGCAAGGCGGAAGAGTTTTGATGTCGCGATAGAATGTGGAATCGCGACATAAATAAAAATTTGAGCGAGAGAAGCAATTCGCGACATACTTTTCCATGTCGCGTGAATTCCCAACACAAAGGAAGAGAAGTTTTGTTGCGACATAACGATGAGTCACGACACAAAGATGAGTTGGTAAAGTCTTTTCGCGACATAAAAGCAGTCTGACGGAAGACATCTCTTCGCGATAGTATGTGTGACATAAAAATGGAAAATTTATGAAATCAGAATTTAATGGAGCAAAGACTGCGTCGACAAACTTTCCTAATTATGACGAGAGAATCTTGACAAGAAACACTATTGCAACAAGAACCAACAGAAATGATGTCACGACATTAAAAACTAGTTCGCGACATAAATTGAAGAAGGTGCACAGAAACAAAGTCGCAACACAATTGTCAATGTCGCAACATAAATGTTTGATAACCACACGGCAAGGAGTGTCGTGACATAGAATGAAGATAGAGCAGCGGACCTTGCAGACAAAGTGTTAAAGAGCCAAAGAAAGATCTATCGCGATTAAAGGAAACTTTGTCGCGACAGAATAAAATGCTGAAGAAACAAAAAGCGTGTCACGACAAATCTTTTATCTTTGCGACGAAACTACGACAAAATTAAAACTCTGTCCGGCGGTGACACTTTGGTCATGACCCATAATGCAATTTGGGCGAAATTTTTGGGGATCCTGATGTAGCCTCCAATTAGGGCCTAAACTTCTAGGGCTCTATAAATAGAAACATTTGAGGAAGCGAGGTAGTCGGGTTGAAAGAAAACTAGGGAAATGCACAGGGGAGGCCCCAAGGACTCTTTGTATTATATTTTCCTTTTTTGGCGCTGTTTTGCTTGTGGTGATGGAATTGACGCCGGACTGTTTACTGTTTGCGCTGGACTTGGCTCCGGTGGATTATTCGGGTACCGAGTTGAGCTAAATTGTTGAAAATCAATTGATTCTTGACTGAATCTAATGAAGTCGAGGCTTGGAATTTATTTCTTTCGATTGATTAGTTGCATTGGGATTTCTGATCGGTGTTCTTGCGTTAGTTTTAAAATCCCGACTTCCTTTGGGAAAGATATGATGTCAGTTATGGTCTTTCCTGCATACCTAGAAAGAGATTTCTTGGATTGTGAATTTCGAATTTACTTGAATGGAGTTGTTCATGAAGTAAAGTGTTCCCAATATTAGTAACCTATACCTAATTAAGGATTGTTGTCTAGCTCTGATTTCCAGGAGGCCTTCTGAGTGACACAGAGTTGGAGATTCTTGAGAGCATGGATGCATTACTTAGGGGTATGCTAGACTATTATTGAAGAACTAATGAGCTCTAAAAGATTGCTTAGATAAATCATCAATTTACTCATGGTTTGAGGATTAGTTGAAGGATCTATCAATTTAATCAATTAGAGATTTCTCCCTTGGTCTTGAATGATCTTGATTACGTGTTAGCTTAAGATCTAATCGAAAGAGAGAACTCTTTAAGATCTCAAGGATGAGACATAATTCATCTTGTAGAGATCACGGCGAATGGCCTGTCTAGGGAAGCAAAGCTTTGCAGTCATAAGAAATGGGTATGAAATGTGCAAAGAAAAATACCCGGATCTTAAAGAAAAAGCGATTACAAGTAATTGGTTAGATACATGTTTAAATGAACATGACTTCTCTGTCGATGAAATGTATGGTTAAGGGAGAAATTCAAACTATACTACTTTGCTTCTTGACATTTTCATATTCCAATTCATGAAAGAATAGAATTAGATTATGTTGTAGGAATTGATAATTTCACAGCAGTGAAATGTAACACCCCGTCCTGAGAGAGTGTACAGTACATGATACTGTAGGGGTGTATAAGAGCATTAAGTGTCATATCGTAATATTTTGGAGACTAAAGTAGGAAATGATAATTTATGGAACCCGGGATGGTGTATATGAGAATAAAGTCTGATTGTCATTAAGCAAATAGGACATGAATATGAAAATCATTAAGTGTAGAGATGGGCCCCTGATACAAATAAAACAAGTGACAGTGGAAAATTAAAAGAGATGAGGGAGCTAGTTGCAATTAGTGAAAAGTTGAAAATATAAAAAATGGAAACAAAAGCCAAAATTCATTTGGTCTCAAAGTTTGCCTTTAACCAAACCGTAGGAGAAGGAGAGAGAGCCAAGAGGAGGAAGAGAAGGAAGAAGAAGGAGGAGGAGAAATCCAAGATCAAGGTATGTTGTTGTCTTAGAAACAAGTGTATTGGATTCCTAGGGCTTTGGTATGGAGATTAGATGCTCCTTTGGTCTAGGTTTTGTGCAAAGCTCACATGAACCTTTGAATTGTTGGGGTTATGTGAGTAAAACCCCAATTGGGAGAAAATAAACATGGAATCATCAAAATTATGTGGTTTTAAAAAGAATTGGTGGACCTAAGTTGAGTTCTTGGATTTTCACCTAAAAGTTTTGTGGTTTGAGGTTCCAAAGCACCAATTCAAGTGTTGTGGAGTTGTTTTTGGATGATTTCCATGATGTTTCTTAAGGTGTTAGGAATTATAGAAGTTGTATAGAGTGGAATTGGAAAGAGTGTCAAGTGGGAAAATAGCAAAATACGGAGCCAGGTACGGGAAGGTGTACGATGCATTATGCGAGGGTGTGCGGTACACCGCAGAAACCAAGGTGTATCGGTGATACACGTACAGGGGTGTACCATTTTACAATGTATCGATACATGTTCGGGGGTGTCTGGAATACATGTGTGCCCAAAATGCCCATAATGCTATGTTTTTGTGTATTTAAGCCCGAATTCGTACACCGATAGTTTAGGAACCTTATTAAATGATTAAGATAGGTTCGAATAAGATTGGGCTCGACGAAAACGTTGCGTACCTCGCCGCCTCGGCGATATTCGTTGAGCGTGATTAAGTCTAGGAAGTATGTTAAGTTATGCGATTACGTAGGTGATTAATATATAGTCGTGTCGTTTGAGTTGTAGGTTAAAAGCGAGGCGGGAGAAAAGTGTGGACGTAGCTCCAGGATTAAGCAAGCAAAGAGGTGAGTGTTCTAAACTCATTTTTCAAATGCTAGTGTATTATATATATATATAAACTGTTTTACACTGGTGTTTCATGGTTTTGATTTTAAAACCATATTGTAAAGCGAACAATGAGTTTAGAAAGCAAGCATTGGTTTTAAATTGTAAAACCATTTTTCAAGCAAGCAAGTAAGTAAGCAAATGGTTTTGAATAATTAAACCATTTTTCAAGCAAGCAAGTGAGCAAATGGTTTTGAATAATTAAACCATTTTACAAGCAAGCAAGCAAGTGAGCAAAAGGTTTTGAATAATTAAACCATTTTTCAAGCAAACAAGCAAGCAAAGAATATTTGTGAAAAACAAGCCTTCCCTAGTTCTAAGCAACCAAACCGGTCAGAGGTATTCCGTACGTGCACGGTGGTGTTAGGATCTCATACATGCATTGTAGTTTTGCCTGGTCGGCAAACTTAGGACATACATCATGCATTTAAAGGAGGCCAGTGACCGCGTACGAGTATATAAGGTTATGAGCTCTAACTAAATTATGGTGATGGCGACCGCGAGGAGTCGATTCCGCGTATTCACGGAGAAAAGGTGATGCGGACAAAGGTCCTTCCGCCGACGCGGTTGAGCCGCAGTTCCGGTGTTCACTTCCAAGTCTGGTAATGAAATAAATGCTCAGTGGTTGATGTTTTATAAGCATGATATACATTTTGAAAAATCGGCCATTGGTTCCCGGTCGCCCGAGCCGGCGGTTTAAAGCGAAGCGGTTGAGCCCAGGCTCCCGTTTAGATTTCAAAACGATCGGTTGAGCCAAGCTCCACTGGGATTTTCAAGCAAACGGTTGAACTCATGCTCCCGTTTTATTTTCAAGCATGCGGTTGAGCCCAGCCTCCCGATTTTTATGAAAAAGTTTTGACAAACTTTTAAAGCAAAGGTTTGTGAAAGGTTTTAAGAAACTTTTCAAGCAAGATAAAGCAAGCAAGCAAGCAATAAGAGTTTTATAAGCCTTTAAAGGTACAAAAGCAAGCAAGCAAAGAAAAGTTTTATAACTTTTAAAAACCAAGCAAGCAAAGTAAACCACGGAAAATATTTGTAAAGAGAGTTTTACATTTTTTGAGATGTTTAGGAAAAGCAAAACATTTTATAAAAGCATGCACTCAGGCTCATTTTAGCTCATTATTTTGTATTTTAAAACTATTTTTCAGTGCAGTGCGCAAAGACAACGAACCTGATAGGATTGTCGACATTGTACAAGTGTAAATTGGGAGGTATTTTGTAAGAATATAATTTTGATTTTGTATAATGGAACATATGTATGTACATAGAGTAGTTTTTGTAAGGATGCGTTGGTATGCTGGTTGCCATATTTGGATATAGTGTAAATTGGATGTATACAGGATTTGGAATTATACTA
Source organism: Tetrastigma voinierianum (assembly GCA_016808115.1). NCBI lineage: Eukaryota > Viridiplantae > Streptophyta > Magnoliopsida > Vitales > Vitaceae > Tetrastigma > Tetrastigma voinierianum. Next base: position 530,836 of record JAEQBH010003523.1, read on the forward strand.
TATCACGGCGAATCATCTTCTTAGAAAGTTTTTCCCACAACGCTAAGATTTACCAAATCCTAAGTTATAAATAAAAGAAAATTTTTATAGGAGGTTTTAGCAAGCAATGCGGCCCCGACTTCACGAGAGATTTCTAGTCTCGTTAAGTACTTGGTGGGGATTTTACGTGGTGTCGACACCCGTATTGAAGGGGGTGGGGTGTGTCTGTAATCCAGTGTCTACTTCCAACAATAATCTGGTTCATGTCCAGTTTAGGTCTAGGATTTTAAATTTCCCTTTTATTATAGATGTAGAAATTTAAACAGTAGAATTATAGTTAGGTTATTGAAAATTATATGACAAGGAACTCAAATAGTGTGGACCTTGAGTAGTTAGGGTAGTTGAACTTTAAAGTCTTTTTTATCTCTGTGGGAATGATATCCGGACTTATAGAGTCAATTTTTATTACTTATGCGATGTGCGCAGCATTTTGACCAAACTAAATCTTCAATGAATTCACTGACAAATCATTTTTATTATGAGCATACATGTTCTATCTTGGTCAATAAGTTTTTGATGCCTTTACTAGGGATTAGGTAATAGTCCTTTGACAACAGTAGCAGAAATTTGATCTATATATATATATATATATATACACACGAAAAATATAGTCAACAACAACGTACTAGGGTGTAACTCAATGATAAAGTCCACAACCTTGTGCGAAGGTAATCCCGATAGCTGGTCTGGAAAGACATCCTCATACTCGCAAACCACCCAAGGTAGACCAATCCTGTCTCCCCTCATCCTCTAGGGTAAGGCTTGCTAGCCAACCCATCAACTGTCCACTCCACCTGGAGTCGTGCACGGTCTGAGACAAAGCATCATGCTTCTCCCCCTGAAAAGTCACAAGTATACTGTCCCGTGTGTAGGCAGTAATCCTAATACTATCACACTCAATGACGACCTAGTGTGCTGTCAACCAATCCATGCCAAGAATGACATCAAAATATGATAACCTGTCCATTGATGTCCCGCAGAGTGAGCGGAATCCACGAGATCTCTAACTCCACCATGATCCCAACATAACAAATCAGTCACCTGAGTCCTAGGAGAACTCACATGTAACGACTTATCTAAGGTCTCCACCTCTGAGTAAAAAACATCCACACTAGATGCAACAACAAAAGAATGCGATGCACTAGAATCAAACAACATCTTTGCCCATAGGCGAGATAGAAAAAACATACCCTATATAACGTGATCAATGGCTCGATCACCGGTGTGATAAGTAAAAAACACGGCCCTAGGTCCCTAAAGTCTCGGCCCGTGAGCTCTGTCCTCGACCTCGACCCAAACCACGACCTCTACGGCTTGTTGCATTAAGCGCCTATCGCACCCTAAGGCGAGTGCGGTTCCTCTGGCCCTCCGCTGGGGTGAAGGAACCCAGTGTGCTCCCGCGCTGTCCAGTGATGGCCCGGGACTAGGTGTCTATATCCTTGCCTGTGGGCACAATCTCGTCTCACATGTTCGGTGATGCAGTGAAAACATATCCTCCGATTTGTGCGTCATTAGAAGTCGTGAATCTGGCCGCCACGATAATTCATGACCCGATCCACTGAAATCCGTGGGCTAGAGGGTATACCTTATGCGAACCTCTGTAAGGTTGATCCCACTTCCTCTTGCCGCTCCTTTTGCATCTCGGATGCTGCATTATTGTCATCTACTTCTCTTTTAATGGCCAAGGCTATCACGGCCATCAGGAGTCCCCCTCCTCTTATGTATGTTGGGGTATATAATGCCTAAAACCCTAAAGATTTACTCATCCCTCCCCTAGCCCGCCCATTGCACTGGTCAGGTGTAGTGGTGGCGACCCTGGCAACTTACGCACAATGGAGCGCATCACCTATAGCCTCTATAAAGGCCTGTAGATCAAACACAGATAGTAGTTGACTATTGTCCCATGGATGACCTCTACGTCATCTTCCTCGATTTTCCATCTACACAAGTCAAATACCAAACTGAGATTTCTTTTGTTGTCTAACTAGTGGTGCATTTTCCATTACTAATAGACCTCACATCCCAAACTATCACATTCTTCTTGTTTTCCAAACCCCTAAGGTTACTTTTCCTAACCCCAGTGTTCATTATTTCCTATATACTATTACCAAGTATATAATTCACACAACATACCACACCGTATCATGCAACATATCACATATATTCATTTACCAAAATTCACAATGGATGCATGATCTAAACGTCTCTGTACGGTCTACTGGTATTTGTATACCTAAGCTTTGATACCAAAGATGTGATACCCCGATTTATGGGGTCGTTGACAACAGGTTAACGCGGAATTTCTATCTTAAGGTCGTCTTGCACCTAAGTCTTAGTGCCCAGGACCCGATTACCCGACTACCCGTGGACCGGGATTTACTGGCACCACTTCCATGCGTTCATTACGGCGAGGACTATTCATTCATATTTAAGTCTAAAATATGAAAGAAAATGAATAATTATAATTACGTAGGGGTTCGATCAACCCTATACATAATTACATACGAGACTATTTATACATTGTCGAAAAATTTTATAAAAATCCTTTTATACAAAAAACACTTTCTAAATGCTGAGGCCACATGTCGGTCTCATGCAAATCACGGCCTCATCGGAGCGCGGAGTCTCACATACACTTCACATGCACGAAAGGGTCCACGATGGCGTGAGCAATGTGCGAGTAGAAGAATTCTCCTCTGAGAAATTTACTCCGCCTAAATGCACATACAATGGCATACCTACATCAAACACATTCCATCTGAGAAAATGCAATCCTGCTCTGGAATATTTCATGTCATGCATGAAATGAGACTCCTCATGCCCATAACCCGAGTCTTTACCAACTTCCTCACACATGAAAATGTCAAGTGTGAAAACCAGTCATTGGTGTTTCACCCAATGACTTAACCCATTGGATAACCCTCAAATATTTATTTAATTTCATCAAATTCTGTGTGTTTTTGTGGGTCGCGAATTTCCGGGGTGTCACCACAGGCTTCGCACGCCTTCCGACACTTTCGTGAACTTTCATCGCTGGATACATATGTCTAACCAAGAATAAAATTTTGGTCTTTCACCCTGAGGGGATCTACCCCCGTCTTGCTTACGCTGAGCATACAAAATATATTATTATTATTTTATGCACCGTGAGTCACAATTTTGGACGTGTCCCATTTCGAACTCACTACACGTGCGCCCAAAATTGGTGAATAACCAATACCATGCACACACACCCGACTCGATACGATGTCCCGTGCATATGAAATGCAAATTATGTCATTTCATACTATATATTAGATGCAAAATGAGAACTACATGTAACATTTTCAACACATGGATAATTATATTTTCTACATATAATTTACATCCATCATAAGTTCAATGTCAATACATCTATAAGCATGCATTAACATTATTTTCACACAACCAACATGTTGTTCAAATTTTTGCAGTAACACATAAAAAAAACTTCCACCTGGAACGGTCAGAAAATTAGTCGAGACTACCGCAGTCTCGAAAATCCCCTGTCCAGGACGTCTAAACAATCGAATTCCTACACTCAATCCCTAAAGTAGGATCTAAATTTATAGCCTCTCATGGCTTCAAAGAAAACCTCAAGCCATTAAATAGCCTTTAGGCTAAAAATAACCTAAGTAGGAAAATTCCCTACCTCTTGGAGTTTGATGAAACTCCCAGATTTTGGTACTCATGCGTGGACCGACTTTTCCTTTTGCTCCGACGAAAACCTACTGTCCAATTTCCATAAATCTTAGAGAGAAGTGGAAGCCCCTTTTTCTTTTCTCTCTCTGCTCGTTTCCTCCCTCTCTTTCCTTTTTTTTTTTTCCTTCCCTCTTTTCTGTACTTTTTCTCTTGGTCTTATCCCCACCAAATTTTCTTGGTTTGCTCCCTTCTCATTTTTCTCCCCCCTCCTTTCTTTCTTTTCTTCTTTTCTTTTTTCCTTATTCACCCGCACTTCCTTCTTTTGTTTATTCTCCTTCTTTCTTTTCATTTTTCTCATCTCTTTCATTTTCTTTTCTCTTTCTTTTTCTCTTTTTCTCCTCCCTTTTCTCCCGTATTGATCAAAAAGTGGAAACTTTGCTTTCCTGCACTTTACCACTTGTCAGCCACCTGCTGATTTTCTTTATTTTTCTTTATTTTCTTTCTTTCTTTATCCTACACTTGACATGGCTCAATGTAGGAGTCAATTCATCAAGTTTGCTACACAACATAGCTATCATGCCGTGTCACTTCACAGGTTCCATGTGGCATTCCGCGTAGTCATGTCATGTGTCACCCGAGCACACGATGCCTCGAAACGTGAAGTGCATTGTCTCAAAATTCAATGAAATTTGACAGGGTAACTAGATTTCATGAGACGAATTCAACGGTGAAGTCCGTTTCGTCATTCGAGATCTAGAAAATTTCTGGTTTCCAATCGAAATTACCGTTTTACCCTTTTTCAGAAAAATTGAATTTTTTTTTTTTTTTTTTCGGGTTTATAGAAAATACCATAAATTTTTTAATGAAGATTGTATAAATATTTCCAGAAAAATGGCTAAATATGATGTGTGAAGAAATATGAAATTGAAAAAGAAAAGTTGAAACAACAATTAGCCAAAATTCATGGTAGAGTGTGACGTCGATTGTTGGACTGCATGCACCAATATTAGTTATATCTCTTTGATTGCACATTATGTTGATAAGGATTGGATGTTGAAAAGTAAAATTTTAGCATTTGCTCACACGAAACCTCCACACATTGGGAATGATTTGTCATTGAAGGTACTTGAATTTTTAAAAGATTGGGGAATAGAGAGAAACATATTTTCTATTACTTTGGATAATGTATCTTCGAATGATAACATGCAAAACATCTTGAAGGAACACTTATGCTTGTCAAATAGCTTGCTATTCAGTGGAAAGTTCTTTCACATTAGATGTTTTGCACATATTTTAAACCTTAATGTTCAAGATGGTTTGAAGGTTGCTAGTGATATATTGCACAAAATTAGGCAAAGTGTGCATTATGTAAGGGCATCAAAAAGTAGGATGAAAATTTCAATGTTGAACAAGTTGGTAGGATTGATACATCAATTGGTTTGATATCAAATTGTATTACCAGATGGAACTCTACTTATAAAATTCTTGAGATTGCATCAAGTATCGCCGAGCTTTTCATAGTTTGAGTTTGATTGATAAAAAATTATAAGTGGTGTCCATCTAATGATGAATGGGCAAGAGGATGTTTAATATGTGAATTCTTGAAGCCATTTCATACAATAACCAACTTGATTTAGATCATCGTGATCTCATTTTTTAATTTGCATTTTGGGAAATTAGATGATAGAGATTCCTCTTAACATCCAATTCTGACAAATGAAGATTTATTGATTCAAAATATGTGTTATTAACGAAGGAAAATTCTTGATAAATATTGGAGTGAATATAGTGTGGTTCTTGCATTGGTACTATTTTTTTATCCAACAAAAAGCTTAATTTCTTTAGCATACTTTATTCAAAACTTGGTTCATATGGCTATGGAGAAAAATTAGAAAAGAGTAAGGAAGGCTTTATAAACTTTTCGAGGAGTATAGCAATAAAGGTGCATCAACTTTTATGGCTTCTTGTTTTTCTAATGTAAGTCAACCTCCATATTATTAGAAGATAAATGGAGAAGTTGCATATATATGATGTGTTGCTTTAAATAAATCCATTGTCTTTTTTCTTTTTTTAATTACATATATTTATTATTTGTGCGAATCATTCATTTGGTCATTTAATGTGATTTTGGAAGCACTTAATTTTCTGTAAGAAGCTAACAATATTGGAAAATCTCAACTCGATCTTTATTTAGAGGAGCCAAGAATTTTCAGTGGAAATTGATGTGTTAGGTTATCAAGAGATAGAAGTAATAAATTTAGTGATCTCTAAAGATAGCTTGTAATGTGTTAAGCATTCCAATAACTACTGTAGCATCGTAATCCTCATTTAGTATTGGATCTCGTGTTTTAAGCAACTATAGAAGTTCTATGCTAGACAAAACAGTTCAAGCTCTTAAATGCACACATAATTGGTTGCTTGGTTTTGTTGGTAAGATTAACTTTTTTTATTAAGGATTTATAATGAAGCATTCCTTTGTACAATTACCTATTAACTTATGCTAATTTTAATTAATAGATGATGATGATAATGACTTAACAAGAATTTAAGATGAACATCTTGCTAATGTGGATCACATGTTATTGTTGTATATAATTAAGATTAAGACAGATGATACAGATTCCATTCGGGATATCAATTTGTTTTTTTTCAAGACAAGATAAGCTTGCTATTTTATTATTTTGTACTATTTACCTAAGCATTGATATTTCTGTTATAACAATGCTCTATCATTACGAATTTATTTAAATTTGTTTACTATTATTATTTTGTTTAGACTCATTCATTTTATATATTAATTGTTATTCTATATTTATATATTATTTATTTTTATTTAAATAATTGTAAAATTTGTGAAATTATTTTTTTAACATTTTTTATTGCATTTTAGCCTCAGAACTACATTTGGCCAGGTCGCCAGTCAAAGCCAGCTCGAATAAAAAACTGACCTCGATTATCCTCACCCGTTTTAACTAGTAGCCCAAATAAGCTGGCTTGAAAAGGAGTTCATCAATTTTTGTAATTCCTCACACATCGACTTTAGAAGTAGTACTCATACAATAAGACAAAATTGCTTGGCCAACTACTTCAATAAAGAACCTCTTTCCCAGCCAACCCTAGAAAGAAACCTGTTTTTCAAACTTTGTAATAGTTTCTAGAGCCTATCTTTTAAAAATCCAAAAATTGCTTTCTTTGACTTCCCAATTAAAGATGACAAACCTAAATATCTTCCAGTGTCTAGTCTAGTCGAGAAAAAACACTCAAGCCAGATGAGATGGATTGCTTAACAGATGCATCAACATTAGGAATGAAGAAAATTCCTGATTTCTGAAAATTTATAGCTTGCCCAAATACCAACTCATAATCCTCCAACACCTTCTTGATAGTTGTACTCTCCTTTAATTCGATGATTTGAAAATAGAAAACTATCATCTGCAAAGAATAGATGAGAGATAATAGGATCACACTGCACACCTTGCAACCATGAATTTCTTCTCAGTTCTTCATTGATGTGATAAGAGAGGAAAAGCATTCCGCACAAAGGATAAAAAGATAAGTAACACCTCCTTACCTCAATTTCCGGCACAATTGGCCCAACTTTTCCCATTACCTGAGAATCTTATAAGATACCGTTGTTGTGCACAACAGAATAAGTTCAATCCAATTACTTATAAAATCTCATACTTATCATCACTTCTTTCATAAAACCTGTTAATAATTTCATCATAGGCCTTATTAATATCAATTTTCAACGCGACCCTCCCTACCTTCCTCCTTACCTTTCTTTTCATAGCATGTAGCACCTCAAAAGAAACAATTACATTATCAAGTATAGACCGACCTAGCACAAAAACTGACTACTTATCTGAAATAAGGTGAGGTAGTATGACCTTCAATCTATTGGCTAATACTTTAGCAATGATCTGATACAATACGTTACACAAAGTAATAGGGCGCAAAATCTCACATAGTTTCAAGGGTTTCACATTTAGAAATTAAAGTGATCATTGTGTCATTCAGATTGACGGAAACCTCCTTTTTTCCATCCATATGATACAAGCTTGAAAAATATCCTCATCCATAACCGACCAGAAGAATTGATAAAATGCTAGGTTAAGACCATCTAACCCTGGAGCTTTATCAAGGTGCATTTGTTTTACTGCCAACTCAAACTGTTACAAAAAAACGAAGATATTAGCGAATTATTATCTTCTCAAGACACATGCTTCCGACAGGTTAAGCGTACTGCTGAACTGATAGTGGGAGAAGCAGTAAATAAATTGACAAAATAATGCTTAGCCAATCCACATAGCCCATCCATAGTATCTATCCAAGAGCCATCATCATCATCCAGTAGTCTATGAATTTTTGCGGATATCTATTGAAGTGGCCATAGAATGAAAAAACCTTTTGTTAGAATCATCTTCTGCCAACAGAAGACTTTCGCCCACACTATGCCAAAATTGCTCTTCCCTAAACATTAAGTCTGATTTTCCCCGAAGTTCCTTACTCGACAAAGGAGCCTCCATGTTAGAATTATAACGAAGTTGCTCCAGCTGCATTTTACAATGAACAATCATCTTACGGAATTTTTTAGAGAAAGCCATATCCCATTCCTCCATAGAACCTGAACATGCCGCCAACCTGGAAGTCATATCTCTCCCAATAGATGATACCTAGTTATGCTGCACCATTTGCTGAAATTCTATTCAGTCAACCATGTATTTTCGAAGTGAAAGCGTCTCTTACGGCGAGTAGGAACAAGCACTACCTTGTTCAATAAAATTGGTGAATGGTTAGAAACATGGTTCAAAGCCATAGTATCGATCCCTGACTTGGAGGATCCTGAGACACATCTATTTTAGTATCTCTGTCCAGTATCGGGCGATACGAGAATATTATATTAAAATATTCAAATATATATAAACTTCTATAAATTACAGAAAACTATTTACAATTAAATCAGCTTGAAAAAATAAATCCACATTTAAAAATTATATGAAGTTTCAAATTTGTTTATGATAGTATAAAAAAATGTGGGATTTGATTATCTGTGAGACCCCGGAAAATCCAGATTTTCTAAGGAAAGAAGGATAAAATGGTAATTTCGGTAAAAAAAAATCCTGAATTTTTCTAGATCTCGGATGACGAAACGGACTTCACCGTTGGAATCGTCTCACGAAATCTAGCTACCACGTCGAATTTCGTCGAATTCCGAGACAGTCGGAATTTCACGTTTTTCGAGGCACGTAGAGGGATGCATGACACTTGGCACGTTTTGGGTGGCCAAGAGGCGCCACGTGTCCAGTGCAGATGCAGTCAAACATTGAGGCTCAGTGGAGGCTGCATGTGACCTTATGGCATCATCTTAGGTAGTGGGAATCCACGAGTTAGATAGATAAGTGGATGGGGTAATCTAAGATGTCGATGAGAAATGGACACTTGGCATGAAGGACAAGTCCTCTTGACAGAGTCTCTGGCCCAGTTTGGGAGAGGAAAGAGAGGGAGAGCAACCGAGAAAGAGAAGGAAAATGTGGGATTTTTAGAGAGAGAAGCTCTACCTTCTCTCTAGAATTCCCGGTGATCGGACCGTCGGTTTCCGGCGAGACGAGAAGCAAAGTGCTCCCCACGGCAAGGACTACGCGTGGGTACCAGTTTCGAGGGGTTTCGACAAACTCCGGAAAGGTAGGGGTTTTTCTCCTACTTGTTTTACTTTTCGTTTAAGGGTTATGTAATGGATGAGGTTTATTTGGGGCACGGATGGCCCCGTGGTTTCGGTTAAAGATTTAGACCCAGGCCCGAGAAGAAATTTCTAGAGTGGTTTTGGACGGTGAATTTATTTTGCTTGATTTATTAATGGTGTTGTGTTATTGCCATGAAAATAACATGTTTGTGTGATATTGTGGAGCCGGTTCCAAGATGGTACGGATTGTGCCTTAATATGAGAGTTAATCTTATGTTATTATTATAAACTAAATAACATGATTTATGGAACTAATTTGTTAATATATGCATAGTGATATGTGCATGTGTTGAATATTGTTGTCTTGAATTCGTTCTTAGCGTAGGTGGGAGTAACACAGTAGGAAATTCCACTCTTGGGCATTGCTAATACGTCGTGGGAATATATTTTTGGTGCGAAGGCGTCTTCGGGAGATGGAGCAGCATCAGGGACCTTAGAAACGAAAAGCGGCCAAGATGGCCTTATCTTGTATTTTGTAAAATTAAGACGAGACTGCATTTATTTTGTATAGAAATTGTAATGAATACGATTGTAGACAAATCGTTTTGTATAAAATATCGTTTTATGAGGATGATGTGTAGGCCCCAGTGGTCGTTTTTCTGGCACGTGTATGCGGTCTTATCGCTGACAGAGGCGTGTATGTTCCGCGGGTTGACCAGTGGTCAGCCCAGGCCTTGATTTGGGGCGTCACATTATCACTTTTACCATATGAAAATACTCAATTTGTTATTAAATGTCATTCCATACAATATATATAAATGCACTTTAATAAACTCGGATTTAATCCCTACTCTATTGAAGCCCTTTTTACACTAATTACACTAATATATTTCATTCCTATATTTCATTCTAACTGTGTACAAACCCTTGGAGAAGCCTTTTTTTTTATCTAACTTTATTGCCATCTTGCGACACAATCTGCGGCTGCCAATTTGGAACATACGCATCAACAGAAAAACTCGTTTGCAATCAAAGCTCGAGCACCATAACCAAAACCCGGGAAGTGTAGAACAACAGAAAGCCTTATATCAAGGACATGGAGGAAAGAGGTAAATGGAGAGAATTGGAGAAGGAAAAAGAAGGATTAAATCGACACAACCAAAGCTCGTTTGCAACGATAAAGCTTGATAATTTGTAGAAAAAATTAGGTCGATTTTTGCCTAAAATGGAGTTGACTTTCGCCGAAAAATCAGATCATTTTATCTTATTTTCTCATCTATGAGTTGAAAGTTTCAAACTTTTGATTTTACAGTCTCGAATATTTGCATTTGGGAGAGGAATCTCCGGGTTTCATTCTTTTTTTATTCAAACGAAAAAAAAATTGATCCGAGTTGACCGAGTTAACTCGAAAACTCGGTCGAGTTACCGAGTTTGAATGATTTTATATCGAGTTTGACCGATTTCATATCGAGAAGGTATCCGATATCATACTCGTAGTGGTAGAAATCTAGGCGGGTACGACTTGCCCGAATCGTACCAACGGATACTTTGAACCCTGGTCAGAAATACATGCAGTTAAATTTAATAATTTGCACAATGAAAATATGCGGAGGCACGATTCAGTTATGAAGACCCTATCAAGTCGTTCTTGAACCTAATCTATCGTCCCTCTCCCTTGCTCCCAAGTGAACGGGTATCCACTCAGAGGAACCTCAAGTAAATTACAATAAGAAATTAGCTCTTTGAATCCGCTTGATAGCCAAGTTGGATGTCGGACATGACCTTGTTTACCATCCTAACTGAAGCAAATCATTAAAGTCTCTTGCAATACACCAGTGGTCACTGAGAATGAAGATGTCTGATAAAATCCCAAGCCTCCCTCGTCTATGCCTTTCAGGGAACCCTTAATACCCAGTAAACCGCCATGTAGGGAATCCTGATTCCTGTACAAGTAAGTCAATATGATTAGACGGATAACCTGTGATCGATATGTTGAAATCGCTGGCTGTTCGGAGGACGTCGGAAATTGGAGCGACAGAGTGACGGCAACTGTTGGGTACTCCGGAATCTGGAGTTACGGCCTGGAAAGGAAATAGAAGAGCAATTGAGGCGTGCCCCAGGATTCAACTGAGAGCATCTTTGAATTAAGAACAATTAGGAACAACAGAGAGACGGAGAGGATGATTTTTCTGTGTTCTTCACAATATGAATTTATAAGAAAACAAACCATAACTGATGGTTTGAATTTTTTTTTTTTAAAAAAAAGGGTTAGAAATTAAGGCTGGTATTAAATCAAAATATGGCTGTTGGAGAGAGAAACGGTTATTGGAATTTATTGAAAATTTTAAGACTGAACCGTTTGAGTTTTAAACAGCCAAAAAACCACGATTTTCATATTAAACAAAGATTTTTGAGCATAACTAATTTTATCTTGTGATAGGGGGAATTCATTGATTTTCACTAAAATCGGGCTTTCACCCCATTTCTGGGGCGTGCGAAGCCTCTCCTCTTGTCAAGCATTATATAAGCTCGTAAAGGTTGTGGGTACCTTGGGCCCGGGCCCAACACCCATGGCCGGTAGGCCAGTAACCTTCCGGGAAAGGCCCGACTACCGGCCGGCCCGGGAACGCCCGGCGACGCCGCGGATACCCCAGCGGATAAGGCCTAGACATTGAGCCATTGTAAATGCCCGGCAGGCCTTCCGCAGGCGCAGGAATCTCATAGCCCAGACGCCTTGTTTAGATCGAGCACTTATTTTCAGACGGCAACTCTCCCCGAGCAAAGTTGTAGCCAGGCTCTCTACTTCTGAGAAGCATAAGTTCACTGTAGGCGAAGCTCAGTCATCTCCAGACAAAATAGAAGTCCTCTTGGTAGCGAGTTCAATTGGGAAGGTAGTTACTTAGGGAAGAATAAGTCACCACTTCTGAGGCAAGTCATCTTCCTGGCTTATTGGAAGAAAAATGTCTTCAGCCAAAAAGACGGATCCTCTTTCTCCCTCCATAAAAGAGAAGCAAGTCACACCAAAAAAGGTACGAAATTCCTAATCGATATTACTATTGTTTCAAGATCTAAGTCTTCCAGAAAGAGACTAACTTGGCCATCGGAGGGGCGACGGAACACCACCGCCGCCTTCTTTTTGTTTTGCAGGATTGCAGCTAACTAGTGAATGCCCCGACGATCCAGTGATTCTGAGAATTCAAGAGACCACAATTGGCGCCGTCTGTGGGAAACGTCAAGCAAGAAGTCTCAGAGATGGTACGCAAGAGCTTGGGTGCACCCGCTCTTAGGTGACTTCCCGATCTCCAAAGATTCGGCTATTCCCAAACAACCTGTAGTTTTGTCGGAATTTACCACCATGACTACCAATCCAGCGAACTTAACCCCTGAAGATCAGCTCCTGTCCTGGCTCCAAGAAATAGAAGCAAGACAAGAGGAGCAGACTAGGCAGATGGCCGAGTTACGCGAGCAAGCAAACCGGTTGCGAGAAGAAAATGAGCGCTTGCGAACCTAGTTGGAAGCCGGTCGGGCCGGGCAGTCGCGGGAACCTCCCCACCCATTTCCACCTTCCCGTCCCGGCAATGGTCAAGAAGTCGCTGCACCGGACGATGTAGATCTACCAGCAGATGATGAATTATCCTCCGGTAGTTCACCGCTCCCGCTCCGTTCACCATCCCCGAACACCGTGGAAGCCCACTCGAGAAAAAGGCCACCTCGCCCGATCCATGGTCCATCAGCATTGCCGGCGTTTGCAGTGCGAAGAACTCAGCGAGGGATAAGCGACCTCTAACAGCTCCTAATATGTGTAGCCGGGTGGGGCTTCCCCCACCAGTGCCATCCGTATGCCCACCTTCACCGGGGCCGCCCCCACGCACATGAATGATCGCTCCGTTGTGGGGGACCACAGGACATGCTCTCCACTCCCCTTGGACAGCATATCCTGGACTACGATCCTCCCCGCGGTTTTTCCATACCATCCTTCGCCATGTACGACGGTTCATCTGACCCGTATGATCACATGTTACATTACAACCAGGCAATGATCCTCAGCGCCGGGGATGACCGACTTCTATGTAAGGTATTCCCAGCTAACCTCAAGGGCCCTGCTTTGGCCTAGTTTCACAAACTCCCTAGGGGATCAATAAACACATTCAGCGAACTTTGGGCCGCGTTCGTCTCTCAATATTTGTGCTCTGTCAAGCAAAAAGGGAACATCAGCTCCCTCCAGCCCATCCTCAAACGGGATAGAATCATCAGAGACTTCACACCTTGAGTTGATGTGGCGGTCGGCAGTCGAGCATCTGGTATGGATGCGGTCTTGCAAAACCGGAGGAGCTTTGGGCCCGACCACCGGATTTTCAGTCCTTATCCGGACCCGCAGCGACCATGGAGGAATTGTACCGACAGGATAAATTCTCTATTTGGGAAAGGTAACATCAGGGCCGCCTCGTAGCGTATGATAACCACCCCGAACAATAAGCCCAGGCCGCCAAGGGTCTCTCCAGAAACAGCGCGGCCAGGCAAGAGCGGAAGCCAGACGGCGATCAGAGAAGAAAAGACCCCCTCAATTCACTTTGCTCTCAACATCACTTTAGCAAGCCGGCTCACACCCTTATCAAGAGACACTCCGGGTTGAATCGCCCCAAACCAATGAGACGGAGTCGGGACCAGCATAACAGTCCTTGATGCAATTACCGCAGGGACCATAGCCACAGTTAATCAATGCAGAGCCTCCAAGTTTACGGTAGAAGGCGGTCGAGCCAACACCTTGGCGGTATTTGGGGAGCCAACTTTGTGGAAGCCCAGCAGTCTCCCAGCGGCCGACAAAGGCCATTGCAGAAATAGAACATGCTCTAGAACCTCGGTCGACCATCAACTTCATACTGGGGGGACCGGTCGACAGCCAATATCAATCTAAGAAGCAGAGGAGAAGAATGATCCGGGCAGCCTCGATTAGAGCCAGAGTGAACGTCATCAGCAATCGGGGAGATGTCCTATAGTTCTGCTGGTGGGCGGCCCTATATCATTTCCACCTATTAACCCTACACAGGTCATCACACCACACTATGACGCACTCGTATTAACTGTGTGTATTAATAGTTTTGATGTGCAAAGGGTTCTCATCGATCGAGGCGGTCTGGTGGTTGCTCCGTCTCGGCCTTTAAGCGGATAGAGTCGATTGATCATCTCCATTCTGCTGGTAGGGTTTTGTCAGGTTTCAACAGAGCTACCACACTATCGAGCCTGGCTGCATGCCATGAAAGCAGTACCATCCACATACCATCAAACTATAAGCTACTTGATCGAATCTGGATAGGTTGATCGGGGAAACCCGACTAAGCCAGCGGCAGGTGCTACCCGACTCTCACTACGGGAGGCGTGTGCAAACCCGACCTCTCCCGAAACGACCACCCTTGCGGACTGACCCCGCGATAAATTACGATCATCCGTCAAGCCCTTACCAGGAGGATAGAGCCGATAACCGTCCCAATCGCAAGCGAGTGTCCCTCGACGAGTTGGACAGATGCGTATATATTAGTACCTTCCTCTCCGAAGAGGAAAAGGCTCAGTTATGCCAAGTTATACAGTTCAATGCCAATGTGTTTGCTTGGACTCATGCAGATATGCCTAGGATCAGCCCTGTTCACGCTTCACACAAGCTAAATGTCGCCCCCTCTGCCAAGCCGGTCAAACAAAAAGTGAGGCGCTTTCACCCAGACCGCCACTCGATCATCTAGACCGAAGTTGAAAATCTTCTACATAATGGATTCATCAAAGCAATGAAATACCCCGAGTGGTTGGCCAATGTAGTAGTGGTTCCAAAGAAGGGGAACAAATGGAGAGTATGTGTGGATTACACGGAACTCAACGATGCCTATCCAAAAGATAGCTTCCCCCTGCCGCGCATAAGACGGATAGTGGATGCCTCGAGGGCGCGGTAATACTATCATTCTGGATGCCTTCTCGAATGCTCGCGAGATCCCCATACCCTCGGATCACCAGAAAGACAGCATCTTTCATCACGCCCCCATGGATTATCTTGTTATAATGTGATGCCCCTTCGGATTAAAATAGGCCAGAGCCACCTATCGGTTGGTAGCGAAAATGTTTGACCACCTTCGGCGGCACCCTTGGAAGTTTATATTGACGATATGTTGGTAAAATCTAAACAGCGCCCAGATCATGCCACTCATCTCCAGCAAGCTTTCGATCTCCTCAGAGAATATGGTATGAAGCTGAACCCCCTAAAATGTGCATTCGGGGTCAGCGCCGGCAAATTCCTCGGCTTCATGGTAACACAAAGAGGAATAGAGGAAAACCCTGCACAACTTAAGGTCATCCTGCAATCACCAGCCCCCAGCTCTAAGAAGGGAATCCAACGACTAATCGGTCGGTTGGCTGCTTTGGGGTGCTTTATTTCCCGATCCACCGACCGGTTGAAACCCTTCTTCACTACTCTGAGAGGAGCCAACCGGGCCAAATGGAATGAAGAGTGCGACAAAGCGTTCGTAACAATCAAACAATATCTTCGGGATGTGAACGGGAAGCCGAGACACCCTCTATCTTTACTTAGCGGCATCGAATGGCGGTCGTGCCGCCTTATTTAAAGTGTGGAAACAAAGATGAGGCCAGGTGTTCTTGTCGGCAAGTCATGCCGTGCGGAAACTAGATACACCATCTTGAACAGGCGCCTTGGCCCTGGACAGCCGAAGCTCGCCCGTACTTAGGCCATCCCGGGTGGTGGTGCTTACTGATCTTCCACTCCGCGGCACTATCCATGTGACGCCCCAAAACCCGAGGGTCCGTTGACTACCCGTCAACCCGCGGAATACTCGTGTCGGGTGACTGGGCATTCTTCCAGTATCGAACATGAGTCTCCTTTGTACGGGGCTACAAATCTAGCTTGTCATCGCGCAATAAAGCAGTCGATATAGCAGTCTATGATTAAAGCGGCCACTTGGGCTCATAAGCCAATACTCACATAGCAATGTATATATGTCAACTATCAACCATAGTTCGAGTTCAAAATTTTATGCCCATAAACACATATTAAAATTCAAAACAATTCTAATACATGTAATACATCATAACTAAAGAAAGCATGATGGCTTTCTTTACAAACCTCTGTCTCTAGGACCAGTAGTCCCTCGCACGCTCCACCATTACTGTAAAATATGTTCCTGGCAGGTGAGCTAATGCTGATAGTGGAATCACCTAAGTGGGCTACTCTCACCCTAAGTGCGTATATGGCTATCTCCTTTTCAATTGTTGAGTAGTTCTCTTGTGCTTCATTGAAGGTCTTACTAGCATAGTATATGGCCCTGAATACTTTCTCTTTTCTTTGCCTAACACAGCTCCCATGGCAAAATCACTGGCATCACACATTATTTAAATCCACGATCCCGTGCAGTGCGACCATTATAGGTGCACATGCCAATTTGAGCTTGATTTAGATCGAAAGCATTAACTGCGGGAGTCATCAAAATTGAACCTTGTCTTTTTCGACAATGCGCATAGTGAATTACGGCTATTTTGAAAAATCTTTGGTGAATCTCTGTAAATCCAGCATGCGAAGCTTCTTATATTTTCTTTGTAGTAGGTGGTGCAAGAGTTTTGATAATGGATACATAGATTTAATTCGACTTCTAGTCGATGTGAAATTTATGCGAGAACAATTCATACGTCACCATAAAATGGCATTTTTCCCAATTCAGTGCTAACTGTTTGTCTTGGCATCTTTGAAGTACTGTTTCCAGATTGTTTAAACATTGATCAAAGCTGGATCCATACACAGTAAAGTCATCCATAAAAATTTCCATCACTTCTTCAACCAGATCTGAGAATATGGACATCATACACCTCTGGAATGTAGCTGGAGCATTACATAACCCAAAAGGCATCCTTCGGAAGGCAAATGTACCATAAGGGCATGTGAATGTGGTCTTCTCTTGATCCTCAGGTGTAATAGCAATCTGATTGTATCCTGAATACCCATCCAGAAAACAAAAGTGAGGGTGTCCTACTAACTTTGTCAACATCGATCAATGAGCAAAGGAAATGATCTTTTCTGGTTGTTGTATTCAGCACACTACGTAATCAATACATACCCTCCATCATCCTTTGTTCTTGTTGGAATCAGTCGTTTCTTTCATTTCGATCACGATAAACCCCCTTTCTTTGGAACCACATGGGTGGGCTCACGAGACTATACGAGATAGCATAGATAAAACCCGACCATTTAACAATTTAGTACCTCCTTCGACTACTTCCTTCATCAGATTCGGTCTCCTGCAGTGTTCTACGAGATGGTTTTGAAATCTCTTCTGCTTGGAATCTTATGCATGCAAATTGATGGTGATACCCTTTAGTTCTTGATGGACCCGAGCCTAAGCGATTCCCTATGCTTCCTTAATATTTTCGGCAATCTTTGTTCCTCGGCCTTACTTAGTCGCTGAAATGATCAACAGTTTTTCTTTGAAGGTAACTCTAAGTAAGCATATTTTAAATGACATGACAACTCTTTCAAAATTAGCCCATACTTGCCTTTGGTTTCTTGATGAATTTCTTCTTTAGCAAACTCTTTTCTGCACTCATTATTGTTTGTTTTGCTTCAAGCTCAACAGTTTCTATAGAATTAAAAGCTGTTGTATGGAAATTCGAATAGACATCTTGAGTATCTTTGGGAATTCATCTCTTTTCATTGATAAAAGCCCGGAATTATTTACGATCATGGTTAATATCGAGTTGGAAGTATAGACAAAATCGACCACATTCTGACTTTCCTTTGTCTGTCTATATTTTGTATACTTTTTGATCAAATTGAATGCGTGACTTCTTCTCAACCCTCGAGAGATAGAACTCCTTTTTGCATATCAATCGGGCGGCTCCAGTAGCTAGGAATGAATGCTTCCGATAGCGGGTACTTGTGAATCTTGGCACCATGTCGAATGATAAAGTCTTTTGGGAAAACAAACTTCCCAACGGTGACTAATACATCTTCAATGACTCCTTCGAGGGTTTTACCATCGTCACATGCGCCATTTGAAGAGTAACGGTTGTGGGATCGCTCCCAAACTTAGTTTCTTGGCAGAAAGAGGCATCAAGTGATGCGCTCTGAGTCGCGAGAAGCTGCAGAATTCAATTCCTCGACAATACAAGGGTGTGAAACTCCACGGGTCCTTCATCTTTCTTGGTAGTTCTTTCACGATTCTTTTCACAGTGGCGGTGAGATTCACTATTCCTTCTTCTACTATTTCTTTTCTTGCTTAGTATGTCCTTGAAATTTTTGTAGAGTGGCATTTGGGTTGCAGCCGGTGAGGCATGCCCTCTCCCGGCCACGGGGTTTTCAAGAACCTTACAGCTGCTCTCCTCCATCCTTGACTTCTGTAGTCTTTGTGGAAATGGGACTGCGAGGCTTTGATCCTGGATGTTCTTCCTCTATTCTTTCTTTCTTTTCTCCGAGTTCCTCTTCCCTTTCGATCTTGCTCGTCTTTGTTCTTGTCATCTTTCTCTTTCATCTTCTAAGCTCCTTCCCACTCCTCCGGGCACCGCGGCCATGCGGAGTCTTTGGGTTCTTCCTTGTGTCACTTGGAAAGGCATCTTTCCTCTGGCTGCGGGGGTTAGGGCGGTTGCCACTTGTGTCTCGGGTTCTTGAGGGATGCATTGGTAGTGTTACGAAGGGTGAGAATTGGTATTGGTTGCTTCAAACTCTGCGAGCTTTTGCTCATGGAGGTTCAAACTTCTTATTATCCCCATGAAATCTGACATCTGTTCTTCAAAAGATTGGGCCCTCCTCGACCACAGTATTCATTCTGTGCTCATTCCGTCTTCTTCTTCTTTGGAACCTTGGTAGTTCTTGATACCCTTGTTGAGGTTACGGCTGTCCCACTGCCTTAGACACCGAAGCCACTCACCATACGAGAAGTTCTCATGGTTCTGATCTTTGGTGATAATGTCTTTGGAAGGTTAGGATTGGGTTTGAAATGGTAAGCTCTTGGCTCGCCCAAATAATTAACCTCTTCGGCATCATAAAGTTCTTCAGTTACCCTCTTAGCACTCCCCTTCATTAACTCCCTTTCAATTGTTCCTATTTCATGAGCGGTGTGTGTCTTCCTTTCTTGCTTGTCAACTTTTTGTGCATAATGGCATCAACTTGGCTTCCATAGGTACATCATCTTGTTTCGACTCCATGATCCCCTTCCCTTTCTTTGTTTCCTCTTGAAAGCTCGAGGAAGGAGTTTTCATGTTACATTAGCAGTCTTCAATCGACTCTTTTGCCTCTTGACACTTTTTCGTTTGAATGCTCCTGACATGAAGCATCAATGATCCCCCTTTGATATATCATTCCAAAGCATGATATACAATGTCCATCACGAGTTTTAGTCTATCATACATTGGACATCTTCGACAAACGTTTGAATCTTTCGAGACTCATCTGAGCTTTCATCTTCCACTCTTTGGAACCTGATGATTTCCCTCCTTCTTTACGTGGTGAGTCATAGGGATCTACCTAAGTAGGCATACAATTCTCAAGGTATCAGCAGACCATATAGATAAAATTCATACCATATGTATCTCAGATAGATAGGTTGTTACAGATCTCTACCATTCAGCTGCGGTAGTGCAATAGGAATCTTCCCGGTGCTCCGTTTGGATCTGGTGGGATGACCCGATTAAAGCGTCTTCTTTGGACCATTATGTCGGTCTTTGGCTTCAATTCAAAATTATTAGCATCAAGCTGCGGTGTCGATCGGCGAGTATTCTTCATAATTGGTCTCGAGAAATCCTCCGTTGTCGGGAGGCCTTCTAGCTTCTTCTATATGTATTTCAACCTGATCCCGCCTTCATCCATTGCCATGGTTGAGTTTTCTCGCTTCGTCTTTCCTGCTTCGAAATAGCCCTTTCTATTTCGCGGTCACCTGAATCGTGATCGTTGTTCTGCTTCCTATGCATCAAAGTTTTTCTGAAAGCAAAACACACTCCCATTAATAGGATTAGTCAAATCATCAAATATATTCAATCGTGTCTCATAGTGCGGCTAGCTGGCTAAAAAAATAACCACGCTGACAAACTATTTTTGTTCTTTTCTTTAATGTCCAAATTAGTATATCCTTCTTTCATCCGAATATTGATTTATTAAATTTTTCGATCCCCCAAGAACGACGCCATAAAACTTGTTAATGTGACTAAAGAACACATACAAATTTACGACGTTACTACTACGACTATTGTCTATCCCCAAGAATCTAAGGCCAAAAACTTGTAAAGAAGACCAAAATACATATACAAATTTATGACGTTATTACCAAGGACTATTATCTAATCCCCGGCAACGGCGCCATAAAACTTGTTAATAGACCAAAGAACACATACAAATTTACGACGTTATTACCAAGGATTCATCATCAGTCCGCCCCTAAGAATCCGCGCATTTGTAAAGAAGACCAAAATACATATACAAATTCTATGACGCATACCAAGGACTATCTAATCCACTTCAAGAACGGCGCCATAAAACTTGTTGGAATCTGACCAAAACACATGTACAATTTTATGACGTTATTACCAAGGACTATTGACTAATCCCCCTGGCAATGATGCCAATAAGTTTTGTCACGGAGACCAAATGATTTACACCGCTTATAACAAAATTACCAAAGACTATCTAACTCGGCAATCTTGCCATAAACTTGTTGACATTATACTATATAAACCAAAAATCTCTCGAGTAAATCATTTTCAAAGTTTGGTTTTATCCGATATTCTCGCAAGTGCACAAGTCGACAAAGAAAACTGGGATGGAAATTCGTATATCGAACTCAATGTGAGATCTCAAGAATTTTAAATCAACTGACCTCGACCACTCAATTTCCATACTATTTAACCAACGAATAGAAAGATCCAAAGATTAAGGTGCCTGTTGAAACGAACAAAGGGAAATAATCGAATAAACAATAAACGTGAATATAAAGAATAAAGAATAATCGTAGCCAGCATTTGAATAGGAATTGAATAATGATCACGAGAACACATTATGATCAATGCTATCAGAAGTATCAATCACTGTCAACTTGTTAATTGTGCTTGTGAATTTCAGATTTCAAATCTGTCCAAGGCGTTAATAGTTCATCTCTCCACACTCACATTTCATTATCTACTCTTGACCGATTCTCTCTCGGGACAGTGTGGAATTAGATAACTACTTTTTCATTGTGGACTTCCACTCCGGGTATTTTTCTTTGCAATACTTCATACCCATTTTATAATCGTACACCTTAGCTCCCAAGTTATCTACAAGCAAGGATATACAACTTCCGTGTTACTCTTCCTCCAAATTAAAATGTATCACCCTCTCGATTAGATCTCGCCTAACACGGATCGTCACCATTCGACCGAGGTGAATTTCTCGCTTGTTTGGGGGCTGGATAACTCATTCAACTCATTCTTGATTTCAAGTGAGAAGAGGATTTATCAAGTAAACTCAAGCTCATTAGGACTTAATAGCATTAATATACCTCAAAGAAATATTCATAACTCCCGCGATCGCCATCTCTGTGTCACTCAGAGTGACCTCCTCAAATCGGAAAGAATGAAACAACTCTTTAAAACGGGTATAAGAAACTGATATTCAGATCAAAACTCTAAACCCATAACCGAAAGTAAATTCATAAACTGATATTCGCAATTTGCTGGAAATAACAAAAGGAAAGATAATTTCTGACAATAGCATTCACTTAATGGAAGTCGGTTCCCACTACTCGACTACACACTATAGCATTCCTTTCGATCATAAGAATAATCAGATTTAAACTGGATGAGCCGAATTCCAGAAATTTGTCTGAACTTCAACATTCCAGGTAGTAATTTGAAAAGAATTGAACTCTGCATTCAGCTTCATCTCAAAACGATAACATCCAATTCCAGAAAATAAAAGAAAACTAGAACGATAAATCTAATCTAATCTATCCATATTGAAGAAAATAAAAGAAAAGAAAAGAAAAGAAACTAAAAATAAGAAAATGAGCCTTTCGCCCAACTGCATCTCTCGTCAGGGTCGCCAAGCCGCCCTTCGATAGTCACAGATGGCAGTTTTTTTTCAGTCGGGCCCTCTAATCCAACGTAGCCCTCGCTATGGATTTGTGAGTATCCGTGCCCAAGTCATCGCTCAAGTCGCGACCAACTTCTTGTCGCGACAAGATTTTGTCGCGACTGATCTCACGCCGCGACTCAACTTTGTCTATGCAAATTCTTTGAACCGTTCATTAGTGATGTCGCTGATTATCATTCTCTTGTCACGACATCGCCTACTTTCCGCAGTCACATAAGCGTTCCCGATGTCGCCATCGCCATTCTTTGTCGCGGACATCAACTAAATGAAATGCATCTTTCAACCGATATCTTCGATGTCGCTACCGCCTCTGTCGCGCGACATCTCTTTTATGGCTCAGATTTGATCTACGTAATGTCGCGCGACATCGATATCTCGGTCAGCGACATCACTTTATGGAGCTTCAACCTTCAACTCGAAAGAGGTTCGCGCCGCGACTTCACTTGTCGCGACATCAACTTATGGGGTTGCAGCCTTCACTTTGATGGCTTTCGTGTCGCGGACTTCGTACTTTGTCGCGACATCAACTAAATAAAATTCAGCTTTCAACTAATCTTCTCGATGTCGGACCTTCGCCCCGTCGCGGACAGCGCTTCATTTCTTTTTCAAAGACTGGCGGTCTTCGATGTCGCGACATTCGATCTCGTCGCGACATCGACTTAGTTCTCTCGGGCCTTCAACCGTTGTTCTTGGTGTCACGGCTAACACCCTTTGTCGTGACATCTAGTCACGCCTTATTTCAATCGTCTCTTCATGTCGCTGACCGACCACGTCGGGCGGCCTCGCCATGTCTTCGCAAGATTCAACTGGTTTCTGACGTCGCGACATCAATCTTCGGTCGCGGACATCAACCAAAGGATCCGCGGTGTTTCAATCGGTTTTCATGATGTCGCTGACATCAATATGTTGTCGTGACATCAATCGACATCAGATGCTTCAATCTTGTCGCCACTTGTATTCTCTTTGATTGCTCTTTGCTCGTCGCGATTATCAATCCCTTTGTCGCGACATCACTTCATGCCCCAATAAAGTCTCAACCGCCACTTCGATGTCGCGACATCGCATCTTGGTCGTGACTTCATTCATGACTCAGAAGGCTTTGAACCGTGGTTCTTGATGTCACGACTGATCTCACGTCGCGACCTCGCCATTTCTTTACGCCTTCACGAGCAACTTCATGTCGCGACTTCTATATTCATATCCATGTCGCGACCGCATCAGGATTTCTTCACTTCCTCATGTCGCGACCTCATGACTGGACTGTGAAACCCCAAAACTGCATCAATGACTCAGCCAGTTCTCTTCATTTCTGCTCTGCCAATTGACTGCACTTTTATTCCACTTATTTCTGCATTTTTCTACTGCCTTTCTTCCATTCTACCTGCTAATAACAAATGGGTGAGTTTCTTCATATTTCTGCAAGGTAATTGTTTCTTTTGATATGAAAATTAAGCAGAAAAATGGACTAAAAATAGATGACTTTTAAGCTCATCACCAGTGCATATGGAATGCATGATGCCAATTCCATTACAGTCTATAACACATGCAAATATATAAACATGCATATATTCACATAAAAATTAAATCACACAATCATGTTATGTAATTTCTCATTTCATCACATCAAATTAGCTCTCAATGGGCTAATGATCAAACACGAGCAATTCTACTTGAATTACTCTTACCAAATCACACCACAAAATTTATTTGTGAACATTATTCCTGAATAGTGAAACCCTGCTACTATTCTAAAATCACCAATCATAGGTTCACTTTAGAACCCGGTTTCATGGCCATTCCCGCATTTCATTCCAATCAATACATGATTTATCACATAATTTGTGAAATAAAACACCCAAACAGCCCCTCACGGTCACTACTGGACATTTTTGGATTCACAAATTAAACACCCGGGTCCCAAGTTTTGGGACCGATCAAACCGGCTGCTCAAAGCACCTCTGCTCGAACCGAAACATTGAAAACACTTAAATAAAGTGTAAAACCCAAGTAGGAGAAACCCTACCTCACTCTGAGTTTGTCGAAACCTCAAGTTCCTGTCCACGCATAGCTCGCCCGCTGCAGGTTGCCTTTCCTTCTTGTCCCAAAGACTGCCGACGGTCGGATCACGCGATATTTTAAAGAGAAGTCAAGTAATCTCTCTCTAAAAATGCCATTTTTTGGCTACTGGAGACCTCTCCCTTTGATTTTCACATTTTGTCTTGGTTTAAAGGAAGAAGAAGATGCACTATTCCTTATTTTGGCATTTTCCTCATTTAATCAAATTCCAAAATGACATCTATGTCCTTCTTTCCCGCTGACATTCCACTATCTCGACCATCCATTTTCATCATTTCTCTACTCATGCCACTTATGACACATGAGTACGTGTTATATGTGACTTTCTTCATATCAAAAATCGTTTTACGGCACCCGAAACGTGATGCCTCGAAAAACGTGCAAACTCCGACTGTCTCGGAATTTGAAGAAATTTTACGTGGTAACTAAATTTCGCGAGACGATTCCAACGGTGCAATTTATTTCGCCATCCAAGATCTAGAGAATAAATTTCAGATTTTTAACCGAAATTACAATTTCGTAACCGAAATTACGATTTTGCCCTTTTTCAAGAAATTGAAATTTCTCGGGTCTTACAATCCATAAACCGGATATGTCGGGAAGAATGGACCGATGGGCAATGGAACTAAGCGAATATGGCATCCAAGACAGTCGTAGGCTTTCAAAGAAGGGGCGTTTTATCGACTGGTAAATACCACGTTTCAATACCTTGCCCGAACTTAAAAGGGTCGCGGATTCATACGATGTGGTCGCACAATCAGAGCCAAAAATCGGTTTGTTATTAACTCCCCAACGGGAAAGTGATTGAACAGTAGTCCGTTCCAGTTTCGCCTCCAACAACGAGTCGTAATACGAAGCCATGGTACCCAACCACCTCGCTCCGCCGTGGGTGCCAATGTACTTTGATTCGAAGCGACTCACAGCTGGTTGTAGGACAAGTCAATGCAGAATTTGAGTCCAGGGAACCCCGAATGGCAAAATACGCTTCTTTAGTCAAACAGAAATTGAGCATCCTCACAGCTTAGAAGCTTGAACACGTCCTCGTGACCATAATGAACGGGCCGATGCCTTAGCCACCGTGGCCGCATCTTTGCCAATAAAGGAAACTATATATCTTCCCATCTACTATCAGCCGGACTCCTCCATATCGCATACTCAAGTAAGCCGCACAGGAGTTTCCCATCCTGACCCCATACATTTACATAACTACGGAGAGTTACCACATGATAGAAGCAAGTCTCATAAAATTCAAGTTCAGTCGGCTAGGTTCTCCCTAGTAGATGGGCTGCTCTATAAACGGTCCCTGGGCGGACCATACCTGAAATGCCTAACTCCCGAGCAAGGCCAGTATGTGTTGAGTTACACGAAGGTATATGCGGAAATCACTCAAGGGGGAGAGCACTAGCCCACCGGGCACACACGCAGGGATATTAATGGCCAACTGCCAACGAATGTCTCCTATCTTGAGATCTCCGATGCAAGATTTGATTTCCATCTCTAACCCATGGTCGTTCGCTCAATGAGGGATCAATATTATAGGCCCGTTCCCCACCGCACTACTTCAAAAGAACTATTAATGGTCAAGTACAGATACTTCAAAGAATGGATGAGGTTGATGCCTTCAAGATCACTAAGGATAGAGATGTCACTAGGCTTTTGTCCGAAAACATCGCTTATGTGTTCCCAAGACTCGAGATCAATCATATCGTATAATGGGCCGCAGCTTTGATACGGGTTTATCGCAGACTTTGCTACAACTCAACATACGAAAATTTACTCCACCCCCAGATCCCCAAAGCAATGGCCAAGTCGGCCTCCAACAAAACCCCATTGACGCCTCAAAAAGAAACTGACTCCGCTTAAAGGGAAATGGTGGAAGAACCCGCCTCGGGGTACTTTTAGTTTACAGACCACCTGCCCAAAGCCGACCGGCCTCCCCTTTCGCACCACCTACTCTGACGGAGGCCGTTATCCCCACGAAAACCCAGATACCTACCATCCGTGACAAATGACGCTCAATCGTAAAATGAGGGATCCGGATCGAGAGTTAAACACAGTGACGAATCGCTGAAGCTGCTAACATCCGAAAGAAATCCTACCAATGCCGTCAAGTAAATTTTTATAACAAACTGTAAGGCCTGTGTTTCAGCGACCGGGTCCTCACATGCTTGAGAAGACTATGGACTTACTAGAAAAATTCCAACCCAACCGAGGACCAT
Organism: Tetrastigma voinierianum; assembly: GCA_016808115.1. Classification (NCBI taxonomy): domain Eukaryota; kingdom Viridiplantae; phylum Streptophyta; class Magnoliopsida; order Vitales; family Vitaceae; genus Tetrastigma; species Tetrastigma voinierianum. Next base: position 557,618 of record JAEQBH010003523.1, read on the forward strand.
ATGTCACAAGGTCCGGAACGGCGCGTCGAGAAAAACAGATGGAACCCCTGCACCTAGAATGTGGAATGTCATGCACTTGAAAAGGTACTATCAATAAAAGAAAGTCAATATTATCTACTCTTAGCATATCTTCGCATATCAGTACAGGGTCAATTACAAGTCCGGGTGGCGGTTCACTGACCTGCCCGGCCCAACATAGATCACATCTAGTTGGTCAATTACAAGTCCGGGTAGCGCAATTCACTGACCTGTCCGGCCCAGCATAGATCACATCTAGCTGGTCAATTACAAGCCCGGGTGGCGCAGTTCACAAAACCGCCCTACCAAAGATAGCTCACATCTAGTCGTCCATTGCTAGTCTATGGTGCAGCCATCGATTCCGCCCTACCAAGATAGATCACATCTAGCCGGTCACTCATAAGTCCGTAGCGTTAGCTTCACCGACCGCTTCTACTAGCATAGATCACTTCTAGTTGGTCAATTACAAGTCTGATTCTATACAAATTAGTTCCGCCAAGCAATAAATATACTCAAAAGAGACCTTAAACAAAAACTGGTAGAAATCCAGACGGGGCAATGCCAAAACACCCAAAATAACCAAAGCAAGAAAGAAAAGCAAATTGTTTAGTGCAGCAACACAAAATAAAACAAGTCTCGCCTCAATAAAGAACTTAAACTCTACTCAGCCGGGAGATCCATTGGAAGAACTACCTCCTCTCCGGCCACTGCTGGACTATTCTCCAAACGGTCCTCCCCACTGACAGCAATAGGATCCAAAGGTATGAAGAGCCTGCGACCGGGGCAGCGAGGGTTAGCGAAGAACTCGCAGCCACCGAACTCGGCGATCTCAAGATTCCGGTCCGGATTTGAGGCTTGCTCCCATATGTTTGCACGTGAAAGCGCCACCGGGGGCCATAGCCATAATTGAAAAGCGTATTGGCCACTGAGTCACCCGCTCCATCGTCACGCGAGCGGCCTTATCCTGGAAGGCGTCAAAGTCATCCTTTAAAACCTCGAGCTCTATGACCAAGGCGAGTTTTTCATCAATCAAATGGTCGTTCTCCTCCTCTGCTTTCTTACAAGCTTCCCGTTGCGGGCTAATGCCTCCCGAGTTTACCCATGTGTTTGAATACCGCCTCCGGCTGAAGGCCTTTCCGCAGCGCCTGGGCACTCAACCCGAAGCGAGCTCGACTCTATCTCGCTCGTATTACCGGTTCCTCGCCGCTGGGCCACATCGGCCGCCTCTACGGCGCGCCATATCTCTCTCAAATTCTCGGCCAAGGCCTCTCTGCCATTCTCTAGCCTGGGCCTGTGCGACGACACGCTCAACTCTGCTTTCTTAAGAAAGCAAGAGGCATTCTCCCGTCAAGATACCTTCCCACACCGCAGCCATTGCCGCCCAATTGCAATAAACTGTAGGCCGCAACGCCATGTTACATCAGCTGAGATTTACGCCAAGAAGAAACCCATTAACTAAGAAAATAGGTAATAGCGCTTAAATTCACCCATGAACCCCCATTCCACTGTACCGGGTCGACCGGGAATAAAGTCATAGCCCTGTGATCCCGTCATCAATGATCTGCAAAATCCCCTCTCGTAGAGCAGACTCCGGCACCGTGTTAAAATGCTTCAGAAGGCCCATGCCCGAGATACACCAGACCGATACATGGGCGGGGTACTAAACTATTTAACCGATCGACCGATGACGCTCCGCGATGAAAGGGTCTCCCAATGCACAAAGATTTTTCACCTCCTCCCCAAGGGTCGATATCTCTACTGGGGTACCACCTATGAGGAAGGTAGTTACTGGTAATCACTGTCCTACTGTCAGCTCAGGGCAAGCAGGACCGCACGCATCTAATCTACCGTGGCTCCTCTGCCCGATCCGCAGCATCCACTCGAGTGCTCGCGAGCCGTGATCACCCTCATTCGATTGACGACCATTTCCAACTAGCTCCTCGCCCACCGGCTGGCCCCAATCCGTGGGAGCCAAAGATGGTGATCGCTCGGCCTCGAATCCACCGTCGCCAGCCAGGATCGATCATCGTAGCCTGGTCGGGTTCTGGCTCTATAGATCGACAGGGCGGCATCTCGATTCCCACTGAATCACCACCGCTCTTTTTCCGGCAAAGATAAATGATCAAGCAACCCCGCCGCTTTCTCCATCTCGTTCTTCCTCCAAATCTCGGGACCGCCCGTACCGCCGAACCCAAGGTACAAAATTCTCACACCTAGACCTCGACGCATTCCGACTCTTGAGCGCCCTCTTCCGCTTAACCTTACCACTTGGGGCAGCCTGGGCTACTACAAGAAGACGCGAGATGTGCTCGGATCTGTCCTCTACCCCCGACCAGAGCAGGAAATGATCGCAGCCCCCACAAGAAGCAGACGACCTGATGCACTCGAGTCTCCCGCACCCGACTGACGTCGACTACCAAATCCCTCGGAGGAGCACACAAGCGTGAAACTAGGCGCCGCACATCTTCAAGCACAAAGTGCTCCCCTTCCATGACATTTGAAGGCAATGGCCAGGGATAACCGGAAGGCAGAGTCGGCCACCTCACTAAGATATGTTCTCGTGTAAGCGTAACCTAGTAATGGCGTCCCGCCGGAAATCTCCAAAAGCTTGCTGGATCTTCAATGCTCGACTTCTCCACCCATTTCACCAGCCTTTCCTCCAAGCCTTTCCTGCATGAGTAACCAACAGTTAGTACATCATAACACCGGGATAAATGCTGACAGACTAGAACCGGCACAACTACAGACCTGGGAAGGACTGAGACCGGTTAACATTAAATGGCAACCCAGGGGAACCCGGGGTCTCATCCCAAGGACCCCTCACTAATAACACTTCTTTCGCCTCCGTCTTCGGTGAGTCAGGGAGCCCATTCACACCAATACGGGCTCAAACCCACATGGATATCCGCCACCCGACCCCAATGCTCAGAAGTAAATAATAAAAAGCTCCACCAACGGAGATCAAGTCGACACAGGTCGCTCAGCACACACCACGACAGATGCTGATCACGCTGTGGATGGGTGGTCGGGCTCGTAAAATGTAAAAACTGTTTAACTATGGATGGTATGGGAAAGCGCAATCCGGCTACTAGATGCTCACGGGTTAAAAACACACCATTGTGTTCCCCACCCGACGTGGAATCGTCCTCCCTCTCCATCAACCGAAGGTCGATGTTATCAGGCACCTCGCAATACACCTTTAATTCCTCCATCGTCAGAGAAGCAATGATATCGTTGCAGAGGTCTCGTCAGGTCAATCGTGACAACCACTCGTGAAGCCTCCCGACTTCACCATTCCCCGCAAGGCATCAAAAAGGAGAGGAAAAGGTGAATATTATACCCAGCATATACCAAGTGGGTGCAGATCATGCCCTCGCCCGCAACACTCGCCCCGGGCAGAGTATGTATTAAGACTCTTCCCTTCTCTTCCAGGCTTTTAACAACCGGAGACCCGTCACCCATCAAGGACCAACACTATCAAGAAACGGTGTAAGATACCTATGGAATGAAATGTGCTAATGCCCGCAACGACGACTCTCGAATGAACGCAAGGAAGAACCAACCTATTCACAGTAGTTGGTCGCTGAGAGGAAAGAAGATAAACCAAAATGACACCAGAAGGAAAAAGGTACGGCTTAATGATGCCTATCTATATATCACCACCCAGGGTATGTAGCCGCATTTAATGCGGCGGCGACCGATCATATGCACGACATCTTAACCGACGCTGATCTGCTCGCACTCTAGGGCACTGTAGACTATGATGGGCCGAGCCCAGAGGCCTTCATCTCGGGCAGATAAACTAGCCCATTAATCAATTTTATAATATCTAATAACCGCAGCTAGACGTAATCATAACACCACGCTGTGAATTACATTAAGGCACAAAATAATAAAAAATTACAATTTTATTAATAGCACCAAAAAGATGTTCACATTACATAGCAGTGCTTGTTACCAAGCAATGTTTTACGATACATTCTAAACTTATAAGACATCCGGCGGCACGGCATCCATTCCGGATCTAAGACAGAAGTTGTCGTTGAAGCCAAAAAGGAGAAGAAGGGGGTGATGGGGCTGAATGAGAAGCAGAAACCCCCGAACTGCCGTAAAGGCCAAGATGGTGATGGGGCTGAACGAGAAGCAAAAAGCCCCCATGCTACCACCAAGGCTAAGAAGGAGGAAAAGGAGAGGATGAGGCTGGTGGAGGGCTTGACCGAAGCCTACAGGATTTAGCAGGGGGTGCCCTCGGATGCAGAGGCTGCCATTCAAGTTTTAGAACCACCCAAACACTGTTAGGGATAGTGCCTTGTAAAGCATGAATTTGTATTTATGTTTTATGAAATTAATAAAAGTGTCGATGGTTACATTTAGCTAATTTTCAGGCATAATGTATGAATGAAACGTCTAGTAATCCCAGATTTATTAATGTAACCATAACCTGCATAACGCTTATACACCTAGAGGATCGAGGTTATGGATTATAAATCAAATTGTCCGTGGTCAAAATTAATCGGGGCTCGAGATCTTCAAATTAAATATTACCGGGCATCCGCCATCATCGGGAATGAAGCCGAATTTTAATCCGGTCACTAATGTGGCGACATTAAAGTGGAGGCTCCATATATAATAAGATTATACGTGACCGTTAGCTAATTCTTTTAAATACCTTTGTCTCAAGAATTCAAACAGCGCCGTGATGATCATATGCGTATCGTCAATCCCGAGTAGTCATAGACTCTCGTTTATGTCAACTCGGGCCTTTTGAGTCATGGTTGTTTGTTATGGAATGGGCCCACACTTGTGTCTTCGAGGCCCACGATATGCAAATAACGCGAACGGACATTAATCCAACCTTCCTATGGAAGCCGACGTTGGTCTCTTTGCGTCGGGTTCGAACCGAACAAATAGCGCCTAATTTATAACAAAAGTTTATAAATTAACTGCTCACTAATGGATTAATGGAACTTATGATCAAGATATAATTAGAAGGGCAAACGGTAATTTCACCGACTCTAGTTATGAACCACTTCGGAGGAGAGAACTCGCATGTAATGATTAAATCATCGGACACTCTAATTTCCGAAATCGATATCAGAAAAACAAGAGTTCACTCTTCAAGTTTTTGGAATAACTCGAAATTAATAAATTAAAATGATCGGGATTAAAGAGTTTAATTAATTATTGAATTTATTTGGAGCTTGGAAATTACAGGTCCATGGGTCCCAATTCCACCTCCTATTTTACTACAATGAATCCATTCATGATTTGGAATAAATTACACTCTATGACTAAGGCTCAGACATATTACTCAGACTGCTACAAATTAATATCGACGCTTATAGATTAAGAGTATTAATTAGACTGTTACAAATTAATATTGGACGCTTATGAATAAAGTAATAGTAGGACTGTTAAGAATTAATACTAGATACATAGACATTATGAGTAATCCATGACGACTGCTTCATATTAATCAAGACCGTATGGGCAAATTTGAAAATATCCAAATTATTGGATATTTATGCAATTAGGTTGATTATAAATAAGAAACCTCGCTCAAATGAAAAGAAGAAGAAAAAAAAAAGGAGGTTTTTCCATACCCCAGTCTCCTAGAGAGTCTCTTCCCCTTAGAGGATCTCTTGTCTCACGTGTTGAGCACGCAAGGTATCTAAGCAAAAAACTAGAGTACTGCTCCGATCCACCTGCCGTGCCCACAATAATCTCAAGCTGAAGGAGGCGGAATTGAAGACCTCGGTGCAGGGAGTTGTTTCCAACCTACCTACCCAACAAATTCTATAACTATAAATCGTATAGATCCTCGCATCTTCACCTTTGATATTAATATGTTTGCATGGATTCCTGCGAAAATAAGATTTTCTGAAAAAAATTTTAAAACCTAATTCCGCTGCGTTTTGATTTTATTTCCATCAAACACTTCCCTAAATATTTTCGACTCCGCTCAAACTATGCCATCTCTGACCATTCCATGTCCGAAGGGCATACTCAGCGAATCGACAGACGCCCCCAAACCGGGTGTCCATCGACCACCGTCAACCCACGGAAGATTCACACGTCTCATATCGCAAAGCACTCCATAATCGAAAGTAAAATACCAAATTCCATAAACCAACGCTCATCAAAATACACCCAACTATAATCCAATAGTCCAAGAGTTATTACATCACTCTTACCAAACATATATCAAAAGTTTATAATTTTAATACATGTTAAACCAAAAACCATCAAAGCCACAATCCAAATTTTCTTCTCAAAATTGGCCTCAAGATATCCCAGCACCCCCGCACCGGTAAATAATATTCCTCGATTGTGGTGAGCTATCGCCCAAGAGTGGAATCACCCTAAACGGGGTTACTCCCACCTAAGTGCATACGCAACATCCCAATGTAAACACACACTCAAGTAAATACGTGATCCTACTCAATGTCTACACGAATTAACCCATGTCCCAAGTCCTCACCGACTCCCTCACACTTGCCTAAGTCATGTATGAGAAAAATAATCAGTCTTTCTTTTTTTTCATAACATGCACTCACACCTAATTTCTAGGTTACCCGTTGCATATGAGAATGCATCATGCCATTTCAACACAATTCATATAACACATGCAAATATATCATCATGCATATATTTACATAATTTAAATCTCAACAACATGTTATATAAATTATCAATCCATTACACTAAAAATTAGCTCGCATGGGCTAATTATCAAACAATTTGTTAAATTCAATTTGAATTCACTCAACCAATATTTTCACAAAATATTTCATGAACACTATTCACGTGAACAGTGAAACCCTCGGGTTATTGTTCACGGCCAATCATCCAATCATCGGTTTCACTTTGTGAACCCGAAATCCATGGTCATTTCCGGCCTCATACGCACCAACACACAATTTATTTCATAATTTATGAAACAAACACCCAAAACAGCCCCAACACAGTCACGGACTGTCCAAATGGGCTTCAAAAATTCCAACAATTCGGTCCCAAGTTTTGGGATCGATCAAACGGCCCCTCACGGCCTCAAATCAACTCAATCATCTACAAAACACTTAACCAAAGTGTAACTCAAGTAGGATAAAATCCCTACCTCACGGAGTTTCCGTCGTCCCCAAACCAGTACCCACGCCAAGCCCCGGCCGCAGAACCGCTTGTTCGCCCGAAGAAATCCGACGACGGATGTTAGGATCTTGCAGGTGGTCGCACACTCTTCTAAAATCAAAACCCTCACCAACGATTCCACTCCTCCTTCACGCTTTTCGCTCCTTAAGGTAGAGATGATCACTATTTGATTTTGGTCTATTATCATTAAGAATTCAAAATGTCATTCATGTCCCTTCGATTTTTGACATTTGGCAATACCGGGCCGTCCATTTATCATCTCTACTCATGCAACATGTGTCACATGAGTACATGCTATAGGTGACTTTGTCACATCACATGTCGCTTTACTAAGACCGATACTTGTGACTCAAAAACGGCAAATTCTCGACCGTCTAATTCGACGAAATTCGATGTGGTAGCTAGATTTCGCGTAGATCGATTCCAACGGTGAAGTCCGTTTCATCATCCGAGATCTAGAAAATTTCTGGATGCATCAAATTACAATTTTGCCTTTTCAGAAATTGGAATTTCTAGGGTCTCACATCTCCCTCTCAAAAGGAATTTCCGTCTCGAAATTCCACGCACATACACATCCAACCACGCATACGTAACCCTCACACAACCCCTGCCGACAGACAAACGCCTGACCTTCCCAAGGTCACAATCACTGACAATTCAATGGACCGTCAACCTAGTCCATGTCATGAATGACATCCATATACCGAGCCCTTGCTAGCTCAACAACACCCAATGCAATTTCCAAAGGGGTATCCAAATCTCGAGTCACTCCCGACTCCTATCACTCAACCTCTAAGTCTACGATAACCGGATCGTGTTTTCATCTCGAAGTCATCCTAACTCCTATCACTCAACCTTAAGTCTATGTGATAACTCGACCGTGTTTTCATCTCTGGCAACATAACTTCGCCTACAATCGCAGCCTCTACATTCACACATACTTGATATCTCCATGTCTCTTACACCCACACGTAAATTTCTGATAACTCCACGAGTCTCTTACACCCAATAATGCAATTTGGGATATCTTCCGCCCTACACCCACACATAAATTGATCTCCTAGGGTCTCTCTTACACCCAATACGTAAATTTAGATACTCCTGCCCTTACACCCACACATAAATTTGGGATATCTCCCCGGGTCTCTTACACCCACACAGGACCTTTCGGATACTACCGCGGGTCTCCTTTACCCTAACTCCAGGCTTCTCACCTTAAGGGATTAACATCCCTCTTCTTGCTTTGCCCAACACACTTTAATTACTCTTCATTTCCTAATTCGAACTATGAGTCTTCATTAGATCGCATCCAAAGACAACCAACCCACACTCACCAAGAGTGGTGAATGACCATACCCACACCCGACTTCGACGCTATGTTACCGTGCACATGAACATACTCGTGACACCCCAACCCTGTGGGTCCACCTATGAGCAGAATCTCGAGATCTCTCATCATAACTCGACCTATCAAATCAATCCTCACCCTACCTCCTAGGGAAGAACATCTGGCACATTGGCCTCTAAAGGCCTCAACCTCTAAACCCGATTCTATCACACAAGATGCAACAATGAATGAATTTGATGCATCTAATTTAAACGCTACTCTAGTCAACAAGTGCAAGAGTAGAACGCATCTCACATACTAATGCTCGACGCCAAACAGCAGACTCCGAGACCTCGCCTCCTAAGACAATCTCGCCTCATGCCCAAGATGTCGACAAATAACATACTGCCTCGTCCCCGCTCGACTAGAAGTCCCTACCGTGGAGTCCCTGACCGACTCAACTGTCTCGCCCCTCCGCCACCAGGCCTCAGCAAGCCAGATAAATACCGAATTGAAACCGGTCTCCGACCCGCACTAGGGTGTGAGGAATGAACCAGATACTCTCCTGCTCTACGCCTAACTGGAATGTGTCGCCCCAAAGTCCCGGATCCCCCTGCCTTCCGGGGCAATCCCGTCTCACATGCCCAGGTTGTCGGCATAAGTAACATATCCTCGCCCCGCCAATGACGCCCAATCCTAGCCCGTCCTCAAACTGTGTGAAGCGTAGTCTTCGCCTCTTCCCGAACCAAGAAGATTGATCCTCCTTGCTACCAACACCCGCATCCCGAAAGTGCTCCGAAACATCCTTCGATCTCTCTCTACGGTCGTGGTCATTCCAATCAATATGAAATCCATATCTGCAGGCGAAGTCCTACAATCCACAAATTAATGGACAACTTCAAATTTCATTCTCAATCTCTAACCTCGCTGTCCATGGCCACGCAATCATCAGAAATCGGGCTGGGCCTGAATCTAGCCACATAATCCATCACAGCCATCGCCCCTCGGCTTCAAATTTTCTAGGAACTCCTGAGCCTTCGCATGCCTCGCAGTATCCGGAAAGTACTTACTCATGAACAGCTCCTGAAACTCTGCCCATGTCATTGCCTCTAGGTCTTTAGAGGTCCTTGCCCAATTCCACCATACTTTGGCCTCACCCTCTAGCTGGAACGCGGTTAGTCTGATCCTGGTCGTGTCAGAGGTAATTTCCATAGCCTCTAACACCTTCTCAATCTGCATGAACCAATGGTCTTCCACCATCGGATCTCCTCCCCCTGTGAATGTCGGAGGATGATGTGCCTTAAACCTCCGGGAGGTTACTCTATCTCCTAACTACTCACGTGACTCAGTCAGGTAACCCGCAAAGAATAAGAACCCCTACAAATTTCAACAAAGGCCTGCTGATCAAAAGTCGATGGCTAGTTAAATGCCTATGGTACCCGACCAAGCACTGCGGATCTAATCTTACGTCCTTCAAGTCTCTCGATCAACATCTACACAATTCAATGGCAAGTTATTTCAATGCAAGATTCTAAGGCATAACACACTCGAGACACTATTCATAAATAATGCAAAATATATTACATGCTAAGTCCCTGCATTCATAAGCAATGCAAAACAACTATTTCTATGTATCAAATCATATTTAACATCAAAATTTTATTTTTGAAAATTTCATTTTTTTTAAATTTTATCTCATTTTATTTTATTTTATTTTATTTTTCAAAAAATTTATTTCATTTTTTTTTTTCGAAAATCTGTGAACAATGTCTGCGAACAAGGTCCCAAACAAGGACTTAGAAATAAGCAGATCGAGTCACAATACATCATTTCCCTGTCATTAATACACTACAAAGGTATCATGACACAAACTCCCAGCCACTAACTCTACTATCACACATAACCTTGTGTATCATGACACACTCTCCTGGCCACTAAGCCCCGCCCTTATCATTAATACACAGGAGTGTATCAGGACACGCTCCTCCACCCCCAAGCTCTCCCCGTCATTACAGACTCTGCACAGAACCCAACTGCCCCATGTTGCAATACACCAAAACCCAACAACCTAAGGTTGCAATACAATTCCCAGCCCACTTCTCACCAAATCCATGAGGCACACAATATACAAAGGGTTGTATTATGACATACTCACAACAGCCCACTGCACGCTCAAAGATGCAGTGTCACAATACAATTTCCCATTGTATTAGACACAATAAGAGTCTAATCAACTTACCGTATATATATATATATATATATATATATATATATATAGATATATAGAGAAAATATATATATATATATATATATAGTATATATATATATATATATATATATATATATATATATATTTTTTTTTTTTTTTTTTTTTTTTTTCACACACCTTTTTTTTTTTCATTTCTTTCCAGCTACTGGAAAAACTCCCAAAATACATATACATATATATTTTTTTCTTCATTTTCCAGTGCACCAAATAAATTTATAAAAATTTATTTTATCCATTTTTCTGCAGTTTTACACACTGTAAAACCTTAGAAAACAATTTTCTTCACCTCATTTTTTATTTTTTTTCATTTCTAATATATATATATATATATAAATTTTTTTTTTTTTTTCATTTTCCCATAAACCAAATAAATTTATTAAAATTTATTTCATTTATTCTTTTTCCGCTTTTACACACTGTAAACCCGTAAATTTCTCCAACACATTTATGTGCTAATCACTAAGCACACAATCACTCAACACATAACACTCCATGTTATAAACATCATTCACACAAAAATTCATCAAATAATCACATGATCACACATAAAACACATGCATGCAGTGTTCTAACCTTGTCCCGTGACTTCCTAGGTAATCACATACCTAACCCTAACATCGAGCTTCACCCAGCCGTGATGTTCTTACCTCAATGACCATGGCCTAAGTCCAAGTCCCTCAATCCCTAGGTTTTCATTTACCTACGCTCTACACCCACTGAGCTCCCAAGGTAATCGCCTTAGCTCGATACTGCCGTGACAAAACCGGTGTCCGCTGACTAATTCACAACCCGCGGGACATCTACACGTCTCTTATCGCAAGACCCATAACTGAGTAAAAATGGCCTCTTGGGCCCATAAACCAATGCTCATCAAAATACACTCAACTATAATCCAATAGTCCAAGAGTTATTACATCACTATTACCAAACATATATCAAAAGTTTACAATTTTAATACATGTTAAACCAAAAACCATCAAAGCCACAATCCGGCTTTCTTCAAAATTGGCCTCTAAAATGAGTCGTCCCTCTCAGCATCGCACTGAAATAATATTCCCTCGACAGGTGAGCTATCGCCCAGTAGTGGAATCTTAAATTTGGGTTACCCCCACCTGCCGCATACGCAACGATCCAATGTAAAACACACACTCGCAAATACGTGATCCTACTTTGAATGCCCATGACCAACCCATGTCAACTCACACTCGACTCCCTCACACCGCTTCCAAGCCACATGAGAAAAATAATCAGTCTTTTCTTTCTTTCATGACATACACTCACACCTAATTTCTAGGTTACCCAGAAGGAGAATGCATCATGTCATTTCCAACACAATTCATATAACACATACAAATATATCATCATGTATATATTTACATAATTTAAATCTCAAATAACATAAGTAAATTATCAATCCATTACACCAAAAATTAGCTCGCATGGGCTAATTAACAAACACAAGCAATTCAATTTGAATTACTCGATCAAACACATTTTCTCACAAAATATTTCATGAATACTATTCATTAATGAACAAAGGAAACCCTAAGTTATTGTTCACGGCCATTCAATCATCTAAGCCACTTTAGAACCCGAAATCCATGGCCATTTCCGACCATACGCACTAACACAATAATTTATTTTACAATTTATGAAACAAACACCCAAAATAGCCCCAACACAGGGCCACGGACGCCCAAATGGGCTTCAAAAATTCCAACAATTCGGTCCCAAGTTTTGGGACCGATCAAACGGGCCCTCACGGCCTCAAATCAACCCAATCATCCACAAAACACTTAAACAAAGTGTAACTCAAGTAGGATAAAACCTCTACCTCACGGAGTTTGTTTAAACTCCTTAAAACCAAGATCTAATGCTCACGCTGTAGAACCGCTTGCTTCGTCCGAAGAAATCCGACTATTGATTGCCCGGATCAGGAGAGAAGTTGCACACTCTCTCTAAAATCAAAAACCCTCACTCACTGCATCTCCATTTCCCCTCCTTCACATTTTCTTTTGGATCCTTAAGGTAGGAGATTATCACTATTTGGATTTTTGTCTTATTATCATTAAGAATTCAAAAATGCCATTAATGTCCCTTCTCTTAGATTTTTGACATTTGGCACTACCTCGGCCATCCATTTCCATTATCTCTCTACTCATGCAACATGTGTCACATGAGTACATGTTATAGGTGACTTTTTAATACATCACATGTCGCTTACTAAGACCCAATACTCTGTTCGAAAACGTGCAAATTCGAATGGGTTCGACTCGACGAAATTCGACGTGGTAGCTAGATTTCGTGAGACGATTTCAATGGTGAAGTCCGTTTCGTCATCCGAGATCTAGAAAATTTTTGGATTTTTACTGAAATTACAATTTTGCCATTTTTCAGAAAATTGGAATTTTCTGGGGTCTCACATCGATCGTAACCGTCCCTCATTCTGCAACCCCTTCACTTCAAGGTGTCCATTGACGATCAATTGTCTTTCTCTGCTGGACGAGCATGGATATCCATTACCTCGTCATCCTCACCTTTTATAGCTACTACTATATCTCAGGATCGATCTAGATGATCCAATAGCAACTAATGCAGTTGCACAAAAAGTTATAAAATTTACATCAAAAATTAAGCAGCATTAATGGTAATCTATTCCCCATGATATGACAGTCAAACTTACTCTTTTTCCAATCGAGGATGGTTTACCTCCCCGGTAGAAAAATGGGGGCATTGTGGGTACCTTGGGCTCGGGCCCAACACCCATGGCCAGCCGACCCAATAACCTTAAAGGGAAAAGGCCCAGCTACCAACCGGCCTAGGAACATCAGGCCGACCTTCTGCCCGGATACCCCAAGCGGATAAGGCCCAGACATTAGCAAGCCCATAAATGCCCGGCCGACCTTCCGCCCCGGCTCTTGGGAATCCCATAGCCCGGACGCCTTGTTTAGCCTGAGCGCTTTATTTTTCCGGGCGCAACTCTCCCAAGCTTAAGCTGCTAACCCATTTCTCTACTTTACAAGCATAAGTTCACTCATGAACTGACTCCTTCGCCTCCGACAAAATAGGGAAGTCCTCTTGGTAGCAGTTCAATTGGGAAGGTAGTTACTTAGAGGGAAGAATAAGTCACCCTTCCCGAAATAAGAGTCATCTTTCCCTAACATTATGGGAAGAAAATCGTCAACTAACCAAAAAAGACGGATCCTCTTTCTCCCTCCATAAAAGAGAAGCAAGTCACACCAAAAAAGGTACGAAATTCCTAATCGAGATTACTATTGCTTCAAGCTCTAAGTCTTCAGAAAGAGACTGACTTGGTCATCGGAGGGGCGACGAAACACCACCGCCGCCTTCTTTTGTTTTGGCAGGATTGCAAATGCAACTAGTGAATTGACGACCAAAGGATTCTCGAGAATTGTGGAGACCACAAAGGTGTTTTAGCATATAAACCTAAGCCTTATACCATAAAGGTGTTTTAGTATATGTTGTAGCAAGACTAAAAAAATAAAAAAAAATGTTACCAAAATTTCTTGGGTTGAGTCGCGAACTAAGTCGTTTTCTTTAAGACGTTTCGCGACTTTACCCAAGGTTGTGCAAGTTATTCATCAGCCTCGTCGTCCCCAGGATAAAACAACCCATAATCTTCTCTGTCTCGAGCTTCTTTTGCATAAGAGGTTCAGTATACCCACACCCTTCGTATATTGCTTGGAACCTAAATAAAAATTTTGGAAGATAATTTTCTAAGGTGATATGAAGTTTCTCTATCTCTCGCATCTTCATCGAGAATCACCGCTCGTTGTATGTGCTAAACGTAACGGATGGATTTTCTAATCCAGTAGAAAACCATGGGTTTAGCTGGTAGTCGAACGGAGAGACTATTTCATAAAATAGACTAACTCTCATATTTACTTGGTAAAAATAATAATAAAAAAAAGTTATCTTGATGATCAAGTTTTTAAAAAATTAATTAAAAAAAGATAACGAAAGATATTTCCGTGTCATCTTTATTTTAAAATTCAAAGATAACGGATGGATTTTCTAACGGGTAGAAAACCATGGGTTTAGTGGGGAAGTCGAAACGTGGAGAGACTATTTCATAAAATAGACTAACTCTCATATTTACTTGGTAAAAATAATAATAATAATAATAATAAGTTATCTTGATGATCAAGTTTTTAAAAAATTAGTTAAAAAAAAAGATAACAGAAGATATTTCCGTGTCATTCTATTTTAAAATTCAAATATTCCAACAATCCCCCACTTGAATTTTTAAAACAATTTTAGTCTTCGAGCAATATAATATAAGATCATGCATAAGTAAAGGTGTTTTTCAACTTGAACCATTACATAGTGAAGATGCTTCAGATTATACTATAGTAACTCGTAGTTTTGAACTCTATCTCTAACAACATCCCACAAGCAATCCTACTAGAGTGTAGTTTGAAAGCCCGTTCTTTACGGTCATGCACGTATATCCTAGTATAGTGAATGCTCTAAAATAATTTCCCCAAAATTTCATAGGAAATGGCCTTACTACCACATTCACATAGGTGAGTCCATAAAGAGTACTTTTGTAGCTCGATACTCTACTTCACATAGAGTATAGATCTCATTAAGAGTTATAAATTCATCCTTCAATCATTGCTTCAGGATATCATGTGTTTCCTTAGAAATGGTAAGATGGGACCTTTTTTTTTTTTTTTTTTTTTAATAGCATGATTCTTTCCATATCACTTATAACTTGTTATTACCCATTGAACCTAATTCTTGGGATCTCCAATCTTTAGGTTGGGTTCCCATCATAAGTGGCTCATAGTTCTAAGGGCTTTAGTCTCATGCCTTTCGAGGTTTTGTAAACCTTTTCTCTGGCTAATCCTTCGTCAAAGGGTCAACTAGGTTAATGATAGGTGTGGATCTTGTTAGCATTTATAGTGTTATTTACATGTATTTTAACCCAATAACATCTACACTATTTTCCTAAAGATTACACTAATCCCCCATTTGCTTATGTTTTACAGGAATAGTAAGTAAAGTAAGCAAAGAAGAGGGCAAAAAGAGCAAGAAAGTATAACTTGCCCATAAGCACTGCTTCGTCGAGGCAAAGTGGTTCGCCAAGGCAAAGAGACAGCTTCGCCAAGAAGAAGCTAAAGACGGGAGAAAAGAAGAGGCCTTGGGTTCGCCTCGGCGAAGGTCTGCTTCGCCTAGGCGAAGGAAGAGCACCTAGATGGAAGACACTTGCTCTTCACCAAGACGAAGGACTCTTTACCTAGGCGAAGAGCATCAGGCTGGAGCAGAAAACAATGATTTTTGAGCCCATTTTCCATTTCTATAAATGTATATGTTTGAGACATTATTAGGGTTCCGGTTTTTATAAAGAGTGATATGCCCAACAAGCATATGGAGTTTTGCACACTCACCATGTGAGTGAGAGATCCCTATTCGACTCATGCTCATCTAATTCCATTTGAACTACAATTGACCAGAGAGGGGAAGACTACACACACACACTCGAGAACATTGGTTTAGGTTGTTCAACTCATGGTCAATCTATTATTTTTTGAAAAAAGGTCATCTCAAAGTTTTCTTTGTGTTGTATGAAGGTTAGATCGTTGAGGCAATTTATCATATATTATCCAATTTTCATGCTCAACAATTTTGTTAGTTTTAAATAAAGAAAATGAGTTTTTTCTTTACTTGAGGACAAGCAAAATGTTAAGTTTTGGGGTATTTGATAGGTGTGGATCTTGTTAGCATTTGTAGTGTGTTTTACATGTATTTTTGTAACCTAAATGCTAGATTCACACCTATATTCCTAAAGATTACACTAATCCTCACTGCTTATGTTTTATGGAAAGTAAAATAAGCAAAGAATAGGCAAAAGAGCAAAGAAAGCGTAACCTGCCTGTAAGCATTGCTCGTCGAGGCGTGGTTCACCAAGGCGCATCTCGCCAGGGCGCAGCCTAAAGACCCGGAGAAAGAAGAGGTTTTGTAGTTCCCGCCTAGGGAGAAGCAAACCTTCTCGTGCGAAGCTTGCCTTCACCCCAGCGAAGGTGCCAAAGACTCCAAATAGGAAGACACCCTCGCCTTCACCAAGGCAAAGGACTCTTCGCCTAGGCAAAGAGCATCGGGCTGGAGCAAGAAACAACAATTTTTAAGCCCATTTTGAGCCCATTTTCCATTTCTATAAATGTATATGTTTGAGACATTATTAGGGTTCCGGTTTTTTTATAGGGAATACCCTCTTAGGGCTTCTCCTTCCTCCTTCTTCTTGAGCCATTTTTTTAGGGTTTTAGTTTTTGTTCAATTCCACTTTGCTTTGGAGATGATATTGAAGATCTAGCTCATTAGAGGAGCTCTTACAACGGTGGTGTAGAGTTGAAGATGATTTTCATCTTTCATTTGTCTAAACTCTACTCTATTTGTAAATCTTTTAGTATATATTTATCTTAAATATGATTTTGTTGGATTACTTGGTTATAATGAGCAGCTAAACATCCCCTAGGGTTGATTGTGGAAGTTGATGTTTGGTTTATATATAGTTTATGATGGTTTTTTATGGATGTTAGTTGGTGTAGTTCTTAGGATTATTATGGTTTTAATTAATTAATCCATACCGAGACTTGGGTCTTCGATCCCCACAATAGGCCATCCTTGGTGACGCTTGAATTATACCCTAAAATATGGTCCCAAGTATCTTAAAGTGTGAGTTAGTTAATTGAAATACTAATTAACCTAATCAAAGAAGTCTAGGAAATTAGGAATGCCTAGTACTAAATGGATTTCATTATGAGTAGCACCCTCTCAGTATTATGTGAGGATCATATGGATCGATAGGTGATCGATCCGAACATAGTCCTAGTAGTCCTATTGTATGGACCAAGAGGTGACCAATAGGATTCTCGGGGAAAGAACTGCCTTAGAAAAGTATCGCATTTAATGACCTAGATGGACCGAAAGGCGAACAGGGAGTTGGTGTGAGAATTTGAGGGGAGACATAAACCTCATATCAGATTCCTTGGACATGCATAAGTGTACGTTCACTTAATTAGTGCTTAATGAATATAAACCATAAATACATCAATGGAGACAATCGACCCTAAAATATTTCCTTGAGTTTTATCCCCAATATTACTCCATTCCTTGTGAGTGGACATTGATTATGCCCTACTTTGTTTTCTTTTATTTTGTTTTTAAAACATTTTTCCACCTACCCTCTAGTCACTCAAATACTGAATGACTTCAGTATCCGGGATACTCATCCTCTTTAAAACCATACCTTCCCCGTGGGATCGATATATGGACTTGTTAGTCCATTGTATTACTTGTGCGACCCGTGCACTTGCGGAAAATCGCTAACATTTATCATCAGAACGTACATGATCCACTCTCATAGCTCCAGTAGAAAGAAATTCTGTAATGGTAT
This sequence comes from Tetrastigma voinierianum, assembly GCA_016808115.1. Lineage (NCBI taxonomy): Eukaryota > Viridiplantae > Streptophyta > Magnoliopsida > Vitales > Vitaceae > Tetrastigma > Tetrastigma voinierianum. The sequence goes on from JAEQBH010003523.1 coordinate 575,801, forward strand.
TATGTTTATGACGTATTTGTCATCTCTTTCCATTATAATATCGATTTTGAACTTTTTCATTAGTCGCGGTACTATCATAATGGATCAAGATAGTTGGAATCGGTCTTTCCCATAAGGGAGTATCTGATAGCAAGTTTCTCAACCAACTCGCTTCCTCACTAATCGAAGCTAATGCAATAATCTCATACTCCATCATAGATTGAGTTAGAATAGCCTGTTTCTTAGACTTCCATGAAACGGCTCCACCAGCTATGCTAAATATATAGCTACTAGTTACTTTGGAGTCATCAAAAAGGGTATTCCAATCAACATCATTGTATCCTTCTAGGACAACAGGAAACTTCTGATAATGTAATCCAAGGTTCATGGTTCTTTTCAAATACCTCATGACTCTCTCAATAGCATGCTAATGCTCATCACTAGGCCTATTGGTAAATCTGCATTGTAATCCTACAACATAAGCCACGTCAATAGTGCAATCAGTAGCACGTAGTTTTACCAATGATGCTCGCAGATACTTAGATCGCTTCTAACACCGCCACTAGTGTTCTCAAACAACTTTACACTGGGGATCGGTAGTATATATGCTCGCTTACAATTAAAGTAATTATATTTCTGTAAAAACTTCTCGATGTAGGGAGATTGATCCAAAGAAATTCCCTTTTCAAATCTAGTAATTTTAATACCAAGGATTACTTTAGCTTCTCCAAGGTTCTTCATATCAAAGTTAGCACACAACAAAGATTTCACATTATTTACAACATGAATATTTGAGCCAAAAATAAGCAAGTCATCCACATAAAGACATATGATAGTGCAAATGTTATTTTCAGATTTGTAGTAAATGCATTTGCCACTTTCATTCACTTTAAAGCCATTTGAGATAATAAGGTTATCAAAATTTCCATGCCATTGTTTGGGTGCATGTTTCAAACCATAAAGAGATTTATCTAATTTACACACTTTGTTCTCTTGCCCATGAATTACAAAGCCTTCAAGTTGATTCATATGGATCTCTTATTGTAATTCACCATTCAAAAAAGTAGTTTTAGCATCCATTTGATGCACAACTAGGTCATGAATGGCAGCAAGTGAAAATAACACCCTAATGGACGTGATCCTAGTGACAGGTGAAAATTTGTCAAAGAAGTCTACATTTCTTTTTGTCTAAACCCCTTAGTAACGAGTCGTGCCTTGTACTTTTCTATGGTACCATTGGGTTTCAATTTCTTCTTAAGAATCTACTTACAACCTATTGTCTTACATCCTAGAGGCAAGTCTACTAAATGCCAAGTTCTATTTGACTCAAGGTATTCCATGTCATCTTCTATTAAGTCTTGCCACAAGTTGGCATCTACAGATGATAAGGCTTTTTAGAGGGTACTAAGATCTTCCTCTACACTATAGGCATAAAAATCAGGTCCAAAATCCTTAGTGGTATGATGAGTATACTTTATACTCATTTTATCCCTATGTTTTACTTATATTTTTAGTAGTTTTGTTATATGAATAAGTGATCTAATGCTCTCAATGTTCAACTTTGTGATTAGGTCATCCATGAGCCAATATGGAGAAAAAACAAATAGATAAAGCCTAAAAATCAGCAAACAATACATGCAGCAGCAGCTACTATGTTTTGATGTTTTAAGATGCACAATGATCCCCAATGGCTACAATATTGATACATATGAATAGGATACTTCTCAAGCTTTCCAAAGAGACCTTATTCACTCCATTTGGACTTCAAATGACTAAGTTATGACCTTTGATTTGAAGGAAGAAGAGAAGAGAGCTCAAAAGTGACCAGTTGCATAATTTTGTACATTAAGTATTTATAATCATTTCTAAAGTGTTTTTCCTACCATATCTAGATTCTAAACTTCAAGAGCTTTCCAATGGTACCAAGAACACTAAAATCGAAGTTCGGATGACAAAGTTACGGCCCACGGTTGGTACAAAATCGTGGATCTCGCCGCAACGCCGCGACGATTTGCCGCAACGCCGTTAACATCAGAACCAACGTCGCAACGTTGCAAAGAATGCAGAAACAGAGCATCCCGACGTAGCGACGTTTCCAAACGACGTTGCGCCATTCAAGGTTGGTTTTTGGTGGATTTTTAGCCCATTTTGAGCCCATAATGGAGGGTTTTAAAGCTCAAAACCTAGGAATCGAAGGAGAACGATTTGGTGGCAGATTTTTGAGCTTTTTGAAGGTGGAGAAGCCCTCTCTAGGGTGGAACACTCCTAGGCACACATCTTGAAGGGGAAAGCCAAGAAGAAGGATGTTTGAAGAAAAGAAGATGACGCTTCACCAAAATCGTTTATTCTGGCCCCTTTCTTGTTTCATTTTATGCTTTTCTTTCACTTACGATGTTCTAGATTTATTTCTAGGTTTTTAAGGTAGCCTGCTACTTTCGAATGGATTAATGGTTAATTACGTTTTCATTCATTATATTGGATTGATTTTATCTCGACTCATTTATCCCGTATTTTATTTACATGATAGTGTTTGGCCAACATTGGCATGTTTTTGCTGGGAGTCCGAGGTAGAGAGATGATGACCCCCAGTGATATGAATAGAGCAACACTTCGGGTCAATCGAATATACGGTAATATGAAGTCGATGGGTTAGTCAAAGCCTTACCTGAGGACGAGGTGAGGTAGCGTTGGTCTACCTCGTGAAGCTCAGGAGTATGAGGATCGCTTCCGCACAAACTAACGGATTACCTCTGCATAGGGATATAGACTTCACTATTGAGTTGCACCCTGGTATATCGCCTATTTCTATGACTCCGCATAGAATGGCGCCTGCTGAGTTGTAGGAACTCAAAGTTCAATTACAGGAATTGTTGGACAAGGGTTTTATTAAACCGAGCACTTTACCTTGGGGTGCTCCGGTGTTGTTTGCCAAGAAGAAGGATAAGACCCTTCGGCTATGTATTGACTACCGGCAATTGAATAAGGATACTATCAAGAATAAGTACCCTCTGCCGATGATTAATGATTTGTTTGATCAGTAGAGAGGGGCGTAGGTCTACTCTAAGATAGATCTATGCACCGGTTACCATCAGATTGAATGTTAGGGAGGCAAATATCCCTAAGATGGCGTTTAGGATGCGATATGGCCATTTCAAGTTCATAAGACGCTTTTGATCGACAAATGCCCGTGAGGCGAGTCTACGGATCTCACGATGTGGTATTCCAACCCTATCTAGATCGCCGTCGTGATCTCGCAATCCATTATCTGATCTACCCTGGCCCGAGGAGGAGCATGAGGGTCGCCTCCCGAGGATTGTTCTCCAAACCTTGAGAGAACATCCATTATATGCCAAGTTCAATGTTGCAAATTTCGGGCTTATCGAGGTGAATTTTCGTGTAGTGTCGCCTGGGTGTTTCCGTGGACCCTGGCAGCGTCGAGGCGCTATGAGTTGAGATAGACCAAAGTCAGTCTTCGAGATACACAGTTTCTTGGGATTGGTAGGGTATTACAGGAGGTTCATTGAGGACTTCTCTCGATTAGCTGCACTTATGATAAGATTGACCTAAAAGGAGGTCAGGTTTTAGTGGAATGACTTGTGTGAGAGGGCATTCCAGGAATTAAAGAGGAGGCTTACTTCAGCTCCTATTCTGATAGTTTTAGAGAGGGGACAGAGGAGGTACACAATGTATCATGGATGCCTTAAGGATGGACTGTTTTGGCCGAAGTCTGTGAGGGTAGTGGCTTACTGGGCTTCCTAAGAATTAAAGAAACCACGAAAGGCATATAATACACATGACATGGAGTTGGCGGCCATTGTCTTTGCCTTAAAGGCTTGGCACCACTATCTATATGCAATTCAAAGTGTTTTCGACCACAAGAGTCTAAAGTATATTTTTACACAGCGGGGCCTCAACGTGAGGCAGCGTAGGTGGATGGAATACCTGGAGGACTATGACTTCATCTTGCATTACCATCCTAGTAAGGCAAATGTGGTGGCTGATGCCCTCAGCCAGAAGTCACAGGGAGTGTTGGCTAGTGTGGCTTCCCAGGAGTGGTAGATGCTCGAGGTTGTGGGACTATTCGGGCTGCACTAAGAGATCAGGCTCAAGGTACCTTAGGGAGTTTAGTGGCTACGCTTTCCCTACTAAGCAGAGTGATCGAGTCCCAGGGATGGGACACAGAGATATTGTCCATCAGGGACCATGTATGGTTGGATACAGGTGACGAAGGCTGGGCTATTCACATAGATGTTAGTCTTTGGTATAGGGGACGGGTTGTGGTTCCCCAGTCAGTAGATTTAAGAGAGTATATCCTTATGGAGTTCCATTGTTCCCGTTTTACAGTGCATCTAGGTGCCACGAAGATGTACCATGATCTTCGCTAATGCGATATCGAGTGGGATGAAGAAGATGTTGCGCATTTGTTCTGTCGATGTCTCACGGCCGCCAGGCCGGTTGGCCGAAAGTACCGAGGCCACTAGGGCTACTCCAAACTGGAGGTAGTTGAGTGGAAGTGGGAGCATATCACGATGGATTTTGTGACTCACTTGCCACGGACATCTCAAGGGCATGACGTAGTGTGGGTGATAGTGGACCGGCTTACTAAGTCAACACACTTTTTAGTTGTGCAGATGACCTTCATTCTAGAGGAATTCTACAGGTTGTACATATCGGAGATTGTCCGATTACATGGAGTACTAATGTCTATAGTATCGGATATGGATCTTAGGTTTACGACTCAATTTTGGAAGAGTTTCCAGCAAGTCATGGGGACACGGGTGATAATGAGCACGTCATCCCGTACGTGACAAATGGGCTAGGAGAGGACCATCCTGCACTTGAGGATATGCTACGAGCATGATTCCTTGATCTCAAGGGTAGCTAGGAAGAGTATTTACCCTTAGTGGATTTCAGCTACAACAATACTTATCAGACGAACATACAAATGGCACCCTATGAGGCACTATATGGGAGGCGTTGTCGATCTCCGGTTTGTTGGACGAAGGTGGGAGAAAGACCCACTATGGGTCCGGATTTGGTTAGAGACACCTCTAAAAAGGTGGATTTGATATAGAAGCGTCTTCTCATGGCTCAGAGCCAGTAGAAGAGCTATGCTAACAAACGATGACGACCTCTAGAGTTTGAGGTGGGATCGAGATCATATCTTCTTGAAGGTGATGCCTAAGAGATGAGTAGTCAAGTTCGGCAAGCGGGGAAAGCTATCACCGAGATATATTGGGCTTTTCAAGGTACTCAAGAGGGTAGGTACGGTTGCTTACCAGTTGGTGTTATCGCTAAGCTTATCGAGTTTTCATGCAGTATACCATGTCTCCATGCTTTGGAAGTACACTCCAGATCTGACTCATGTAGTGAATTAGGGCGAACTTGTTGTTGATGCGGATGGAATCTTCGAGGAGGGACCAAGATCGCCACACCCCGATTCCCGGGTCCGACCCGGGACATGATCCGAACCGGTTCGGGGTGCGACTCAGATCAGGACTCTTACCTGATTTTTTCTTTTTTAAACAATCGGTACTGCGGGGTGGCATTCACATTCATAACATAATAAAAGAACTACCACCTGAGTGAAGTCCATCAAAATCTATACACATTTACCGAGTCCCATTTACAAATACAAAACTATACTTTTACATTTACAACTCAGAGCACTAACCTACATGTGTTGAACCCCTACAAGTGTGGCCGCCCGCTTAGGCGCGGAAGTCTTCAGAGGTCTTCTCCTGTACCTACACAGATTTAAACCCGTGCTAAGCTTTACGTTTAGTGGGAAACATATGTCTTATGCATATACACATTTACAAACAAAAATGTATAATATAAATTTCATGCATTTATATATGAACTTATACGAGTATTTCTTCATAACAGTTTACGCTTATTCGATCTCCCGTAGGGAGTTACAGATCTTATTCTATGTGCAACTTATGCTTAACGTACTTTATGTTTATTCAGGACTTAGGAGTTACGTAACTTATCCTTATTCGTAACTTATACTAACAGATTTATGTTTATTCAGACTCCGTAGGGAGTTACTGCAACTTATCCTTATTCCGTAACTTATACTTAATGCATTCTATGTTTATTCAGACTCCCGTAGGAGCATGCAGAACGTATCCTATTCGTAACTTATACTTAATGCACTTTATGTTTATTCAGACTGTAGGGAGTGCTTAACTTATACTTATTCGTAACTTATACTTATTCTACTCTGAGTTTATACTTGTTCGAGGTATCCGTGAGGTACCACGGAGATATTACTGAACAAATACTGGCATTGCGAACTTCTACCCTGTCGGAAAGTACCGCAAGTACTACAAAACTTATACTGGTACTTCGTATCTTATACTTGTTCTACGAAGTAAATCTTGGTCTTACGGAACTTATACTTGTATTACAGAACTTATACATGTATTTCAGATCTCATACATGTATTACAGAACTTATACTTGTCTTTTACCTAACTTATAATCGGGTCTTACCTGAGCATATACTTATCTTACCTGGATCTTATCCTTATGCGAAGGTACCCGTAGGGTACAATAAGTCTAACTAATCATATACAGCAATGATTCGACGTATGCGTATACATATCGTATGGACATTAGTCCATAACGTACGCATCATAAATGCATACATATACTTATTTTAATCGTTACTTAGAGTAATCTTGGTACTACGTAACTTATACTTATGTTATCGATACAAGAGTACCCGTGTTCACAAAACTTATACTTATTTTACTGATATGGAGTACCCATGGGTACCACGTAATCCTATCGTATACGTGAGTACCGTAGGTATCACGTGAATCCTAATCAGATACGCATTGCAACTTAATCCAATACAGAGTACCGTAGGTACCACTGAGTTTAATCGGATACGTGAGTACCACCTGCTATTACGTAATCCCGATGAAATACGAGAGTACCCGTAGGTACTACAAAACTTAATCAGTTACAGGAGTACCCGTAGGTACTATAGAACTTAAGCAGAGACAGAACTTAATCAGAGACGGAACTTATTCAGATACAGGAGTACCCATAGGTACTATAGCCAAATCGAGACGTGAGTTAATCGAGACGTAAATTAACGAGACAAATTAATCGCACGTAACTTATTCGTATAGGAGCAATCCGCAGTACTACGCACCAAATCGCACGAGTACCCATAGAGACTGGCGTGAACTTATTCAGATGCAAGAGTACCCGAAGGTACTACGAGCTAACCGAGACGTGACGTAATCCTTAATCAAATACAGGAGTACCCGCAGGGTACTACGTGAACGCATACGCAGGTACATTCCGTATCTTTACTCTATTTCATTCGCAGTCTTATCATGAACTGCTGACTTAATCAACCCAAGAATGAGTAGAACGCAGCATAATGGGCACCGAAGGCACGATACAGTACCGGGTGCCGTAGCACCATACGACGGCCCGCCACGCAAGAACAGAGTGCCGTGAGCACCGCCAGAGAGTGCCAAAGCACCGATCAGGAGTGCCGAAGCACCAAAAAGGCGTCCACTCATTCATTTTTCAGTCCTAGGTAGTCATATTGTCATATGTCTTTAAGAACTTATAACCTTTCTTAATCACATTTTGTGATCATGACATATTGTTTTTCATGTTCATGTTCATGTTCATGTTTGATCGCTTTCGTGTTTCATATCATATTCGTGTTTCATGCCTATTCCTTATGGCATTTCAGAAAATGATATGATGTCTATCAACACATCATTCATATATTCTAGTCCTCTATGAATCTATTTTTCTTAGAATTGAATCAATCCAATCGATTCATCCAAACTCAAGTTATATTTTCATGTCAACTAGTCGGTTTACCGATTTTACCGAGGAACAGTGTGAAATATTTATTTTCCAGTGCCTTGTCTCGATATTTGACACTGGATCTTTGTACTCATTTAAAGATAAGGTGCTAAGGGTTCTACTCCAACTGGAATCACTCAACTGAGCAATCGCAATTCAAGATACGTCCTAAACAACTCGTGACTAATTCTATGATTAAACCGATGCAAGAATCGGGCTTGCACACGGGCCCCACTTTGAGTGAATCTGGGCCATCTAGAGTCAGAATTTGGAGGTATCTAGATTATGTTTGCTCCTCCTTGAAGTCTATTTTAATTACACACTGAACTACTCAAATCCGATAAGAAATGAGAGTTATTAAATACGAAACCGGTCGAATAGGAAAACAAACACTAAGTGTACCTGACACCTTGACCTCGTAATCGATACACCCCTCGACTTTTTGCTCCGTAATGCGTTCACCTATTTTTCAATATTTTCCATCCCACCAACTCTATAGTTCAAACACAATATCAAAACCATTTCAAATTCACCTTGTAATCTCCTTTCTACTAATTCTATCTTTCAATTACATATCTTTCTTCAAAATTCTTTCATGAATTCCCTCCTAAAAATCATTCCAACATGGGTTACGCACCATCCTCAAAACCAACCATGATGATTAGTTAGGCTTATTCTAAACCCTAACTCAATTGTTTGGCTCAACTATGAATCCAACCCAAAAGGGAGGATTCCATACTTATCTTGTTACATAGGTTTTACCAACCCTAAATTCAAGAAATCCAAGGTTAGAAATGAATTCTAACAAAACCTAGATTCGAGATAAATTTTAATCATACAAAGCCTTAAAGTTCCATACATCCATTCAATTCCATGATCAAGTTAGTTTCCATACAAAAATCCAAATCATAATTATTGCCTTGATCTGCCCTCCATCTTCTTCCTCTCTTCTTCTCCTTCCCTTCTCTTTACTGGGCTCTCCTCTCCCAAAACATGAGACCACTTGGTCTGTGAAAATCCCATGTTTGCTAAGAATTGGTTGGCCCTCCAAAACCCATTTTTGGGTTAAGTTTCATTATTTGCAAAAGGTCCTCCATGTTTTTGTGGAATTACACAACAATTCCTATTATTTATTCTTTGGCCCCAAATCTTCTTAATCCATGTCTTTAGGCTCCCTTGACAAATTACAATTTCATCCTTAAGTTTTGTAACTTTCCGGGTCTCTCGCTTCCATGTTTCGCATTTAACTCACGAATCAGTCAAATTATGCTTACAAAATACCCTAAACATGTCGAAAAACGACCTAGCAGATATTTCGTATTGCTATACGTATCATGGATAGTCGGGATTAGGTTTTGCGAGGCAAGACTGTGAGGCTAGTGAAAGTGTTATGGCAGCACTGAGGAGTGGAGGAGGCAACATGGGAATGTGAAGACACTGTGCGTGTCAGTTATCCTTTCTTGTTTGAGGATGAAGGTATGTTTTTAGTCATTTAGGGATTAAATGACTGTTGCATATGCACGTGATTTGAATGTGTATGTGTGTGTGAATTTCGGGGACGAAATTCTGTTAAGGGGGAAGAAAACCTAGGTAAATTTGCCCTTCTCCGAAAATGGTAAAACGCAGAATTGTCGCTATAGCATAAAGCCATACATCTAAAATTTTCTAAATCTCGGATGACAAAATGGACCTCACCGTTGGATTCGTCTCACGAAATCTAGTTACCAAGACGAATTTCGTTGAATGCCATGATAGTCAATTTTTTCACTATTTTCGGGGCGACGGGTGTCTGATGGATTCAAAAAACGAGATTTTTGAGAAAAATCTTGTTGTTGGAAAATAATTTAAGTAAATTTCACTTAAAATAATTTGAACTTGAACCGAGACGAAATAAATCGTTTCAGGCATAAATGAACCAAGACCAGTCGCGGACACGTGCACTAACTTAAACTTAAGTGAGGGGCTTTGGGGACAAAATATCCCACCCCATTTCTGCTAGTTTTCACACGTAGAGAGAAAGAGAGAGGAAGGAGAGAGAACCAAGCTTCTCTCTTTGATCTAAGGAGTTCTGTCGGTTAGATTTCGTCGAGTCAAGAACAAAAGTTCACCGCATCGACGAGGGGTACGTGTACATACCAAAAATGAGGGATTTCTCCAAAGATCCAGAGGAGGAGATTTCGGGCTAGGGAGGCTTCCTACCCATGTTTCTAAGCTTCAAGAGGTAGGGATTCTTCCTACCTTTATTTATTTTCCACCTTTAAGCTGAGAAAAAAAGGGGTTTTCGTTTTAGGTGAAGGAAAAATGGGATTTTCGAGTTCCAGCGATGTTCTTCGCCTAGGAGACTTCCCCGGGAAGCTTGGCTCTTCGCCTAGGCGAAGGAAGACTTGCCTAGGAGAAAGGGTTCGCCTAGGCGAGGGGTGGTTCGCCCAGGCGAACCCAGGAGCAAAATTGGATGTGTCACTGATTAGTGCTCAAAAAGTGCTATTTTTAACCCTGTTTATTGCAAGTTTTGAACACTTTTTATGTACTAATCAGCATAATTAACCCAATTGGCATACTAAGGTCCCTGTTATTCTACTGATGGCATTTTGTGGCTAATTTTGTAGTTTTTGCAAGCTATTTATGCCAAAATTATTGAGTCGATCCAAGCACGAAGAATTCGAGTCGTCCCAAGACGATATCAAACCGAAGGAGAAAGCAAAAATGCAAGGAAATCAACATCAGAGGTATTTTTATGTGGCTCAAATTTCACAACTCCTAATTTTCGCAACCTACCTAAAATTCGTGTTACGAAACCCGCTCCCCAGACACCGCTCACTTTTCAAATTCTATTGACTGCCTCAATTCCGCTTGACTTTTTGTTCACTTTTTGGTTTTCTTCCTACTTTCTCCTTGTAATAGTGTTTGAATTTGTAGTTTTTGGTAATTTGTAAAGGGTTTGGCTATAAAAGCCCCAGACAAGCACTGTAAGAGGGACCTTTTTTTGCTCACTAATAAACTTTTTGGGTAGGAAGCTTTCAGCTCTTCCCGCTCTTTCTCCTTTTCTCTCATTTTCTCTCACTTTCTGGGCTGCCAAACACCCTCCGAGGATGACAACTCGGAGGATGAGTAGCTAGAAACCCTTCCTCCTTGAAGGAGAAGGTTGTTGGGTGCAGGATCCAAAGGCAACTGGAGGGAGTTCCATGTTCACGCAGTACCTCACCGCGCCAGGTTTCCTTTCTAACTTTGTAGTTTTAACTCGACCTTCAATGGTTATTATTCGTGTTTTTGGTGGTTCAATGGATGCTTATTTCTAGATCCAATCGAGATTCATTAAGCAATTTTCTACGATCCATTTAAGGTGAGTCAAGGAGAGACTTATTTCACTATTTCCAGTGACCACCGATGCTCGAATACCATTTTTCAAAGGATAAGCATAAGGGTTAGGGTTTTATAGCTAAATGAAGATCCCGCTCTTAAACACTATAGTCATCCTCCCCAACGCGAGGAAAGGACCCTAGAAACCCTCAATTGCCATAGGAATCCAACCGCAGTGACCTAACACTTCAAGGAGTTCTATTTTACATTTTAACTCGTTTTATTTTTAATTTCCAAACATTTCACCCCACTGTTTTTACCAAACCTTAAAATCCAAATTAAATTCACCAATTAGAACTTAACTGCAAGTCATTTATGCGAAGAAAACACATCCCTGTGTTCGACCCTAGAGTCACTATACTGCAGTATCTATGCTATGGCAGTAAGAGATTTAGGTTTATAAATATTTTTTATTCCGAGCACCAAATCTCTACCATGTGCATGCTACGATTTTAGCGAATCAGTCACTGGTCCGCCTAGGCGAGCCTGGGAGTTCTTGCGGCAGACTTCTGGGGGACTGTTTGAAGCCGGTGTGTGGCTTGTTTGGGGCCTGTCACATAGCTTGCTTTATGGGCTATTGTGGGTGGTTTTGTGAGCATGTTATATGCCACAATTGGTTTGATGATCGAGAGTGTTATTGCTTGCTTTTGTAACAACATGTGTGGTTGTGTTGACTTGATGAAATGTTGATATGTGTGCTCTTATATATTGACATTGGAATGAATGTTTGTTTTGGAAATTATATGCATGTGATATAATTGTCCAGGATATAATGTAAATTGTATGGTTTATATTGTCCATATGACATTCATTACATGTGGGATATGACATTAACTTGCAATGGCACATTGCATTGCATATGCACTGGAACATCGCATTTCATGATTGTGGGTGCATGGTTAAGATCAAACACGAAATTGGTGATTTGATGAGTTGGCTTGGTACTGTTGGACGACGTCCAATAGAGTCGCACGGTTGCATGAAATGGAAACTTGTGTCTAGTAATAGCAAGAAGGGCTAGACACTCCTTCAGGTGAAATATTCGGACTGGTTTACTACACTTCCACGCTGAAAGTCCAAAAAGTGTTGATGGTGTGCGGAGCCGCGTTGGGACTCCAAAAATCCGCTACCCACAAAAGACACAATGGATTTGGTATATAAAATGTTCATTCGAGGAATGACATCCAAAAGTTTTGGTTTACAAAGACATGACTTTTGTTTTAAAAATGATCATTGGATGTAATCCATCAATGATGGTTTTTATCACACATGGGCATCGCATTGTGTGGTGAGAGTCGATAAAGACTCGGGTATGGTGCATAAGTGGATCTCATTTCGTTTCATGTCATGACATGTAGGATTCCAAGTTAGTGTAAAAGAACTGTAATTAAAAACATGTGAACTTTTTTTAATATATATATCCTTGCATGTTTTGTAAAAATATGGATAAATGGGACATAATAGGTGGTATCGAGTCATTCAATATCCATAGGTATTCCTGCGGGTTGATGGTTAAATCAACGGACCCTCGGATTTTGGGGCGTCACACACCTCCCTTCAGATCCATCAACAAGGTTGATTTCTGAAATCATAGCAATAAGTTGCTCTTCGGTCAAGTTTACCTGTGGAGCAGGGAGACGCTTGTTCCATCAATTCTGGGCCAAATGGCCTGGCTCGTTACAGTTATAGCAAGTAAATTGTACCGTATCATTCCTTGAAAGGAGTTGATGACCATTATGATTTCGAGGAAGATCCTTGTTCTGATTGTTTCGGTTTCGATTCTTGTTCTTCATATTTTTCCCATTGGGTTTCAAGACAATAGAGGTGGTTCGTTTCTTAGCACTGATGTTTGATACAACCAACACTTCATCTTTCTGTTTATGAGCTTCCTCCCCAATACGGAGGCGAGTGATCAAACTTTCCAAAGAAAATTCCTTAGTTTTGTGCCTAAGATTGTTTTTGAAATCCTTCCATCCAGGAGGTATCTAGTCAATTAACACAACTTGAAATTGTTCATCCAAAGACATACCTTCAGAGATGATCTCATGAGCAATCTTCTGGAGCTCGTGTGACTGCATCTCCATAGATTTTTCATCAATCATCTGACACTTTAGGTAGCAACCGACTGCATATTTTTTGTACCAGCTTCTTTAGTGGCATATTTTTTTGTACCAGCTTTCTTTAGTGTCATATTTTTTCTACAGTGCATCCCAAATTTCCTTTGCAGTTTTGTTTGCACTATAGTAGTCATATAGGTCATCAGACAAACCATTCAAAATGTAATTTTTGCAAAGAAAATCGTTCTCAACCCATCTAGCATGCTCTTTGGTTTGGGTCTCAATAGGTTTAGTAGGCAGTGAAGGAATTCCGGAAGTTATTACAAAGGCGACCCTTTTTGTGGTTAATAAAAATAACATTTTCTGCCTCCATCATTTAAAATGAAGGCCCTCAAAACAAAAGGGTTTGTTCAGGTCTAGGGTAAGAGAGTTGTACTCAATAGACATTGCAAAAAGAAACGTCTTAAAAATGTTGTAGCAGGACTGAAAAAATAAAAAAATGTTACCAAAATTTCTTGGGTTGAGTCGCGGACTAAGTCGCTTTCTTTAAGACATTTCGCGGCTCTACCCAAGGTTGTGCCAGTAGTTCATCAGCCCCATCGTCCCTAGGATAAAATAGCCCAAAATCTCCTTTGTCTCGAGTTTCTTTTGCACAGAAGAGACTCATTATACCCACACCCTTCATATATTGCTTGGACCCAGTATAAAATGAACAACGAATGGATTTTCTTACGGGTAGAAAACCATGGGTTTAGTGGGCAAGTCTAAACATGAAAAGACCATTTCATAAAATTGACTTAGGTGGCGTTTGTTTTTTAACTTAATGCGAAGCTTAAATAGCCTTTCAAGATAAATTGCTTGTTTTTTTTTTAAATTTTCGCGACTTATCATCAAATTTTAAAAGCTCGAATAAAACGGTAATATTCATTTCTTTTCTATCTCGTAAAGTGTTTCATTTTCCACAAAAATGTGTTAAAACCCAATTATCGCCTAACAAAGTTACAAGAGCCACTATACACTACTACGACGATTAACCGGAGCGGGATGACTCCGGATCTGTCCCATCCCGACCCTAGCCATTTATTTTTTCACCTCAAACTTTTCTCATTTAAAAATTGAATTAAGCAGCCTGAGATGCAGAAATTCTCAAACTCGCCTGCTTACATTTTATTTTTAACTTACTTTTTTTATTATATTAAAATTAATATTTTTCATAAAATAAAATATCATGAATTTTACAAATTATTTATTAAAAACATTATAATAATAATTATTTATATTAAAGTATAAAAATAAAATAATAAAAATTATTTTAAAATATAATCGCGCTTATTATTATTATTATTTTATACATACTATATCAGCTCACTATCCATTTACGCCCAAAATAATTTATTTCTTTTCAGTTCACTTAATTTTAAATGAACTTAGCTCAAGTCATTTCCTAACTTTCGAGATTTTCTTACAAATCTTGTCTCTGAAGTTACTAGTAACTTATCACCCAAAAAATCGAAAAATTTCGCTTGTCTCATAATTCGACAAAACTTTTTGGGTCATTAGATTTTGCGAGACGAATTTAATCCGCACACCAAGCCACCATCCGAGATCTAGAGAATTTTCTGCGCCTCAACCCCATGACAATTTATTATTTTTATTAATATTTTGTCATTTTTTAAATTTTCTAATTTTCTGCTCTATTGCAGAAACAATACCGAACCTGCCTCGATTTCGGGTAAAATAAACCCAAAACCCGTTAAAAACCTCGATTAAAAATTAAATTAAACATGTGTCAGAGCGTAAAATGATCTAACCCAAAATAATCCGGTCCCATTGTCATCCATATTCACTACCTAACGTTAAAAAACAAATTGTCCTAATACTTAATGTTATTAAGTACTATTCAAGATTAAGCTAAGCTTCTAACATTAAGTAAAAAAAACAACACCACCTTAGTCTATATTTACTTGGTAAAAATAATAATACTAAAAAAAAAGTTATCTTGATGATCAAGTTTTAAAAAAATTAATTATAAAAAAAAAAAAAGCTAACGGAATATCTTCCTTGTCATGTCTATTTTAAAATTCAAATATTCCAACAGTATATAAGCCAAAAGTTTTATCCTTTACTCAAGTTGTATAAGAGTAACCCAATGCAAGTTGCCAAAAATGGGGTGCCAAATGCCATTTTGACACCCTGAACAGTGTTTTTGGCATCCCTTAACATTTTTTTGCTCCAATGGTAGGTGCCAAAATGAGGTGCCATTTTAATAATTAAATATTTTTAATCAATTTACAAAAATAAAATTAAAATTATAATCAATTTAAAAAATTAGCAATTTATAACGTATCCAAATAAATCTATCAATTACAAAATTTATAATCAATTTAAATAATGAGCAATTTATCAATTAAAAAATTATCAATTTATCAATTTAAATTTAAAATCAATTTGTCAATTTAAAGAATGAGGACAAAAAATTATAATCAATTTAAAATAAGCAATTTATAAAATATCATTAAAGAATTAATGAATGTAAAGAATTAATAAATTAACAATTTTGATTTAAAAATAAGAATTTCATTGTGTCATAAATTGATGATATTTTTATGATAAATTAACACCATACTTGATGAATTTTGATTTAAAAATCATAAATTAACAATTTTGATTTAAAAATCAGAAATTAACACAAATTAATGATATTTTTGATTTAAAATATCATTAAAGAGTGAGAAAGTCATACCCGTCCTCTTCTCCTTCTTTCTTCCTCTTCCCTTCCTCTTCCCCGTTTCTTCCTTTCTTCCAAACGACGTTTCGCCGCACAACGACCGTCGACTCTCCCCGGCTGCCACGTCGGGACTGGGGCCGTTGATTCAGTGGGAAGCCGAGATTCTGTAGCCTGGGTTTTTCACAAGAATCAAAAGGCAAGGATTTTCGGTTTGTCATTTTCCCTTTCTCGATCTGTAATTTTATAGGGTTTCAAATTTCAATATAGTCGTTGAGAGCCGTTGTCCAAAACAGTGGCATCAACGGCTATTTTGCATCCCCAATCTTCTTCTCCAGCGTGCCAAATATGCAGCACTTCATAAACTCGACATGGCATTTTGCCACCGACGCAATCCCCGCCGGAGCCTTCCACTTTACCGCCGCCATTTGAAGAATGAAGATTAAGATTTCGACAAGAACTCCGCCGAGCTTCTAAGGTTGTTTTTTAAAAATCATCAATTCCTATGTGGGACAAGGTTATTTTTGAAAAACCTTCAACCACTAACAAGATATTCCAGCCTTCTGCCACAAAACTGCCAAACCACCTCCTCTCCCCAATCTGTCAACAGAAAACGAACCCTCAAATTTCAGTAAGCAATGAATTTCTTCAATTTTCCAAGCATGAACCAACGTATGACAAAGAAATATCACTATAGGCTTCCGAGATTTAACAATCTCGACGGTTCTAGAAAAGCCAACTCATGACTGTTGACAAGGCTGAGAATCAGCCCTCGCCATTGGGTCCTCATTAAGACTGCAATCCATGCCATTATCGACAAAAGAACCAGCCCCATGTAGCCTACCAACCTCAGCATCTGCTTCCGTAAGCATGAGCGCCACTCCTTTGTGTAATCCCATCTTGCTACGACGCCTCTTTCTATCATCAGAAACATTTAAACCAACATCCTCATCCTCGAGCCCAGTATCATTTGATTCATTTCTTGCATCAAAACACCTGTGCCCACTCCATTCTACGTTAGTACTGCTTGCCATACCTTTTGCACCAACAATATCATGGATCTGATTATTGTCTTTGCCATAATCACCATATCCGCCGCTCATTTTGCGACCGCTACCAAAACTAACATCTGGATTAGACACTCTTTCATTCAAGCCTGGACTAGATTTCTGGTAATCGCTCTTTTAACTACTCCTCGGCCCAGATCAGTTCTTCATCTTCTGCATTCGTCAAAGATAAATTGGCTCAACTGATCCACACGGATCAGTTTTTCATATTCCTTTTTGTTCGTGTTTTTTAAAACTATTATGGAAAACATTTTTAGAAAACAAAAAACTCTATTTTGGTCTTGTCAATTTTCTTCTTGTTTTTTGAATTAAGTGTTTTCAGGGAAAAAAAAAATCATAAATATGTTTTTTTTGTTTTTCATAACAAAAAAACAGCTTTTGAAAACTACAACCAAACGGTCCTAATCATTGAATATTTATCCTCATAATTAAGGAAAATAAATTTAAGTAGCAATAGAAATTGTGGAATAATAAAAAAAAAAAAAAAGTAAAATGAATGTAAATACTTCAGAATAAATTAAATTTTTAATTATTATTTAATATTATTTTTAATTTTTAAGTCATATCATTGAGTCATATTTAATTGTTAAGTCTTTAGAAATACAGTTATGTTTTGTGTACGTAGATTGCTCAAAAAACCTCATTTTTTACCACAAAAATATTTAATTGTTAAGTGTAAAGATTTGTCAATGAGCCTAGCGAAGTGGTTTTCATTTCAAACTTAGGCTTCTAGATTGGGCCCACTTTGTCTCCAATGCCGTCTTTGGATTTCAAACACCTCGTGAAAGGGATTAAGGTCTTCAAAACAGTTTAACAATTTTAAATTCTAAACTCTAAATGATAAATGATAGATTTTATAGGGGGAAAAGTAGATTATGGGCTATCAATTTGGGAATATTGAGATTTTTATAATCAAATTCTTGATAACCCAATAATAATATGTTAATTTGAAAAAATATCATGTCTTGATACATTATGTGCTGAGTGTATATTCTTGGATAAAAATCTAACTCACATGGCACCTAAGCAAATCCTAGACAAAAAATAAAATATAAAAAACAAAACAAAAAAAAAAAACAAAAACACACCACTTTCTCTCTCCAAACACGATTTTCTCATTACCTTTTGAAATTGATATTATAAAAATTTAAGAATTTTTTCTTTCTAGGTTTGTTTGTGGGTTGTGATTTTTTATTTTTCCCGAATGGTTAAGGTTCTTGTTTTCTTCAATTTTTTTGTTTGTGCTTGCAATTTTATACTGAATTTTTTCTTTCTACGAAATTGATAGTTTCATTATAAATTTGTCTTTATCATTAAACTTTCTCAAGATGCCTTTCCCTTTAACTTTCTCAAACTTTTGTTGGATATGTGATAACCAATGTCCTTTTGATGGTAGATGCCTATTTCATCTATTCCCTATGCCTTAGATTCATGTGAATTGTGTATATACATGTATATGTGCAAATGCCAGTGTTTAAGCATAAAAGAAAAGAAAAAAAAATTTTCAATTCTGTACCCAGGCCATCTCCACAAGACTTTAATGGAGGGGGAGCAGGTCTACCTCTTCATTTTTTTACTTTAGGGACTGTAAATTCTTGATGTTTTTTAGTAACAGATATGTCAATTCTTTCACAACCACTTTTCTCAAAAATTTGTACATGAAAACACATATTTCCATCATATGTAAAAAGCAAGAATTCTCTATCTACTAAAGAATCTAAATTAAGAAATTAGAAACACCATTTGTTCAATCTTTGTGGACAAAAAGGTAAGAAGGGAGTAAAAAAGGGATAGGGTTCACTCATACAATTTGCAACCTGTTAGAGCACAACTCACCAAAATTAATATCCAATAATTAATTATACAAACAAAAGGGTAAATCCGTGATAATGGAGTTCATAACCCTAACAAGAAAACACACTTAAGAGTCACCGATTTGATTCCCCTGATCTCCCAATCTACTCCTGGTGAAACATTCTTCCCTTATTTTGTATGACTTCATATGCTGCCAACATGCCTTATACCAACTAAAAATATTTCGTACAAAAAATTTTCTTATGTTATATTTATATATGTGCATACAATATTTGGTATTAATTTAAAAAAGTCATCCATGTATTAATCTCTTGAGTCATTGGTGCTTGACTTGGAAAAAGGTGATTCTCGATACAACAAGATCATATCATGAAACATTCTCGGGTCCTACTTTATGTTGTTCTTTAGTGAATTAATTATGTTAATTTCATGCTTTCCCCACCATGTGGTTCATGGATCTCTACATAACTACTTTATTCATGTATTTGGGTGCTTTTGTTTGAACCTATCTTTTGGCATAAAACTTGTAGGAAATGGGTTATATAGTGATGATTGTTTGCCAATGAAGGCCAAAAAGTTTGCCAAAATGGAAAATCCTTATAGTTTGCAAGCCATAAAATTTGCCTAAGTGTATTGTACATTTATATCTTCAAGACTAGGATTCCCTTGATTGAAAACTACTTAGATACCGTTCTCATAATGATAATTTACTCTTCTCGTTAATTTTTTCCTTATTTTCTCCTTAACCTTTTGAGTTTTACATTAGTTTTCTTCAAATGTTTGTAACTAAGGTTATGATGGATGGAGACATGTTTTGCTAC
Organism: Tetrastigma voinierianum; assembly: GCA_016808115.1. Taxonomy (NCBI): domain Eukaryota; kingdom Viridiplantae; phylum Streptophyta; class Magnoliopsida; order Vitales; family Vitaceae; genus Tetrastigma; species Tetrastigma voinierianum. The sequence continues at coordinate 595,469 of JAEQBH010003523.1, forward strand.
ATTCATGAAGGAGGTCAATGGATTACGAGTCCTGATGGATCGACCAAATATAGTGGTAGCCATCATAAATCAATTGATGTTAATTGTAATATGTCTCATACTAAATTTGTGGCGACTATTTGTGGTGTGTTGGATATTCAGCCCCTTTCAGCTAAAATTAACTTCACACTCCAATTTGATCCATCATGTTTAGTACCATTAGTGATGATGCATCAGTATCAAGAACGTTTAGATACATCGATTGATTTTTCGTGTATATGTATCTACTTGTGAAGAGATAGTGGCTCAGCCGACAATGTAAATTTCGTATACCCTTAGTTACTTATATTGTTAGTATTTCACTTGTACAAGGTTCTTCATGTTTGACTTTTTTTTTTCACTTTTTGGCAGTTCCCCAACGCCTATTGTCGCCTCTAATTCTTCATCTCTAGTTACATCTTCTATTGATTCCAATGTTAATTCATATGGATAGCTCCAATGAGTCTATGGCATTTGATTCATTAGGTTTTTCTCGAAGATGTGTGATGAGTGCCTAAAACACTCATCTCATACCCACGTCCGTTCCACGTTTTTAGTTCGATTTTATATTTAAATAAGCACATTATAACCCGATATCTGATTTCTGGAGCTTATGAGCATTACAGGTGGTTTTTCGGAATCATTTTGGAGCTGAAAAGAAGAAGGAGAAGAAAATTGGCAGCAATGTCGCGACATGCCAACGTCGCGACGTTCCAACGTCGTGACATCTGGTCAACAGAAGAAAGAGTCAACGAACGTCTCAACGTCGCGACGCCCCAACGTCGCGACGTCATCACGATTTCTGCCTCATAATGATAAAAAGCAAAAGAGACCTAATTTGGAGGCATCGAAGAACGTGCAGACTGGAGCGAGGAAAAACGTGAGCAAAGAGCGATCGAATCATTGGAAAAGACAAGTGTTTTCAGATAATTCTTTCATAAACAACTAATGATTTATGTAATGATGCGATATTCGGCCCAATATGTTCTAGATATATTTCTGGGGTGGTTTTGAGAACCCCCACACAATTGAATGGAATAAGGTTTAAATTTATAATATTTAGTTTATTTATGACTTGCATCGATCTGCTCTATATCTGTGGTTTATATACATGGCAATGTCTGGCCAACATTGGCGTGATCTCGTTGGGTATCCGAGATCGAGAGATAAGGACTCCCAAGGATCTGAATAGAGCGACCCTCAGTTAAAGTGTTAAATAGAGATATCTCGATTCCAAGTGTAACGAGCGTGGTTCGAACATTTGTGCATTTCGAGTATCGGCCTGGGGCGTAGATGCACCCAACCCTACCATGGTGCTAAGCGGATACACTCGAGATAGGGTATCTCGTAGTAACATCACCCCACATCGATGTATCACTAATAGACTAAGTAGTACTCCTCTAGGTAATAATCCACGTATGGGAGACAAACTTAACTCACGCGACAAGAATTTCACAAGTTAATTTAGCTTTAGTTTTAATCTCATACATTAGTTAGATAGCCATTAAGAGTTTAAGTCCAGATATTATTATAATGCCAATTTCAATAGTCAATGCATTTCTCCTCGTGGATCGATATCCGTACCTAGGTACACTATATTACTTGATACAACGTGTGCACTTGCGCACATAGGCGTACACATTTTACACACCACGCTTTCGACCTATCAAGTTTTTAGCGCCGTTACTGGGGAGAAGTTTTAGTGTTGATATTGACAAGAGTGCAATTGATATTACTCTGGAATTTTCCATTTTATTTTATTCTGCTTATACAAGTGCTTGTAATTTGGTCTTTGCGTTTTGTGTGTGATTGAAGTTAAGGTTACCGTGAGTGTATGCGAAGACGGGGTTAAGTTGAACTACGTCTGTTTGACCCTAAACCGGAAAAAACCTTACACCGTTTACGTAGAGAACAAAGAGAATCACAACATAGAAATTTAGCAATCATGCAGAACAATGTAGAGCAAGATCATGGCCAAGAGCAAAACGAGCCGCAAGGGGGTCACAATGGGAATAATGGTAGGAATCATGCGCCCAGGCCGTTTATACAGCCAGATGATCCGTTTATGTTGCTAGAAGAGTTCGCCTTAACAATCTACAAATTGCTCAAACGGGCATCCGAAGACCAACCCATTCGTGCAAACAACTTCGAAGTTGAAGTCGCGACCTTGCATGTTTCCGTAACGATCCCGCTCCACCTGACGCTGAAACCGAATATGCACTTGACCAACTTCATCGAAGTATGTGACACGGTCAAGTATAATGGGGTAACTAAAGAGGCACTCAGACTGAGATTGTTCCCGCTCTCACTAGGTGATAGAGCTAAACACTAGTTGACAAGCCAGCCACCGGATTCCATTACTTCATGGAACGACCTAGTGCAGAAGTTCCTAACAAAGTTCTTCCCACCTGCGAAAATTGTACAACTAGTGCAAGAGATCAATACTTTTAGACAATTCGAAGGAGAAAACTTAGCAGAAGCATGGGATAGATTTCATGAATTGTTAAGGAGGTGCCCACATCACATGCTGACCAGATGGATGCAAGTCCATACTTTCTATAATGGTCTGAGGGATGCAACCAGAACAATGATAGATGCCTCGGCAGGAGGTGCGCTAATGAAGAAGACTAAGGACCAAGCATATGAAATCCTGGAGGACGCTGCTACTAACACCACCGGCCTAAGGATGTGACTACACCTGGGTAAAGGTCAGCACGCATAACGAGGTTCTCAGAATTTGTTACTCATGTCACGCAGCCTTACTAAACAAAGAAAGTGACCGCGACTTATCTCGCACTAGCCCATGGAAGTTATGCGAATTATGTGGAGGACTCCGCATAAGAAGGTAATGTCACGACAAGAACAAGAGCATGCCAAGTATGTGTCGAGGTTTGACCACGTAGGGTCAAGATGGGAGCAACAATCATCGTAACTGTAATCAAAGCCATAGTGGCGTAATAATCAGAATAATCAGGGCAATCAAAATTATGGATGGAGAAACAATCAGAACAACATGCCACCACCCCAGTGAGCGAACCACCCTCCGAGAAAAAAGTGGACTTGGAACAAGCCCTTGCCCAATTGCTACCTCTCATACCGCCTTTATGAATGAGACAAAAGCAAATATGTAGAACTAGGCCACCCAGTTGAACAATCAAGCAAAGACTTGAGAACCTAGAGGTGCAATGGGCCACCATAATTGGGTTGACCTGAAGATGGTTCTTTCCAAGCAAGCCAGAGGCAAACCCAAGAGAAGAGGGGAAAGAGTACTACAAGGCTATCACTCTAAGGAGTGGGAGAGAGTTGAAATAACGGACAAATTGAAGTGGGTTAAAGAACAAGATCAGTCCGCCCGAAAGACGATGTGGGAGTGGCCCTGGGCATTTAGAGTAGTCAATGACAATAAAGTAAAGAAAGAGATAGAGAAACATGCAAGAGTAGATGAACCCGCCATACCAATTATGTATCCTCAGCGGTTGAAGAACGATAAGTTAGAGAAGCAATTCTCAAAGTTTCTTGATATCTTCAAGAAACTACATATTAATATACCCTTTATGGATGCACTAGAGAACATGTCAAGCTACGTGAAGTTCATGAAAAAGATATTGGCAAGTAAGAAGAAATTGGAGGAATATGGGACCATCACCTTAACAAAAGAATGTAGCGCAATCCTACAAAAGAAGCTTCCCCCAAAACTTCAAGATCCGGGTAGCTTTGCTATACCATTCTCTATGAATCAAGCATCTGGGAAAGCCCTTAGACTCATTGGGAGCAAGCATCAACTTGATGCCGCTCTCGATGTTTAAAAGGCTGAAGTTGGGGGAACCAAAATCGACCACAATCAGTTTGCAACTAGCTAACAGGTCCTACCAACACCCTCGGGGTATAATTGAAAATGTCCTAGTAAAAGTGGGTAAATTCATCCTTCCAGCAGACTTCGTCATCTTAGACATGGAGGAAGATGACACAGTTCCCATCATACTTGGTAGACCCTTCTTGGCCACGGGAAAGGCACAAATCAATGTGCAAGAAGGTGAGCTTAAATTGAGAGTCCAAGGAGACGAGATCACTTTCCATGTATTCCAGCCCATGAAGCATCCAGATGATGATCCAAATGAAGATATCTCGAAACTTCACCACGCGGAGATCTTGCAAGGCGACTAAAACTTTCGAGATAAGTCGATTGCTTCACAAAAAGACACCACAAGGGTCAAGGGCATGGGAGCAAAAATATTTCATCCACCTTGAGCAGTGTTTTTGAGCACTAGGGAGATGTGTCAGCATTCCCAGTTTCTTCTAAAAATCGAACATTGATATGCAGAGTCGTCGAGCTAACGACATTAAACAAAGCGTTACTCGGGAGGCAACCCAAGTTTTTTTTGTTTTTTTGTTTTATATCTTCGTTTTCGTAATGTAGTTTTTAGTGTTTTTAGTTTTGGCATGTTTTTCTGTTTCTTCGTGTAATCGGAATTTTGTTTGGCTGTTTGTTGTCAGGACCCGAGAGAGCAATGGAA